>JAWZYV010014639.1:0-605000 GCA_038373885.1 Cheiracanthium punctorium | reverse complement strand
AACAATTTGGATGTGTTTATGCATGCATATATATATCTGGAGGAATAAAAAAAAAAAAAAAAAAAAAAAAAAAAAAAAAAAAAAAACGGGGTTCCTATATTGTGATTATTCTGTTCTAAACATTATTTTTTTCTTATTCACTAGATTAATCTTCTGTCATACAATAACTTATTATACATACTTAGTCAATAATAATAATCATTATATTTTTTAAACAATATGTTATATTTAATTTTGCTATAATATTTATTTTATTCAATCTTTTAAATTTATTAATATTCAATATATATTTATTATATTAATATACCTGGATATTCTTAAAATTTAATAATATTACCTATTAGTATTTGGCAACTCCTAAACTTTCTTCTTTCCACTTTTACACTTTTATTTAGTGGCAACACCATTTTTCACTTTTTACAATTCTTAGCATTGGCAACACATATCAACTGTTCAAAATAAAATTTCCATGTGCTCAAGGTACGGTATGTAAAATTATCTTTCTAATTTTTGTTATCTTTTTGATTTCTTCTTTCCTTTATATAGTAGGGTAGGGCCCAGATGTGTGGAGTTAATATCTCTTCTGATATGCCACACAACCGAAACCCTACTATTTGGTTTACTGTAAATTATAATCCATTGTTTGTGGCCCCTGAAGATGGTGACAGTGGTTATAATTTCCGTTCCATTATACTATCACAATAATTCTTGCACTTTATTTGGATTCAAAATCTGGTTTCTAATTCTTGATAATAGCTGTTACTTTTATGCGAGATATGTCTTATTTGTAGTATGTTTTGTGTTTTACTTGTTAGTTATATATATATATATATATATATATATATATATATATATTAATGGGCAAGCAGTCGACCATCAGTTATTCTCCACTACTAAGGCCCGAAGTACTGTCCATTATGGAGGCACCTAATAGAAGGACCAGCATTGCCTCCTTTGAACGGGCGGACAAATCGAACGAATGTACTAAAGAACGGACAAGCCCATGCCAATAATCGAACCCGGATCCGTGGTGCGGTAGAATGCTTCTCTAGCCACTACACAACCCGGTCGGTACAATTATGGCATAAAGTATTACAATGCTGTTAAACATCCAGAAAGCGTTTTTCATTTGTTTATGCGGATAATTAGTTTTCAGTCCATGAACACCCTTTCATTCTCGAAAGCAACTTTACCGTATTTCCGCAGATAAAATGTGGCTCCACAGCTCCATTCGAGTTCCTCAACAGAATAACTCCTTCTAGCCTCACAGCCGCATTAGCATTATAATGCACAAATTGGTCAATTAAAAGAGCGACGTGTAAAAATAAGTTTTTAAAAAAAATGTTACGTTGCATGTTTTCCCCGCGATTTCTTTTCTCTAAAACAAACAAAAAAGCGGATTTTTGTTGCAAAAAGTGTTTATTACCGGTGTAATTACCCGGATGTGCGGGGTTTTTGAATTATTACCTTAGACGGAAAAATTTGCACGGAATATCAATTAATAAACGCCAAAGGTTAGGACGACGTCATGAATGTTGATCTCGGGAGGCGAATCCGTGGTAAAATAGTGTGTTTTATGTCACTGGATGTTTCAGCGGGATAAAGCAACCATTTCGCTGGAATCATGCGGTACACGCTGAGTGCGGCGACCCCCCGATTACGTCCGCCAGTAATTGGAGTTAGGATGTGATCACGGACGGTAAACACCACGAAAGATTCATAATTACGCGGCATATTTTTGAAATTAGTCAATTCAATCGTGTTCGTCACTCTTGAGCTATCTGGCTTGCCATCGCATTCCATTTCCTCGTACATTCGTGATGAACTTTTTTGTTGCCAGTTTTCAACTAGTTTTAAATGTTAATATACCAACAGAATAAGTAAAACTAAAAATCGCTGTTTTCTTACGAGCAACTGCTAAAAGATAATTTGAAAAACTCCTTAAATCTGAATTTTCTATTAATGTGATGGGTCATAAAGATTATTAAGATTCTTTAGATTCGGCTCATATTCAACTCTTGCTGTGCCTTTATTGTGCCGTTATTGCTGTGCTTTTTGGTACGTATAGGTTCCCCCCCCCCCTCTCTCTAGGATGAGCATTTATAACCACTAAAATCTGTTGATTGTTTTAATGCATCCCTTTCAAGAGCATTTTATACATATGTCATTTTACGTCTGGTGATGTTTCGTTCTTAATATGATGGTTTTTAATGATGGTTTGGAAGAATTTAAATAGTCAACTGAGAAATCAACAAACAAATGTTCACGTTTATATATTCATATAAATGTGAACTTATTTGTTGATTGGTCCGCTTTCTATAAATCCACTCTGTGCGAACAGTTGGCTTAAAATTTTGCACTGATATGTGAAACAATATTCTTAAAAAATGGCTAAGGTCTAAAGTCTGCGGAGGATTGGATGCCGATCCAAACGGGTTTACAGCATTGTTTGGCAATCTCCAAATGTAAAGTTGGCTAGAAAAAAATTACAATGCATATAAATATTTTACAATAAAATTAATAATATAAATTCCAAAGCGTCGAACACGTGGCTCTGAAATTGTAAAAATCTACCCGTCCTCCGATTTTAAGTAGTTTTCAGCTTCAGATTTTAAGTAGCCTCTTCTTCAGTAGCCTAGACTTCAGCCTCCGATTTTAAGTAGTTTTCAGCCCAGCTACGCATGGGCTCTAGGCCAAGGGGTGGAGTACCCTCTGGAGGGACTTTCTAAGGGTTCCGAACCCGTATTTAAGCTAAGTTTCGGAGGAAACCACGGAAAACTCCGACTAGTTAGGTCGGCGGACGCGACCTGGTTTCGAACCAGGCACCTTCCGTCTCTCAGTTCAGAGTGCTATGCGCTATGCCACTGATGGGGCTTCAGCTTCAGAAAGCGTACCTGATATCCGATAAAGAAAAAAAACTGAATAACATGAGATTGCTTTCTTAGGAGTTCGATATTGCACTAAATGTTAAGTTAAACTGATGGTCTCTAATACAAAAATTAAATCATAAGCTAGACAATTTCTTAATTTTTACCATTCCAATTACCTTGCAATAGATCTTTAAGATTTTCAAGATTGAAGATTGACTTTATACGCGAGTCCATCACAAATTAACCTTAACTATTTCAATAGATTTTCTGCACAAATCAAGATCAGTTTTACTAGATTTAGCATCTTACTTCGTTTTAGGTTGTCACTGTTTTGTGTTAGATTGTTACTACTTTCTTTCAGATTGTTACTGTTTTGTTTTGGATTGTTATTTTACTGTCTTAAATTTGCCGAAGATTGCTGGTTTAGCCATAAAGAGACATTAATGGTGCGCTTTCACTAGGATTAAGTTCTGAAACAATGCTTTCCATGTGGTGGCTCTGAAATAAGTTCTAAGATAACAAGAAATACTCAAAATAACTGGTATTCAAAACATAAAATAATAAAAATCTTTTTAAAATAACACTAAGTTTCTTTACTCTTTTTACTAAGTAACTTTTGTGGTGTTATTTTACAAAGATTTTTCTTATTATTTTAAGTTCTAAGATGTCCACCAGACATGTTCACCTGAAAAATTCATTTGTATAGAACAAAAAACTAATAAAACACATTAGCTCTGAATGCCGGCATCAGATGCATAATACTTCACGATTCCTTGCCTAATTCAATTTTAATTTTTCGTTTTCTATAGTACATATGATTCTTATATAAAAAATGTCCTTCAATGTAAAAGATTTTCTTATTAATTTTACAAAAAAAAGGAGGAAGCACTGTGTTCAACTAGTACATCTGTTGTTTCTAGTGGCTACAATGGAACTCAATCCATGTCAATCCGCTACTTACAATAAATATAAATAAATAAATAAAGGGAACCTGAAAAACTTCAGAATTACTCGGGAAAAAATTAAAAAAGCTAGAAGCCCAATAACAAAAAAGACCAATTACCCAATAGAATACCCATTTTCTCGAAGAATGGATACTGAACAATGAATAATAAAATTTAGAAAATATTTTTAAGTTTATAAAAATCCTATTAATTATAAAATTTAGCAAATAATTCTATAATTAAGCCTCTTGAAAGGGCCTTTTGAACAACTTTTGCAGAAAATACACCTAATTTCCGTAAAAACTCTTCAGTCTGAATTGTAATGTAAATCATAAATATGATACTTGTGTAAAATTTGTAGGCATAAGATGCATTTTTTACTGGTTTATAATATGTTCACGCCAATTTTTCTTCATTAAAAAAAAGGTTTAATGTATTTTAAACTGGCTGTTTACTTTTAGAATTTTAGTGTACTCAAAAGAGGATACTTTTTATTCAGAGCTAATTCACGAAGGTTCGTTTATATTGCTCAAAAAAAATTATTATCCTTGTAATTGAATAAAAGTTTTTTTCATTTCATGTGCATATTTCTGAGTTCAAATTGTTTCTTTTTTTAATAGGTAACAGAGATATCTTATGAAGTACGAGCCTGGTGTACGCTGATCATATTTGTGTAGCAGACACCGAAATTTTGTGTATTTTTATTACAAATCTATTATGTAAGCTATAAATAATTTGAATAAAGATTTTTACATATTTATTTATTTTTAATAACAAAAATGTACTATTACAATTGTATATTTAATAAATAAGATTTATTGAAAGATATGTACTTTTCTTGATTTCATGTTTAATTCATATTAATTTTTAAAAACAGATGGTAACAGTTTAATATAAAGATATAAGATTTTCTTAACCCATGTCTTTTCTGTCACGCTATAAAATATTTGACTTTTTTATAATTCTGTTTTAAGGTTTGTAATTTTTATTGCAGATTAAAGGGGGCTTTTGGTCAAATGAAATATTTTGAATTTGAAATCGGCTTCAAACTAAGTTTTGAGGATAATTAGAGATTTTGAAATCAATTTTCTTGGAGCTTTCAAAAGTTTAGACTAATCAAAGTCGAAAATATTTTTTCCCTATAACTGAGTGTTAGTTTCCCATAACACTACATAACAATATTGAAAACGTTAATGATTTCGATTTGCCTGTCCTCTATTCTCAACTATCATAAATATAAAAGGATTGCCGCAAAATTTATATGAGATTTACAGTCACTTGTTCCCGATTAAAATTGGTCCCTTCTTCAATACCTAGAAGTTCCAGAATTTTTTTAGACACTATCCATGACTACAGAACAGTGCTAACATCATGAAATATTTTACATTTGAAATTAATCAGCAATTTATGTCAAGGAAATCGAGTAATAATGGCATTTTGTAAAATACTTGTTTGCCAGAATTTCTTGATGTATAAAGGCTGTTAACTGGAATTACATAATGACACATTTAATAACGTTTCAAAACTCCAAAAATGTAAGGCGCATCTTGCTGTGATTTTTTTCTCTGAAAATGTGACATTTTTTCCGTTTTGTAGAAAAGACACTTTCGTGTAGCTTCCATTCTACTTGAAAACAAGAGCGCCCGTTGCACCGGAAATGAAAAAGTCAGAGTGGAGAAAAAAAAAAAAGCAAGGGACACAGGATTTATATATAAAGAAAAGTTTTTAATATTGAAGTCAGCTTATTTTAGACTATATACTGAGTTCAGCAAGTAGAGTTGCCATAAAAATTCTTGAAAAATAGTGTAACGAAATTGGCCTCTTGACGTCAAACAGTACCGTGACTCAGATAAATACAAGAATATTTTTCTCATTTGGGTTGAAGTAAAAAAAAATACTTGTTGATGAAAATATTACGTAATCAGAGGAATTGAAGATTAGATTATATGGTTTCGCAACACTAAGCATGAACTTTAGGAAATTCATGTATTTAGCATTCATATATTTTTGCATTTTAGCATTCATATATTTTTGCAAGATTTTAAAAATCTAATCATATAAGTTTTAAATTCATGACCATTTCATTACTTAAACATCTAAAATGCAATATGAAAAATAATGAAAGTACAATATTGTTCTCTGTGGTGTAGTTGAAGCTTTAAAGCCACGCATTACTGATCAATATCAATGTATGTAAGCAAAAATCTTCAGAAATAAAACATCAAATTCTGCATTTAGGCACTGATTCAAATAAATTGAAATTTAGAAATTTTTGTTTACTTGAAATCATCTAATTAGCGAGTCAGTGCGATGGTTTGCAAACATCAAGATAGTTTCGGTTCCAAGATAAAGCTGAGTTTTTCGTCTGTACTTTCATAGTAGCGTGGAATTGATATTGGTTACTTAGTTGTGGTGAAGACAGGGGAACCGCCGTTGATTAAACAATATTCATGTGAGAAATATTTGCTGCAAGAAAGTGCTCTTTAAATAGATAGTATTGCATTGCGCGATTTAAAGACAATATATTTGGTTTGAAAAAATATTTGTCAAAGATTTAGTTGTAACAAACCATTATATTTTTTATTGTTTAAAATAATGCTGTTGAATTCTTTCCATTTTATACAAATAAAACCCCTTGAAAATAAATTCCTATCAAATTTAATTCATTATTTTGCATATATATATTTGTTGAGCTCAAAATCAATGATAGTATTACCAAGATTATTCCGAGGTTTTTTCCCTATTGTTTATTTATTAGATGTAGCGGTGAAAAAACAGCCAAACCCAATAATTTTAGGGAATGTGCCAGTTTTCTGATAAACATTTCTGACCGTGATTGTAATGATTAATAATGGATTTGACGCGTGCAAATATTAAAAATATTTTCATGTGCTGAGGTTCGATGCTTGTCGCGGTATTTTTTTACAGTATGCTTACAAGACCCATCGAAAGTCTCAAGTAGTGCTATCACTCTTCATTCTCGAATACACACAGAATTCAGACTTTTTTTTTTTGCCGCGATTTCTAATTACAGAAAATTCAAATTCACTTATCTGTGCAAATTGTGAAATCGAAATTCCCGACTGAAAAGATTCTGAATGATTTAAATACGTTTCACATTGCGCTCATATTATTCGGAGATGGCAGAGTAGAAAGAATTGGACTATTTTCTTTGAAATGGGTGTGATTCCCTTTTATAGAGATATTTAACCCTTTAACGCGCAGTGCTCCCGCTCTGGGAACACCATACTCTGACGTTTTGACTGTTGCCAGTCACGAAGAATAGATTTCATTTCTATAAAAAATAGTTGCGGGTGACAGAGCTCCATGAGAATCCTTTACTTTTTAGCACGTCATTTCCCTTAAAAAGATTATTTTTAACAGCACTGGCATCTGCTGAAAAATGGAAGAATGCGAGAACTGCTGGATAGATTGCCCAATGCTGAAAAAAGGGGCAGCCGTTGCCATCGCTCGACTTAACTACCAGCAAGATGGTGGAGCACTGTGTCCCGCACAGCCAGCTGTCGTCAAAAAAGGGTCTCTAGATCTGTGGCACGCGATGAACGTTTCGATCGTCCGCCCTCTTGCTGGTAGTTAAGTCGAGCGATGGCAACGGCTGTCCTTTTTCAGCATTGGGAAAGGGTTGCGCCTGAAAGGGTTAAGGGTTGTTATTTGAACTCTAATTAATGCACGTATTGAACATAAATTTGTATTGATGAAATGATGGAAATTTTGGAGAAATTTTTTGGGAGAACTTATTTTTAGATTAAAAGCAGTTTGTATTCATTCTTATAATCAAATAACTTTTTGTAAAGATGAAGAAATTTAATCTTTTCTGATATAAAAACAGAAAAGAAATGATCCTCTTTGAAATTTTTTCCCCCCCTTGAATCTCGCACAATTAATTTTTTCGAAAGTGCAGGTATTCGCTTTTATTATTTTTGTATATATTATATTTGTATATATATATATATATATATATATATATATATATATATATAAGGAAGACGACATCGTAAATTTTTCCTTTACGGAGCATTAAAAAATGCTTCAAGGGTAACATATACAGGGTGGTTCGCGACCAGTCTGAGAAACTTGCAAGGGGTGTAGGGGATACAGAGACGGTTCATAATCCCATAGCAAAGAGGGGTCGGAAACGTCATCTTCATGTATTTGTTAATAATCACTTTTTAAGAAGTGTTGAAGTGTGCGTCTCATTTCATAACCAAGTTTCACGAACAATGGGCTTTCCTCAGACGATTTCATAAATGTAATGAAAGAAACAATTCTGAAATGACAATTTTTATCGCGTGCAATCGGTGAAAGAGGGATTAGTTTGTTTTAGAAAAACCATGATCGGAAAGTTGGCTATCACTGGAACACTTCTTCTAAAGTGATTATGAACGGGTACATGAAGACGGCGTTTACGACCCCGCCTTGCTGTGGGATTCTGAGCCGTCTCTGTATACCCTACACCCCCTGCAAGTTTGTCAAGTCTGGTAGCGAATTCCCCTGTATATGTACGATTTTTTTAACCCTTTATAAGGCTGTGGTAAGAATACTTATCACCTGCGGTCTATTAAACACAGAAATCCATTATCATGAGTGAATTTTCTGATTTTTGTTGAGTTATATTGGATGTATATTTTTTTTCCATACATCTGGATTCTAAATTATATTTGGCTTATGAACATTTTTTTCATTCGTAATTTTAAAGAAAGATCGAATAATGATTCGAAAATAGAACATAAGAATCGTCTCTTTTAATTATATATTTTTTGCGTTTAATTCAGTGTACACCCACCAAAAAAAGTATTCGAGCAAGAGAGAAATTTCCTACGTTGGTGTCGTATATTAAAAATTATTTATCATAGAATATGAATAAGGCTATGTATCAACATGACTTCCATATTTCTATGAAGTTGTGCGTTTTACAAAAACTCAATTATTATTCGCAAATCTAAAATAGGAAATTTCTCTCTTGCTCGAATACTTTTTTTGGAGGGTGTACAAGCAGCAGGTAGTTTTCTGACTTTGGTTTTGTGAATAATGAATGTATTCTCCTGCAAAATTTCTATGTTTGTTTAATACTTGTTTCTCCAGTTTTCACGTGGAATATTACAGTAGAAGGAAAATATATGAATGAATCCTAAAAAATGGGCCAGAAAAATCCCAAGTACTTTTGACTCCTTGCACATAAACTCGCCTTATAAAGGGTTAATGCGTGTAATATTCGCATAATTTTATTAATATTTTTCTCACATAACCCTCTCGTCACCGAATTATGAAAAATCATAGAAAAAATCTGACTAGCATTGAATGCATCTGAAATACTATTATAAATCATGCAAAATATTTTTTTCTAATGTCGGTTAATATTAGATTTTTCTAATATTAATTTTTGCATTTTCGAAGCATTTTGTTATGCTCAAATTAATTTAAAAGGATGCACCTATTAGGTAAAGGTTGAGGAATAAGAAAAAAAAACTATACTTACCAGCAAGAAAAAAAACTATACTAAGAAAAAAAACTTTACTAAGAAAAAAAAACTATATTTTCTTAATTTTTTCTCCTGAAACAATGAAGCGAAAACTGTAAAAAAGGATCTAAATGGACTAGTACTGCAATGTAGGCACGATTTATGCATCTAGTTAAGAGCCTCCTATACTTTCTACAAGAATGAATGATATTGATATCACTGAAAGGAAAAAAATACTCAATTCAATTGTTTTCTCTCTAAATATTGCTATTTGAAGGAGGAGCCTCCTATGAGGTTATCAGGGTGACGAGAGGGTTAACCCATTTGTGCCTGGATATTTTTGCGACTTTCTTCGATTTTTTCTGATAACAGAAATAATAGATAAATTTCTGATGTCAACTTCTTGAACAAGGGATGATTTCTTTTAAAATCATTATGCATAAAAATCGAAATATCAACATCCTACTGGGTCATGTTAAAATATTTTGTAGAGTTGAAGCTCAATACTCATGAATAAAGGTTAGGAAAAATAAATAACGTTTTCGACTAATAGCGAAAATGCCGTCCCAAAAAAGGGACACTAGGCATAAATGGCTGAAAAAACACTCAAAATACTGGTGTTAAACGATAAAGTAATTAAAAAACTTTGTAAAAAACACACATAAGAAGTAAAATTAAAGAGGAAGAAGAAGGAAGGAAGAAAAGAGAGAACAAAAGTGGGTGTTAATAGTCCAAATAAACAAAACAACTGAAAAAACACTCAAAATACTGGTATTAAACGATAAAGTAATTAAAAAACTTTGTAAAAAACACACATAAGAAGTAAAATTAAAGAGGAAGAAGAAGGAAGGAAGAAAAGAGAGAACAAAAGTGAGTGTTAATAGTCCAAATAAACAAAACAACTGAAAAAACACTCAAAATACTGGTGTTAAACGATAAAGTAATTAAAAAACTTTGTAAAAAACGCACATAAGAAGTAAAATTAAAGAGGAAAACACTTCTTATGTGTGTTTTTTACAAAGTTTTTTAATTACTTTAGGCATAAATGGGTTAAATAATAGGCTGCGAGATTTTATAATAAACCCTTTATTAGTTCAGTCTGGAGATTGCAGGCGTAGTTTTATAGTTTTTGACTTCAAAACAATTAGGTTGGAGATGTGACTTTTCTAAAACGTTAGAAAACAAAAGAACATCGTTCCGAGTCGTATCTTTCTTCAAAATCTCCCAAGATTCTTAGCATAAAAAAATTCAACGCATGTGTCACGTGATACGTAATTCGGAGTCTTTGAAATTGAAATTTAAAAAAAAAAAAAAATCCTTCTGATTATGCATTTTTTTTTACAGTATTCTAAATTTCTTCTTTTCCTGGAAAAAAAAAAAAAGCAGCGAATAATCTCAGAACAATCTCGTATCTCTGAGGAGAAATCAGAAGCGTATCAGATTCGTATCAGAATTATACGAATGAAGCGCATAATAGATGAAAGGCGTTTTATTATCTCTTTGCACTGAAAGAGTCGGCAGATGTCAAACGCCGGTGAGTTTCAAAGATGTCACCCAGGCTCATTGTTAGGCTTTATGGTAATTACGTGAGGGCTTGTTCATGGGAAGACGCTCGCATGAACAGCCAGACCTTGCAGATAGATTAGTGACCCAGACAGCACATATGCTTAAATCAAGCTTGACATTTCTTTGAATTTGACGTATTAATACAAGCTTGACAGCAAGCTTGGAAATTACAAAAAAAAAAGGAGTCAGCCAATATTTTCCCGCTCGAATTTAAGTCATTTGAACTGTCAAGCTTGAATACAACTGGATGACTGCTTGATTTGGAAAGCCACATCCACATAACAAATAATTTATCATCCGTCATAAATGTACTGGACCATAGAATTTTTTTTTTTTAATTCTACATTTCCAAATATTGAAATTCTACAAAATAAAATACATTATTTTAATTTACTACAAAAAATGATTTCAAAATCGGTCGTTTGTCTCGATTTTGGCCAATATTGCCCAACATGAGTGTTGCAATATCGAAAGTTTTAAAACGTGTGCTGCTTTTAAATTTATATTATGCTTATTTCTCTTTTAGTAGAGTCTATAAATCACACATAACATTATTTTAATTTTGGTCCATCCCATGGAAAAATAAAAGAAACAGATCGGCATCGGCCTATACTGATCAATCTCTAGAAAAAACGGCGTGACAACCATAACAGTCACTTCAAACTTTAGTCACGTCATCTCGAGTGAGATTGGCATGGTGGTTAGGACGCCGGCTTCCCACACCTTAGGTCCCGAGATCGATCACGGACGCTAGACGGGAACAGATTAAAATAACTTGAGGTTTCAGCATAGAGGGGAAAATGCCTGGAAAAAAAATTTTTTGGGCGAGTTCGCCGACCGGCGCCCCATGTATTCAGAAAAAAATTTTTTAGGAAAATGTTTTAAGTTTGAATTGAGCTTGCTATGTCAAGCTTAATGCAAGTTGGGCAAGTGTAAACTTGAACACTTGATTCGAGCTTGCATTAAGCTTACACGCTTGAAATTTTTAAGCTTAACTCAAGTTTATTGACTTGATAAATCAAGTTTGATGCAAGTTTGATGTGCTGTCTGGGATGTGTCAGTTTGGTATAGGAAAAGTACCTTAAATATGGAATATTACCCCGCCCCTCTCTCCTAGAAGAAATACAGTACCAACAGCGATGTGTGTACTGTCAATTATGCGTGTACTGTTAATGTGTGTACTGTCAATTACAATCAATTACAATCTTTTGTTGTAAGGGAGAGCCATGGCTCTTGCAAGGCAGCTGCAACGTGACAAGGGTCGTAGGAGGAAGACTGAGAGCAGCTATTCGTCTTCCTTAAGCATCCCAGACATGCTCGATAATATGCAGGTCCGGCGATCGAGCTGGCTACTCCATGCGCTGAATTGTTTGCTGCTGAAGATAATCATCCTCGACGCGAGCCCTGTCAAGCTTAATGCAAGTTGGACAAGTGTAAACTTGAACACTTGATTCAAGCTTGCATTAAGCTTACACGCTTGAAATTTTTCAAGCTTAACTCAAGTTTATTGACTTGATATATCAAGCTTGCTGCAAGTTTGATGCAAATTTGCTGTGCTGTCTGGGGATGGATGAAAATGGACTCGAACTCGAAAAACATACGTTTATGAAGTCAATAAGTGTTATTATGAATTCTCCCCCACTTAGTAATTCCATTTTTTTTTAAATATTATTATGGAGGCCAATTTTCAAAATATTGAATAAAGTTTTCAAGTTAGGTAAGAATAACTGAGTAAAACAGTTGTTTTCACCACTTGAGAAACAGCGTCTTATAATTTTAACCCTTTGAGGTGCAACCCTTTCCCAATGCTGAAAAAAGGGCAGCCGTTGCCATCGCTCGACTTAACGACCAGCAAGGTGGCGGACGATCGAAACGTTCATCGCGTGCCACAGATCTGGAGACACTTTTTCGATGACAGCTGGCTGTGCCGGCTGTTCTCGCATTCTTCCATTTTCCAACAGATGTCAGTGCTGTTAAAAATAATCGTGACCACTTTTTGACGGGAAAGGACGTGCTAAAAAGTAAAGGATTCTCGTGGTGCTATGTCGTCACCCGCAACTATTTTTATAGAAGTCAAATCTATTCTTCATGACTGGCAACAGTCAAAACGGCAGAGTTTGGTGTTCCCAGAGCGGGAACACTGCGCGTTAAAAGGATAAAACAAGCGTCTGGAAATTAATTGATGCCCCCTCCCACTTTTTTTTTTTTTTTTAGTTTACTCAATATGATTAGAAAGTGAGCGTAAAAGCTATCCATTTAAAAAATTACTTTGATAGAACGTTCAGTAGTGATGTAATCTGATTCAATGAAGTATTTGGTAAGCGTTTTTATAAAATGGTGGAATGGTTGCAATGAAACGAGGAAATTTCCTTAAAAAGAATTTTATTTTTACGGTAATTGTAGTATCGTCACTAGATAAAGGGTTAAGGCATTATATGCGAATTAAAGTGTGCTTTTCATTGTTGAAGAATTGGACATGAAGTGTAGCTCATTCAAAATTCACTAAACAAACATAACGATGTTTCTCGGATCCACTTCAAGTTATTTATTGCTTTAGAAAACATTGTTTTTTCACTAGACTTCAATTTAAGGGAAATACATATTTATATTTTTAATTTTTTTCATACATATTTATAATTTACATATTTAAAATTATATAAATTAATTAAAATAAATAAATATAAATTAATTAAAATTCATTTAAATTATGTAAATTAATTTAAAAAATTTAAATAAGTATATTATATGTAGCAACATATAATATACTTATTTTTATCTTCTTTTTTTCCTGTTCATTCATTTATAAATTTACTCCATTAGCAGTTATTGGTAATACGAGGTCAGATATAAAAAAACCAAGATGCCCTATTTGTTATTGTCAGAATTTAGTTGAAGTTTATATTAGTCATTTCCCATAAAATATATTTATCGTGTGTGAAAATAGAATATGTGTGATATTAAAAAAAAAAAAACCGTAATTCAAGATGGATTTTTTGTAAACTCTTTTTCAATTGCATTTTGAAACCATAGCTTGCTGGAAATTTTCCTTTCTTTTATTTTAATGGAGTGTTACCCATTTCGTAAATTCGCATTTCACGAGAAATGTGAATGTAAACGGTAGGTATATCCAAGCACCACACTATAGAAACCCGGGATTACAAAGGAAGCTTTTCTTTCCTTACAATCTGGCGCATGTAAGACTGGACAGTTTTGCAAAACAGTGAAAAATTATCCGTTTTCTATAAAAAGCAGAACTTTTCCCTTGGTCGGCAATTTTTTTTTTCCCCTGAAGTAGAAAAAAGTGTCACACAGACCTATGCTCATAACTTTGTAGCAGCATTTTTTTTTCTTTCTTTTTCTTTTTTTTTTTTTTAACATTTTTGTCACCAGATCACCAGAAATATTTCCAATCAATAAAATTCTTGCATTCCATTTTGAAACGGGAAAAAAAAAAAATGAAATCTTCGAAAAAAAAAAATCCCACAGTAATCGAAGAAAACTGCAGTTCTACACAAGAATAATAAAAAAAAAAAAGCAGACGAAAAAATAAATTCTCGAAATCTCCGAGTAAAATTCTTGGATTGGACTCTAGAAGAAACGCATATTTTGCTATTCTTCTTATAACGCTCGAGTTTAAAAAAAAAAATAAATAAATAAATAAAAAATGCTTTGGCTACAGGATCGGCGAAAGAAACTAAATAAACAATGCAGGAGTTTCGAATTGGAAATCGCCAAAATCCGAATCTTTTGATGGGTGGGGGGTGGGGGGGAGAGAATTTTCTTCACGTGGCGGTGAGCACGTGAACGATCGTTTGGCGCAAGCTGACCAGAGGAACAGTCGAACTGGAAGGGAATGCCTACGGAACGAAAATGGTCTGTGCCAAACCGTTACGGTTAATGGTTTCTTCCACCTATACCCAACCCAACCCCCCTGCTTCCATCCATCCCAGCTTTCTCTGCCTGCCTTCTCCACCACCTCTTCCTCTTCTTCGTTCCTCTTGCAGGTCACGTGCTCTTTTGACCATAAAAAGAGAGAGAGGAGAGGGAAAAAAAAAAAAAAAATAGTCCAGCGTTGGAATTTGAAGAATGAGGCCATCGCGCATGAATACACGGCAATCTGAATGTGCATGAGGATGTAGGTGGGAAGGTGGAGGTTAGGGATGCTGATCTCGGGCATCCGTAGGTTTGTCAAAAGAGAAAGAGGAAAGTGAAATATATATATATATATATATGTGTGTGTGTGTGTGTGTGTGTGTGTGTGTATATATGTATATATATATATATATATATATATATATATATATATATATATATATGTGTGTGTGTGTGTGTGTGTGTGTGTGTGTGTGTGTGTGTGTGTATATATATATATAACGCCTCAGACTGGTCATATGAGCCCTTGCTGGAAAAGCAAGAACCATTTTTTTTTTTTTTTTAACCATCGGAAGTTAGACTTATAGTGTTCGGATCTTTTATGCTGTCAAAAGAAAAGGGTGGACAAAGGATTTAAAAGGTATCCAAAATTGAAAGAGAAAAAAGAAAAGAATACCACATATTTTATTCCCTTAACAGCACTGACTGTTTCTATTGATTTAAGTCTATTTAGCAATTCCGATGATCGACTGAATGCATTTATTACCAAAAATGGAACGACGCTTGCATAAATTCAAGTCTGATCATTTTTTTTTTAAGCAGGTATATGCAGAGTTACAGTGAGATGAATATTTTATGTGTTAAAAGACTCAGATTCTAAACTAAAAGTCCAAGAAATGTTTGAAAGATATATTTCGAAAGAAATATATCTTCTGTTCAACAACTTAGCTTTGCTTGATACAATACCAGTTGTTTTATGGGAAAGATTATGCTATCATAATATTACTTCTTAGTAATGATTCAAGTGACAAATATTTTACGACTGTTGTTAAGATACAGGGTGAATCTAAACTCTCTGACAAAACTTTAAGAGGTGGTAGGGCACATAATAAGGAATCAGAATCCCATAGCAATATGGGGTCGGCAACATCGCCTTCATGTAGCTGTTAATAATGACTTTGGAAAAAGTGCTGAAACAACAGAGCAGTTTCCGACCCTTGTTCGTCAGAAACTAATGTATTTTTCTCCGAATACAGAAGACTAAATTTCACAGTTTAAAAATTCCATTTTATTTCATGGATGACATGTTTGGAGACTGGCCTATTATTTATGAAACTTGGTTAGGAAATTAGACGAACACTTCAATACTTTACACGAAGTGATTATTACCGGGTAAGTGAAAACTGCGTTTTTGACCCCACATTGCAATGGGATTCTGATTCCTTATTATGTGCTCTACCACCCCTTAAAGTTTTGTCCAAGAGTTTAGATTCACCCTGTATACGGATTACATCCCTGTTAAAATGCTTTTTTAAATATAAATAGCAATAAAATACGTGCTCTGAAATTTTAATATTCAGATATTCCATACATCAAAATTTCTTTCATTGAAAAGAAAGAAGCAACTTATCTTAACTGAATGTTTCTCATTAATAAACGCATGTTAATATTCTAGTCTCTCTGGAAGCTACTAGGAACTTTACATATTGAAAGAGTGATATAATTTCACTATTATTTTCCACTTTTGACACCATGAACTGCTAGATTGGCTTTTCAAATTCAAATAGTTTAAATATTATTGCAAATTTCATAAAATATACTTATTTTAATCAAGAGCCAAGTGAGTATGATCAAGTTACTACTTGAAATATCACCACTAAGGCATTCAACCAAAGCTCTATTTCTTGCATGACTAATAATAAATTAATAAATATTCTACATAAGCGAACTCAAAGGAGCAGCACGATATACTAATATTAAAATGAAAAAAAAAAAATCTCAAAAAATGATGAACCATTTTTATATCATTGATGACATGAATTAAAATTCAAATTTTAAAAAGGGTGCTGTAGAAAACTTTTGGAGATTTTTTGGCTCAAGTGATCGACATTTTTGGAAGCATTCATCCGGTACTCGAAATTTTTTCACAAAGTCTCGCTTGATGCTTTATACTTGTTCCAGTTTGTTCCCATTATGAATATTTGAGCAATAAGTTGTGTAGTGTAGGATGTTTTACATGTATTCTTGCTATCCTCAATTTAAATCAGGTGAGGGGAAAGGCACGTTTCAGCATTTTTTCTCCAAAGGAAATCAACATTTTTTTTTTTTTTTTAAATTACTTTTATCGTATTTTAAAAGTCATACGCGGAAAAAGTTTTGAATTCAGCTAAATGTTTCAACGAAATGAAATGCGTTGTACAGTTTTAAAATCTTTAAATATTTTGTTTAATCTGCCTCATAAAAGGGAAACCTTTGGACGAAAAAAAAAAAAAGGAGAGAGAGAGAGAGCGAAAGAAAAAGAAAGAAAAAGAAGAAAAAAAAAACTAAATAAAAATTTTTATCAAACACAGCGTCTGTTTAAGAAATAAAAAATAGTGAGAATAAATTAAACTCGGCTGTTCGAGCCTCGTCAGGGTGAGATCCCCCCCCCGAACCCCCTTAATTTTTTAGTTTCATTATTGCCATATTAAAACGATATTCATTGACTATGTCATTTTATCTCTCATCTTTCGTGTATTTCCTGGTAACCCTATGTTGACATTTTTAGGATTGTCACCTATTTATAGAAAAATACATGGGATGCCTATTCTACAGCTTACGAAATAGCGTAACAATAGATTAAAGCTGTTGTGAACTAATAGTATTTAAATATATGTAAAATTATGTCGCTTTTTTGGGGGGATACATATTTCGGACAATTTTCAATAAAGGAGGTGAGAGATAAAATGGCATAGTCATTAAAGCAACCACGAATTTAACAGAAATCACTAACATTTTGTTATTCAAAAACATTAATATCCATTAAAACTGGATATCAAAAGCTCACTGCCCTCCTACCTAGGCTCCTCCTCCCTCTGAGACAGATACCCCACGTGTAGGCTTGCCATAACACAAAGAAAACAAAGCTTATGGATGTAGCAGTACACCGAGTCCGTACAGTTATGTTTGGTTGTGTGACAACTTGTCAAAATATCCTCAAAATCCACAAAACTGATATCTGACACCTTCGAAAATCGTATTTATCGTTCTGCTTTTCAAGTAGCATCTTAACATTAAATACAACTTCGTCGCAAAATTGCAATTCAAGCTATTCCTCACAGCGGAAAAGTAGTTTTCTAGATTTTTTTTTTTTTTTAATATGATATTGAACTAAGTGGAAATTTTTTACATGCATATTTTTCAAAACAAGAGCACTTTTTCTTGATCTTTTGCTTTAGTTTGGACTTTTCAAGTTCAGTTCAACGGTGCCCCATTATCTATTTGAAAAATTAAATCAATTCATTCGATTAGATGCGAGAACATAAATTAAAAATGCTATAAATCAAAGCAAAAAAATATATGTATATAATATTAAAAATCATTCATTGATTACGGAAAAAACACTCAAAATACTGGTCTTAAACATTAAAATAAATAAATTAAAAAATAAATAAATAAACATAAAATGATACTTTTAACAAGATACGATCGTTTCGACTGAAACGATCGCATTCAGTCTGCATTCAGTTACATCTGCATTCAGTTACATTGCATTACAGTCGCATTCAGTCGCATTCAGTTACTGCATTCAGTCTTCGTCAGTCAAAGTTCTTCGTCTCACAAAACTGTGGGAACTGAAAAAGATAAACAAGCAAACATGCTGCCACTTGTAAAAAAGAAAAGGCGAGAAACCATGGAGATTAAAGGAAGGGAGAAAAAGGGGATGGGATAAAAAGAAAAGAATAAAATAAGGTCAAACAAAAATACATAAATAAATAATTATTACCAATAATAATGAAAAGCGAAACAGAACACACGAACACAAATACACACAAAAAAAGAAAAACAACAGAAACAGAACAAACAAAAGAACAAAAACAAAAATAACATAAAAACACAAAAAAGGGCTTTTTTAAGTACACATACAGGACAGCGCTTACGTAATAGTCGCACTTTTTTTTGCCAATTTATCAGGGTGAAAGTCTGTGTGCAACTATTATGCGTGGAAAATCTACTACATAATATTGTAACTCTATTTTTTCTGCTTCAAAACAGGGGTACGACTATTATAGTGAGTAACACGGTAATTCAAAAATTATGGCCTACAATAAGCGCAAAAATAAATTAAATGATGTAATGGGGAGTCACGCATTTTGAGAACGTCTGGAGGGCTGCCATGATGACTAGGACCCAGTACTGCAGTTTCTTTAGTCGATGGATCATTTTACCCGGCTTTAGGTCATATTACTGGAACACACCGAAAAACATATTAAACTAAGCAAGTGTAATTCATAACTAAAATCATACTTTGTTCAGTAAATCAAGTCATACTGCTGTACATTAAAGACTGTATTTCGAAATAAATAGCAAAGTTAGTGGTTACCTTATATGATAAAACCCAGTTTTTTTTAAGAATTCTACTCAGAAACGTAATACACCTATCGCTTAAATATCATCATTACTTCTTCCTGACTTGACACAAATGGTTTATGTGTTACCTTGTAGCTAGAACTGCCTGTCTGAAATAAAACGTATGTGGATCGTTTAGCCCCCCGGGATCATTTTGGGCCACCTTCCCCTCTATTTTACATATTAAAAAAGTTACTTTTTTTAATTGAAAACATTTTTTTAACTTTCATTCCTTTAAATTTGATATATTTATTTAAAAGGTAACATTTTTCGTCACCTGTCAAATACTTATTATTAAAATAATATGGCGACGTTAAGTGGGAGCCTTGATTTTACATCAAATGTGATCCTGCGATCTCTTCATATACTTACAAACTTAATACATATTAGCTGATTTGCACACTGCTTATCTACTTTTTATATATCCTACCTTACCGATATCTTTACATTTACTTACACTACTTACCTTATACAGAGTGATCAGTTTCGATTTTTTTATATTCTAACACTGAAATATAGTTATTTAAACCCAGCCTTGCCTGAGTATGGGACACGATTTTCAACATATCTATACTTTTAAAACTTTATTCGTGAGGTGAGACAGAATATTAATTCATCTTGTGATGCATATTTTTCAAAAACTGTGACATATTTCACAACATTCTTGGAATTGTTAAAAGAGATTTCTTCCGTTATGAACAAAAGACTCAGATTAAAAAATAATAATGGCGTTCACGTCAATTTATGTTTCAAAAACAAATTTGCAAATTTATGAAATAAAACAAAAGATACAAAGAATGGTTAAATACATTAACGATGTAGGTAATACAAGATACCAATATGTATTTCTGCAAACTGATCACCTTGCACTTCACTTTGAAGATCATGCTCTAATTTGTGTTACATTGATTGAGTTTACATTATCTTGTAATTAACCCTTTAACACGCAGTGTTCCCGCTCTGGGAACACCCAACTCTGACGTTTTGACTGTTGCCAGTCACGAAGAATAGATTGGATTTCTATAAAAATAGTGGCGGGTGACATAGCTCCACGAGAATCCTTTATTTTTAGCACGTCATTTCCCGTAAAAAAAAGGTCACGATTATTTTTAACAGCACGGACATCTGCTGAAAAATGGAAGGATGCGAGAACGGCTGGATAGACTGCCCAATGCTGAAATAAAGGGTAGCCGTTGCCATCGCTCGACTTTACGACCAGCAAGATGGCGGACGATCGAAACGTTCATCGCGTGCCACAGATCTAGAGACCCTTTTTTTGACGCAGTTGGCTGTGCGGCACAGCCAGCTGCGTCAAAAAAATGGGTCTCTAGATGAGAGGCACGCGATGAACATTTCGATCGTCTGCCATCTTGCTGGTTGTTAAGTCGAGCGATGGCAACGAATGCCTTTTTTTCAGTATTGGGTAATCTATCCAGCTGTTCTCGCATTCTTTCATGCCTGACCATGGCACAGTGGTTATATCACTGAAAATGGTAGACGGCCGAAGTGTGAAGGTCTCGGGTTCGGGTCCCATCGCGCGTTCGTCGATCTAATGGTCTCGAGTTTTGGTAGGTTTTCTCCAGATGTAACGTGAATACGCGTTAGAACCCCTTAGGAAGTCCGACTTAACGACCAGCAAGAGGGCGGACGATCGAAACGTTCATCGCGTGCCACAGATCCAGAGACCCTTTTTTGCGACAGCTGGCTGTGCCGCACAGCCAGCTGCGTCAAAGAAAGGGTCTCTAGAGACTTGTGCGTTAAAGGGTCTCGAGATCTGTGGCACGCGATGAACGTTTCGATCGTCCACCCTCTTACTGGTAGTTAAGTCGAGCGATGGCAACGGCTGCCCTTTATTTCAGCATTGGGAAACGGTTGCGCTTCAAAGGGTCAGCATGTACACTATCTCACTCGCCATTAATTAGATCGTCAATCAAATACATATGTTTAATAGCTACATAGATGTATAAACCAGTTCTGGCAGTAAACAATTTGAATATGGCTCTCTTTTTATTAGAAAAACGTTCCAGGGAATTTTTTAAAGCATGCAAATCATGAATCTGTTTTCAATACTCTGTGGAATACAAAACCTACCGTAGCTGTTTAATGCAAACCCGAAGAAAGAGAAGAAGAAATCATAAAAGCAGTAGCTCAATGATCTGCAAACGTCGCAGCGGTACAAAACTTTGAAAGCAGCATACTTTTGAAACATAAAGTCACAAGAAACCATTTGACGATTCCTTTTTTTTTTTTTTTTTCTTTTCATTGCTCCCAGCGAGCACAGTAATGAGAAAATGTCCTGAAATACCCGGATGAAAAACCGGACTTTTATGAAAGAGGGTTCATTTTCCCCGAGACAGTCTAAAAAGACGAGGGGGAGGGGGACACTATTCATTTTTAAAATATTTTTTTTTCAAAGTTTTTGAAGGGTTACTTGAAGAAACAGGGGGCTTCAGTTTTCAGGTACATATATCAAAATGGGGTATTCAAGGATACATTCAGTGATCGAT
This sequence comes from Cheiracanthium punctorium, assembly GCA_038373885.1. Classification (NCBI taxonomy): domain Eukaryota; kingdom Metazoa; phylum Arthropoda; class Arachnida; order Araneae; family Cheiracanthiidae; genus Cheiracanthium; species Cheiracanthium punctorium. The sequence continues at coordinate 583,153 of JAWZYV010014639.1, read as the reverse complement.
GAAAAATGAAGCTGTAGGTATCATCATCAAAAATATTTTTTTTGAGGCGATGACTATCGTGGTATCATGGGAGCATTTTTGAAAATTTCTTTCCATAAAAAAACATCAGTTTTTCTTTCCTCTACAAAGATCTACTGTTGTTATTAAAACCATTATTTGCGTCATAACAAATGCTTACTCTATTTTTCCTTGTTGGAACATCATTATGGGAATGCAGTAATTCGATAGAAAATTCGCTTCTTAAAAGACATACACAATACTTGAGCTACGGAATTGTACGTATCATATTATCAAAATTAAAAAGGGGCGTGTGCTACCTAATAATAGCTTAAAGTGGCTGTACAACTGCAAAATGGCCTAGATGAAGAATTTCACTCTTAGACTTTAAGACGAATGTTCATTTTACCTTGCATATAACGTTATAAATTTTAACATTGTAATTACATAATCACATTTCATTTTAAAGAAAACATCAAAACCATTTAATTTTTGACCTTAAAAAAATCATTAACCTGCACATAATGTTATCAAATTTTAGCATTTCAATTACATAATTAAATTTCGTTTTAAACAAACTAAATAGCGTAATGATTTCATTTTGACTAAAAAAATAATAACATCACTACCCCTATATAATGTTATCAAATTTTAACACTTTTAACTGCATAATCACGTTTCATTTTCAAAAAGTAAATGTCACGATGATTTCCCTTTGACTAAAAAGGGGATAACAGCATTAAACTGCAAATAATGTTATCAAATTTTAATATATTAATTACATAATTGCATTTAATTTTAAACAAAGTAAATAGCATGATGATTTCATTTTGACAAAAAAAAAGATCAACTTTATTACCTTGCATATAATGTTAACAAGTTTTAACACTTTAATTACACAATTACATTTCATTTTGAAGTAAATAACATAATAATTTCATTTTCTAGAAAAAAAAGAATATAATCATTACCCTGCATGCAATGTGATCAAATTTTACTGTTTTAACTACATAGTCACATTTAATTTTTAAAAAAGTAAATAGCATAACGATTTCATTTTGACTAAAAAAAATAACTTTATTATCTCGCATATGATGTTTTCACGTTTTAACATTTTAAGTACACAATTATATTTCATATTAAAGTAAATAACATAATAATGTTATTTTATTTTTTAAAGAATAACATCATTGCAGCACTTAATTTTATTATTACTTATAAAGGATGTTTTAAGATATTTCTTTCGGATTCTCTTGTAAAATACCTAAAAATGCTATGCGTACCTATATCAGAAAGGGACATGCTACTGTTATATCAATGGAAAGGTTTTTCAAATGACTTCAGCACAGGTTATGTATGTGTGATGTATATAAAATAATAAAAAAAAACTTCCTTAAAGATGGATTGCTAGGCAAAAGCAACAGAAAGCAGAATTCTCTGAAATTCTTCAGCATTGCCTTATGAACCTGCATACTTTATTAAAAATATGTGCTACAAACACCTAAAACATCACAAGCTATCGTGCAAAACTTATTGTTGGTGATATTAAATTATATCCAAAACTCGCAAAATGACTCACATTGCTCGAACAGATAATTGTGGAAGATAAAATGATTCAGTCATCAAGAGTGAACTGCTAGTGGACCTTTTGAATACTTACAAATGCCAGAAAAAGAAACTCATTGAAGTGCTGCTTTTTGAAGAATTTTTTTAGAGTATGACTTGTGTAAATTTGACACACTTGTGAAAATTTGGTAATTTATCAAGAATACATCCAACAATATGCAGTTTTTTGTCTATTTCTCACATTGTTTATTAGTTTTAGCCTAATTGAAACTTAGAATAGCAGATCAACCAAAAAATATATAACAGTTAATTACACTTTAATGGTGGTGATTGAACCTTAGAGAGATTGTTCCTAAATTTCGTCAGCAGTTTTATATCTGTGTTTGGTATTATTTAACATTCTTGTTTATAGTTATGTTTTGTTTGAAAAAGAAATGCCCTTTAAGCAATAATTGCATACAGACCATAATGTATGGATGTTCAGGTGCACATGTAAAAGAACTATTCATGCTATCCATACATACTGTTATTTATCTAACATACCTACATGCTATACAAACAAACATTGAGACTGTCGAGGGTGTTTTGTGTGGTTTTCTTCACATGTAACTTAAATACGTGTTAGAATCCCCCTCAATAATTCCTCCTTCCAAGGATTCCTCCCTTCTAGGAAGAAAGCCCATACGTAATATTGACTTAGCACAACACAACAATAACAAAAAAGAGCGCTCTATAAACAATCTGCAGGGACTCCACTTAATCGTTACCAATCGTGCATCTATTGGCCGTAATCTATAAAAAAAAAAATCCTTTATTTTAGCCCTGTGCAAAAACTAAAATTCCTACAAGCACTAAATTCTATACAGGCTGTATGATGGTGACCTATAATATCCATACTAAATTTGAGATTATTCGAATGCATCATTTAGACACTAACACACTTTAAATGATTTGTGTCCTTAGGCCGTAATGTATAATAATTCTTCTACGAATTTTAATCTGTAAGAATACTTATTTTGTAAAAAAATTCCATAATTTTTGTCAAATCATCATGGGAATGTTTACTATTAATTTTTCTTTGAAAGTAATTATTAGAAGGTATATAAATAAAACATTTCCGATCCCACAACGCTATGTAATTCTATTTTGTCAATAAGTCAGCTACTTCGCCCCAGAAGTTTGTCCCATGACTGCAGGATCACCATGTATATTGGAATAATGTAAAATCTATGATAGATTTTTTAAGTTCCATTATTCATCTCTCGGCTTAAAATGTTTCTTGGATATAAGTAAGGCCCATCTATCCTTTGCTATTCCTACGCCAAAAACAAAATCGATCTCTGAAAATTGCTCGGTTGCAGGTTCTAAAATTGCCTATCCGGTAAAATCCTTGCCTTTACATGTAGTTTAGCAGTCATGACAAAATCAATGCAGGAAAGCTACCACTAAGCAATTATCAAACATCCTTTTCATCTGCCAAAGTTATCTGCTTACCAATGCATTAGAGCGCCATGAGCTGGGTTTCAGATTTTGCTGAGTAAACTGTTCTGATTTTTCAAAAAAAAAAAATTATTTTTTTTCTCACACATTAGGCCACGAAAGTGCTTCAAATAATGGATCACTTTTTCGCTGAAACTTCTATATCTGAAATCCTTCATTTCCGAATTTATTAAACATAAATTGAAAAGCTTCATTAAAAAAAATCTATCATCTATTATTAATAATTTTTTATTAACATTACTTTGAGTGCAATGTATTTTACATAATGGAAGCTCCCACCCCCCCCCCATACTCATATTCATAAAAATGTCCTGGCTATAACCTTGCCTTTCATGCATAACTTTATGTACAGCTGCGGAAAATAAAATGGCCCACTTGTACTTTATTCAGCCGTCGTTCGTCCTACAGAAAAGTTACATACACCAATGGTTTACGATTGACGAGCACTTTAATTTGCTTTACATAAAAATTGCGTAAGGGGCCGTCTCCATATTAAAATTCGCACCAACTTTTTTTTTTCCAATGGCAACCCCTAGATTTCACTTCATATTTCAAAAATTTATCTCATATTTTAACCCTGGATACCCATTTTCAATAAATTTGAACTGAAAACGAGTGAGTTATGAGCACCCAAAACACCACTCCCCCTATGTTAAAATATTTTTTCATACTTTATCTCATATAATATTGATAATAAGAAGCTGACTTTCATTCGTACTATTAGAACTAAACGACCCAAACATAATTTACTATTATTATAATTTTTAATAAAATATTAATATGAATTATGAATTATTAAATTAATATTTTAAAAAATATGAATAGCAACCTAGACAAATTTTGTTGTAAATAGATGCAAAAGTGATTTTACATGGCTGTACAAAATTTCAAATTTTTACATTCAGTAGTTTAATTTGTATTAGATAAAATGTGTTATTTTCCCGTGTTAAGGGACCCTATATAAATTTATTAAGTGACAATTTTTTGAAAATTGCGTAAAATAAATGTAAATTAGATTTCTTTTGTGCAAAAACAGTAAACTATAGCGGTATTAAAAAATATCAAATTTTGAAGCAAATAAATTAGAGGTTTTTACAGTTTGATGGTGATTCTATAAAGCGTCTATTGTTGCGTCCGCTACCATATCCCACCAAATAAAATGTTTTCCATGTATAGAATTAGATGCAGTAGATGTATGTCTTCCAATACAACGTCCTCCTTCTGAAAAAATAACATCCTCAACATTCCAGGCATGTATTTTCCCTTTTTTAATATTGGAAACATCAGGTCTTTGTACTTCCCCATACTTTATAAACATTCAAAATCAGGTTTTTCTGTCTAAATTTTCATCTGACTGTAAATTAAAATACCGCCAAAAGTCTTATAAGAATATTGCACATTGAAGACGATAATATTAAATGAAAAATGTGAAATAAAAAACACAGTGATTTTATTGGGTCGGCAGAAAAGTAATTGCGTTTTTTACATGAAATTCAAACAAATAAATTTTTCATCATGAAACCATTCTTCAAGTTCGACCGTAGCTGAGTAATTTCATGCTTATGGTCAGAAGAGCAGAGAACAGCCTCTCACTCCCGGCAACATTTCACCTGTCTAAGAGAACCTTCAAGAGAAATACTCAATAACAATTTCAAAATTAGAAAGATTTTCAAAATCGTGAGCAGTCGTTTTGCATTTTTCCTTTAAATCATGTGTACGAATCAAGGAAGTTATGGATTCACAGGTCATTCGGACCACTGACTAAATATTCTAAATTCTACACCTGATATTCTTAGTACAAAAAACTTCAAGACTTTAGAAACAGTATTTTCGGTGAAAATAATATTTATTTCTTTTAACTCTCGCGAGCGAAATTAACGAAAAGCGAAAAGTTCGGAACCTGCAAATAGCGTTTCTGAATTTGCAGAAAGTCCCTGTAAATCGCAAAAAAAAAGTAATTCGCAATATCTCTGGAAATGATCGTAGAAAATTGGTGAAAATTTATATTTACGGTAATTTGAAGGTTTTCTTTCGTTTAATAAAGTCAAAGTTGTATGCTGCCATTGAAAAAAACGAAGTTGGTGCAGAATAAAATATGAAGACGGCCCTTTATGTAAATTAAAGTACTAGAAAATTAAAATATACGTCATTTGCAAACGAATGATATACATAACTTTGCTGTACGACGAACGACGGTCAAATAAAGAACAAGTGGGGCTTTTTATTACTCAGCTGTACATTGTTCGTAAAAGCTGTGTATAAAATTTCCCCCTTATCGAATCGGGAAAGAAAGTGCAATGTAGTGAACATAAAATCAAAAGAAAGTAATACGTTACACATATGCGTTGAAAATCACTTCCTAAAAATATATTCATCAAACATTAAATATATTTTAAATCATTGTACAAGTCAAACCCCTTGATGACTGAAGTGTTATTCTGCTTGATAAGTAATATATTTGATCTTTATTTTGATGGTTAGAAAAAAGCTTTAATGCAGAAAAGCTCAGACTGTCTGCAACGGTAAAATGTGTATAACGATATTTTTTTATCGCTGTACTCTATTTTTACTAGTTAACCTTTCGTTTTTTAACCCAGCAAGAATTTTGAAAAAATTATTCCCAATAAGCTTAAGCAATTGTGTGTTAAGAAATTTTTATCCCTTCTCTCTTTGTTAACATAGGTTTTGTATTAAAAAACATTTTTAAATTGTTAATTTTGAAGACAAATACATAGACTAGTAATAAAAAATTCGAAGCACGTTTTGAAGGCATTAAGTTCCTTTTTTATCAGCATTAAAGCATTCGTCACACAAACCCATGGCTAATCTTTCTTATGTTACTAAACATTGGTAGAAAACTCCCTTAATATAAATTTTTCTTTTTAATTATGTCAAATATTTTAGATTATAGTACAAAAGCCAAAATTAATTACATTCAAAACACTAAAACACACTTTTCACATGCTCAAAAGGATTTCAGTCTTGCATTTTAAAAGTCTGCAAAGTTTGGTTCAATTTTACCAATACTTTCATAAAAGTGCGTTAACTCCTGGAACCCTGCATATGCATGTGCATAAATGAATTGAACAATTAAATAATTTTTTTTTAATTCTAAATTTTTTTAACTAAATTTTTAAACTAAAATTAAAAGTTAGTGGAGATTTTTAAACTGTTTTGGTCTTAACATTGACACTGACATTAGTGTCATGGTTTAAAAAACAATAAATGGAGTGGATGGAGCCTGTAATGATTAAAACAATCAATAGATGTTAACTATTGCATTTACTAATGCATGGTTATGAAAGCTTTTAACTTTACATATAATGACTAAAAGTATCTGTTAAATTAGTGATTATATTAAAATTGTGCTGCTGACAGGATAAAGTTAATTCAAAACATGAAGAAAATATAAGAATTAAAATAAGTTGAGACTAATCTGAAGGGAAGAATAGATATCTTAAAATAAAATTACATTTGTAATATATATGTATATATATATATATATACAGAAAACACAGTTCCTTTTTGGAGATATTCAAAAGAAACAAAAGCTTCCTATATTCAATGCTAAATCGGTCAAAGTTGGCAGTGCTTTCAAGCTGACACTTAACGATATCGAGTAAGGAGATAAAAAGCATGTGTTAATGTAAGTTTCACCAGTTCATGGGATGTTGTACTACCCTGAGTGTCCAGCAGTGTTTAGAAAAGATACAGTGTAAATAAATACCTTCACCGTATCATATTTTACTGATTATTCAGTTTCCATAGAATAAGATGAAAGAAATGCCATTCATTTCGCCAAATTGTTTATTATATTACAAAAAGAATTTGAAAACTTGGTAGTCTTTTGACCCGATCGAAATTTACAGTATTTTTACAAAATTTATGCAAAGTTATATGAACATTCGACGTCTACCGTTTGAGTTACAAACTATCATGATTTTTAATTTCATTTCATTTTCTTCATTCCACTCACTTCAGCACGATATGCAAACAAAAAGTTAAACAATTTTCGCCAACTCTCAAAATTTAAAAACAATTTAAAGGCAGTACTTTAATTTGAATGACCACCTAATTCGTGCTATTAAATTTCATTTCATTCACTGTAGCCGTTTTCAGGTGGTGTTCAGAGAAAAATTTAGAAATTTTCAAAAAATCCTTCGTTTATGCTTAGTAGTGACCAGTGAACCCTCTATTTAATTTCGATTTTTTCGTTCGAATTGCTTTAAATGTAGATAATCTCGAGATAATACAGAATCGCCTTTAGATCAATGTAATAAGAAATTGAAATGATTAAATGTGATGTAATAAAAATATTAGAATTGTATCAACAAGTTTGATCAATGAAATAAAAAATTGAAATGATAAAATGTGATGTAATAAAAATTGATGTAATAAAAATATTAGAATTGTATCAACTAGTTTGATCAATGTTCACAAAAAATTGAAATTAGTTTATCACGTGACTCATTCAGTCAAAATTCTTACCGGATCATGTGTTCATATTCAAGAAGTTAAAAGACAGTTTAAATATTTTCCATCTCTTGAAACCTTTTGAAATTTATGTGATTTTAAAAGATAGAACCTGATAATTAATTTTCTTTAACTGCAGTAGTTTGTCTAATTACCATCACAAATGATTAAAAACCCATCAAGGGAGGCAATACTAAGTCTGCAGTGCTGATATATGTTAGTTTTTCACGTAGCTCGTTAAACTACAAAAATTTCATAATAATAAATGAAAAACGTATTCTTCAACTATTTCAAACTGGTTTGCGTTAAGCTAAAACCGAACCCCCAATGGTGATTTTTGATGTTTACGGAAAGTATTGGTGCATCTGTACGCTAACCACCCTGTAACTCGAATTTGAAAAAATCCTAAAATCGATTTTTATGTATATGTATTAATCATATTAAAGCAAAAATTTTACTGCTATATGCTTGTTTCTTTGAGATATCCATGTTGAAAAAACCTTTGGGAGATGAACTTCGAAAATTTCTTCCTTTGTCATCATAAAAAGAACCTATTCCCCAAGTTTTATGTTTCGTGCCCAGGCAGCACAACAATGCTCTCTGATTTTCTGTTTAAGTACAGATAACGTAACTGAACGGTCTCTGTACGTTAGTAACCGTTCTAAGAACTTGTTGCACTACATTGGTTGGGGTATCGACAAAACAATGATGAGTCAGTCAGTAAGCAAAACCTTGCCTTTATTTTTATAATAGCATATATTACTTTCAAGGAAATACTTTTTTTACTTTCCGAACATGTACCATGTAAGGAAAGTATTGTAATCATGAAAAAATTCGACTTCGAGATTTTGGTGTTTTGACACGTTTTGGGGGCTTCTGAATCCATTTATGCTATTTTTACGAGATGTGTGTGTGTGTGTGTGTTTGTGTGTATGTGAGTGAACACGATAGCTCCTGAACGGAGCATTCGATTGAGCTCAAATTGGATATATATGTCATAAACCACCGTCGCAAGACCGGTATTGATTTGGGTGTGTATAGGACTTATAGTTTTTCTACAGGGCTACGACAAAGATTTCTTTTACATTATGGCCTATGAGGGGGAATTTCTTGAAAGTGCGCTAGCGTTTAAACGATACATTCGATTGAGCTCAAATTCGGTATACATGTTATAAACCACCATCCTAAGACCGGTATTGATTTTGGTGTGTATAGGACTTATAGTTCTCCTAAAGGGCTACGACAAAACTTTCTTTTATGTTATGGCATAATGGCATATGGGGAGAAATTCTTGAAAGTGCGCAAGCGTTTAAACAGTGCATTCGATTGGGTTTCAATTTGGTATATATGTTTGAATTATTCATCGATTAAAATTTATTTAAGTGCTTGGTAATGATCTTAATCGTAAGTGTTCGGAAAGTCGAGTGGAGTCACTCCAGATTTTTTCATCACATACTTAACTTCAAACAAGCACATTTTCAATTATGAAGTGCTTATGGTTTTCTCCTTCATTTATTTGTCCGTTCGTTCATTTGTACGTGCTTTAACTACTGAAAATATGTTTTAGCTGTCACAAAATTTACATTTCTTTGTATGCAATTACAACAGCACGTACACTGTTGAAAGTTATGCTGAAGCATTTATTTATTGTTATATTTTATCTTTTGGCTTCTTTTTTTAATGCAGCAAACGATACAGTTACGATTCATTAGGACAGTGATGGATTGAAGTACGTGAGAATCACGTTATTCCTTGGAAACAAAACAATTCTAGCATACATTATTGAATTTTATAACAGCATGCCACTATTGGCACTTTGCTGAACCAAATTTTTGCCGAATTTTTCATTGCTTCTAATCTTTATTGCTAAATGAAAATATATTTTAAAAATATTAAAAGAATAAGTATGAGGACTCAATAAAGTACAGTTAGGCTATATGATTTTCTTTTGTTTTATGAGAGCTACAGGATACACATTCTAATTTTTCGAATTCGAATTTTTTTTCATGATTTTCATTGTTCTGGAAAACTACATGCTGAAATATCTTTAAAATATTTTTTGTAACATAAGTAAACCTAAATGAAGTTATTACTTTATTTTCATCCCATTTAAAAAAGAACGTGATTTTTAGGGGGTTAAAGAATCTCGTAAAAAACTCAACCTTCGATCTTAATAATTACTCAGAACTATTAATCTCGTGCGAAGCAGTACTTCATCGCTGATTAAGCTCTCTGCAGCTGGAAATTGCGAGAAAATCGCTAAATTTCTAGGCATTGGTGGATTTTCAGAAATCTGTACTCACCTACACCCTTCTCCTTGTTGTTTTTCATATTTGTACAGAGTTTCAAATGGATCGATCGGTCACACGATCAGCATCTGCAAGCGTAATGACCGCAAAAAGTTTTTTTTTTGTTCTTTTTTTTTTTAGAGCTGCACCACGAAATCGATGCATCACTTTATATGCTAATTCACATTTATTTTGACCGTGACAACTTAATTTTACGTCTGCACACAAATTGTATTTTAGTGGAAAAATGTACTAGTTGTGGAGTAATGTTCACTTCGAAGCTTGGTAACCTAATTCAGTTTCAAACGAATTTTTGAACACGTGACATCGAAACGACGCACATATCAATTTCTTCCAGATATTGAGGAAAATGACGAAAAATCGTTTAAATATCAGGGAACGGGTGAATTTTCAGATTTTTAAAGCAGCACAATTTCTTTTTGAATATTTTTTTACGTGATTATGGAAATTTTCTCACCAACGACGTGAATTTTATTACATCTCTTGGCCATAACTTTTTTATTGTTTTAACCCTTAAATGCATGAATTTTTTTCTCGTTCGCACGATAGCCACGAGTATAAGTTAAATTTCTTATATCAGTTTTATGAATAACTAATTCATTTCTCCAAGGACAAACAATTTGAAAGAATTATGTGAAACTTTTATTACTCACGATATGAATCATATAAATCATTCCATATGAATGAATCCATATGAATCATTTATTATTAAAAAATACTATATTTTATATATGAAATTGACATAAGAAATTTGGCTTCTACTCTAATCCGGCACTGAAAAATACGATGCATATATGAATCGCTATGCATTGAAGGGTTAAAAACTGAAAAAGTTTCGCTTTGCGACAGTACAGCCACAGAATCTTTAGATCTTTAATCTAAAGTAATAATAATTAAAAATATTTTATAATTATTATTACTTTAATTAAATGATTACTCATTATCAGACATACGCACGTAGCTATAGCTTTCACGTGGGAGAAGTTCAGCTATGTGTGTGGGGGGGGGGAGACGGCCCTAGGGTACGTGGCACCTCCTTGCTTACGTAGAAAAGGTGCCCCATTTCGGGTTCTAGATCAAGTGTTTCTCAGTTTTTGAGTTCGAAATGGCACCACTCCGAAGATTGCGCCCCGATGCAGTGTTTACCTTGATTACCGAGTCGGGCAGCCCCTGGGGGGGTAGGGGGTGGGGGTGTTCATTCTTACTGCAAAATTTGATTGACAATAAATTTTACTATAAATAACTTGTGAAAATTTTCAGTTACATTAAAAAAAATAATAATCTCATTAGTAACTTTTTTATAACCCATTAAAATATAGATTTTACCGGCGGTTATTCGGCCAAAATTAGCAATTTGCGTAGACTAAGAGGAGGGTTCACACCCCTAATCCCCCCCCCTATATACGTCCATGATCAGACAGTAAACTCAACCGTTTATGCAAATTTGTTGTAACGTTACTTTCGTCTAGCCAGAGAATGTTGAAAATTCAAAAATGTGATAGTGTTGCCACAGGTACAACATTTAAAACAGAAAGATTTATTTTGAAACCGTAAAAAAGGAGAATCCAGTAGATTTATTTTGAGGACAGATGCACATGAAATAAAATAAAATTAGTTTATTTATTTATTTACTATTATTATTAGTGATCTATAGGATGGATGACATCTGAACAAGAGTGAGATATCTTAGTAAAACATTTATAAGAATTGGATCATACCCATGTACAAAGAAAAACTATAGGCTATATATATATATATATATAATAAAACTATATATAAAACTATATTTATAATAATTCCATGTTAGAGGCTTGACTGAATTTTCCCAGTTCACACAAAAATGTAATTCCTGCCACAGTCGCTATAAATAAAAAAAACTTCTTAAATACTAGCAGTACTACTTGGACACAAAAAGAATAATTTCATTCTGTATATGTTTTCTAAATACAGCGAACTCTCACTTACACACTGCCTCTTTTATACGTCTTTTTCACTTATACGACGATTTTCAGGGGTCCCAGCTCCGTACATACGAAAATGAAGATATTACCATTCGTTTCTGCGCCGCTCTGAAATAAATATTTCACTTATGCGCCGAATTTTTTAATTTTTTTTTAACCATAAAAAAAAATTGTAATTCTTCTTCTTTAAATAGAAAAAGAATTATATTTACTTTCCGAACATGTACCATGTAAGGAAAGTATTGTAATAATGAAAAAATTCGACTTCGAGATTTTGGTGTTTTTACACGTTTTGAGGGCTTATGAATCCATTTATGCTATTTTTACGAGATGTATGTATGTATGTGTGTATGTGTGTGTGTGTGTTTGTGTGTATGTGAGTGAACACGATAGCTCCTGTACAGAGCATTCGATTGAGCTCAAATTGGACATATATGTCATAAACCACCGTCGCAAGACCGGTATTGATTTCGGTGTGTATAGGACTTTAGTTTTTCTACAGGGCTAAAACAAAGATTTCTTTTACATTATGGCCTATGGGGGAAAATTCTGGAAAATGCGCTAGCGTTTAAACGGTACATTCGATTGAGCTCAAATCGGGTATATATGATATAAACCACCATCTTAAGACCGGTATTGATTTTGGTGTGTATAAGACTTATAGTTTTTCTGCAGGGCTACGACAAAAATTTCTTTTATATTATGGCATAATGGCATATGGGGAGAAATTCTTGAAAGTGCGCAAGCGTTTAAACGGTGCATTCTATTGAGTTTCAATTTGATATTTATTTTTGAATGATTCATCGATTAAAATTTATTTAAATGCTTGGTAACGATCTTAATCGTAAGTGTTCGGAAAGTCGAGTGGAGTCACTCCAGATTTTTTTTTTTTTTTTAAATAAAAGGTTAAACAAATAAACAATCTTTACCGTATATGAAATGAAATGTGTTCATTTCATTCACCTACTGACAATCCCTTTTCTCAATTTGTACGAACTTTAAAAAAAACTGTTTTTTAAATTCATCGGGGGAAAAAACACCATCCTGGATTATTTTTAAAAGGAAATAAATTAAGGTATGTCACACTTCCTGTTTTTACTTTCCGAACATGTTGCCATGCAAGGAAAGTATTGTAATTAGGAAAAAATTCGACTTCGAGATTTTGGTGTATTGACACGTTTTGAAGTCTTCTCAATTCATTTACGTTATTTTTACAAGATGTACGTATGAATGTGTGTGTGTAGGTGTATGTGTGTATGTCAGTGAACACGATAGCTCCTAAACGGGGCATTCGATGGAGCTCAAATTCGGTATATATGTTATAAACCACCGTCGTAAGACCGGTATTGATTTGGGTGTGTATAGGACTTACAGTTTTTCTACAGGTCTACGAGAAAGATTTCTTTTACATTAGGGCCTATGGGAGGAAATTCTTGAAAGTGCGCTAGCGTTTAAACGGTACATTCGATTGAGCTTCAATTTGGGTATATATACTATAAACCACCATCGTACAACCGGTATTAATTGTGATGTGTATAAGACTCATAGTTTTTCTACACGGCTACGACAAAGATTTCTTTTACATTATGGCCTTTGGGGGGGGGCACATTCTTGAAAGTGCGCTAGTGTTTAAACGGTGCATTCGATTGAGCTCCAATTGGGTATATATGTTATAAACCACCATCGTAAGACCGGCATTGATTTTGATGTGTATAGGACTTATAGTTTTTCTACAGGGCTACCACAAAGATTTCTTTTACATTATGGCCTATGGGAAGAAATTCTTGAAAGTGGGCTAGATTTTAAACGACGCATTCGATTGAGCTTCAATTTGGTCAATATGTTTGAAATATTCATCGTTTAAAATTTATTTAAATGCTCGGTCATGATCTTAATCGTAAGTGTTCGGAAAGTCGAGTGGAGTCACTCCAGATTTTTTTTGCATAGCTTCAGTAATTAACCAATCATTATTTATATCAACGTTTAATCTTCAGAAACTGTCTTCTTACTCTCACTGCAATTCATGCTACGTTTTACATCTCCTCACTAATGCGCTTTTTTCTGCTGGTCAATTGGGCCGGTACATAAGTGAGAGTTCACTATAGTATAGTTATATACAAAATCTAAGGCGCTTAACCCTTTAACGCGCAGTGTTCCCGCTCTGGGAACACCCAACTCTGACGTTTTGACTGTTGCCACTCACGAAGAATAGATTGGATTTCTATAAAAAATAGTTGTGGGTGACAGAGCTCCACGAGAATCCTTTACTTTTTAGCACGTCGTTTCCCGTAAAAAAAAATGATCACGATTATTTTTAACAGCACCGACATCTGCCGAAAAAATGGAAGAATGCGAGAACAGCTGGATAGATGGCCCCATCCTGGAAAAAAGGGCAGCCGTTGCCATCGCTCGACTTAACGACCAGCAAGAGGGCGGACGATCGAAACGTTCATCGCGTGCACACAGATCGAGAGACCCTTTTTTGGCGCAGCTGGCTGTGCATCGTCCGCCATCTTACTGGTAGTTAAGTCGAGCGATGGCAACGGCTGCCCTTTTTTCCAGCATTGGGAAAGGGTTGAGGGCCTCAAAGGGAGAAACGGTGTAAAAAGTTTGCCACGAACTTTATGCATTACAATCGAATTCAATGAAGCTTTTTCATTCTAGTGAAGTCCATATGCATAGATAGTTTTTTTTTTTTTTTTTTCAACTGTCCACATTCTCTCCGTATTCCTAGATTCATTACATTTCCAGCAATCATTCTGGTGGGGGGGGGGGGAAAGAAACGTTTTCCTTTCACGGGGTTCCCTAATCAGTATCACAAAAGAGCTTAAAACTAAAAGCGAAAATTCCATTTGCCGTTGGCAGAAGTACGAATGAAACACGGTCTATTCTCCTAAATAGGAAAGGGGGGATATATATATATATATATATATATATATATATATATATAAATATAAAGTGTCCCCACTAAGAAAAGAAAGTACAGGAGGGACGAAATATATAAAGTCTTTCTATAAACTGGCTATTCGGAAATGGAGAGAGAAAAACCAAATCACTGTGGCTATTAGCAGAGACATCGCTTTATCACAACTTCAAATCAAGAGATAAGGGGGGGGGGGAAGACAAACGCTGTAAAAAAAAAAAAAAAAGGTTTCACGGCCAGTGTCGAATATCACACGATGCAGTGTTTTATTTTCTGGAGGTATCGGTGGGGGGGGGGTAGTGGATAAGGACAGTACTGGTGGAGAGGGGGGCGGGGATGTACTCGCCAGTTGAAGATTGAAAAGAATGGGGCGCTAACGAACTTCCCTTAATTCGGTTAATACCTCTATTTATATATATGAAAAAAATAAAATGATAGAGAAGAAACAAACAATAAAGTACTTCCACTTCCAATTTTCACCAAAATAAAAAAAAGTGATACCAAAATAAAAAGCCAATTTTCTAAAATGGACATTTCCTTCAAGATTCTTTTAATTTCTTTTCGATGCACTCTCTTACTTTTTAATTCATCAGATTTCAATGTAAGTACAGTGCGCACCTGTTATAACGGACCGGCGATATAACGTAGTATCGGTTATAACGTACCTAGAAGCCAGGTCCCGATTGAAGCCCGACTGAACCCTTTAACGCGCAGTGTTCCCCCTGTGGGAACACCAAACTCTGACGTTTTGACTGTTGCCAGTCACGAAGAATATACAGTGCGCACCGGTTATAGCGGGCCTGGGATATAACGTACTATCGGTTATAACGTACCTAAAAGCTAACTCCCGATTGAAGTCTTATATTTATAATGTTATTTAACTTCGGTTAAAACGTACTTAACAAAAGTACGTACTTCGGCTATAACGTACTTTTTATACCAAAGCCAAAAATAAAATTTTGCTTTTCTTAAGCATTTTATTTCCTTGTTCTCGGAAATTTCAGTACCTTCAAAAACACTCGTTGTCAGTTTTCAGATTCTCTAGCGAGATGAATTGTGTATGAATGAAGGGAGCGATCTTTTATCTTTTTCGCCTGCTAGGTAGGGCTAAGAACAAGACCATGTTTTTTATTTGTCATTCATCCATGTAAATGCCTCCTGAAAAGCCCTATCTATAATGATTCTGATGATAGTGAAGAAGAAACAGAGGAGCCTATACCAAGCATACCCGACGCATTCAATGCTGCAAAAACATTATCACGATTTTTTGAATGCCGCATTGATGATGCAGAGACTCTACAAAAGTCTATTATGGATATCCAAAACGGTATTTTTAAAGTAGCATCTGCCCATTTAAAACAAAAGAAAATTACAGATTATTTATCTCAATAAAAATTGTAAGTAATAAAGAATTTTCTCTGTTTAATTTAAATTTTAAAAAATCAGACCTGTTTAAAACACATATTACAATGAAATTATGAGCCCACTTTCTTTTTTTGTGTAATATTGAATCTTACCGGCGGTACTGCTTATAACGTACTTCGGCTATAACGTACAACTTTTTTAGGTCCCGTGAGAGTACGTTATAACCGGTGTCTACTGTAAAAGTCGCAATCGTATAATTAATTTCCAACATCCTCTTGAGTCAATATTATGTGCTATCATAAATATTTGTAATCGTATAATGTTTACCTGTTGTTTTTTTAACAGTTAAAATCTGTTCTGTTGTTGTTTCAAATACCCTCTGGCAACCGTTGAGTGGTGCCTGATCCGATCCTCCATATAGGACGGCGATGGGCGAAAAGGAGCGGCTACCATTTTAATGAGCCACAGTGGGTGGAAGCCTGAGTGAGCTGGGGGGGGTGGGGGGGGGCTCCTAATTTTGAACCTATTCCAGATGAGAGACCTGGCACCTGAAATCGGTATCGGAGGACATTGGAGCCATGGCATATTTTACGTTCAAAGTCTCTCATTAGAGTACACGGTCCCAGAGCAGACCAGTGAAGAGAGGAGTTCACATTCCCAAACACTGTCCAAGCCGGTGCTGCTTCACATTAGTGTTCTTACGGGAACAGATCTTAGTAACTAGGTCATTACGAGAAAATTTGTCTTAATTCAGCAGAATTGCAAAATAATTCCTTCAGATGTAAAAAAGTGTTCTTATAATATGTTTAAGTAACTAATAATTATAACAGACTGCAGACTAAACAAAACATAATCAATCTTTATAACAAAGACTACCAAGAAGGGCCTGTTAAAACAGTGACATGAAATTATGGATAATAATAATAATGTATTGCTGAATAATATATTTTATTTACTGTCGATTGTATCTATATGAGTGAGTCCTTTCATAGAATAGTTTCATTAATGATATTTTGTAAATAAAAATAAAAACTTTTTATTATTTATCTAAATGCGAGATAATTTCGTCATAACTACCAACGTTCTTGCATAAAACTAAACATATCTATCCTATGAGGGTAGAAACATCAAAATATTTCGCGAACTTATGAAAATGTGTCACTACAAATGGTAAATTTTGAATTTAAATTAAATATTATGGATTTCTTAATCAGGAAAAATAAATTCTGAGTTTATCTCGGTATTGTGTGTTTACTCGTAATGTCAGTATTCACTCATTAAAAGTACCTTAAATAAAGGTGTGTACAAGGATTTTGTACATTCTGTCCAGTGTTTTATAGTAAAGTACAGCAACATTAAAATTTATCTAAGGAACTTTAACTTTTTATTAAAAATTCTCTTCTCCATGTACACACCTTGTACACACCTTTATTAGTTTGACAAAGTTAACAGAAATTTTAACGAAAAAGAATATTTGCTGCATTTTCCATAATTTCTTAAAATATAAATCTTTAATATGGACACTTTTAAATATTAATTTAATATATGGACACTTAAATAATATTTACATTTAAATATTATTTAAATGTAAATATTATTTAAGTGTCCATATTAAGTGTCCAGTAAATATTATTTAAGTGTCCATAGCTTTATAATACTTAAGTGTCATTACACTTAAGTATTATAAAGCTTAAATATAAAAAGAAATATTTGAATATAAATCGTTATATGGACAATAAAATATTAATATCAACGTAATATTAAAGAATTTTAAATAATTATTCTTTTTATTTTCCGAACATGTACCATGTAAGGAAAGTATTGTAATCATGAAAAAATTCGACTTCGAGATTTGGTGTTTTTACACGTTTTGAGGGCTTCTGAATCCATTTATGCTATTTTTACGAGATGTATGTATGTATGTGTGTGTGTTGTGTGTGTGTGTGTGTGTGTGTGGAGTGTGTGTGTGTGGTGTGTGTGTGTGAGTGTGTGAGTGAACACGATAGCTCCTGAACGGAGCATTCGATTGAGCTCAAATTGGATATATATGTCATAAACCACCGTCGCAAGACCGGTATTGATTTTGGTGTGTATAGGACTTGTAGTTTTTCTACAGGGCTACGACAAAGATTTCTTTTACATTATGGCCTATGGGGGAATTTCTTGAAAGTGCGCTAGCGTTTAAACGATACATTCGATTGAGCTCAAATTCGGTATACATGTTATAAACCACCATCCTAAGACCGGTATTGAGTTTGGTGTGTATAGGACTTATAGTTTTTCTACAGGGCTACGACAAAGATTTCTTTTACATTATGGCCTATGGGGGGAATTTCTTGAAAGTGCGCTAGCGTTTAAACGATACATTCGATTGAGCTCAAATTCGGTATATATGTTATAAATCACCGTTGCAAGACCGGTATTGATTTTGGTGTGTATAGGACTTATAGTTCTCCTAAAGGGCTACGACAAAACTTTCTTTTATGTTATGGCATAATGGCAAATGGGGAGAAATTCTTGAAAGTGCTCAAGCGTTTAAACGGTGCATTCGATTGAGTTTCAATTTGGTATATATGTTTGAATGACTCATCGATTAAAATTTATTTAAGTGCTTGGTAATGATCTTAATCGTAAGTGTTCGGAAAGTCGAGTGGAGTCACTCCAGATTTTTTCTATTTTGTTGCGTAATGATCACAAAACAGCTCAAATTAAAAGTCTTTACATTTAAAATTGAAGTGCAGAAAATTTTGAATTAGTTTACAAAATCTCTAATCCAGATTGTTTTATGTAATGATCATACTTGGAAAGAAAAGTTGAATTGTGAATTATACATGCAAGTAAAGTTAACTTATTTATAAATAAAGTTACTGTTTAGGAAACCCCGCCGAAATTTTACTCTGCGAAAAGAGGGCATTATTTTAATTTTTAAAAAATTAACTAAATATGTTTATTGTATTTTTACTAAAATTTATTTTGCAAATACGCTCGCGTAAAATGCACTATTAATGAGTCCTGTAAGCTTACATCAATATCAGCAAATAGATAAGATGTTTTATCCAGATGGATTGTCATTGGTTCCTTTCTTTCCCAAGTTATAAATCCATGAAAACGTGCAAAATAACGGATATGTACCTTTGGGTGTATTCTTTAAAAATACATAAGTATTTAAAATTAATCAAATCAAACTGAGCTCTTGGATATTAATAAACTTAATACATTTAAAATGTACTCATCAAATTAATAATTTATCAGGGGGCAATTAAATACTGCAATACAACATACTAGTGCAACATCACGCCATTTAACAAAAAAATGCTCATTGGAAACTGGTATTTAAAGGACGAAATAATAAAATATTATATGAATATTAATATAAATATTGAAATTTTGTAAATTAACACACATGAAAGATACTTTTCAATAAGAACGCAGGTTTCGAGAGAAAACATTTTTGCTCTTCCTCAGCTGAATAAAGAACCACTGACAACAACCGCAGAAGAGCAGGCATTACTCTTGAGTTCCCACTTCATCAACTGATGAAAAGGGAAATTTTTTTTCGCCCGAAACGTACGCCCTGATTGTTGAGTGCTGATTTTCATGCGTGTTATTTTACAAAGTTTTCATTATTTTCATGACGCCATTTATCTCGAAATGCGCTAAAATATCCTACTCTAATGTTACGCTGATCAGAGACTCACTGACTCTACAACAATGCCGGTTCTACCACTCCAAGATAAAACTTTTACCATCTATATCACAAAAGGATTAAAAAGTTAAGCAGAAAAAAACGTAATAAAATCCATACCGTTTGTAGTGATCCAAGTGTAGCTTGAAATTTTTCGTAATTATGTATAAAAAAAAACAGAATACAATCAACACTGCTTTTAAAATTTAAAAATACACCCGTTCCCTCATTTTTAAGCGTTTATTTTTCGATATTTTCAGCACCATTTTATTTCCGAGAGTGAAAAAAGTGAATCATTTGAGCGACAAAATTAGCTGTCGTAATGGATATCGACGTCCTATGGAAGTCACGTTTATCAGGTTATGAAGGGAAATTCGTTTAAATTAGTTTTTACAAATTACACAGATTCTTTTTTTTTCACAAATAAAATTATTTCCTCTGTACGAAGTATTGATATAAAAGGGGCTGTTCCCACAGAACGAAATCGTTCGAATGCGACAAGTTTCCGCACGTTTCCAGAAGAGCGTGACATTCAATTTCTGTATACAATAAAAATCGTATATGAAGTTATTCATTTCAGGTGGACGAGGATTCAATAGGATAGACCTATTTTTGTCGAGTGTTTTTCCTAACGTCCGTTGTAACTGCCTCCACAGCGGGCTTCGACTTCTATAGTTAATTAAGAACTGCAGCAAAGCAAAATATTTTTTATCGAAATCAGGAAAAAAAAATAAATCCTGAGACAAAAGGAGAGAGCGATAAAAAGTTTCACCAGCGGTGTCAAATAACTCACACGCCGGCGATATTTTTCAGCGAACTCTTTTCGCCGGAGAAGAATAGTGACGCTAACAAACATCGCCTAATTCAGTTAATTCTTTTGTGATCGCGATAGGGAAAAGTCGAGGCTAAGAGAGAAAAAAAAAATAAAAAAAAGTCGCTTTTCTCTGGCTTCGAGCCGTAATAGCCAATTAGTATGTAATGTACGGAAGTGAATCAGAAATGCCCCATGCCTTTGATGCCTCAGCTTCAATACGAGAGAGAATACAGACACATAATTTTCGAGCTTTGATATAAGAAGCAAGATAGAATATAAACTATGAATTTAATGACACGTTATTTATACATTCTGTAGCCTTTAAGCCTTTGAGGCGCAACCCTTTCCCAATGCTGAAAAAAGGGGCAGCCGTTGCCATGGCACGACTTAACGACCAGCAAGAGGGCGGACGATCGAAACGTTCATCGCGTGCCACAGATCGAGAGACCCTTTTTAGACGACAGCTGGCTGTGCCGGCATAGCCAGCTGTCGTCAAAAAAAAAAAAGGGTCTCTCGATCTGTGGCACGCGATGAACGTTTCGATCGTCCGCCCTCTTGCTGGTCGTTAAGTCGAGCGATGGCAACGGCTGCCCTTTTTTCAGCATGGGGGCCATCCATCCAGCTGTTCTCGCATTCTTCCATTTTTCAGCAGATGTCAGTGCTGTTAAAAAGAATCGTGACCCTTTTTTGACGGGAAAGGACGTGCTCAAAAGTAAAGGATTCTCGTGGAGCTCTGTCACCCGCCACTATTTTTATAGAAATCCAATCTATTCTTCGTGACTGGCAACAGTCAAAACGTCAGAATTGGGTGTTCCCAGAGCTAGAACACTGCGCTTTAAAGGGTTAAAATTACATACATAATAGGGTGAAGACGAAAAAGAAAGATGATAAATGTGTTTTGTTAGCTTTGTATTTTTCCGAATATTCGATGACATAACTCAAATTCTATCAACATACTCTGCTATCAACATAATTCTATCAGAGATACCACTTTCGGAAATGTGATTTCAGTAATAATCCGTTTCATTCTAAAAAATTAATAGTAACGAATTCAGTCATTTTCAGTCATGAAATTAGTAATTTCATAAACTTAAGTTAAGAGAGTCATTCAATATTCATTCTTAATGTTATACTTAAAATGTATATGTTACAGTAAATTATAAGTTAAACATAATACAGTGCATATTAAAATTGTTGAAAGTATGAGCATGTAAACTCAGAAAGCAAATACATTAACATGCCTATCAACATTCTTTGAGGGGGGAGGGATAAATAGATGGTGGACAATTTCGGTCTCTAGCAATTTACAGAAATAAAACAGTGATTTTCTTACATACCACAGTAAAAAGAATTTAAAACATCTTTAAAAAGTAGCTTTGCTAGTATCAGATTTGATATTAATGATAGTATTATATAGGGTGTATCACAATTCCCAACCAAGTTTGTAAGGATTATAAGAAACATATATTAACAATACAGCAACAAAGTTGACTTTATTGGAGAAAGAAATGTTACAAGTTTTATTTCACAAAAGTCCAATAGGTGAGCCTTTCGTGACGGTGACGGATGAATGCGATTTTGTCGGAGTGGGTGGTGGTGGCGGAGAGCATTTAGTTTGTCGGTGGGCGCGGTCGATTTGAAAATTGACATATACATCAATTTTATTTTATGAAAGTAAAGTAGGATCTTTTATATTAATTTCTTTTTTCTCAACTATGGCGGTCACCCATCCGCCCCCCACCCTTGTTTCGTAATGTTGATGATTTGACAAACTAACTGCCTTCCCTCCACCCCCACCCGACAAAATTGCACTAATCCGTCGCTGTCACGAAAGGTTCACATATTGGACTTTTGTGAAATAAAACTTGTAACATTTCTTTCTCCAATACAGTCAACTTAGTTTCTATATTGGTAATAGATATTTGTTTATAAACCTTCGAAACCAGGGAGGGAATTGTGATACACCCTGTATATTTACTGCAAATACTAATGAAAAAATCATTTAAGGATTATTCTGAGCAGTTTTTTACCTTAATTAGAACGTTTCTTGTGCATTTTAACCAATAACTTATTATAACAAATTCTGCCATTTTAAATCTGAGGAGCATTATGTTATAATCTTCATTATCTAATGCCTATATTTCGAAAACGTATTTCTAACGAAGATTTTTAGGCTAAATTGACTTTGAAAAATCAATTCCTAATTTGCAAAACATCATGAGGGTATTTAATCATCGTAAATCTGTAAAAAAAAAAAAAAGGTCAGATTTTAATTCGATTGCAATGGAGATTTAAATAAGGAAATGCTAAAGCAAAAATAATCATTCACAGAATGGATGGAAAAAGATTGGAGGAGTTTCGTTTTCAGATCAAATGCATTATTTCCGTAATTTTTTTAGGTATTTTCAGTAACTCCGTAATGTACGTCCGCAATCCATATTGATTAAAGATAATCTGTAATAGTTGGCTTTGTACATATTATATATTTGCAGGATGTTCTCAAACACTAGCCGAGGCTTTAATTCCTTAAATATTGATCATACATCCTAATGCATAGTTACGGTGATCCCTGACTCACTGATTTTCTGGCACAGTACCGGTTGTACCGCTCCAAAATAAAACTTTCACCGTCATTACTCCAAAGAGATTAAAATACTATGCTCGAAAAACGTAACCAAGTTCACGCCATTGGTGTGATCGGCTTAATTTTTTATAAAGAGCAAAAAAATTGTGCCACTTTAAAAATCTCGAAATCCACCCGTATCTCGATTTTTATCAATATTTTTCCATTTTTAACTGCAGGAATTTGATGATTACTTCGCAGAAAGATTATAAAAAGAAGTCGCAATTGTGTCATGGTCAAAATGATTCGCAATTTTTATCATTCATGAAAAGTTTTACCCAAAAAATGTAATAAACTTCAAACCACTTGACCCCCTCGGCTTGCACAAATATATTAAAAATGTTATTTTAACAGCTTTAAAATAAAATTTTCAAAAGCTGGGGGAGAAAATATTCCAATAACAAGTAGTCAAGTGCATATGAATGTAATATATTCTGCTTAAAAATATTTTTAAAAAATGCTGAAATTTTAAAAAATCGGCATCGTTTACATTGAAAACCAATTTCAAGTGCGCTTCATTCAGAATTTGTCGCCAAGGAAGACGGTGACAACCGGTAACCCGGCGAACTAATGCATTTTCTACCGGGCACTGTATTTTTCATACTCATTTCACGTGCAACGATGCCTGTACAACTCAGTTTCCCGCAGCGCACATAGGCGCGGAAAAACAACATTACAGTTTTGTAACTGTTTAGAGCAGTGCTTCAAAACTCAATTTAACCAGCGGACCACTTTTCTACGACCTATTTATCCACGGGAGGGGGGTGGATTCAAGATATAATTTTCATTTTATCATTAGATCATTTAATCTAATGATGAAATGAAAAATTCAAGTAAAGTCAGAGAGCGTTATTTCCACTCACTCAATGATGTTAATCATAATTAATCAACTCTTTAATATATAGGGGTATTATATTATATTAATATAATATTAATATAAGGGGATAAAATATAATTTTGATTGTATCATTAGATCATTTAATCTAATGATAAAATGAAAAATTCAAGTAAGGGCAGAGAGTATTATTTCCACTCATTCAATGATGTTAATCATAATTAATCAACTCTTTAATATATAGGGGTATTATATTATATCTATATAAATAAAACTAGCTGAAGTACCCGTCCTCGACGGGTTAGTGAATGCAAATTTCCAAAAAGCAAGAACTTCCGTCAGCATTGTAGGAGTACACAGAATGGATGTAGTATGTTGCCAAAGTAAAGAAAGCGAAGTTATAATTTTTATGTATT
Source organism: Cheiracanthium punctorium (assembly GCA_038373885.1). Lineage (NCBI taxonomy): Eukaryota > Metazoa > Arthropoda > Arachnida > Araneae > Cheiracanthiidae > Cheiracanthium > Cheiracanthium punctorium. Next base: position 558,686 of record JAWZYV010014639.1, on the reverse strand, counting down.
GTTAAAATATTACAGGTTAGAGAGTAACTAAGTAATACCATTTGATTCGCTTTAGTCGTAATTATGTGATGCGCGAATGAATATTTACACATACTGAAATAATTTTCGCAAAATCTCAAAATTTAATCAACATTTTGAAAAATTGGAAGCCTAGAATTTAAGTTGAGTGACAACCTATCATGTCACCCAAATTCGTTTCATTCCCTGCAGTCTTTATTTCGTGATGCTGCAACAATTTTCAGCATTTTAAAACGATTTTCGCAAAATCTCAAAATGTAATCAAAATATTTTTAAAATTCAACGCCTATAAATTAAGATTAGCAACTACCTATCATATCACTCAATTTCGTATCATTCGTATTAGTCGTTATTACGTAAATTTTGAAGAAATCATCATTGAACGTATTTTGAGAGAATTTTCACAAAATCTCAAAATCCAATAAAAATGTTTAAAAAATTGGACTCCTATAGTTTATGTTGAGCAACCATCTATCGTGTGACGAAATTTCATATCATTCGCTTTAGTCGCTATTACGTAATGCGTGAACAAAAATTCACTCAGTTTGAAACGATTTTCGCAAAATCCCAAAATCTGATCGGTTTTTTTTTAGATGCTTATAGTTTATGTTGAGCAACCATCTATCGTGTGACCAAATATCATATCATTCGCTTTAGTCGCTATTACGTAATGCGTGAACAAAATTCACTCAGTTTGAAACGATTTTCGCAAAATCCCAAAATCTGATCGTTTTTTTTTAGATGCTTATAGTTTAAGGTGATCACCTATTATTTCACCAAATACCATTTTTTCAACTTTGCAGTTATTACGTGATGTGCGAACACAATACGCAGTTTGAAACAATTTTCGCAAAATCTCAAAATCTTATCAAGATTTTTTTAAAATTCGACACCTATGTTTTAAGTTGAGTGACCACTTATCATGACCTAATTTCATGACCTAATTTCATATCATTCGCTTCAGTCGTTTTTACGTGATGCTTGAACACAAATTTAAGCAGTTTGAAAGGATTTTCGCAAAATCTCAATTCCAATCAAGATTTTTTTTAAATTCGACACCTATGTTTTAAGTTGAGGGACCACCTATCATGGCACCCAATTTCATATCATCCGCTTCAGTCGTTTTTACGTGATGCTTGAATACAAATTTACGCAGTTTGAAACGATTTTCGCAAAATCTGAAAATCTAATCAAGATTTTTTTAAAATTTGACGCCTACGTTTTAAGTTGAGTGACCACCTATCATGACACCCAATTTCATATCATTCGCTTCAGCCGTTTTTACGTGATGCTTAAACAAAAAAAAGCGTCACGAACAGAATGACAGAATGACAGAAGGACAGAATGACAGAATGACAGACAGACAAACTTCTTTTTGAGGGTCGCATCGGATTCCCGGGAGCTTTAAACGGATAGAAATCACAAAATTTTTGAATTCCAAGAAATGTACAGACAAAAGTCTAATTTTATTTATATAGATTTGCAACCCATTTGTATCATCAGCTCATATGAACGCTAAGTCATGGAGGGCTATTATGTGACATACGGGTCCAGAGATGGCTATTATGAGACACTCCTGTTCGTACTTTTGAAATTGGATTTTAAGAAACGATAAAACTATAATATAACAGTTCAATTATCTTTTATAAAAGAAATATGTTTATATTTTTTTATCATTTATGCTTAGTGCTTTTCTTTCCTTTCTTATAACACACGCACAACACTCGCAGGCGTGTGTGTGTATTGTCGGTTGTGTAAGTGGGTTCACTGTATGTATGTATTGTTATATGTCTATCTAGATAATAATTTTATGGAAAAAAAAACATGTATAAATTTATATATAATAATTACAGAATGATTCTTTAAAAAGAAACCATTCATTTATTAATTTGTGGAGTAATTGTTGATTGTAAACAAAAACCAATGGAATTCAATCTCTTGTTAGAGAACCTTTTTTTTTAGATTATTCTTTTAATTAGCCTCCCCCCCCCCAGCTGATCACTGATGTCAGCATAGATTTTCGGTTTCATAGTTCTGATAATTGTTGTTTTTTGTAAGTATTTAGACAGCTTAAAAAATGAGGTTTGAATTGCAAGTGAGTTTTAATGTATAATTCACATTTACGCATAATCCTGAGTCATGAATAAATTATTCAAGTATGCTATCATTTTTTGATTGAAAAAATTTCAAACTTATTTAGAATGTTTGGCTATAATTATTACATTTTTTGAAATATTTGATGCAAGCATGCTTACTTTCATATTTTATGGTCTGTTGGAAACTTAATAATTGTGATGTTTTGTTTTCTTGTAATATTGGCTACATTTCATCAAAATAGATGAATACGTACGTAAAACGTGGAATTTACAAAACTTCGCGCACTTATCGCCTTTAAAAAAAGTCGCCAGGCACATTGCTAAAGCACATTTTAGTCATTGGCGTATTACCAAACTCGGGAATAATTCCACTTTTTGCAAATTTTGTTGTAATACTATAACCCTATAGTACCGCTCACACTAAGTGTTGTTATTTCAAAATTGACACCACAATGGAAACATCGCCCGACTTGGCGCGAAAAACGCGTGCCAAATTACTCCTCTTAATTTTTTACGGTGCATTGGCATACTACACAAAAATTTTAACATTCGCACAGCCACCTCCATGCGAACTTTAATTGTGCCGAATTTCACGGTCATCCATTCATGCAGTGCGCTGCAAAAGGGACACAAAGGTTTTGATTGGCGTACTTATACATAGTACATAGATGTATGATTTAATTCATTTTTGAGTTTTAAATGGTCTCTGTATGTCTTGCTTTTGTCTCCACTTCGGCTTACATGGACGAGAGAGAGACAGAAATGCTGTCCTGGGATGCAAGAATCCAAGAATTTAATATTTTCAAGCTACATATACAACATCATTGCTACAAAATCGTATTATACATTTGAGCATATGCTATAACCATGCATTTTGGATAGTGCATTAACATAAAAGAATACCTATTTATTTTAGGGATTTTAAACAGTACGGAATATCAAAAATGTACGTAAAGCTTCAGGAATTGTTCAGACCTGCATTCACGTTACATCTACAGAAAACCGCCCTAAAACTCTGAAAGGTTAGATTGATAGCCGCGCTGTAGGCCAGAACCCTGAACCATCACACTTCATCTACCTACCCTATCCAGTGGCTCGTCCCTTCGGCCATGGTGGGGTTCAACAAACTGTTGGAATACAATGTCATGTACGCGCAGTTGGTTTTCATTCAAATGCTGAAGTATATGCTTGTTACCGAAGTTCTTCTATTGTTGCCTCGGACGTTCCCAACAATGAACACTTTATCTTAGACAATTGCCCTTTAGGTAAGTGAGCCCCGTAGTCCTGGGTCTCTGTGTGGAACTTCGGGCGTCCATGCCGGGGCATCGTCTGGGCTACGAGGTGGGAGGCGGGCACCGATCGGCCTGGGTCGGTGGGTATCGGTTCTGTGTACGGGTGTTAACGGCCGTTTGAGACGTTCGTAGTTGCCTATGATTTCCGTCGCCTGCTACTGGTTTCCGTTAAAGCGGAAGTAGAGATTACTGGTATACGTTAGGTGAATTATATCGTATAGGCTGTCGATAGAGTTCCTATTGCGTGTTGTATCGGTTTAGTGGAGGCTGCATCAGTACATGGATCGATGCCAATTGGGTATAACTTTTTGCTTTCCGAACATCTACGTATGTGTGTGAACACAATAGCTCCTTAATAGTGCATTCGATTCTACTAAAATTGGATAAATATATTATAGTCCGATATTGATTTTGCTGCGTATAGGACTTAATAGTTTTTTTACAGGTCTATACGAAAAAGATTTTTTTACATTTTGGTCTACTAATGGAAATTCTGAAATTGCGCTAATGTTTAAACGGTGCATTTGATTGAGCACAAATTAAGTATGTATATATTAGGTCACGGTCACATCGATTTTGGCAATGGTGCGGCGTAGCGTAAGTCGTGGGCAAGAAAACGCTGGATTAATTTAATCATTATAAAACAATTTATTACATTATCGAAATATTTTATATAAAATAAACAATGTTTCATTGAAAAGGAATTAAACTGTACGTTGAGGATAAGTGTTATATATACTTATATACAGGTTGATTCAAAATAGGTATTAAGGCGATTATTCATTGAACCGTAAGTGATCAAAACATACTTCCAATTAGAAAATTTCGTCAAATTAAGAATAGCTTTCAGATATGGCATTACTGGCGGTTGTATACATATTAAAATACGAAATTTATTTTTTTTTATGCGGTCCCGCCTTCCCTACCTATTTAGAAGAATGTAGCTCTTTGCCTAAGAAAATTAATAAAACAAATCCTGTGTCTCTAAGCGAAATAGTTAGCCAGAAATCTAATAATAAAAATGGTGACTTACACTATTTTAATTATATTGTGTTGGCGTCGATTTTCAGGCAAAAAAAAATCTTTACTTTAGGGGACCCACTATGAGCTGATAAATATTAAATAACGATCCTATTGATGCGAATGGCAACTAAATGTGTTCAAATGTGTGGAATTAACAGGTACAATTTTACCTGAATGAATCGGTACTGCGTTATGAAATTAGCGATGATTTAGAGCTTGAGTGGGGTCATGCAGTAATTACATCACGCTGATAAAGAATTTTAAAATAGTAAAAGAAAATGAGAAAATAATGGTGTGTTAACTTTCAATAAAAATTGGCAGACATGCGTTATAGGAAAATTATAGCTAAACTAGGATTTGAGGAGTCAACTGTGTCTATTGAGTGACTATTAACATTATTTGAAAAGTAATTACATTTTTCTCAATATTAAGCCAACTCCTTAGTGCTTACAATACAATATTGCCGTTACTTTTGTTAGGAATTGCTAAGCATATATTTCAAGAAGAATTCTGGCTCAATTAATCTCCAGAATTCGCCCGTCTGTAGAGTGAACACTAACATAAATTAACGTCAGTTTAAAAAGTAATTACATGTTTCTCACTTTTAAGCCAACTCCTTAGTGCTTACAATACAATATTGCCGTTACTTTTATTAGGAATTGCCAAGCACATATTTCAAGAAGAATTCTGGCTCAATTAATCACCAGAATTCGCCCGTCTGTAGAGTGAACACTAACATAAATTAACGTCAGTTGAAAAAGTAATTACATTTTTCTCACTTTTAAGCCAGCTCCTTAGTTCTTACAATACAATATTGCCGTTACTTTTATTAGGAATTGCCAAGCATACATTTCAAGAAGAATTCTGGCTGAATTAATCTCCAGAATTCGCCCATCTGTAGAGTGAACACTAACTTAAATTAACGTCAGTTGAAAAAGTAATTACATTTTTCTCACTTTTAAGCCAACTCCTTAGTGCTTACAATACAATATTGCCGTTACTTTTATTAGGAATTGCCAAGCATACATTTCAAGAAGAATTCTGGCTGAATTAATCACCAGAATTCGCCCATCTGTAGAGTGAACACTAACATAAATTAACGTCAGTTGAAAAAGTAATTACATGTTTCTCACTTTTAAGCCAACTCCTTAGTGCTTACAATACAATATTGCCGTTACTTTTATTAGGAATTGCCAAGCATATATTTCAAAAAGAATTCTGGCTCAATTAATCTCCAAAATTCGCCTATCTGTAGAGTGAACAAACACTAACATAAATTAACGTCAGTTGAAAAGTAATTACATTTTTCTCACTTTTAAGCCAACTCCTTAGTGCTTACAATACAATATTGCCGTTACTTTTATTAGGAATTGCCAAGCATATATTTCAAGAAGAATTCTGGTTCAATTAATCTCCAGAATTCGCCCATCTGTAGAGTGAACACTAACATAAATTAACGTCAGTTGAAAAGTAATTACATTTTTCTCACTTTGGAGACATCGCCTTATTGCTTGGCGATAAATACCAAAATTTTCAAATTGATATATCTCGGAAACTATTCCCATGTAAAGACACGGGATTTGTTTTATTAATTTTCTTAGGCAAAGAGCAACATTCTTCTATATATAAAGGGTAGGAAAGGAGGGGAAGCATTTTAACCCAATTTTGACCGCTGTTGAGTTTTGAAATGCAAAGCTTTTTTAAGATTTTCTAAAATTGAATTTTAAAATTACTTACATATATTTGAGCAAGCTACATTTAAAAGTTATTTTTATTTTAATACTAGCTGAAGTACCCGTCCTCGACGGGTTAGTGAATGCAAATTTCCAAAAAGCAAGAACTTTCGTCAGCATTGTAGGAGTACACAGAATGAATGTAGTATGTTGCCAAAGTAAAGAAAGCGAAGTTATAATTTTTATTTATTGTTAAAATATTACAGGTTAGAGAGTAACTAAGTAATACCATTTGATTCGCTTTAGTCGTAATTATGGGATGCGCGAATGAATATTTACACATACTGAAATAATTTTCGCAAAATCTCAAAATTTAATCAACATTTTGAAAAATTGGAAGCCTAGAATTTAAGTTGAGTGACAACCTATCATGTCACCCAAATTCGTTTCATTCCCTGCAGTCTTTATTTCGTGATGCTGCAACAATTTTCAGCATTTTAAAACGATTTTCGCAAAATCTCAAAATGTAATCAAAATATTTTTAAAATTCAACGCCTATAAATTAAGATTAGCAACTACCTATCATATAACTAAATTTCGTATCATTCGTATTAGTCGTTATTACGTAAATTTTGAAGAAATCATCATTGAACGTATTTTGAGAGAATTTTCACAAAATCTCAAAATCCAATAAAAATGTTTAAAAAATTGGACTCCTATAGTTTATGTTGAGCAACCATCTATCGTGTGACCAAATTTCATATCATTCGCTTTAGTCGCTATTACGTAATGCGTGAACAAAAATTCACTCAGTTTGAAACGATTTTCGCAAAATCCCAAAATCTGATCGGTTTTTTTTAGATGCTTATAGTTTAAGGTGATCACCTATCATTTCACCAAATATCATTTTTTCACCTTTGCAGTTATTACGTGATGTGCGAACACAATTTACGCAGTTTGAAATGATTTTCGCAAAATCTCAAAATCCAATCAAGATTTTTTAAAAATTCGAAGCCTATGTTTTAAGTTGAGTGACCACCTATCATGACACCTAATTTCATATCATTCGCTTCAGTCGTTTTTACGTGATGCTTGAACACAAATTTACGCAGTTTGAAAGGATTTTCGCAAAATCTCAATTCCAATCAAGATTTTTTTAAAAATTCGACGCCTATGTTTTAAGTTGAGGGACCACCTATCATGGCACCCAATTTCATATCATCCGCTTCAGTCGTTTTTACGTGATGCTTGAATACAAATTTACGCAGTTTGAAACGATTTTCGCAAAATCTGAAAATCTAATCAAGATTTTTTAAAAATTCGACGCCTATGTTTTAAGTTGAGTGACCACCTATCATGACACCCAATTTCATATCATTCGCTTCAGCCGTTTTTACGTGATGCTTAAACAAAAAAAAGCGTCACGGACAGAATGACAGAAGGACAGAATGACAGAATGACAGACAAACAAACTTTTTTTTGAGGGTCGCATCGGATTCCCGGGTGCTTGAAACGGATAGAAATCGCAAAATTTTTTAATTCCAAGAAATGTACAGACAAAAGTCTAATCTTTTATTTATATAGATTAGACTTTTGTCTGTACATTTCTTCGAATTCAAAAATTTTGCGATTTCTATCCGTTTCAAGCACCCGGGAATCCGATGCGACCCTCAAAAAAAAGTTTGTCTGTTTGTCATTCTGTCGTTCTGTCATTCTGTCCGGGACGCTTTTTTTGTTTAAGCATCACGTAAAAACGACTGAAGCGAATGATATGAAATTGGGTGTCATGATAGGTGGTCACTCAACTTAAAACATAGGCGTCGATTTTTAAAAAAATCTTGATTAGATTTTCAGATTTTGCGAAAATCGTTTCAAACTGCGTAAATTTGTGTTCAAGCATCACGTAAAAACGACTGAAGCGAATGATATGAAATTGGGTGTCATGATAGGTGGTCACTCAACTTAAAACATAGGCGTCGAATTTTTAAAAAATCTTGATTGGATTTTGAGATTTTGCGAAAATCCTTTCACACTGCGTAAATTTGTGTTCGAGCATCACGTAAAAACGACTGAAGCGAATGATATGAAATTGGGTGTCATGATAGGTGGTCACTCAACTTAAAACATAGGCTTCGAATTTTTAAAAAATCTTGATTGGATTTTGAGATTTTGCGAAAATCATTTGAAACTGCGTAAATTCGTGTTCACATATCACGTAATAACTGCAAAGGTGAAAAAATGATATTTGGTGAAATGATAGGTGGTCACTCACCTTAAACTATTAGCATCTAATTAAAAAAAAAATATCGATCCGATTTCAAGATTTTGCGAAAATCGTTTAAAACTGAGTGAATCTTTGTTCCCGCATTACGTAATAACGACTAAAGCGAATGATATGAAATTTGGTCACATGATAGATGGTTGCTCAACATAAACTACAGGTGTCCAATTTTTTAAACATTTTTTTTGAGATTGTCATTGTTGTTTACTTTCCAGTTCTAATCTTTCTGCTAGTTCGAATGGTGGATCTTTTTTGGAGTTGAAGAAGAATAGACGTTTTGTACCATCCGAAACAGCAAGTACCAGCAAGTATAAATGGGGCTTTCGTTTATAAAAACATATTACCTGAAGGAGGCACAGAGATTTGTTTCTGACTAAAATGTGTCTTTCGAAGCCCTCAAAATGAAAGGCGGTATGAAAAGGTGCGCAAAACCCTATTTCACGCATCCAAAGTAACTCTTGGGAATTAAAAATCTCTCATTTTTACATAAGAGTTCTCGCATCCTGCTAGAGCATTGACGGACAGCGAAGTGCATTTTCGAAGTGTGGCGGCATTTCAGGAAATCCCACGTTCTATTTCTGCACATCTCCGGAAATTAAAAGAGTCCCTTCCTGTGACGTCACAATGAACCCCAGGTAGAGATCTTTCCACTTCTGGGGATCTTGCACATTGGCCCCCTCCCCCCCTCCCCCCCTAAGAGGAGACGGCATAGCTTCCATTGTTCGTCTTCACCCCTTGCACCTGACTTCTCCGGAAGTTCATCGAACTTATTGGAAGTACATCTTTATAGGGATCACATTTTTTTAACACTAACTTCTTGAGGGGGGGGCATGAGGGCCAGAATGCTCTCCATAATAACTAAAGGGGGGGGAAAAAAAGAATCTATTTTAGCCGATTATTTTTTAAGGGGAAATGCTTTACTGATGAATAATTTATTTATATATCGTACACTTTTACTTTCGCACTAAACAAAGTATTGCACGAGGTTTGTAAAAAGTAAATAGAAAAGGTAAAACAACTAAAATCAAACTCTATAGCGAAAAAATCTGGTGTGACTCCACTCGACTTTCCGAACACTTACGATTAAGATCATGACCAAGCATTTAAATGTATTTTAATCGAGGAATCATTCAAACATATATACCAAATTCATGCTCAATCGAATGCTCCGTTTAAACGCTAGCGCACTTTCGAGAATTTCTGCCCATAGGCCATAATGTAAAAAAAATCTTTGTCGTAGCCCTGTGGAAAAACTATACGACCTATACACATCAAAATCAATACCCGTCGTACGATGGTGGTTTATAACATATATACGCAATTTGAAGTCAATAGAATGCCCCGTTTAGGAGCCATCGTGTTCACTCACACACGCGCGCGCACACACACACACACACACGCACACACAGGATTAAAGTTCTTTGCAAAATTTTGAGTAAAGATGCATCGCATTGGGAGGTATCCTATTATTACTCGTACAACTTGTTTTCTTCGATTTTTTCCTATATTTTTCGTGGAATTTTTGTTTCAGTAAAAAATTTTGGGCATGATTTCGTACATAATCTCACTGTTATTGTTGAAACGTTTAAATTTTAGAAATCACCAACCGAATTTACATCCTATTCAAAAAATATTTTAAACAGATCTTAAGATGTGTTCTCTTGAGTTTTTTAATAGATAATATTATTTTTCAGTTAACTGAATAATCGATGGACTCACCTTTGTTGATGTAGCTGCTTTGGCAATACTTCAGTCCTCTTTTTTACAGTTTTTTTAATATTTTTTTCCCAGAACCTTAATTGCTTGTTTTTGTTTGTCTGATTATGGTCGATTATCTACACTAGGGATCTGGGGCGAGGAGTGTGCCCTCTACGGGAGTCTTTCTAAGGGGTCCTAACTCGTATTTAAGCTAATTACTTATTTTTAATGTATTGTGACTTTGAATGCGTACCGTAAAGTTTTGAAAAAAAGTTTACTTTCTGCATTACAAACATTTTATTATAAAAGTTAATTTTTCATTTCATTTTGTTTTGATTCAAGACACACAAAAAATATATTTAAACAAGCTTTCTAACTGCATGTCGTCGCACAATGATTAAACCTTTACGTCGACCATCTTTAAAGATGTGAATGATAACTGCATAATCGGTACTGTATCCTATATTGTATCACATAAACTCTTACGACGTCATTCTTAACGGTGTAGTTGGAAATTTTTCTTATGTCGTGCGCTTCAAAATTTTTAGAATGCCTCTTTACAATCTGTATTATACACTGCGCGATAAACCCGTATCACTTGCTAAACTTTCAGAAAAAATTCTTAAAAATCGAAAATTTAGTGGGATGTGTCACTTTTCGAAAATTTTGTGCTGTGCAGTTCCATGTTAAAGAATTTTTTCTAATGTCTGATAAAAGGCACCTTTGTTTCATTTATTACGGTGGGTATTACAGTTTTTAAAGAATTATCCTGAATTTTTTCGACTCCTGGGGACGATTAGTTTATTTTAATTTGTGTACCTAGACCTTGGGGCAGATTTCGTTTCTTAGTGCTACACCCTTAACTGTCCGAATAAAAACTCTAATACTTAACCCTTTGAGGCGCAACCCTTTCCCAATGCTGAAAAAAGGGCAGCCGTTGCCATCGCTCGACTTAACTACCAGCAAGATGGCGGACGATTGAAACATTCATCGCGTGCCCACGTGATGGCAACACGGCTGCCCTTTCTTCAGAATTGGGCAATCTATCCAGCGGTTCTCGCATTCTTCCATTTTTCAGCAGATGTCAGTGCTGTTGAAAAGAATCGTGACCATTTTTTGACGGGAAAGGACTTGCTAAAAAGTAAAGGATTCTCGTAAAGCTACGTCACCCGCCACTATTTTTATAGAAATCCAATCTATTCTTCGTGACTGGCAACAGTCAAAACGTCAGAGTTTGGTGATCCCAGAGCGGGAACACTGCGCGTTAAAGGGTTAACTGTCCGAATAAAAACTCTAATACTTAAGCTGTTCAATCATTCCATTTCTTTTATAAAAGCGCTTTTATACCTAACTATTTGATTCATTTCCAAAGTTAAAAGTCAACGATAGCTGATTCAGATTTATTTTTCTTTGTCACCGAAATTCCCTTAATTCAAACCAATGTTTTACTCGGAGCATTTGATTTCGTACAGTTAAGAGCTCGGACACAAAAGGAGGAACAGAGTCCACCACCTCAACTTCTTGGAAAGTGTGGGGCCTCCATTAACTAATTTCTTTAACTCAAAATGACATTCGCAGATTCTTTAAGTAACGCACTCTCGGAGAATCAATTTTTCACATCGTGTCGCCCAACTTCCCCCCCACCACTACTTTTCCTTAAGCTCCCGCGTAAAAAAATAATAGAAAAAAGAAAACCGTAGAACGAAATTAAGAAAAGAACAAACAGCTGCAATTAAGGACCTGCAAGACGCCTATCACATTCGCAAACTCATTCATCTAAAGCTAAGTTAAAAGAAGAAAACGAGAAAACGGGAGAATGAGAGAATATAAAAATAAAAAAACCAGAGGAAACTCCTCCCGGCTTTTAAAAGGGAGAAAAATAAAGAGCTAAATCTATTGTATTAGTTAATTGGCTGTTGAGAACAGCCGGACAAATGGCCCCCACCGATATCTGAAGACAGGGGATGTCTGCTTTAAGAAGCTGTAAAGTGGACAGGAGACGTTCGAAGAGGGTAGATCAGGTTCCGAACATCTTACCGGTCACTCTGTCTTCACCCCCCCACCCACGCTGTCCTGTCAAATGCTATCAATGTCACAGTTCTGAAGCCTTACGATGGCTGCAGCTAAGACGCTGCTGAGACATATATATTGCCCCGTGTGCTAGAGTGCTTACTTACTTTTCCTAAATCTTGGGAATTACTGGAACTCTCTGATTTATAAAGAAGCTGAAATGAGGAAATTAAATTAAACGTATAAACATTTCTTATTTTAAAGCGTGTTTTATTAAGAGTTTTGCTTCAAAAATTGACGTTTTACATTAAAAGGGAGATTGTAATTTTTTTTTTTTTCCTTTCGGAGGAGAAAAATATCTGTGTACCTGCTCGTTTTGCTAATTAATATATCCCACCGTTGATAACAACAGCAGTTTAGATTTACAAATGCATTAATTTTGCTGGAATAAAATTAATTTCAAGTTTGAAAAAAGATAAAAAAAACTTTCATTGAATCATAGTTACAGATGATATATTTATAGATCATAAATGATGATGAAAGTTAGCAACTCTTTTGGCAGGACCAGCCTTTGATAGACACAAATCAAAATTACAAAAAACACCACCCACTAATATTAGTGCCCTATATCAACAGAAATAAAATTATGTAAAATTTTATTGACTTATTTTATTTTTATTTACACTTGTTTAATTTTTATTTTAAGAAAAACTTTGTCAGTAGAATACACCATTCGTTTTTCTAGTAGTATAAAATCATGCTAGAAGTAGTTACTTTTTATAAATTGACAATCTTTAATAACAGATAAGCTTTTGAAAGCTAATTTAGTGAGCTAATGACCAAACAAAGGTAATTTATCAAGATAAAATGAGTGCCATGAACATAGGCGCACCCACGGGGAGGGGCTATGGGGGCTGAAGCCCCCCTAAAGGTGGGAAATTAGAAGTGAAAAGTATTGAAAATTAAAAATTACCACTAATGAGTTAAATGTTTTCTTTTTAAAAATTGTCTTCAAATTATTTCTAAAATACTTTTTACCCCAAAAAGATGTTAGTTTTTAAATAAAAACTTACAGTTAGAGCATGAAACACGGTTAAACTTGGTTACATCATCACTGAAAAGATCATATAATTATTTGATTCTAAAATGAGTTACATTGCTCGTGGGGTTATGTTCTATGGGCAAGTCGACTAGCACAGAATATTTTGACGTTATAAGAGAATTATAACTATAACTGAGGTCACTATAACCGAGTTCAGCAGTATTTGTAGCCAGCTCCCCTAAACTAAAATCCTGGGTGCGCCACTGGCCATGAAGCACCGTGATATGAATTAGGAGAATTATTTGTGCAATCAAATAGAGATTCTCGCTGGAATCATAGAGATTTTAAAGTTACAGAACTCACACAATGTAATTTTTATAGTCATTCCACCTTAAAAGGTAACTCAGACTGAACAATAACAAAGACTTTTTCCAAGACTCGTGGAAAAAGGAAAAAACGAAAGTAATTTCATATCACAATACACAGTGGACCTTAAGGTCCAGCATCTTAAATATCAATGACAAGATGCAACACTCAACTGCTGAGAAACATTTCCACCGTTGCGACTGTACATGGGTTCTACACACGAATTAATAAACGTAGGTCTCATCTTTTCCTTGTGTACACAAAGTCTGAAAAAGAAAAAGAAAATCACGTCTAACACATCCACTGTAAAACACATTCCAGCACAATTTCACTAGCGCTTGCTTCTACTTAACGAATAATTAATTCGTTTCTTCAGTAATTGCGAAGATGTCATTTTTTTTTCCTGTGCTATCTTTGCTTCCAGGCATGAAATGTTCACACATCATGTTGTGCTAGTGCGAAAAAACGAGGCCACAGCAAGGTATTCAAGTTATATACACTCATGTCCATAAATTAAGGATAATGAAGTTCAGGCAAAGAAAGAGAAAGAAGCAAAACAAATTTGACTTATTTGTAAAGTCTATTTATTAAACAAAAAGTAAAGAGCAAAAAAGATGCTATATGTTTGACATAATTAATAAAAATTGCAAGTTTTACTCCCTTGACCAAATTTCAAAAAAGAACCTATTTACAAAAAACAGTATAGCATGGTTAGTAGGATGGTTAATACGGAGTATGTCTCCCGGACGATGCAATACAGGCCTGACAACGCCTAGGCATGCTGAGTATCAAATGATCCATCTGATCTTGGGGAATATTACACCACTCATCAAGCAATGCACTCCGAAGTTCCGGTAGACAGGTGGGAGGGGGTTGACGGGCTGCAATTCGTCGGCCAAGCATATCCCACACATGCTCTATTGGATTCAAGTCCGGTGAGTATGCTGGCCAATGCATACGGGTGATATCCTCCGATTGAAGGCATTCGTCTACAATGTTTGCACGGTGAGGACGGACGTTGTCATCCATAAACACAAATTCAGCACCCATGGCGCCCCGAAACAAACGTTCATGTTGTTCCAGAATGACATCCCGATAGATGTGGCCTGTCATCGTTACACTCTGAACATGCAGGTCAGTTCTGGAACCAAGAATAATTCCTCCCCAAACGAGCCATCCTGCACCACCGTAACGGTGTCTTTCAATGGTGTTCTCTTGGTGGTAACGGGTACCTGGCGCTCTCCATATGAATGTCCGGCGAGAATCAGACTCCAAACTAAACCTGGACTCGTCGGAAAACATCACACAAGACCATTGTTGCGGTGTCCACAATGCATGCTCTCTACTCCAGGTTAATCGCAGGCGACAGTGAGTTGCGGTAAGTGGAACACATCTGACAGGCCTACGAGCATATAGACCAATGTGCCCTAAGCGTCTGTACACGGTCTGCCTTGAAACTGTCGTACCGGTAGCTGAAGAGAGCTAACGAGACAGGTCTGATGCTGTACTCCGTCTGTTTCTTTTGGCAGTAACTGCCAAATAGCGGTCCTCATTCGGCGTTGTAACTCGGGGGCGACCTGTGCTGTAACGTCTACTCACATTACCATCATCTTGGAATCGTTGCCAAAGCCTGGAGATGACACTCTGGGCGATTCCAAGTTCCTCGGATACTTCCAGCTGAGTACGTCCACATTCTAGTCGTCCGATAATTCTGCCACGTAAAACATCATCCAAATGCCTCCTTTGTGCCATAACTATGCGGTTTTTGCACTGAAAGGCTTTCACAGCGCTTGTGAACAATTTTACTTCTTTGCCACTTCCT
The DNA here is from genome assembly GCA_038373885.1 of Cheiracanthium punctorium. Classification (NCBI taxonomy): domain Eukaryota; kingdom Metazoa; phylum Arthropoda; class Arachnida; order Araneae; family Cheiracanthiidae; genus Cheiracanthium; species Cheiracanthium punctorium. The sequence continues at coordinate 543,365 of JAWZYV010014639.1, read as the reverse complement.
TATATACCCCTCTCTTACACTCTCGTCATTGTGACGTACCATCCACGCCATCTGGTGGTTTCCTGTAATTTGCATATTCTTCTTCAAGATGTGTGTGATCATTCCACAGGTGAAATTTTTATTTTAGAGATCAATTTCTGTGTGATTCTGAATTATCCTTAATTTATGGACATGAGTGTAAAATGCAACTATGCAATGAATCGTTGCTGATACGTCCTTCCAACAGTACACAAAAACGGGTTAACCCTTTAACGCACAGTGTTCCCGCTCTGGGAACACCAAACTCTGACGTTTTGACTGTTGCCAGTCACGAAGAATAAATCGGATTTCTATAAAAATAGTTGCGGGGACATAGCTCCACGAGAATCCTTTACTTTTTAGCACGTCCTTTCCCGTCAAAAAAGGGTCACGATTCTTTTTAACAGCATTAACATCTGCTGAAAAATGTAAGAATGCGAGAACAGCTGGATAGATGGCCCAATGCTGAAAAAACGCACAGCCAGCTGTCGTCAAAAGAGGGTCTCTAGATCTGTGGCACGCGATGAACGTTTCGATCGTCCGTCATCTTGCTGGTAGTTAAGTCGGACGATGGCAACGGCTGCCCTTTTTTCAGCATTGGGAAAGGGTTGCGCCTCAAAGGGTTAAAGGAAACAACACACTGAAGAATTCATTTTAGTGACTTCCCATTGAATCTAAATCTCTGGCAATTCTTTTGATTGCGTTTCTAAAAGAAATATCCTTCTTATTTACACTCTTAGCAATGATTAATTCCCATTTACAGCAGCTAACTGCTGGACAGAGAGACAAGCCAGAATCATTAACAATTTTCAACGTTGTTGGAAAGTGTGAATAACTCAATATTTTTACTCTTTTCCAAGGCACGCAGAAGACTAAATGGAGTCAGTAGCGGATTCAGGGGAGGGGCTAGGGGGCTTCAGCTCCCCCCAAAAGAGATTGCTAAGGGGTAACATTCTGCTTCATTATGCAGTTTAAGTATGTAAAGTGATCTTTATTAATCACTTAGCCCCTCCCAAAAGTTTTTACATTGGCTTAGACTAAAATTTTGCTTTATTGTACATTTTGTTTGGGTGAAATAAGCTTTTTTCAAACTGTAGCCCCTCCCAAAACACACTTTCTGGATCCGCCACTGAATGGAGTATAAGAAAGAATACATGTCAATGAAAGTAATACACTAAATATATTACTGAAATTTCAAAACATAATTCTATCCGTGCGTAGAAATAGTCTCTTGCAATTTTTTTTATCCAAATTCAAAAATTATCTGACCCCTTCTATGAGCCAAGAGATAAATCAGTTAGCAGAGAAAACAGGTGCGCTCTAAAACGGAAAAAGTGAATGATTACTCTTGGTGAGTGAAATGGTAGCCCAAAACACATCTAATCCACAAACGGGTCCAATGTCCAATCTTCCATCAACTAAAGTATTCGGACACTTTTGATAGGAGGAATATTCTAAATTATATTCTTGAATTTGTTTCTTTAGAACCATGTGAGGTAGAAAGATCATACCTGAACTTCTAATTACTATAACTTTAAAAATTTTCTAATTAAAGCTCTATTAGAAAAGGGAAAAAAAATCTTTAAATATATTCTTGAAATTGTTTCTTTAGAACCATTTTAGGTAGAGAGATCAAACTTGAACTTCAAGTTTCTACAAGTTTGATAAATCTTCCAATTAAAGCTCTATTAAGATGTTAAGACAAGGAAAAAAAAATTCTTTAAATATTTTTACCATGAACTCTTTGATAAATCTTCCAATTAAAGCTCTATTAAGATGTTAAGACAAGGAAAAAAAAATTCTTTAAATATTTTTACCATGAACTGTTTGTTGGAAATGACTAGTAATTTTTGCACTATAATTAATTTTATAATGTTGATACACTAAATCCTGTTTGAAATAGAATCGCAAGTGAATAAAATATTTTTCGCTAAAGAAATGCAAGTGAAATTTGCAGAATCGAAATTATTCCCGTTTAAGACAAATTTTTGCTTGGTAAATGTTCCATTTGATACATGTTCTACTTTATTTTCAATACAAAATTTTAGTAAGCATTTCAAGAATATCAAAACCTTCATAACGGCTATACTTTGTAAACAAAGCACTGTTTTGGCATACAGTCTTACATTAGTACCTCATTTTCTTCAATCTGTTCATTGTCTTCGCAGAGAAAATCTACAAAAATTCCCTATCTCTGTCAATTTTTGCTTCCTGGCACAGGTCTTTTAACCAGAGCCCGACTAAGACATTCTGAGGTCCTAGGCCAAACGCTTTTTGGGGGCCCCTATGCAGTCACACTTTTGATACGTATAGTCACAGGGTAAAAATTTCTGTTGTGCATAAGGAAGAGAGGGGGTGGGGGTGTCTAATTCCTCTTTATCCAATAAATTTTTAACAATCACTATAAAATTCGAATGCTCAGAAGTTATGCTTCAGAAGTTAACCGGTGACATGTGCTGTAAAATTGCATCTCTTTTATTTACTATCATAAATGTTTTTATGCTGATTTTTTCAAGAACTCACCTTTCGGGGCCCCTAAAACTTGGAGGCTCTAGACCGAGGCCTAGTTGGCCTATGCGGTAATCAGGGCCTATTTTTAACCCTCTGAGCGTCTTGGAAATGGTCAAATAATGTAAAGTTGTTTTTACGGTAAATTTTTCGTGTAGCTTTAAAATTATACAAAAAATAAACTTTTGATAGGAATGTTTGTAATTATTAAAAAACAAATTTCTAAATTATTTTTAAGCTTTAATATCGGAACCTATTTTATGATACCTGACTGTTATAAATATTTTAAGTTATAGATGCATTGCAGTGAAAACTGGAACGAAGTTGACGGGATTTTACGTCTCAACTACTTCGGGGGGGGGGGGGGGGGGTAATGCCCACTGGGCGAAATCCTGCGCTTACGCAGCCTAGCGTGGACTTCAGCTATCCATGCTTGTAAGCCGAGATAGTTATTCTCTGTCCTTGGATTTTTGCAAAGAATGAAGTGAACGGATTAACTATTTGCTATGCAGTTACTTTATGTATAATGACCGCTTTGTACGCAAATTAGTCTACGTTAAAGTCTTTTAGAATGAATGATTTCGAAATAGTTTGCCTTTTTTAGTTTCATTTTTATTTGAGTTTACGAACAATTTCTCTGTATAAATGAATGTACTTTGGCTCGTTTGTATACAAGTGACCATCCAAAAAAGTCCTCACTCATTATTCGCACGAAGTCAGTTACTTTATTTATCTTTGCGTTTAATAATTTAATTAAGGGACTCAATTCTATTTACGAATATTCAGTTATAATTCAGTTTCAATAAGAGTTTAAAATAGGTCAGTCAATCATTTTACAGACTTGTTACCTTCTTTAAATGCTTAAAAAATAACTGTCTGATTATCAATCTGTTTTTCTAGTGTCTGACGCATCTTTAAAAATGAGTGTTTGTTCTTTATTTTAAAGTTTGGGTATAGACTAAGCTTGAATTCTCATCGTACCTTCGTACACAAACACATACACACATCATACACGCATAAATATGCGCGTGTGTGTGTGTTTCATACTACTTCTAAAAGCTTATTATTGGAAGAACGAATAATTAAAAAATATCTTTCTATTTATGTTTTAGTATAAATAATGAGTGTACAGCTGCGGGAAAAAAAAAAGGCCCACTTGTACATTTTTCGGCCGTCGTTCGTCGCACAGCAAAGTTACAGATACCAATCGTTTACGATTGACGCACACTTTAATTTGCTATGCATAAAAATTGCATAAGGGGCCATCTACATATTAAAATTCGCACCAACTTTTTTTTTCCTCAATAGCAACCCCTAGATTTCACTTCATATTTCAAAAATTTAGCTCATTTTAACCCCGGACACCAATTTTCAATAAATTTGGACAGAAAATGAGTGAGTTATGAGCACCCAAAATCCCCCTCCCCCTATGTTAAAATATTTTTTCATACTTCAATTCATATCTCATATAATATTGGTAGTAAGAAGCTGATTTTTATTCGTACTATTAGAACTAATCGACCCAAACATAATTTAATGTTATTATGATTTTTAATAAATCATTAATATGAATTATGAATTATTAAATTAATATTCAAAAAAAATATGAATAGCGACCTAGCCAAATTTCGATGGAAATAGATGCAGAAATTAATATTACATGGCTGTGCAAAATTTCAAATTTTTACGTTCAGTAATTTCATTTATATTAAATAAAATGTGTTATTTTCATGAGTTAAGGGACCCTATATAAATTTATTAAGTGAAAATTTTTTGAAAATTGCATAAAATAAATGTAAATTAGATTTATTTTGTGCAAAAACACAGTAAAAGATACCAGTATCAAAAATATCCAATTTTGAAGCAAATAAATTAGAGGTTTTTACAGTTTGTTGGGGATTCTATAAAGCGTGTATTGTTGCTTCCGCTACTATATTCCCCCAAATAAAATATTTTCCAGCTATAGAATTAGATGCAGTAGATGTATGTCTTCTAATACAACGTCCTGTTTCTGAAAAACTAACATCCTCAACTTTCCAGGCATGAATGTGACATTTTTTAATATCAGAAACATAAGGTCTTTGGAATTCCCCACACTTTATCAAACATTCAAAATCACGTTTTTCTGTAAAAAAATTTCATCTAACTATAAATTAAAATACCGCCAAAAGTCTTAAGAATATTGCACATTGCAGGCGATAGTATTAAATGAAGAAAGTGAAATAACAAACACAGTGATAATATTGGGTCGGCAAAAAAGTAATTGCGTTTTTTACCTGAAATTCAAACAAATAAATTTTCAATCATGAAACCATTCTTTAAGTTCGACCATAGCTGAGTCGAGCAATATTCATGCTTGTAGTCAGAAGATCAGGGAGCAGCCTCTAACTCCTGCCAACATTTCAGCTGTCTAAGAGAAACATCAAGGGAAACACTGAATAACAATTTCAAAATTACAAAGATTTTCAAAATCCTTAGCAGTCATTTTGCATTTTTCCCTTAAATCATGTGTACGAACCAAGGAAGTTATGAACTCACGGATCATTTGGACCACAGACTAAATATTCTATTCTACCCTTGATATTCTCAGTATAAAAAACTTTAAGAGAGATGGGAACAATATTTTCCTTGAAAATAATATTAATTTCTTTTAATTCTCGCGAGCGAAATAAATGAAAGGCGAAAAGTTCGGAACCTACTAATAGCGTTTTTCAATTTGCAGAAAGTCCCTTAAAAACGCGCAAAAATGAATTCGCAATATCTCCGGAAATTATCTTAGAAAATTGGTGAAAATTTATATTTAGGGTAATTTGAAGGTTTTCTTTCGTTTAATAAAGTCAAAATATGGGGTTGCCATTGAGAAAAACGAAGTTGATGCAGAATTAAATATGAAGACGGCCCCTTATGCAAATTAAATTAATAGTATATTAAAGCACGCGTTATTTGCAAACGAATGGTATATATAACTTTGCTATACGACGAACGATGGCGAAATAAAGAGCAAGTGGGCCTTTTTTTTCCGCAGCTGTACAGTTAGACTTAGTTAATATCATGTTTCCAAATGCCCCTCATAAACTACTCAATGAGTGTAAATATTGCCTTCTAGTGTTTAGAAATATAGGCTAAAAAAGTCATTTTAAAGTAAACTATTTGTATTTTTTTTAATATTGCAGCGCATTATACCTCACCTTACCTTGCAACAATGAGATTTCCGAATACAGTGTTTGCCTAGACCCTAAATCTAACAGCCATGTCCATACCCAGCAAACACACACAGGTTCTCTGAACGTCTATTAACGTTCAGAGAACCTGCCATTTTTCATCATTAGTCTTAACATGGTGTCTGTAATATAGAAAAATAATAACGCTTTTAACAGTGTTACGTTATGGAAATTTAAAAAATCATTTTTTTTCTTCCATTTAAATTTAGCATCAACTAAGTTCATTAGAATTATTGTTAAAAACACAATTTTCTTTTTCATGCATGGTTCTACGCACGCTCTATTCTTGTAGTTTTGGGACACAGAAAACAACCACGTATTCGTTCTATCAGTGCCGGATTAAGACAGCGCGGGGCCCGTAGCAAATGTTACCAAGGGGCCCCCTGCTCAGTGAAGCACCTATATATATATATATATATATATATATGTTCACCCACACATTAAAGTAATAGAGCTAAATTGAATGAGAAAATAAATAGTGCTAATTATATTACAATTTATGTTTAGTGCTAATTAATGGTATTACTAATGCTAATTAGATGTAAACAAAACTAAAAGGTCCCACGTGTTATATTTACGAGAGGTTTATCCCAGCCCTTCCTCCACCTTGGGTGAGCTAATCTGTAGGTTTTGTACGATAATAAAATAAAACACAACTTTTACGAATTTTCTTGATTCAAAATGAACAAATTTGAGTTAACACTGGACAAATCAATTTCTCCAAGTAAATTAGTGTGCGGAAAAAATTCCCGTCAAAATAAAGTGGGGGGGGGGAGGGCAAATAGATAGTGAGACTGACGATGTTTAAAGTAATTTATTCGTACAACTCAGGTTTGTTTTATATGAATGTTAATGTTCATGGATATATACTGCTGGCCATCGTAAATGCAACACCCTGAAGGAAGCATGCAAATAATATGAAATTTACAACATGCATTAGCTGAGGTGAGATATGCAAATGATTAGAATTTCAGCGCAGACGCACATCAAGCGCGCCTGTGGCGCCACCTCAAAGCGCTATTTAAGGCTTGGAGATTTCGACGGTTTCAAGTACAGCAATTGTGTTTTTCTTGCTTTTTTTTCAAAAAAACGATAAATTATGCCTCGTAGGAAACAACGATCATCTTTTGATCAAGTATCCGAGTTTGACAGAGGAAGGATAGTGGCATACCGAGATTGTGGGTTATCTTTCAGGGAAATCGGTCGTCGTATTGGACGAAACCAAACAACTGTGATGCGGATATGTGATCGTTGGGTGCAGGAGGGTACGACGGACAGACGTGATCGACCGCATCGACCTCAGTGCACCACGTCACGTGATGACAGGCAGATTGTACGCATGGCAGTGACGGACCGCTCAGTCACATCACGAACCATATCACAGCAGATTCAGTCTGTAACGCATCATCCAGTGTCTGCGCGTACCATTCGACGTCGTTTACAGCAGAATGGTCTGTCCGCAAGACGTCCGTTGCTTTGTCTACCTCTGACGCGGAACCACAGACGTCTCCGCCGCCAATGGTGCGATGAAAGAAGGATGTGGACGACAGAATGGAATGAAATTCTCTTTACTGACGAGTCACGCTTCTGTATGCAACACCACGACGGTCGGATTCGAGTCTGGAGACACCGTGGAGAGAGGATGCTGAACAGCTGCATTATGCACCGTCACACTGGTCCTGCACCGGGTATTATGGTATGGGGCGGTATCGGATATCTCTCTCGCACTCCTCTAGTACGCATTGCCGGTACTTTAACCAGCCAGCGCTACATCTCCGAGGTGTTGGAGCCAGTTGTCCTTTCTTACCTTCAGGGCTTGCCAACAGCCATATTTCAGCAGGATAATGCACGGCCACACGTGGCACGCATTGTCCAAGGGTTCTTCGTCAATCACCAGATTGAATTGCTTCCCTGGCCGGCGCGCTCTCCGGATCTTTCGCCGATAGAAAACATGTGGTCCATGGTTGCTCAACGACTGACCCAGAGTTCATCCCCAGCTGTCACACCAGATCAACTTTGGCAACGTGTGGAAGCTGCTTGGTCTGCTGTACCCCAAGAACACATTCAAAGTCTCTTTGAATCAATGCCGAGGCGTGTGGCAGCTGTGATCTCCAACAACGGCGGCTACTCTGGGTACTGATTTTGGCAGGAACCACGCTTCATAGAATGCTGTAAATTTAATCATTTGTTACTTGGTCAACATGTTATCTACACAATAAATTTTGTTGTGATATCTCTTGTTTTTCTTGGTGTTGCAATTTGGGTGGCCAGCAGTGTATTTGGAATTTCTAACACTTCCCACCTTTCCCATATGCAAACATATAACTAGACAAGTTTACACACATAAAATAATAATTGTTTCTGTAAAATTTTTAAAACCATCGAAAACAATATGTACTTTAAACTGTGCCCTTAAACACTATTTTTTCCCCTATAAAAATACATGCTTGTAAAATTATTTCATTATCTGGACGGTCTTTACTAATTATAGGTTACATATTTTTAACTTCTCTTAATTTATTTAATGGGTTAATTCATAAGAAATCGAACTGGGGATAGATAGATCTAGCACAATAATACCTCCACCATTCAAAATATACTGCATACACGGAAGGCATTTAAACTGTACACGCTTGTACAGGGGGACTGTTACTTCCACAAACCGCTTGGAACACTTCTAAAGGTCATCTCGTTAGTGTTCTACAAGCATATGTACATTACTTTTCAACTTATCTTCGTTAAAATGATATAAAATATTTTGCTCAAAAAAAATCTTTATAAGAGGAATAGAATAATCTATATAATAAATAATAAAAAATTCGGATAAAACATTCATTATCGTATTACGTTCAAATGTTTTTGCAAGACATAATAATCTTAAATGTGACAAGTAATTTGTGAGTTTCTTTGTGGGTCAAGAGTATCCGAGAATTCTTTTTGTTTTCAGTTTGCCTGAGGTTATGGCTTCTCGGATACCCCGACCGTGCGAAGATCCTCTCGGTTCTAATTATTTTATTTGAACGAACGTACTGGCATTCGCGCACTTGACCTGTGGTTTCGACCGGCCAAAAATCAATTCTTTCATATTTAACGTGGTTAATTTCCGAGATTAATAAGATAATTTATCGTAATAGTGGATTCCCCAACTATAAAAAAATGACTTACATTCTATATATTATTATTGTTTCAAAAAATAATTCGCCTTTGTTTAAATATTGTAAAATGTAAAATAAATAATTAAGTAAAAACAAAGCAAGCCAACTACCAAAAGCCTTCTAAGATAGTTTACACCCTAGTACACCTTAGAATTTCGACAAAGCCACACTGTAAAATACCTTTTAGATGTGTGGCTTTGGCGTAAAATGCCGTAAAATGCCGTGGATGCCTGTAAAATGCCTTTACTGTAAAATAAAAGAACTTTGGGGCTGCTCAACATCCGTTTAAAATACCATCCTCATATTTACTGCAAAACAAAATAACTTCATGTCCAATATTTAAATAAAAATTATTGTTTCGTGGGGGATTATTATTGATTATGCGGCGCGTTTTTCCTACAATCTTAATCCTATGGATCTCAGCTCTCGGGAAAATGCAGAAGGTCAACTCGCGTTCCAGAGAACATCTTCAGAAATAGCCACAAATATTTCCGTTCTATTGAGTCATTTTGAAAAAGTTTGATTATACAACTTCATTAAAAAATTCTTTCGACTTGTTACTGAAAAGTCCCTGAAATGATCGGGACAGATAGACTACAGCCTAATGAATAATCCGGCCCACTGACGGATTAATACAATTTTGTGGGTGGAGGCTTGGATGGAAGATTCACACACATATATATATATATAAATTTTATGGAAGTAAGTTGGGACTGTTTACATTAATTTCATTTTTCTCGGGAGGGGCGGTCACCTCCTCCGACCCCCTCCCTTTAATCCGACCTTGATCAGACCCTGAGTCTGTTTTTTTGTTTCGGCACTTAGTTTTCTTTCTATATTTTGTTTATTTCTGGATTCATTCTTCAAATAAAGACAAAAATGTAACATTATTGGTAAGGAATCCATTTTCTAAAGGCCATAGGTGGGTGGTGCAAGGATCTGGATACCCCTCCTCCGTTTGTCCGAGTTTCGCTTTTAGTCAACGAAAAGATAATGATACAGCCTTTCTTTCTGTCTTTCTTTTATTTCCCCCCTCCTTTTGGATGCTGCCTGAAATTCTTTTACTGAGAACCGTGTTTTTGTTCCACAGTATTGTTGAATATACTCTTGTGTGTGTTCTTATTGCTGACTTTAGAATACTCATTCAGTTTCGCCTAGGTAATGAGTTGACTAAATAATGCAGGCATGCAACAGCCACATTAAATATATTAATGACTATGTCATTTTATCTCTCACCCCCTCTTGAAAATGTGACATAAAAATAAGACACGAAAATGCGTTACGAAAACGCGACATAAAAGTAAGAATAAATGTCCGCTGAAAATGTTGTATGTGTTACGTAAACCACCGTTTTCTATAAGCTCCGTAAGGTTGCATTTATTTGATAAAATGATTGTTTAAAAATTTCATCCGTTTATTTAAATACTATTAGTTCAAAACTGCTTTAATCTATTGTTACAATATTTCGTAAGCTGTAGAATATACATCACAAGTATATTTTACATATATTTAAATACTATTAGTTCACAAGAGCTTTAATCTATTGTTACAATATTTACTAAGCTGTAGAATGTGCATCACGTGTATTTTTCTATAAATAGGTTACAATCCTAAAAATTTCAACATCGGGTTACCAGGTGAAATACACGATAGATGAGAGATAAAATGACATAGTCCATTAATGCCGTTTTAATATGGCAATCATGAAACTAAAAAATTAGGAGGGTTCAGGGGGGTCTCCCATTGACAAGGCTCAAACAGCCGAGTTATACATATATTCTTTCAATGAGTTGTCTACAACTGATTTACAGTTCCACTATATAGAGCTTTAGAAATTGTCTTATCCAAAAAATAAATAAATGAAAATGAAAAGAAAGAAAGAAAGAAAAAAAGAATTACAAAATTTATCTGTTGTCTTAAAAAAATCAAGAAAGATAAATCATGCCAAGCTCATAGATTATAAAACACTTTCCAATACAAAGTATTTTTGCGCCAAATCTGCTATGTTTTTTAGTTAAAACTGGCGAGATTTCGTAGATAAAAAAATGTTGTATTATCACTATAAATGCAATTTTATGAGACCCTGTAAAAGACCTTTAATTTTTTTTAGCGTTTAACTGAAAAATATAAAAATTTTATACTCATTGTCTTGTGCTAGAAATGTATTAGTGTCTCTCAAATGCCACAGACTGCAATGGGAATACTTTTGAGTGCTCCTGTAGAACTATTAATAATACGGACGTTATTCTCAATGGAGAGCATCATTTTGAGAGCCTTAGTAATATATATGCCAACTTTGTTTTCTTTCAAAAATCGAATATCTCTAAAATATGTTTACAAGAATGACTGTTGATTCAGTCATTCCTGTATCAACAGATACAGGGGGAGACCCCCCCCGAACCCACCCCCCTCTTTTAGTTCTGTTTTTTAGACTGTGCTATACATTGGATTTTTTTCTCCTGTAAAAGAAATATAAATGCTACATACACCATTTTCAATATGGTAGGTGGTACTGTACATAGAAAAAACATAAATTTCGCACAAATCGATGTATATCCACAGCAGTTAGAACACTGGACGGGTGGACAACCGAACAGACAAATAACTGAAATCATAAGGACGTTAACCCGTTTTGGGTTCTAATGCATTAACAAATTTTCGTCGGTCGGAGACCCCCTCATACTCCTAGGCACATAGCCCTTAACAAAACACAATACAATAAATCAGTTAATTAAAGTGCGAGTAACGACTTTTCAAAATTTCCAAAGAAATCGACATAGCTTAATATAATTACATTAGACATTTTTCGAGGTACTACAATCCAGGCGATCCGCCAAGACGAGCAACTTTTTCGCAAAGATAAATGCCGGACACATGAAATTAATGATGAATGGGAATACGATTGCCAACAGTTTGCCAGGAAATTCGAGGAAAAAATAGTTTGGCGTTAATGACCGCCGGGATAATACGTAAATACCTTTTTTGATTTATCGTAAAATAATAAAAATATCGCCAAGTTCGGTTCATTTTTCAAAGCATTTTTTTCGCACCCAATTTGGCAATTTATCGCAAAAGTAGCCAACATTGCCGGCTTTTGGCTCAAATTTTGAAGGAGGCACACGATCGTCGTCGGATTATTAGCTAATCATATTGCAGGATAGTATTATATGCTTAAAATAGATGCCTGTCTCTAAACTGCCATTGACCGTATTGTATTGAAATTATTTTGAGTGCTCCCGTATGGAAAAGCTTTTAACTATACAGACACTATTTTCGATGCAAAGCTTCATTTTGTAATCCTTAATAACATTCAATTTTGTTTCATTTCAAAGAGCAGAATATCTCTAAAACTAGAAGTCAAAGCCTGTTGTGAAGGCAATTACAACGGGCGAGAGAAAAAACATTTTAAGGAAATTTGTCTTTCATTCAATATATTTAATTTTCATCCACCTAAAATAAATAAGTTCATATTCAATTTTTATTACAGACCCAAATCGAATTTCATGCTCATCTGGAAACGCGCGGAATCTTTTCGCAGTCGAAAGCTTTCGTTTTGTATACATAAACATTCGAATATCCAATAGACGATTTATTTGTGGGGAAAAAAATAATAAACTGTGTAATCGGGAGAAATTATTTTAAACGTATTGGAATCTCCCCCCAATTGTATGACGTCATTTTCACTTAAAATAGGTCATTTTGTCACGCAAATGATTCAATTTTTCTGACTCTCGGAAACGAAATGGTGCTGAAAATAGCGAAAAATCGCTTAAAAATGAAGGAACGGGTGGATTTTCAGATTTTTAAAATTGACAGATTGTTTTCTATATTTTTTTACAAACTTGTGAAAAATTTCAAGCGGATTGTACAAACGATGTAGAAGTTGTTAGGTTTTTTTTCCTTGACTTTGTAATCTTTTTGCAGTCATAGAGGAAAAAGTTTTATCTTGAAGTCAGGGTTCAGCGCAACTATAAGGGGTGATCAAATGAAAAGGTACAAAACGTCGCAACAACCTAACCGTTATCATATTTGTCCATGCAGCTATGAGAGCACGTAGCGAGACATCTAGTAATGCGATTCGTGCCTTTTGTGTGGATAGGAACATGCGGGGGCCCGCAGGAGAGAGCAGAAGCTCTTGTAAAAAGCACCCTCCTACGTCCAATTGACGCGGCAGTGCATGTGAGGACAGGATGGTGTTCACATTGCAAAATTCGGCGATTTAGGGGCAGCGAGGCGTTATCCGATTTCTGACAGCGGAAGGTGTTAAACCGGCCACTATTCATCGCAGGAGGATGATCGTATACTGGGAAGGCTGTGTGTCCCACAAGTCAATGAGAAAATGGAATGTCCGTTTTCGCCAAGGAACTGGCCACGTTCAAGTGGGAGACGTTGGACCATCCGCCCTACAGTCCGGACAGGTCGCCCTGCGATTTCCATGTGTTGGTTCCACTGAAGAAACCACCTGAAAGGGAAGCGCTTCAACTCGGACGACGTACTCAAGGACGCTGTGACGGACTGGATCTCGTCACGGCCACAGGAATTCTGGGAACAAGGAATCCTGAGGCTTGTTCGTCTGTGGGATCGTTGTGCTCAGGCCTGTGGTGTATATTTTGAATAAAGTCTACATTTGTACCCAAAGTGTCGTTTCGTACCTTTTCATTTGATCACCCCTTGTAGTTATTAGGGTGATACGCTTTAAAGAATAACTTCCCATAGAGCGCAATGTATTGGGACTATTTTGAGTGCTCCTGTAGAAGAAAATCTATAAATGCTACATAGATCCTTTACAATAGGGTACATGGTACTGCAGATAAGAATAACATATATAAATTTCGTAGAAATCAATGCCTATTGACGCGAGTCAAGGACGGACAGACAGACAAACCGAAATCTTAACTTTTCTACCTTGTTGGAAAGTGTCAAAAAAGCTAGATCTTGAGGGGGAAAGACGAAAACTTTCAAGTTAAAGGCGCGGGGCCCCCAAAAGCGCGGGGCCCGTAGCATTTGCTAAATCTGCTATATTGTTAATCCGGCACTGCGTTCTATATGAGAGCGGTATTTTTGTTCCACCGCACAAACATCATTTGTGCTTTTCTCGACTCAGCAAAAATGGCGCAAGCAACAGAAAAAATAAAAATCTCAGAGATTATGACCAGGTGCTTATCGACGCAATCTCGACTGCCAAACGGATTCTGGAATGAAGCTGGGAATACAGTAGATTACATTCGAAATCGCCTTCCTACGAGATCTCGCACAAAGACCTTTTAATAATGCATGGAAGAAAATCAAACGTAAATCAAATGAAGAAATTTGGCTGCACTGTACTTATTATTATTACAGTGTAGCGTATACAGTGAAATGTATTATTATTATTATTAATATTAATAAAACCCAATGTTGCACACATGTATGCTTTATAAAAGAGATTATTTAAAATATACTTGTCTTTCTCTAAAGACTTTTTAAAAAACTACAATTAGCGAGTTAGTGAATAATCACGCTACATTTACATAACAGCCAACTCATCCGGATTTTCTGGCAGATTTTCCACCACAATCTTTAAACATTTTTACTTTATTTTAAAATTTTGGGGTTATTTAAAGCTTAATTTGATAGGTAAATATTAGTGGTGGAAAATCTGGAAAAGTTGGTAGCTATGCATTTATTATTCATAGTGTATTCGTTTAGCCACAGGAGTTTAGTGCCACTGACACTAATCACCTGTGACTAAAAACTAAGAATACAAAATGCATTTACTTTTAATTTTTTGTAATAGTTTTAAAAAGTTAAAAATGAAACTGAAGATATTTTTTCCTAATTAAAACCGAAAATTAAACTTTAAACATCTCATAAGCAGGTCGTAATAACATTCAACTCCATCGATAAATGATCGGTATGTGTGCTTACTTGATGTTCCAAGTGTCTTGTCACTATAAGCGAGATTCTGTAACCACTTCATTAATTTTATAGCTAAATAAAAAAGAAAGTCGCTTCGTCCATCTCTTATTTTCTTTCTCCACGTGTTAAAGAAATGCATTATACTTCCAAAAGCAGGGAAATCCCTAGACCATATAAAATAACACGAAAACCAGTGATGCAAATATAATCCAATTCTACATCATTTGAGTTCCATGTTTTTTTAAAACGCGAGCATCACAAAAGCGTTTCTTTCCATTTCTTTCAAGCATAAATCTCAAACATTCTACGGAATATAACTGTATTCATTTCGATTAAGGTTAACGTATTTTAGGAACGCTCATGAATTTTTATGCTTTCTGCTTGGCATATTCGTGACCGGGTTTCACGGCGTGGCGCGACGCCACGCATTCACGTGTAAATGGTGTTTGTTCTCTCGGTTCCTAAACTATAAAAACACGACTTCTAGCAAACAGGGCCACACTTCGGACAGCACCTCTACCACTTCTCCAGCAATAGGAGCGAAATTTCTTTCTACTTCTCTACAATCAGAATGCCTTTGCTGCTTGCATCACTCCTCATCTCTGCACTGACTGCTTTATCTCTAGGGGATCCGTCACTGCTGGCACTGATGAAGCCTGCCTTGCTGACTGCAGATTTCCTTCCGCCCAAGCCGTACGACTTCGGATACGACTTCGTCGATGGTCTGGGCATGCGCCAGCATCATAACGAGGTTGCCGACAGCACTGGAGCCGTGAAAGGGTCGTACGGGTACGTCGACGCACTCGGAGTCAGCAGACTTGTCGAATATACAGCAGACGACGATGGTTACAAGGCCGTCATTCGGAGCAACGAGCCTGGGACATCCGGGCAGAATGCCGCCGACGCTTTGTTCTTCGTACAGTCGCCACCAGCAGCTGCAGTAGCGCAAGGCTTGAGACCGATACTTCCTAAGATTATTGCCTGAAAATGTTTCTCCTGTATTGAAAAAGTTCTTCCATTAAACATAAGTTTCTTAATCATGTGTGTCTGACTTTAGTTTCCTTTATTATTAGCGTAAATTACTCAGTGAATCGTAAGCAAAGCTGATTTTGTACTTTGAGCATTATTCAACTAAATCTCATTTAAATTAGTGCAACTATTGCAAATATATCTGAACTTATTTGCAAAGATGTTAAAATAGAAGAACGAAATAACAAACGTTAACAGTCATTTTCTGAGCAATGGCTTCGGTTGTTAACTATCGTGGTTTTGTACGATTTGAATGGTTAATGTTACATATATTAAATATAACATTAACGATCATTAAAATTTCTCAAACAAGACACCTTACTACCACGGGGAAAAGATTTTGTGTAGTTTCTATGAGTGCACGATACATTAATAATTCTAAATAATTGCATAGTTTTATAGAAAAGTGAACAATTGATGGAAAATACGGGTAAATGATATCTTAGTTAAATTTCAATCATTACTTACATCTAGTTTCACACAGTGTGAAAGATACGAATTTCATTATTTTAGATTTTAAATAAGAATGACAGCCTTAACTCTTTCGAATATTTAGTTTGAATCAGATTTTTTATGATAAAGTGATTGTTAAAATAACCAAAATCTCATTTTTTCATGATTGCCGATACTAAACAGAAAGTAGTTCCAGTTTTAGACTTATTGCCAATACGAAAATCCTTTTGAATCATGTGAGAAGTACTTTACCTTTGATCTAAAATAATCATCAGGAATGAAAACGCAGCCAACTTGCTTCGTTTATTTCCATGATGGTATGTATCGCAAAAAATGATTGAAGTCATTCACTCTTTGTCATTGAAATCTCTACCCTACTAGCAATTTTGCTCGGGCCTTCATCGGCCGGCTACGTGGCCGGTGATATCCCGAGTATAATTGCTAGTAGGGTAATCTTCGAAATTCATCATTCGCGAAAATGAAAAAGCATGAGTTTGGGGCAATTATGTAGTGACGTAAGTAATTAAAAAATATTTGAATCACAGGTTTGATTAAAACAAGAGAGATGAAGTTTATAATGTATTTTACCGTATATGTATATTTTGTCCCTAATTTTCAGTATTTTTTAAGCAGTAACAGTGGGAAAAACAACAACATACCAAAATTTTCAGTAAATTAATTTGGCAGTTCAATGTATCGAGTTATTGGAGCAAAGGGAAATTTGTTTGAGTGAGCAAGTTTAAGCTAAATAGTATGTTTGTTATGTACTTAAGTGCTACAGACAAGTTTTGTATTTTCTAACATTGTCAAATGATTTTCAATTTATGGTCATGGTGTTTTTAATTTATAACCCATTACCTTTTTTAAAAATAGGGTAATTCTAATCACAACACAGCCGAAGATGCATTCTCACCAGAAAAAACATATTATTTTTGTCTTAAATCATTTAAAAATATTATAAAATAATTTAAAATATTTCATTTATTTATTATTTTTAAACTTCAAAATAAATTACAAAATGAAAAATCTATTAATGAGATTATTTTAAAAGTTTTCAAATACTAAAAAATATTCTCCAGACATGTCAACACAATAAACCAGAAAACATATTTCAAAACTTTACAAAAATTATCAGAACAGAAATCGTTCTACAGGGTAATCAATTTAAGAGCGTGCACGTTGATTTTTCTTTTTACCCTATAATCTGACGGATCTAGCAACTATTCTATCACTGAATTATGATTGTTTGAAGCTTGTTTATTAAGTGTGCGAAACAATTTCCAACACTGTCGGACTGTTACAACTTCATTTGGGAAGTAAAACAGGGATATGAACAATTTTACTTAATCGTGCGATCATTTTATTTTTGAAAAACATAATTTAATACAACTTTTTACATTATCATTCTATTATTAATTATTCCTTGCCCCCGTTAGAATTTTTTTGTAAGGTTCTCTCAAAAATGGGGTTTTCCTGAGAAGTCCTGTGAACATCGGTGAATTTAAACGAATCATAGCTAAAGAAATCAATAACACCAACAATATTGCGAACTCTGGAAAAACTTGGTCCGACTTGTTGACGTTTGCATTCAAAATGGTGAGGACATTTTCAACATTTGCTGAAAGGAATGATAATGTAAAAAATTTGAATTCAATTATGTTTTTCACAAATAAAATGATCTCAGGATTAAGTAAAATTGTTCTTCTCCCTGTTTTACCTCACAAATGAAGTTGCAACAGTCCAACAGTGTTGGAAATATTTTCCCACATTTAATAAACTAGTTTCAAACAATTATAATTCAGTGCTAGAAAAGTTGTCACAACCAATGGGTATTCTTTTAAATGGATCCCCATGTATATACCATTTTTTATCTACTTTTTAAAATCGCAGAGTTTCCTGGACCTGCTTTTCGAAAAACTCAACAGTTGAGAATTTACTTTGTAAATAAAAGTAATTAACATTTCATCAGAAAGAGATGCTTAAGTAACTGCAACCTAGAAACGTTAAACCACGATTTGATGATTTAACTGATCAATTGAACCAAATTAGGGTTCTACCTTTCATCCTAGAAAAGTTGAACCTAATTTAGCACAATATATAGTTTAGTGAAATGTTTATCTTCTATTAACTGTGTACTTGGGGTTTTTTTTTCGTTACATAAGTGTTTTCACGCATAAAGTTTAACCAAGGCATCCCAGATAGAATCTTATGAGTAATTAAACTTAAGCCATGTCGACCATCCCCAGCGAAGATTTTATAGTAAAAATATGTGAGCCATGTTTTTTAAATAAGTATTTAAATAAAAAAATTATTTTGAATGTAAAAACGGATTTAAGATTTTCAGAAAATTCGACACTAAATACATACTTCATATGATAAAATTATAGTAAAAAATGAGATATTTTATATTGTTATTTTGGCTTAGATTAATGGCGAATAGGCGAAGTAATTTTTGTGATACTTTCGTAATAGTGTAATTTCTTCCATAAAATTAATTTTACAATTAGTAAAGGATACTACTGTATTTTCAATAATACAATCTGTTTACAATATAATTAGTGCAATTCGGAATTTTTAGGTGAACAGAAAACTTTTTACAATAATAATTTTCTGACACCAGATTTAAACTAGTTAAAGTATGCTTAAAAATTGTTTAGTTGCCGAATACGAAATGGACATAATATTTTTTTTAAAATCTTAAAATGTAATAAAGCTTGAAGCACCTAGCAACATTATCCAAAAAGTTCACCTACAAATTATTATAATAATTAAGTTTCATCAATGCATGTTCTTTATACAAAGCTAAAGTACCTAAAAAAGGTTTCAAAATAAATAGTAAAAATTATTTCTAATAGAAGTATTAAGAGTCTACTTCTCATTTTAAAAAAACAATCATGATATTTCTATTATAGAAATAATGTCTCTATTTTACAGGCAAGATTAAAGTGTTAAAACATTATATAGGGACGTATGGTTGATGTGTTGAATTTATGAATAAATTTCCAAGGATTTAGATACGGAAACGAAAATAAACTCATTTTCAAATACAAGTAATTTATGAAGTACTTAATACTCGGCTTTTATGTTTGTACATATTTTTATTGTGATTCAGATTTACTTATCACATCAAATATGCAGGAGTGAATATATCGGTGTTACTTTTATAGAATTTACTATGGTCACCATATTATAACATAATTATTTTTATTGATTGCATTGCTTACTATAAATAACAGTTAAATGATTTAATAATTTTAAAAAATGTGTTAGGGTGATGAATGATCTTGACATTTTTTTCAGTCTGGGACCAAGAAAAACTTTCTGAGATTTGTAAATAAATTTAAATTTAGTCAACCTTCTCATAATGCGACGAGAAGCTTTTTAGAGATTTGATTCAAGTTTTCTAACTTATTGTTCAACTTCTAGTATTGTTATTTTAAAAGTTATTTTACTGTATTCAAATGAATGCATACTACGATTTTGGTAAGAATACGGAGATGCTTTCATGAAACTACTAAAAACTCGTATAATCATGTTTGTAATAATACGAATGAAGTGAAAATATTTTTATTTCTTTCCGACAAAACCCGCTGAAATTTTCTCTTCTCCTTCTAGGCTTCATTTCCTTCGTTAAGTACAGTCTATTTTACTCATTTCGTAGCAAAAAGCACCAGTGGAGAATTTTAGCAGAGTTAGAATGAGGATCTGTGATACTTATAATCTGCAAAAATTGTATTTTTTATCTTTCTTTTTTCTTATTTCGAAAAAAGTACTACATATGTGCAGTACAAATATGTTGCTGTAATTAGTTATACCGTTTGATTCAAAATAGATGTAACTTAATAAAATAAAGTGAAGTGGTCTCTAAGTGAAGTGGTTAGCGATAAAATTAATTTTGAAAATGATGACTTACACAGCTTTACCTACTGTATTGGCGTCAGTTTTCAGGCTAAAAAATCTTTACTTTAGGGTACCCACTATGAGTTGATAAGAGATAAATAAAGATCCCGTTGTTGGAAAAAACAATTAACGTGTTCAAATATGTGAAATTAACCGGTACAGCTTTACCTAAAATGATCGGTACTTCTTTATGAAATTAGCAATTTATTCTTTTAAGGGGGGTCATCCACTATTTACATCACGCTTGTAGAGAAGGAATTTTAAAGTGCAAAAGAGAATTAAAAAATAATGTTACTAAATTTTTACTAAATTTTTTTCGCTTAAACATTTATCTTAAATTTGCATCTACTTTTGACCATTTTTTGTTTATGGAAGTATGCCTCTAGGACTAACGCGATTGCGAAAATATAAGTCGATCAACGTAAACGCGGACACACTGTACATATGCGCATGCGCGCATATGTAATGTTAGCAAAATTTACCGAAGGATAAATATCCTTGATGATGTGAAAACTAAAATGAATTTCAGAAAAGTGGCCAAAAAAATTTGAAACATCTCTTGAAGTAAAAGACGTTATATATGTTGAAATTATAACATCTTAGCGGATTTATATAAGTTATAGTATCTAAATCCATTTGTATTTAGTGTCACAATAAAAAAAAAAGTAACGAAATAGGTAGAATTTATAAAATAACACACATGAAAAGGTACTTAACAATCTGGACGATCGTTTCGGCCGATTTTTTTTTTTCTTTTTTTTTTTTTTTTTTTTTTTTTTTTTGTGAGCCTTCTTCAATAGACGTCTTCAGCAGCCACTTTGTGTTGACGTCTGCTAAAGAAGTCCGAAAAAGGAAAGAAAGGATTTGGCCGAAACGATCGTCCAGATTGATAAATACCTTTTTGTGAGTATTATTTTATAAAGTTTTATTTATCTCATCTTCATATCTTATCTCATCTTTTATTTATCTCATCTTATTTAACACTAATTTTTTCCCGATTGTTTTTCATTAGGTAGAATTTAATTTTTAAATTTCGTTATTCTTGGCCTCCTAGACCCCTAGATCTCACTCCATGTGATTATTGGCTCTGGCGTTACCTGAAGTCGCAAGTCTACCGCCATTGACCGGCATCAATAAGGATGCTAAAAGACTACATCCGATGCCAATGTCTCATTATAACTACAGATATGCTGCACAGTGCTGTTCACAACATTGTCCCTCGACTGCAGCTATTTTTGAGAAATGACGGTCAATATGTTGAGCATTTGTTCTGAAGAACATCCTCTTTGGCCATTTTTCGAACATTTTCTCTTTTTAGGTTGTAATAAAACCTCATGTCATTCCAAGCATGTGTCTCAATTTTTACCTCTCTACCTACATTATTTCGTGAATTATTAATTTTTCAAATGTATACTCATATTCTGATCACCCTGTATATATATATCCCACTTATGCCTAACGTCCCTTTTTTTTGGGACGACCTTTTCGCTATCAGTCGAAAACGTTATTTATTTTTCCTAGCCTTTATTCACGATTGTTGAACCTCAACTCCACAAAATATTTGAACATGATTAAGTAGGATGTTGACATTTCAATTTTTACACATAATGCCCGCATTCGTAAACGCCAAACGAATTGCACTCGTGCAACGAGTTTTCATCTAAGGTGTTCGTAAAGGAAACTGAGTGCATTCAGTTTAAAAACTCGAACGTTCGTATACAAAACTGAGTGCAATTAGTTTTAAACGAAGTAAACCGAGAGCGATTTAGGTTGATTGAGTTTGTTGTTAAGATTACTTGCTGCACGTTGTTGCTGTTTACAAATGGCGTCTGTTGTTATGAAAAGTATTTTACGTTTGCTGAAGCTGCAAATATTACTTTTTCGAGGAGGAAATTCTTGCATGCACTAGAAACTTCTATGAAGGTACATAATTTTTCAAAGGTAATCATTTACTTGTATTTTTAATTTTATGTAAATTCAAAAATGCATGTTTTAGTGATGAGATTGAAGTTGATTTAAACCGTTATTAGCGAAATTTGAACTTCTCTTGCTAAATACTTTTGAAAAAATGAAGATTAAGTTGAAATTTCTAAATTTTGATCTGTGCACATCAATTATGACCACTCTTTCTTTTAAATATCCTGTTGATTTTATATTGAGTATGTACTAAAAACTCTCCTCAGCAAAATGAACGCATTCGCGAATTGTAAACAAATACGTCTCCTAGGCGAGAAAACTAAATAAACTGAAGTTGTTCGTAAAGTCTAAAGAAACTGATAACCACAGACAACACTAAACACACGCATTCCAGTTTTCTTGCAACGAGTTTGTCGTTTACGAATGCAGCCATTAAAAGAAATCGTCCCTTGTTCAAGAAGTTGGTATGAGAAATTTATCTATTACTAGCTGAAGTACCCGTTCTTCGCACGAGAATGAATGGACTTTTTGATATTCATATTTGTTGTGATTACTATTTATTGTAATAAAGAGATATAGCAAAATGGATATCGCGTTATATTGTGTTCAATAATCATGCATACTGAATTTCAAGGCAATCGTTTTTACGGTGCAGAAGGCGATGCGGCGTAGCACAATCTAGTGGCGAGTTTTTGCAAAACGGATACGGCAAAAATATTCTTCGCATTCAGATATCGATATATACGAATTTTCATGACGATCGGCTGAATAGTCTTGAAGTTCATGTGTTGACGCGACATCTAGTGTCAAGTTATAGGAAAATGGATCGTGCCAAACTCTTCCCCGTGTTCAAATATCTACGTATACCTATTTTCATAGCGATCATTCGCACAGTCAAGAATTGATACACTGCAGGGCCATCTAGTGGTTAATTAAAGTAATGATTTGCTACAGCGCCGTCATGTGGCGAGTTATAGCAAAATGGATAACGCCAAAATATTCTCATTGTTCAAATAGCTATGTATACTGATTTTCATAGCCACCGTTTGAATGGTCAAAAATTTGGCCTGCTGCAGCGTCATCTAGTGGCGAGTTAAAATAATAATGCATTGCAGTGCCATCTAGTGGTGAGTAACATCAAAAGTAATGCAGTTAGAATATATTCTTCGTTCTCAAATGTGTAAGTATAAAAAATTTTATGCCGATCGGTCGAACGCTATAGAAGTTGATGCGTTGCAGCGCTATTTAGCGGTAAGTTACAGCAAATGGATAGTGAAAAATATTCTCCGTGTTCTAATATTCGCGTGTACCAAATTTCATCGAAATTGGTTGGACGATATTCGCATAGCAAACGGCTAAACGGAATAGAATTCGACGTTCTGCTGCGCCACCTAGTGAAAAGTTAGAGGAAAACGGATAGCATAAAAACCTTCCATGATAAAAGACTTAGGTGAACCAAATTTCATGGTGATCGCTGAAACGGTGCTGGAGTTTTTCAACCTCCTACACACATACCAACATTCATTTTTATCTATAACCAGTCTTATTATACGTATATACCAGTCTCAAGTAAAATCCAGTTTCAAATCTAAGCCTCGCCAAAGTGCCAGCATACGCCATTTTGCAAGAGTTTTTTCAGGGAATCATTCGAAGCATTGACTTAGCAGCAATCAAAATGGGAAATGGTTCGACCGCCAGGCATTTATTTGAAAAGTGGAATCCCTTAATACAGCCGCATTTTTTAAATTATCAACTATAACATGTTTTATTCATCGTTACCTCGATGTACTAAATGCGAAGATTTCAATTTTCTGAAATTTGGCGGATTTCCCCCAAGTTAAATAAATGTACTCAATTGGCTAGAATTCTGAAGCTACATCGCTTGAAATGCCCTAATAACTGCACTATTTCTGCACGGATAGTTAAAATTTAATGCTGTATTATAAGAAAACCTATACACTTGTTTTCAAAAATGCTATTCCCTTAAGCTCTCAGTAAATTGCGCCAAAAAGCCTAAAACTGTGCAAACCGCTAGAACTCACTCTCTAAAAATCGGCCTATCAGCCATTTTTTTTTCGCCAAACTAAAAAAAATTACATATTAATCTCGGATATCTTCGATCCTCATTGTTTTGCGTATAAAACATTTCATTCCTGCTCTCATTTCTTATGCGCACACGATATTATAATTGAAAAAATAACCTAAAAAAATAAACTAAAAAAATCATTATTATTCTTTTATTTTTACTTTAAGAATTTAAAACATTTTATTCGGCAAAATCGCCACACATGGCAACCAAGATGCTTATTTCACACACTTTTTTCACTACAGGGGTTAATATTACATAAAGCTTTCTGCGTGGAGAACATAAAAAATCTCTTAAATTCCGGGAACGTTTTTAAGTGGAGTTTCAAAGTTTTAAAGTGGACTATCATTTATTACCCTCCGCTAAAGAGGGTAATAGTTTTTGGCAGACGAAAAAAGTCGTGGATGATAATTGATAGTAAATAAAATCTTACAGATCTCACGGAAATTTGAAACACACCAAGATCCGACACATGATTGGAATAATGGATACTTGAAAAATTTCAAAGTAACGTCAGATGAAACAAAAGGGGAAACTGTAAGATTTTGTCAGAGCGTCTGCGACTGGCTGTCAAGTTCCCGAGGTTCCGATTTCATTTTTCAGAACTTGGATTTGTTTCCAGAGTCGCGTTCAAACTTTTGTCCCTCCTCGGAGCAAGTGGTGGTGTTCTGTCGTGGCATTTCTAAAATTTTCATTTTTGCGGGATCAGTGTGAAATAGCTCGTAGGCTTGGTATTTCACGCTCTACTGTTCAGTATTACATCGTTAAATATCAGAAGAATATACCCGGGACTGTTGTTCAAGGCCGCGCTGGCCGTCCTCGCCAGTTGTCTAATCCGGAAGAAAGTCATCGTGAAACTAACCGTCTATTTATGCAAAGAAAAAGGGAAGATCCAGATTTTCGTGCTCAAGAAGCGGAATCCAAATCCAGAAGACAAGACAGAAAACGTTTACGACTCTGTCTAGATATACCATTGAAAAGACCAAGAACAGATACTGATCTAAATGTAAGGTGTGAAGAACTAGAATTTCGTAAATTAGCTGAGAAATTTTTCGAAGCTGTTGCTGATGGTCCAATCCACCAATGCTACTGTTGTGATCGACTGTGGTTCAAAAAGTCAATAAGAACCCATTCCAAAACAACTTTACTGTCCAAAGGAGCGACAACGGACTTTATAAAACTAGTCTTTTACAAAGATATCGATGATATTGGCAAATTTTGCAAAACATGTTACGATTGTTTGATTAAATTGACAATACCAGAATTAGCTATAAGCAATGGCTTCGAATTCCCCGAAATACCGGATTGTTTAAAATACTTGACACCACTGGAAGAACGGTTGGTTTCTCCCCGTTTGATTTACATGCAAATACATCCTGTACATGGCTGACAATACAAATTAAAAGGTTCTGTCAAAAAACCTCTTTAGCGGAGGGGAAACTAATTTCAGCTGAAGGCTGAATATTTTCCTTGAATATGAGGTTTCTATTGGTTCATTTTTCTATATTATTTTACATATCTGTGTAAAATTTCAGGCTGACAGGTCCATTTTTGTGGAATTGTATACTACCCAAATCAACAAATTAACAAAGAGAATTTCATTTTTATTTATAAGATAACCTACGCTTGTTTTTAAAAATACCCTCTCATTAAATTGCGCCAAGCGCTAGAATCATAGAAAATCTGACACACTTTCAGATTTTTAAATACGCACTAAAGTGCTATATATATAAAAAGAGTTATAATCTATGGGTCTTCCATATTTTCGTTCCTTCTTTCATTAAGTTGGTAAGTGTATCATTATTCATGAGTGTGATTAAACAAAATTAAAATTGATATTTCTAACATCCTTTTTTCTGGATGTAATACATTAGATGCAGAAAAGCTGCTCAGAAAAATTCCAACTGAATGAAAATTTCAAAAACTTATACGCAGGTGTATTCATAACCCAAATAGCAGACGATTAAATTACCATAAATAGCGCCAAGTGTTAGAATGCTCCTCAAAATCGCGAGAATGCTGAAGATAGATCGCTTGAAATCCCTTAATAAGTGCATTATTTTCGCACAGATCATTAAAATTTAACGCTGTATTCTAATAAAACCTTTGCACTTGTTTTCAAAAATCTATTTCCTTAAGCTCTCAGTAAATTGCGCCAAGCCGGAGCGGAAACTGTGCAAACCGCTAGAACTCACTTTCTCGGCATTTGAGCCATTTTATTTTTTCGCCAAACTAAAAAATTTTAACATATTAGCCTCGGAAATCTTCAATTCTTATTGTTTTGCGTATAAAACATTTCATTCCTGCTCCGATTTCCCATGCACACGATATTATAATTTAAAAAAATATAACCTTACGAATATAAACTAACAACAAAAAAAAATCATTATTATTCTTTTATTTTTACTTTGAGAATTTAAAACATCTTATTCGGCAAAATCGCCACACATGGCAACCTCGATCCTTATTTCACACTTTTTTCACTACAGGGGTTACAATTACGGAAAGCTTTTTGCGTGGAGAACATAAAAAATCTCTTAAATTCCGGGAACGGGTGGACTTTCAAAGTTTTAAAGTGGACTATGATTTATTCTATATTATTTTACATATCTGTGCAAAATTTCAGGCGGATAGGTCCATTTTTGTGGATTTGTATACAACTCAAATCCACAAACAAACAAACAAACAAACAAACAAACAAACAAAATTTCATTTTTATTTATAAGATTGCTGGTACTAGAAAAAAATCGAAGAAAGTCGCAAAAATATCTGGGCAGAGATGGGTTAAACACAAATATATTTGTATTGCATTCTTGGTATTGAGCCCATATTCTAAAAATTTCCATATATCTGAGTATTACACAATGCGAATCTTTTCCTAGTGTACAGCCACAATAAAAACTATACCAGGATGGAATTGTTTTACAGGTTGGTCCTAAATTATGTTACTGTTGTTGTGAACATGTATGTCGGATTAGTGTGCTTGGCCCGAAACCCGCTTATAAATCCTCGTCAGAAGGACAACATAAGGGGGGGTGCCCTCCGTAGGGGGTCTTTCTGAGGGGTCCGAACCCGTATTTACGATAAGTTTCGGATAGAACCACGGAAAACTCAGAACGGTTAGGTCGAAGGACGTGCGATGGGAACCCGAACCCGGAAGTTCCCACATAACCACTGTGCGATGGTGAGGCATTTATACAGGGTAGTCCTAAATTAAAGTAAAAAAAATAAAGGTAAAAGCAGGTAGAGGCGACCAAGACAATTCAGAATCACATAGCAATGTGGAGTCGGAAATGTGCCTGTTAATATAAGGCAACCATATTTCTAAACAGTATTTTTGGGACAAATCCAGCATTGTCCTCGGGAAACCAAGGAAAACTTGGGGACACTAGAAAATATGTTTGGGGACTTATTCGAGGACACAACATATTACCATGTGTACCAGTATACATACTTTAAATTTGACTGACTTGATACTAAAAATGAACTTAATAGCTCTTTATATCAATTGTGTATTCTTATTTCTAATAAATTAATGGAAGTATTTCATTCATTTATAAATATTTATTTAAACCAGAAATATGAAAGGAACATCATGTTGAAATATTGCAATTTATTCAAAATTTAACTCTTGGCATAGTATTTGTATTTTTCAGAAGACATTGCTTTTTACATTGGCTCATTTTGTGATAATTTTTCATGAAACTTTGTACACCCTCTAAAAAAGTATTCGAGTGCAAGAAAAATTTCGTACGTCAATTTCATATTTAAAGCATGGTTCTTCATGAAAAGTGATTAATCATTAACAAAACTGAAATGGGAAATTTGGCTCATAGTCGAATACTTATTGAATGTCTGTACACGCTACACACACAATGACAACAAACGTTTTCAGAGATCGAATTTCATTGTTTCTCTGAGTAGAAGGCGCTTTTAGTTGTTTTATTTTTTATTTCTTCAGTTTTTTCTGAAAGAAATAAACTAAACGGAAACTTTTAGAGAAAAAAGTACAAATCTTTAAATTTGGGGACTTTTCGCGTCCTCAAGAAGTCAAGGTATTTTTTGGGACAAAGAAAAAAATATCTATATTTGGGGACTGTCCTCGAATTTCGAGGACGTACACGCTTAAACCCAAAGAGCGAAAAAAAGATACATTGCGGAGCGATCCGTTTCCATGGAAACCTACCGATATTTCCGCGAAATGCTCTTTCAAGTAGTCTTTTCTCCAAGAACTCCTCTCTTCGCTTCCTCTTTTTTCCGAGAAATTCCCTCCTCGCTTATTGTTATATTCCGCTCCGCTCTTGTGATCGAAAAACGCTCCTAAAGGAGAAGCTGACTTTTGAAAACTGGCCCAAAAATCGCTCCGACTGATCGAATTTCGCTCGTTTGGTTTAAACGTGTATGGTCACCTTATGTTAACCCATTTATACCCAGCGTCCCTTTTTTGGGACGGCATTTTCGCTATTAGTCAAAAACGTTATTTATTTTTCCTAGGCTTTATTCATGAGTATTGAGCCTCAACTCTACAAAATATTTTAACATGACCAAGTAGGATGTTGAAATTTCGATTTTTATGCATAATGATTTTAAAAGAAATCATCCCGTGTTCAAGAAGTTGACATCAGAAATTTATCAATTACTTCTGGTGTTAGCAAAAATCGAAGAAAGTCGCAAAAATATCCAGGCACGAATGGGTTAAAAATCACTTTCGAAGAAGTGTTGAAGTAACAGTGAACTTTCCGACAATCGTTTATCAAAAACGAACGAAAGCACTTAACCCATTTTTGCCTAGCGTCCCTTTTTTGGGACGGCATTTTCGCTATTAGTCGAACTTTCGCCCTCTTAGTTCGCCTTTATTCGCGAGTATCGAACCTCAATTCCACAAAATATTTTAATATGGCCAAGTAGGATGTTGACATTTCAATTTTTATACATAATGATTTTAAATGAAATCATCCCTTGTTCTAAAAGTTGACATCAGAAATTTATCAATTACTGCTGGTGTAAGCAAAAATCGAAGAAAGTCGCAAAAATATCCAGGCACGAATGGGTTAACTAAAACTGATAGGCTGCATTCGTAAACGCCAAACGAGTTACACTCGTGCAATGAGTTTCCATCTAAGGCGTTCGTAAAGGAAACTGAATGCATACAGTTTTTAAACTAGAGCGTTCGTATACAAAACTGAGTGTGTCACAAACCACCAAACTTTAAACTTTTTTTTCCCCTTCATTGATTCTTTTCTTTTGTCACGTTGGCAACACTTGTTGCAGAGAGATGGGTTTGTGGATGTTCTAAGAGAGTGTTAATTGTAACGCGCGCGACTATCAAATAAATGTTTGCTTTGTGGTGTTTATATTATGTGTAATTATTTAGTAGCCCGAGATTATGATATTTTTTTAGAAAGGATAGTGTGCGTTGTTATAAAGTGGCTGCCCAACGTCGGGCGAGAACAAAAATAGAAGTTTCGTCATTCGTCCGAAAGACGGTTCTTATGGAAACACAATTACAAGATAAGTATTTTCATATGTAATTTGAAACTGTTTAAAACAGGAACTAAAGGAAAAAATATTTCGGTCGCCCTGACCAAAGTTATTTCGAATTTCACAAATATCTCGATCATCCAGATCGCATTAAGATTTTCTGAAATTTTGATTCTAAGAAGTTGATCACCCCGATCACATAAGAATTGTTCTCAGTTTTGCATACCAGTTCCTTTAGTACCTGAAGATAATTGTTTTGTTATGGTATACTTATCCATTTGTATACAGTGTTAGTAGTCAGAGTACTACAGAAATATTAAATAGTTAATGCTTAAATTTAAAAATTTTGATTATCGATTATCAAATTGCTGATATAGTACTTCGCATTTCAAGTTAATTAAGCATTCAAGTTTTTTCAAGTTAAGCATTCAAGCATGTTTTGTAGCTCCCCGCTACATTGATATGAAGAACAATTTTGAATATAAATAAGTTGATTGAGAGTATTTTGAATACTATTAGTGTTCTATTAACCATATTCTGAAGTGTGTTAAGTTTCGGTTTTAAAGAATTAGGACTATATTCCGTATACGATGCTTTGTTTACATATCAATGTTTTGTTTACAAATCATTGGCGAACAATCTGACGCGAGAGTGAGCGATGCACCGCCAACTGCCGGTGGTAGTTGTGACTGGCAACCATAAAGAATAGGTGTTTCGTCAAAACCTGACGAAGTATAGTTATAGGGAATTTGAAATTGTTTCCGTTATTGATGGAAGGGAATGAAATGTGTTATGTTAATATTATGAAAAGAATTTGTGTGTGTTAGTTAGAAATATAGTACGTTATAAACCGGTGGGTGTTGGGGACATTTCTGAGCGGTTATTTTTTTTTTAAATAGAGGTAAGTGCTCTTTTTTAACAAATCTTTGCAATGTTTATGGTTTTTAATGTGAATTTTAAATTGATATTTGAAGTGTTTATGTTTTCGTAAGTGCTATTTACGTGCTATTCTAATCATACTGACTTTATAAAGGTGTAAAACTAGGTTGTTTAATCCACCGATGTTTTTTTGAGTTGAAAACGGGCCAGTGTTTGCCCAGTTTACATTAGCTGTACAACTAGGCTGCTTAGTTCACTGTTGTTTTTTTTTAGTTAAAAACGGTGCACTGGTTGCGTAGTTTACATAGCTGTACAACTAGGTTGCTGAATCCACTGAGGTTTTTTTAGTAAAAAACGGTCCACTGGTTGCATAGTTTACATAGCTGTACAGCTAGGTTTCTGAATCCACTGAGGTTTTTTAGTTAAAAACGGGCCACTGGTTGCCTAGTTTAGATAGCTGTACAGCTAGGTTGCTGAATCCACTGAGGTTTTTTTACTTAAAAACGGACCACTGGTTGCGTAGTTTAGATAGCTGTACAACTAGGTTGCTGAATCCACTGAGGTTTTTTTAGTTAAAAACGGACCACTGGTTGCCTAGTTTAGATACCTGTACAACTAGGTTTGCTGAATCCACTGAGGTTTTTTAGTTATAAACGGTCCACTGGTTGCTCATTTTTAGTGGAATATATGTGCAATTTTAATGTGCTGATCGTGGAAAATGGTTGGCGACTGTCGCCATGTTTACATGGGGTGCGCACTGGCTTGTATGATTTTACCAAGAATTACATTGGTCTGTATTTTATAATAAGCTTAATCCTTGGAAGAATTCTGTGCCAATTTTAAGAACAGTGAATTTTATTTTGATAATAATATTAAAGAATTTACGCCGTACATTTGATTACGAGCATCAGAAACGAAAGTAAAAAGTGTTCTTATTTTGAATTTTGTTTTATTAGTCTGAGTTGCATTTGAATATTTATGTTTAAAGTGTATTTAAATTAAGTGCTTTTTGAATGGTTTAAAGTATATAAAATGGTGATCTCTGCAAATTAAATAACATATGTTTGAACCCATTTTAATTTAACCCTTAAGTTTTACGGGTAAATTTTTGTGGGAAAAAACTGTCACGTTCTCATTTTAATATGGCATTCCTAGCAAAAGGGAAGAAACAGGACTTAATTGAACTAGCGGAGGCATTAGATGTCACTATTTTGGAAAATTTTAAAATACTCGAAATAAAGGATGCGATAGTTAAAAGCCCAACGTATGATGCGGAATTTGCGAAAGAGTGTCTGAACCGCATAATAAATGATAGGAAAGAGATCGAGATCGAACAACGTGCTGAGAGAGAGAAGGAACGTGCTGAGAGAGAGAAGGAAAATGAGCGATTGTTTGAATTAGAGAAACTCAAAATAGAATCTAGTACTAGTACTACTTCCAATAGTACAGATTCGGCAGCCGTGTTATCTTCCACAGACGTAGACATGCCTAGGTTAGAATTAAGCAAATTACTCCCTAATTTTGATCCTAAAACATCCGACATGAGTTTATTTTTAGACTTACTTGAGAAACAGTTGACTTTTTTAAAAGTGCCCTCTTCAAAGTGGGTAGTCTACCTTGTTGGTCTTTTGCCAACTGATATTTCCAAACTAATTGCTTAAGAATCGGCTGACGATGCCCAAAATTATGAGAAAGTTAAAGAAATTCTATTGAGGTGTTTTAAATTAAGTGCTGAGAAATTTCTGCAAATGTTTGCCACACACCGTAAAGATCCAGAAAGCACCTGGAGAGATTTTTATTTCGATTTACAAAATTATTTCGATGGTTGGCTTAAAGAACTAAAAGTTTCTACTTTCGATGAGCTAAAAGACTTAATTCTATCGGATCAAATTAAAAAGAAGGCCCCTCCAGAGTATAAAGAACATTTTTTGGATCACTGGAGTGAATGGAACAATCCCTTGGAACTTGCTGACAAATTAGATTTATATGAAGAAGCTAGACAGGTTAAAATTAAACATGCGAGTAGGGAGCCTCAAGTATTTCATCAACGAGATAATTATAAGCATAATAAAAACAGTCCTAAAAATGCATCATCCAGGAATAGAGTAAGAAATGAAGATCGGCCAATAGTTAGTTGTTACGGCTGTGGGAAGCCAGGGTTCGTCAAGACCAAGTGCTCCAACTGCTCTCCCCCTCCTAAAAAAGAATCAGCCGAATTCAGAGCTATTCGTCTTCAGACCCTGTCTATCGATGAACCCCAATCAACTCTTTTGAGTGTTAAAATTAATGGAATAAACGGAATTGTGTGTGCTGACACGGGAGCCAGTCACACTATAGCTGGGGAAACATTATATCGCCTTTTGAGAGAACGAGGAACAGAATTTGAGGTTACTACTATGAAAGTAATCCTCGCTGACGGAATCCCGCAGGAAACAGACGTTTGTAAGGCCAACGTCGAAATTGAAGGACGTAGGTTCCTCATAACTTTATTTGCCTTACCTGCTGCAAAAGATAACAGAACGCTTTTAGGAACAAATTTCTTGTGTAGCGCTGGAATTGTTTTAGACCTTATAAATCATAGTTGGTTTTATCACGACAAACCAGAACAAAAATTTAGCTTTAGTTCCGATGACACTTTTAAATCACCTGAGTGTGTAGAAAATGCTCCGGAAGTTAACACGTTGCGGTTACGAGAAAGTGAGGGAAAGTATCTAACCGATGAAGAAAGAGCAGAACTAAATAAATGGGTAGGTAAGTATGATGATATCTTTCGTCTAGGGGAAGACCCGACTCCTGTGATACAACATTTCATTGATACGAGAAATAACCCTCCTGTTGCTGTTCCACCATATCGCATGTCTCCCGTAAAGAAGGACATACTTAGGAAAGAGATAGAGAAACTTCTGGCCAATGGCACAATTGAAGAATGCGAGTCTCCGTATTCTGCACCTCTGGTGCTAGTGCCTAAACCTAATGGTCAAGTTCGACTTTGCGTCGACTATAGGAAGTTGAACTCCATTACAAAAACGGACAAATATCCTTTGCCTTTGAATGGATGATTTGCTTCATGAAGCTAAACATACACCGTACATGTCGACCATAGATTTACGATCCGGGTATCACCAAATTGAAGTAAATCCCTCTGACCGGGATAAAACAGCTTTGTGTGCCCTTTTGGTACGTATAGATATTGCCGTATGCCTTTTGGACTTAAGAACGCGCCGGCGACCTTTCAAAGACTAATTGATAACTTCAGAAATTCCCTAAAAGATGTTTTGGTTCTGTCGTACTTAGACGATATAATAATTTTATCTGAAACATTCGAAAAGCATATAGATGACTTAGAAAACGTGTTTTCAAAATTGCGTGAGTTTAAGTTACATGATAACAGAGAGAAGTGTAATTTTGCGTGCAACCGAGTAAAATACTTGGTACATTACATTACTAATTCTGGTCTTGAAGTTGACCCAGATAAAGTTGCCGCCATCCAAAATTTGCCCCATCCCAGAAATTTAAAGCAAGTCCAATCCTTTTTACAAACTTGCTCGTGGTACCGAAGATTCGTACCAAACTTCTCTGAAATAGCTAGGCCCTTAAGTAATCTCACGAAGAAAAATGTTACCTGGAAGTGGGGAGAAGAAGAGGAGAACGCATTTGAAACCCTAAAGCGTTGTCTGATAAGTCCTCCTGTCCTGCGACAAAATGACCCAAATAAGCCATACATCTTACGAACAGATGCTAGCAACTACGCTCTTGGAGCAGTTTTGTTACAAGGTGCTGATGCAGACGAACGCCCTATTGAGTATGCAAGCAGGTTACTCACAAATGCAGAAAGAAATTACTCTACTACTGAAAAAGAGGCTTTAGCCGTTGTATGGGCCTTGAATAAGTTTCGTGCATATATTGACGGACAAGAAATGACTGTAGGTAACCGACCATCAACCCCTTAGATGGTTGATGAAATTGAAATCTCCTACAGGTCGCCTTGCGCGATGGGCTTTACAAGTACAGGCGTTCAACCTGAACATAGAATATGTGCCTGGTAAAAAGAACGTTGTTGCTGACCTGTTGTCCAGACCATTTTGCCAGCATAAAGAAGAAACCTGTGAAATTTGTTCTATTACTATTGATCTTCCTACTCGAAGCGTTAAAGAAATTCGGGAAGAACAGTTAAAGATGAAAATGTTAAGAAAATTATCGAATCTTTAGAACGTGTCGATAAAGATGAAGATTGGGCGAATTGGAGTGAAAGAGGTTATCTCATGAATCAAGGCGTTTTATATAGGTATACTCCCGACGTAGATACAGAAGAAGCCCAGTTAGTGGTGCCGTGTCAAGAAAGAGAAAGAGTACTAAAAGAACATCATGATGCTCCGTCCGCAGACCATTACGGAATTGAGGGAACGTATGACAGAATTTCAAAGCGGTACTACTGGACTGGTATGCGAAGATACATTACTGAATATATAAAGAACTGTCCTGAATGTTGTCGTTATAAACCTAGCAACCAAAAACCATCTGGACTGTTGCAAATCCCGATCTACAATCAACGATTTGAAACTCTTTCTATTGATCTATTTGGACCGTTGCCGAAAAGCAACGATAAAAGATGGGTGTTCATAGTGGAAGACTGTGCAACCAAATGGGTGGAACTGTTCGCACTAACTTATGCCACAGCAAAAGAGTGTGCAATCACGTTACTCGAAGAAGTTTTTCTAAGATACGGACTACCAAGATGTGTCGTCAGTGACAACGGTCCACAATTCATTAGTGCGGTAATGCAACAAGTTTGCTTCCTGTTGAAAATTAAACCGTCTTTAACCCCAGTTTACCACCCACAGGCTAACCTCGTGGAAATAAAAAACAGAGATCTAAAGCCCCGGTTGTCTATGCTAGTTGGTAACGATCACACAACTTGGTGTGAAAAGTTGCCAGTTATCATATTCGCCCTAAATTCTGCAAAATACAGTTCTACCGATCAAACTGCAGTATACCTTATGTTCGGGCGTGAACCACGAACAATAGACGATGTTACCCATGATTTTAGAAGTGTAGTAGAGAATGATAATTTCGTCCCTGAAATCACGCCCTACTTAAAAAAATTTGCTAAGTTTAGCAAACAGGTCCGGGAAAGCATGGAGACCCATCAAGACCAACACAAACAACAGGCGGATAAAAAACGCAGGAAGGCACCCCCCTTAAAAATAGGTGATAAAGTATGGGTGAAAGTTCACCCTCATAGTGAGTCCAAAAAGAATAGAACATCAAAGTTCATGCCAAGGCGTGATGGACCGTACACCATTTCATCACAGAGATCACCAGTCTCTTATACATTAACTGCTAATGATGATTCTACTCCCATAGGTCCTTACCATGTTTCATGTTTGACCCCCTATGTAGGACCGGAGGCCACTCCCGTGAATCCCCTGCGAGGCAGAGGCCGCCCCAAAAGGAAAGTTCCAGCCCTGCAGAACCGACCAAATAAACAACGGTCTGCCCCAACAAGGAAACAGCCACCAAGAAAGGCAAGCTGTATGCCGAGGACGACTTATACAGCTTGAGGGGAAGACTGTCAAAACCACCAAACTTTAAACTTTTTTTCCCCTTCATTCATTCTTTTCTTTTGTCACGTTGGCAACACTTGTTGCAGAGAGATGGGTTTGTGGATGTTCTAAGAGAATGTTAATTGTAACGCGCGCGACTATCAAATAAATGTTTGCTTTGTGGTGTTTATATTATGTGTAATTATTTAGTAGCCCCGAGATTATGATATTTTTTTAGAAAGGATAGTGTGCGTTGTTATAAGTGCGATTAGTTTCAAACGAAATAAACTGCTAAGGTTTCGGCAGTTGTTTAGAAGATACACTTGCTGCACGTTGTTGTTGTTTTCAAATGGCGTCCGCTATTATGGAAAAGTATGTAGTTGTGAAAAGTATTTTACGTTTTCCAAAGCTGCAAATATTATTTTTTCGAGGAGGAAATTCATGCGTACGTTAGAAACTGCTACGAAGGTATATAATGTTTCAAAGGTAATCATTTTCTTGTATTTTTTATTTTAGTAAATTTAAAAATGCATGTTTTAGTGTTGAGATTGAAGTTGATTTAGCGAAATTTGAACTTCTCTCGCTAAATACTTTTGATAAAAGGAAGTTGATATTTCTAAATTTTGATTTGTGTACTTCAATTATGGCCACTCTTTCTATTAAAAATCCTGTTCATTTTATATTGAGTATGTACTAAAAACTCTCCTCAGCAAAGTTAACGCATTCGCGAATTGTAAACAAGCACGTCTCCTAGACGACGAAACTAGATAAACTGAAGTTGTTCGTAAATTCAAAGGAAACTGATAACCACTGACAGCACTAAACACACGCATTTCAGTTTTCTTACGAAAACTCGTGCAACGAGTTTGTCGTTTAAGAATGCAGCCATAGTTTACAAATTCTATTTCGTTTCATGGATGAAAGTCTCGGAGAAAGTCCCATTGTTTATGCAACTCGATTAAGAATTGAGACCAACAGTTATTCCGAAGGCACATGAATACGTCATTTCCGACCCCACATTGCTGTGTGATTCTGAAGCTACTTGGTCCCCTCTGCCTGCCTTTACTTTTGTGACATATAGTTTAGGACCACCCTGTACACATCTAAAACAATGAAGCTATAGAAGCGCTTCAATATTTGTGGGACTGGAAAGTAATGTCGTTTTTTACACAAAATTCAAACAAGTTTCATTTTCATCAAGTTTTCAACCTAACATGTTTAACAAGTTTCATTTTTCATCAAGTTTTCAACTTAACATTTTTAACAAGTTTTCAACTTAACATTTTTAACAAGTTTTCGACTATAATTAAGCTGTGCCTAAGCATACACTGAAAAAAACCGACCCCACATTGTTTGTTTTGTTGAATAACAAAACTTTTGAAGTATTTTGTGAATTCAACAAAAATGTGTTTAAAAAAACCAACAAAGTTATTCGGTTGAAATAGTGCAATGCAAATTTTTTTCAGTCAACAAAACATTTTTTTTTTCGTGTAGGATTCATATTTATTACATCTACACTTAAAAGAAAAATTGTATAGGTATTATTTTTCTTTCATGAAAATTAGTTACCCTCATCCTTTCTTCTCTTCTAACCACTTTGAAATACGTCGTTCAAAATGTTGGTCACAGTTATTTTTTTTTTAGGTATTCGTGAGTGTCGCATTTTACAAAACAATTTTGTGAATCTCTCTCTATATATCTTTTTTTTTTCTCGTTGAGATAATGCGAATATGTTAAAAGAATGTTTAGGCCGCCCCCTTTGTAGATTACAAATTTTTTTAAATGGTGCTGAATTTAGCACCTATGTTAAAATCTCACGTACACGCCAACCTTCATATCCATTATCTTCACTAGTTTTGGCTCGGCGAACAATTGACTTACGAAATAACGATGCTACTTTCCGGCGCACATAATACTTTTCAAGTTGAAAAGTGTTTATGCCTTTGGCTTTTGTCTATTCTTGGGTGCTTTAACTTTCATACAGTGGAACCTCCCAAGCTGGACACCCCTATAACTCGGGCACCTCTCTAAGTTGGACACATTTCTGGGGAACGGATCGTGTCCATGTTATAGAAATAGACTTCTGTAAGTTGGACACTTTTTGAGAGAACCGCAGTTGTCTAACTTACAGAGAGGTAGTTATTAAACTTCCCCTATACACAGCATTATGCAGCTGAAAAGGCTGACTAGATTGCAACCTATTTGGCCTATGTACTCTACGCGAGATGCGAATGGAGTTTTTAAACAGCTTAGTTCAAAAAATGTCCACCAGGTGACGCGCTGTGCATATGAAGTCAGCTTTTTAAAAAAATGACCCAAATTAGTTTATAAATGCTCACAAAGTATTGAATTAGTTGAAATTGTTTATCCATTTCGAATTAGCCATCTCCATTGTAAAATTTGCTTTTTTTTAATGCAAACCGCCACCTGGTGGACATTCTTAAACTAGTTCATTTTTCTTAATTTCATGGGCGCAACTCATGTGTAGTCTGTATGACAAATTTGTTTATAATCCCTTCGCCCATTTCAACTCTTGAACCCTGTTTATAGGGGCAGTTTAATTAATTATAACCATCCTGTATCTGCGTGAGTTCTGCGTCCCCTGAAACTTACTGCGGCATGCAAAGATGAAAGCAAGATGGCAGACGATCGAAACGTTCATCGCGTGCCACACATCTAGAGACCCTTTTTGGACGACAGCTGGCTGTGCGGCACAGCCAGATGCGTCAAAAAAAAAGGGTCTCCAGATCGGTGACACGCGATGAACGTTTCGATCGTCCGCCATCTTACTGGTAGTTAAGTCGAGCGATGGCAACGGCTACCCTTTTTTCAGCATTGGGAAAAGGTTGCTCCTCAAAGGGTTAAGGGCGTTGTTCTTCTTCCAATGAAAGAAAGCTAGTGGTGCACTGGGGAGATTATGATCAAAATTAAGCAGGTCAATTGTAACATTTCATTATTTAATGCGTGGTATCAGTTTTTACAGCAGTCAGCGGATTTTATTATGGTACAGCGTCCTCTAATAATTCAAGGACAGAAACAGCAAGGATATCAGTTAAAATGTTTGCGTACTATGATGGATAACTTGTTTTTGTTGCTCCAGAGTTAGAAATCATTTCTTTAAGTTGTTCTCATTTAAGTATATCTCTTTATTTAGTAACTCATGGATAGCAGCATTTTTGCTAGCTTTCAGAAATACTGTCAGAAATGTTATATCAAATATATCTGTGTTATCTGTAATAAAAAATTATATACTACAATCACCCCGTGAAACTGTCACAGCTGACACAGGCTTAGGCCAACTGTAACAGCTTTTAAAATTATCAAAAGTTTCACTCACTTATCAGCTGTTATTGCATTTATGCAAATGTTTGCAAAGATTACTATATGTTTAGCTCAAATTTACATTGAGTTTTTGCATAGGTTATGTGATAAAAAAAAAGACTTGCGCCAACAGTTTGTGCACACAAATTTGAAAAATAATATAACTCACCCCCCAGTCTCCCCTATGGGTGAAGTTTGTAACGGCATTCTCGACATTTAAAGTAATGAAAGAGCGACAGTTCTCTTACACAAAATCATTCCATTACATTACGATCTACGTGCATTAATTATACGTGTGTTGGAATAACGTTTATAAGCTTTGTTAGAAAAAAAAAAAAATCTTTGAATTTTTCGTGATAGTTTAAATGAGTTTTTTTCATTCCGGTTCGCATATACAGGGTGATTCGGAACTCTTCTAAAAAACATAAGCGAAAGGTGGTCAAGGTACCCAAGACGGCTCAGAATAACAAAGGAAAGTGTCGTCATGTACTTACAATAACCACGGGTGGACAATAGTGAACTTTCGACCACGGTTCGTCAAAAATAATAGATCTTATCACAGAAAGCACTTGACTGAAATTGATTACACCGGTCAACAAAAAAAAAAAAAAAAAAAAAAAAAAAAAAAATGGGGGCTAGCGGGGGGGGTTCTGTTCTCATGCTTAAATTCTGATTCTAGACATTGAAAAACATTTAAATTTTCATTTTTAATTCTTAAAGTTTGCTTTTGTCTGATTTACGTCGATAAGTATATTTTAATTTATTTCATAAACGAAAGATGGCAGCACTTTGATTAACCCGAAAGTAAACTGTATTATTATTTGTAACTCTGTAGTATTGCTTGTAGTATTATTTTTATTATTATATGTTTGTATTATTATTGGCTCATACGAAAGAAATACGAAAAATATTCACTTTTAGACATTCATTTCTTATTATTTTACATTTATATGTTATTGTTTATCACACATTTTGAATAAAAAAGACTTTCATATCCAGCAAAAACTTTTCTGATCATAATTTAGAGTGGAATTATTAAAAAAATATAAAAATCGGTGATTTTTGCACAAAAAAAAAATGAAAAATTGCTTTAATTTCTACTAAAGCATACTTTCATTTAAAAAAAATTATTTTCCTTAGTTTTGGCGTAGGAGAAACTAAAATTTAACATGTAGAAGTCCGACTCAAAAATCGTGTTGACCGGTGTTATTAGTAGGACTGATTATTAAAGTAGAGATTACATATTGATTATTAAAGTGATTATTAACAGGTAAATTAAATCAACGTTTCCAAACCCATGTTGTGATTTTGAACCCTCTTGGTTACCTCTACCGCTTTTTATGTATTTTTTCTAAACACATACACTCTAAATCATCCTGCATATATCTGTCATTCTATTCCTGCTTTGACGTGTGTAAACATATGTTCATGTTCATGAAGTTTCAATGTGTTAATGACATTTGTTAATTGAATATTCTTTAGTAAAGAAAGGGTATGTAATATTTATAACTGTTTACATGACCGCAAATATTTAGGAAAATTTTACTATATGTAAGTCATTGGACTACACTGAAATTCACTAATTATCTTCCCTTAACCCTTTGAGGCGCAACCCTTTCCCAATGCTGGAAAAAGGGCAGCCGTTGCCATCGCTCGACTTAACTACCAGCAAGAGGGCGGAAGATCGAAACGTTCATCGCGTGCCACAGATCTAGAGACCCTTTAACGCACAAGTCTCTAGAGACCCTTTCTTTGACGCAGCTGCCTGTGCGGCACAGCCAGTTGTCGCAAAAAAGGGTCTCTGGATCTGTGGCACGCGATGAACGTTTCGATCGTCCGCCCTCTTGCTGGTCGTTAAGTCGGGCGATTTCAACGGCCGCCCTTTTTTCAGCATTGGGCCATCGATCCAGCTGTTCTCGCGTTCTTCCATTTATCAGCAGATGTCGGTGCTGTTAAAAATAATCGTGACCCTTTTTTGACGGGAAATGACGTGCTAAAAAGTGAAGGATTCTCGTGGAGCTATGTCACCCGCAACTATTTTTATAGAAATCCAATCTATTCTTCGTGACTGGCAACAGTCAAAACGTCAGAGTTGGGTGCTCCCAGAGCGGGATCATTGCGCGTTAAAGGGTTAACTTGCTTGGGTGTGTCGTAATATACGCACAAGTTGTATATTGGTGCTGCAAAGTGTTCAATAACGGTTGTACGTTTGACATGACTGACCTTAATGTTCCTGTTTTTGAGAAATAGTTACCTCTGGATATGTGTGTTTGCGTGTACCGGCATCTGAAATAAGTTTTTGCAAATCATATGTGGTTCATTCTCACATGAGACAATTTATTTATTACATAGCTCAAGCATACTACAATGACTTAATGAAAAGCCTGCATTTATCTCCAACCAATATATACCAAAAATAGACCTGCACAGATATTCATCGGTCGCTTTGTCAGTCAATCTGTTTGTCTGTTATCTTCTCTTATAAGAGAAACAGCAGATGAACAACAAAGTAAATCAGACTGCAAGTGGGAGCAGAGCCTGACAGCAAGCGGGGCTGCGGCACGGGCGTATTGTAAGTAACCTTAAAAAAAAAAAAAAAAAAAAAAGTGAACACTGTGGACGTGGTAGTGTTGCATGGAAAAAGTAAATGTATGCAAACTTTTCCTCGATATTTAATATGTGTGTCCCTCGAAGTATTTTAAAGAGAAAATTTTCCTGGAATTTGAAATTCTATTTTTTAGTACAGAGGTATTCTTAGAAAAACGTATTTATTCTTATTATTTTAATTAAAGCAATCAGTTTTTAATGATACAGTGTATATCTAAAATGCATTCT
This sequence comes from Cheiracanthium punctorium, assembly GCA_038373885.1. Classification (NCBI taxonomy): domain Eukaryota; kingdom Metazoa; phylum Arthropoda; class Arachnida; order Araneae; family Cheiracanthiidae; genus Cheiracanthium; species Cheiracanthium punctorium. Next base: position 501,121 of record JAWZYV010014639.1, on the reverse strand, counting down.
AGAATGATAAATTTTTAAACTTGGACTTTTCCTGTGTGGCGGTTGTGTTGTGTCATGATGAATTGATGCAGCAATTAGTGCTGTCCAAGCTGACTCCCACTTTATATTTTTAACAAAAAATTAACAAAATTAAAAAGCCACATATCAAAAAGCGCTTTTTTCTTCTTATTTTTTTAAGTCTTTCAATCAATTTTTACTAAATTAAATCAGGTAGTATTGCAAAGGTTGGGGGGAAAAGTAAGGACAAATTTTTAACAATAAGTATTTACATCAAAATATAAAGGGTAGTACTACAATAACCAGCAATACCCATGATCACTCAGTCTACAGCGCATTGCATGGTCTCAGTATGGTCCCCACAATAATAGGAACTTGGAATATGATGAGGTAGAGGCTGACGACATGTGGAGACCTCTGGCGGCCATGCACGCAAACTACACACCCACAAGGGGGGAAAAGGGGTTGAACATATAACTTTTGCTATAAAGATTGGTTTGATTCACAACTATAGAATATTTCAGTATCGGAAACAACTGTAAAAAATTTAGTTTAAATGACTCGCAACGATGCTCAAACAAAGACTCAGTTATCACAAAGATTAATTTTATGAAAGAAAAATTAAAGAAACTTAAATTATGCGACAAAATGCAATTATAAGCTTGAAATTTTTAAAATTGACTTACTGTTAGTTAACCTTAACAGGAAGTAAAAAAATTATTTAGATTGTTAACTGGGTTAATTTAAACTCAGGAAAATAACTTTACTTCATGAAGATAGTTATTGCTAACGTGCAACGATTTTTATGAAAAGTAAAAAAAAATGTTTCGATTGTTCATACATTACTTCTTTATATAGCTATACAGTCTTCAGATATGGCACTAGCTCTAAGAAAATTACTAAAAACACTTTAATAAATTTTAAGATTTATTCTCACCAAACTGAGAATGAGAAACAATTAAACATTTTAATTGCTTATAAAAAAAACTCCGTTAATATTAAAACTTTTTCATCAATTAAATTGTCATGAGATCATATTTACATACGTGTTCTTTAGTCAGCTGAGGTGATCCAGAAATGTCAAATATTTCACGAAAAAAGGAAGACTTTTTAGAATAAGAAGGGGGGTGGGGAATACACGAACTTAGTATGTTGAACTTGATATGCAAAATATTAGTGCCATACAGAATTCTATTATAGCTATATTAAGTGCAAACAGAGTCACTTACATCATAGATACCTCAGCCAAATTAAACACTATTTATTTTATTAAATACTTTTTATTAAGGTTCAACTTATTAATATAATGATGGTAAATAATGTACCGAAAATAAAGCATTTAAATAATTTGTATGTATATAACAAATACTGAGATACAAGATTTTGTTTTTAAATGCATCAGTTTATCCTTTTTTTATTTTTCGATAACATAGCTGTAACAAAATAGTTTTTGAAGGTTTACATCATATCATTAACTTAGCTTTAAAAGGATTTTTTCACAGTCTAATACAAGAAGTAAAATAGCTCATGAAATGCGAAATATATGCTTGTCGTATTACAAAACTTGCAGCTTTATACAATTTGAAGTACGATCAAGCAGCTTAAACTATTGATTAGAAATTTTTATAATAATAGTTTTAAAATCCCCAATGATTCTAAATTACATAAATCATAATATGATTCATATTCATATAAAATTACAACAATACTTAGAGAAGCATTTTGCTGGGCAAAAAAAAACAGTTCAGGAATGCTGAATTACATTCACGTTGGCTGGTAATTTAAATGAAATTATTCTGTCCACTAAAGTGCTATTTGTTCGATTACACAAAGTTTTAAGGTAAATGCTTAGGTATAATTAGTACCAAATTCTAAACCTGTACAAAAAGTATTTTAAAATCCTGATATGAGTAAAAGTTAGTTATGAATATTTGATACTCGTGTCAACAAACAAATTTTACTGTTTCATTTTACAGCAAGTCGATTAGCAGTTGGTTTTAAAATTTACGAAACTAAACCGATATTCGATCAAAGAGCTCTGCGTAAATCTGAAGACATTTTATTTAAGAGGTAGTTTCTCAATTAAACTTTATGATAAAAGACTGCACACATTTTCTCATTTGAAGACTATGTCTGTTCCAATCACATGCAAAGAATACTATTTATAATACTGAATGCGGAAAGTTTGAAAGTGGCTTTTTTTTTTTTAATGATGTACACCCGTTCAAAAAAGTATTTGAATGTTAGCTGATCGATCTGATTTCTAAAATATCACAACTTTCTATTTTTATTCACAACTTGCTGTTGTGAGTAAAACACTGGATCATTTAACATAAACTATGGGGTGGGGAGACATTCCAATATTATTGAACTTTATTTTTCCGTTTGTTCGTGTTTTTTCTACGCTGATAGAAATTTTTTTTAACTAAACCGATATAAAAAAAATTCCTTTTACTCCAGTACCTTTTTTAAGTTAATGTGTTTTACTATCAAACATGAATATTTTTTCAGGAACTGGTATATTCATTAACCATGGTTAATACTTTCTAAATTTACCCAGAAAATCAAAAAATAGACTTTTAAACAGTGTCTTTTATGCTAATATATAAATAATTATATAAACGACAATAAAAGCTTGCCATTTCCACAAAACTGTTTTTTTTTTCAGCAAAATAAATTAACTGTACATAAAAATAATATGTGTACCAGTATATCATACACTTAATATTACATTAACATGCGTTTTTTAATAAGTGAATCCATAACAAATTGACATAAAGCACCTGTTGTTTCAGTATTGCACGTATCCAGCCTTTTTGTTTCTAGAAGAAAATAATTCATATAACGACAAAAAGAGAATATTGAAAGCGTAAAAGCAGTTTTTTTGGCTAACATAAGTTCAAACTAGAAGCTTAAGTAGTTTAGTGAGTCACTTTAAAAAAAGTGTCATACTATTGCATATTCAGCATTAATAACAGGAAATCAATATCAAAATTATAAAATACAAATTTTTCTTTTTTAATTTATAAAAATAAAATAATACATTTCATAAATTTTATTTTTCTTAATTCTCTTTTGAACTGAAATCCTTTAAATATCAATTGTATTTATGCATTTATACAATTTAATAATAATTTAGTTCGAAATGTTTGTACTTATTAATAACTAAATACCTCTTTAATTGTTTAGTAACTAAATTTTAGATTTTTTCCTTTACTATTTTTTCTATAAATAACATGTAAGAATTGATTTTTAACTACTAAAGGAAAATTTTGTATTTAAAAGTAGTTTGTTTTTTATATTAGCGTACGTCATCTTAATTGAGTACTGTAACAAAATATCTTTTTATAATACAAATAAAAAATAATTATTTTTTTAATTTCAAACTCTTATTTTTAGATATTTCTCTATGACTCTTGTTTTATTAATACATATCAGTTAATGAGAAGATGTGAGTTATTAATAATTTGTTTTCATTTTTAAAACAAAAGCATAGTCTACTTCCCGAATACAAGATATCACTGGAAGAAACAACAAGGCTTTTACTTTGAAAAATTGAAAAAAAATTTCATGGAATGTTTTGAAGAGAAAAGTTTTAAACATAAAATATGAAAGCAATTTGTATAAACAGGTTCATTTTAATACGGGTATAATTAAATCAAAAATTATGTCAAATTACTAATCTTTATGACATAAAAACAATTATTCTCAGTGTAAACCTTAACATTTACCTAGGACAAAAAATATCAATTTTATAGCAAACATTATTTTCCTTATTAATAATTATAATACTTTACAGTAAATTATTGCTTTATTGAAGCTCAGGAAATTTTCAAATCTACAACAAAATTCTATGCCAAATGAGCATTTAGAACATTTTAGAATTTATTGCTTTTACACACACCTTTTAGGTGTCCACAAATATCTTAAAAGATGTATTGTGCAAAATACTGTTATAAGGATGTTTGGAGTTCAACTAAGTGTATTAATATGATACCCTTTACAAGGAAATTTCTGTTAATCAAAATAGTTTTTTGTAAACAAACTTTAATAAGGACGGAAACTGCTGTAATAATTCCATGTGAATGACAATTTCGTTTTGTTTTCCTAAAAGGAAAATAAATTAATACCTTTTTTAACATTTACATACATTTAAATAGCGGTCTAAAATATAAACACACATTCTCAAATGGATGCTAATGCAAAAGCTTTAATAACAAACTCGAATTTTGCAGGATATGCTGCTGTATTTAGTTTCCAAATCCTTTTAAAGTATTCAAAGTAAGATTAATTTAAATTAAGTAGCGATCATTTACCTTTAAATTTAAATTTCTGAATTTAGAATAGTTAAAATAGTTACAATACTCAAAAGTATAATGTTTAGAAAATGCATTTTACATAGCTGGTGGAGAAATATTTGTTAGTATTGTAGGTAGGTGGTGGTTATTGCTTAAACCGATCTAATTACCATTACCATTGTTTATACAAATTGCTTACCATATTTGAAAACAGGTATTGCACGTCCTTGTGGGTAATAATATTAACAACCACTGTCGATGATTCTTTCCAATCTGGAAACACACTATTAAAGTCCCATTTCGAAAATTTCGAAAGGAAAGCAAAAAAAAAAAAGTCAACACCACACACAAATTGAATACGCGAAACTTAAAAGAATCGATCTCCAGCATAATAACGAAATAAATCATCTAAGTGCAGATGGACAACGCCACGGGTTGAATTGTTAATTCTAATCAATTTCCTCACAATAAAATGATGATATTGCACCACAGACGGTCGAACCATTTTGGAAATGTGAAATCTGCTTTATATTTCTTGTGTGTAGTATCAAACAGTCATTCTTGAATTTTTCATTAAAAAAATTGCCTTAGAAGTACTAAATTTTACATCGGGGGGGAATCTGAAGGAAAAAGGTTTTCAAAGGAAAGAAGTAATGACATTGGATATATATTTATTTATATATATATATTTGTATATATGCTCAATCGCTGCTTGAAGTACATAGTGAACATATTATAGGATTGTGCCTGTCCGCCCCGCTAGGGGGCTCTAACGGGCTCAGGCTTTGCCCGCGCTTGTTGAAAGACGCACACACACGCACACATTCGAAGTTGACATAGAAGACATTGAAATAATGCTATGTAGATGATATATATTATTTATAGGGCCCGCTCTCACACGTCTTGCTGCCTGCCATAGTTTGACCACAGGTAATCAGGCAATATCGGAGAGCGAGGCGATGAGTTGAGTTGAGTTGAGAGTTTTGCTGTGTGTTTTTGCTGAATGGGATGATAAAAAACTGGCAAAGTGTGTATTTCCGAATGGAATTTAAAAAAAAAAAAAAAGACTGTATAAGGTGTGTTCATGTGTGTTAGATAAAATCAAAAAACTAAAATTAAAAAAAAAAAGGAAGCCAATCAGTTTTGAGCGCGCTCATAATTACAGAAATAGCTATGAATCTTTAATTAATGAACACAAGCGCATTATTTTAAAATCGGGAAACATAAATGTGAAAGGATAAAGTAAGAGCATTCTACTTTTTATCTCTTGGAAAGAGAAAAAATTGTTTTTTTATTTGACTAACAGAAAAATATTATATAAATGACTTAATTTTTTTGAAATGACTTATTTCATTCTTTAAACCATAAAAGTTGCCAGATAAAAGGACATAATGAAAACATGACACTAAGAAATATAAATATGACGTTTGAGAAAGGATAAATGTCACTTCATTACAGATACGAGGTTTTTTTAAATTTAGATTTACTTTGTTTTTATACACGACAGACGAATTTTGTTAAAATTATATTTCTGAAATGCAAAATGACCATGATAAGACAACAAGCAATTGTACGTAACCAAAAGCACAACTGAATTGTACGGCACCTAAAACACAACTAAACTGTACATAACCTAGCTGTTTATGTCTATATGTATTACTGTTAAAAATTGTACAACATGAATTTTCTCGAGATAAAATATTTATATGCTGACCTAAATGATTCTAAAACTCCAAAAATATTATTTTTTCAGGTTTTCAAAAGTATTAATTCATTAAAATTGTTGCATATACATTTAAGGTATTTTTTACTGTTGTTTTTATTATTTAAATTTACTTCGGTAGTTTACATCAAAAATACTTAATTTTAGAGTAAATATTTAAAGAATTATGGAGTAGTTTACTTGCATTTAGTTAGTCGTAGACATATAAAGTAGAGCAGGCTCTTCTTAATTAATATATATGAAAATTTCGTCAAGATTTTATCTGATTTTTAACAGCAGAGAAAAGGATTTTTGGTTGAATTTTCGATAGCTTTACATACTATGGTTTTCAAAGTATCGCTGGTGAAATATTGACTATTGGTAATTTTTCTTTTCTTTAATGTTCTCCTGGTAATTGAAGCAATTCTCTCTTCTTAACTTCCGAAATTCTTTTTAAAAGACATTAATCTAGACTTATTTAATGTTATTTCATAGGTTTTTTTTAATGCATTTAAGTACATATTAAAAGATTTTGCCGCTCTAAACTGATTGACTTCTTTTCTCAACTTAAAAAATCAGCGTTTATATGTTCTTAAAAAAATCTCATTGATGTGAATAATGCATTAATAATAAAGTATAACTGTCATGTGATGTTGCGTTGTTTTATGTCTGTATGTAGTGATGGCATTGAAATGTGCTCGAGGGTGTGGATCCTCGAGCATAGGAACTGTAAATCTTCTCCGCACCCCTTTTTAGTTCGGAGTGCGCAGAAAAAAACATCCAGAGGAATCTCCTCTGGATGTCAAAATACGGAATTTTTTTGAACAAGTGTAGCAGGCAACGCTAACTGGCTGGATTGGAACATAAAATTGAATTCAAAAAACTGCAGCATCCAGGAGTAAAGGATTTTTTTTTTCTTTATTTTTATTGTACATTTTTTTAAAAAGTAAGATACTCCATTAGATTGAGTTATCCGAATTTGCAGAAAGCAATTATGACTGTACTATTATTTAGAAAAAGTAAGATACACTATTATTCCGAGTTATAATTTAAATTTGCAGAAAGTAATTTTAATGGTTATATTATTTAGAAAAAGTATGATATTCCATATAGATCGAGTTATTACCCGAATTTGCAGAAAGTAATTTTAACTGTACTATTATTAAGAAAAAGTAAGCTACACTATTATTCTGAGTTATAATTTAAATTTTCAGAAAGCAATTTTAATTGTTATATTATTTATAAAAATTAAGATATGGTATTAGACTGTATTATTTAATTTGCAAATTAATCAACCAATTAATTACTTTTTGGTCTGTCGCTTTGTATGAACCAAATAACAAAAAACCGACAGTGAATCGTAGCCTAGCTCAAGGATCAACAATCTTGACCTCTTATTAATTGACACAAAAAATTTCTAAGAATCATAAAAGAAAAAAAAAATTTCTGTATGGGTATTTCAGTAAATTATGGAAACGGATGAGGAATTCTTCCTTGCATTCTGAATGATATGAGGATGGAAGCTATTTACCCATTTTTCTATATGATGTACCACGTACATGCGTGCTTAGCCTTTTTCCTTCTTTTTTTTTATGTAATTATTTATTCATTTGTGCTCTAAGTGAATTCTGTAGATGTGCACGCATTATAGATAGCTGGGTTTTTATGCCTAGTATGTTTAAGATATGTGCAAAATAAAAAAGAATTTACTTGGCAAGAATAATACACACACATGAGTAATAGAAGCTACATTTTCCAATGCACTTCTTGAAAAGGAAGTGTCCAGATGTATCAATACAAATAGTATTAACAGTTTTTAAGACAGCTTCATAATGTATAAACGGGCTTGTGTACCAATATCTTTAATACTTTGTTATAAATGCCCAAATTTACATAGTGAGGGCAAAATAAATATTGCGATGCCACTTTTTTTTTCTGTAGAAACTAAACCAAGATATTAAAAAGTGTTTTCTTCACGGAAAATGGTTTCATAGACTCTGAAATGGATGCTGCAGTTTTCTCATGAAAACGTATTTACTTACCCCAAAAACCACAAAAATGCTGTAACAATTGCTTAAACATCAACAGTACGTATAAACCGAGTAGTGAAAATAATGCAACCAGCTGGCAGTGGACCGCATTGAGTAGATTGCTTTTAAACCGTCACAAAAACTACCTCTTTTCTCAAAAGAATTTACTAAGCACCGATATCTGTACTTTAAGTCTAGGTTTTTGATTTTTGCAATCAATAATTCGGCAGTTTTGCTATAAAGCATGCCTAGTACTCAACATCAACTAAAGAGGGTTCATCTGTTTGGGGATGAATGCGATCCTACGGTCAGGGGGGGCCTTTTGACTCTGAAATAAAAACACAAAACTCAATTATACGTTGCCTCTATAACTTTATAATCTTACGTACAATGGTATTGGAATACATTTTAAAATTTCAACTGATATTTATACATTCACAACATGGACAAATCGCTTTAAAAAAACATTTCATGCCCATATCGATTAATTTTCTTTTTTTTTTATGTTTTTAATTTTTTCGATGTAGAAAAAATTCAGGAACTTTGACAGAAGCTGTAATAAAACTGCTTAGGAACATTAGTTTTATATATATATAGTTTGATAGCATTGTTAACAACTTCCAAATAAATAAAGGCCGCGCAAGGTCAGGATGTTGGGGGGGGAACTGCCTATAAAATCCGTTTTGAAGAGCTTGGCTCTTGGCAGTTTAACCCCCTCCATTTCCTGTGATTACACAGTACCAGGCACATTTATTTACAAAAACATTGGCCTCACATGTTTAAACATGTTTTCTGCTAATTCTGTGCAGCATTAGATATCGACTTCAGTTCCCCTTATAAATGATTGTACTTGGACTATCAACAGACTAATGAAACCGCGTCCTCTCGGATATAGTAACATGGACAAAAATGGTGATATTTTGGGGGTACATTTTTTTTTTTTTTCCTTTTACTTGGGAATCTGATATAGTTACTTAAAATAGCGATTCGCAAACATTCAGTTAAAACCTATGCTACAAAAGTTGTATCTTTATTTTTTTTTTAGTGTGTTACTCCTTTCGCTTTCTACGTATACGTATTATGAGAATGAGCAGTGTGCAGGAACAGCGTCAAGTAACTGCTATCCGCAGTCATTTTCAGCTCTCCGATAAATTTAAGAAACAGCACTTTAACATGCTAGTCAACATCGTTTCACGGCTGTACCACTCTTTTTTAAAATCACAGCAGTTACGAGGGCCGAGAACGACTTTCTTAAAGTCGCTTGTACCACTATACTAAATCTTTTGCTGTGTAAGGCGAAATTCAAACAAAAAATTTTGTATTTACGAACCGTAAAGGCTTTTTAAAAACTTCATTCAAGAATCTGCTACTCGTGTGTTAAAAACAATGAGAGAAAAAAAAAATATATCTTTCTTCTCTTACGGAAGTCGCAATGTGCCTCTCGCCTTTTGGACTGACTTTTCAAGAGCAGTGTTTTCATCGCGTATACATATTTACATGTTGTTATACTAACTGCTTAAAATTTTGCTTTTTTCCTTCCAATTTTAGTTGAAGTGATTTATTTACACGTTCTGTCCCATATTTTCAGAGTGGCACAGCCGTTACTTTGGGAGTTATTTTTATTGCCTTTGAATAAAAAAGAACAAGTCCGTTTCCTGGCGATTGTGTTTTTCCCCCGACTCCGAGATAATATTAAAAAATTGAAAAGTCGCCAGGCGGGAACCTCAAGCTTAAATATGAAAGACCATGAAGAAGTGTGACTGTAATTCGATATTTAGAGCCTTCCGGCTTCCTAAGATATGGCATCCACTCCACAGCCCACTGCCGGCGTTTTGTTTTTGGATTCGGCGTTTTCGAGTTGCATTCTGAGCGCGTCGATGTTCATGCCGGAAAAGAACAGCTGCGCCATGTCCGGCAGCACCCCGTTTCTGCACCCCAGCAACCCAGCCGCGTTGCCATCGCTGGAGAATGTGTTCGCATTGTTGTTGTTGTTGTTGCTGCTGCTGTTGTTGTTGGCCGCCGCCATTCTGCCGACCATCGTGTCGAAGTGGTTGGAGACGGCCGCAGAAGAACTGTTCGGCACTATCCGATTGAAGTTTGTGTTCTCGTAGCTGCCGGTAGCGCTGGCCGCGCTGACAGCAGCCTCTCGGTGGATCTTCTGCACCCTCTTGATGTGCCGGTCCATGTCGCAGTGGAACTTGAAGTCCATGATGGTGGTGAACCTCTCCTTGCAGGCTCTGCACTCGACGTGGCACTGCACGAGCTTCAGCGTGGCTTTGATCTCGCCCACCGGCTTGTTCTGGAAGCAGGCGGTCCGCTGGTGGTTCAGGCAGAGCACCTCGGCGGGGTAGACCGTGTGGCACTTCTTGCACACGAAGCCGACGTCCACCGTGACTTCGGCCGCTTGCCGGAAGTCCGGCTCGGGCACCAGGGTCCTCAGGTCGGACAGCGTCTTGCCGTCCTGCGAGAAGCGGGCCACGGAATTGCCCGGCTGCGTCAGGCGACCCGTCACTTCCGGCAGCGCGGAGGCGGGAAGCTGGAGCAAGGAGAGTGGGCTGCTGTACATGTTGGAGTCGTACATCATTCCGCCGCCATGCATCGCTCCTGAAAGTATAACAGAAGTTCAGATGTTAGAGTTTTCTTAAATGGAACTATAAAGAAAAAGAACTGTTCTGTGAGTAGATAATTTATACTGTTAGGGCGTTTCCAAGTCTTCCATAAGTTTTACAATTTGCGGCAATGTGCTTTTCTGTAAAATGCAGCAACTTTTCGGTCTTCCACTTGTGGAGAGCAAATCTTCCACTAATTTTGGTTTCGCGGAGTGTCGTAAAGATCAAGAAAGTTGACAAAAAGTGGAAGATTGTAGCCTGCGCGCGCTAGCAACTGTAGAACTTAGTGGAGAAAGTCCGGACGTGACGACGGACGGAGCTGATCCACGCCCACTCAACCATGCGTCAGTGCACTGTGCATCAGCTGCAGGTGTTTCAGTGGCGGATTAATGCAAGTTTGTCGGGGGGGGCGGTTAGTTAGAAGATTGACATATACGTCGATTTTATGGAAGTAAAATAGGATTTTTGTCTCGGGGGGGGGTCGACCCCCCCCGAGACAAAAGAAATGGTGGGCGTGTCAAATGGTGGGCGTGAGAGTCAAATGGTGGGCGTTTGAGTCTCTACTTTTTCTCAAGGATAAAACGACACCAAGAACGATCACAGAGGCCGTGATTAGTGGAAATGATGTATTTATTGTTTACTATTGTTTCAATTAATAAAAATTTTGAGTCCGATTTTTAAAGTTTACAAAATATATCGTGTGGCACACCTTCCCAAAAATATGTTCTCGGACAGGTACTGCTTTCCTGTAGTTTTTGTCACGCTTCTTGATTTTATGTCTGATCATTGAAATCAAATATTCAAAGTCACTACTGGTCATTCTCAGAAAGTTCTTGACGACCCCCCGTCGCACCTCAGCTCACCACTCAACGGGTCGCCGTCATCTTCTCGGAAATCAGCTATCATGTCGCTTCCACTGTGCCTATCCCTAGCCTTCAATGAAGGTCTCACCCAATATCTTCGGGGACCTCTTGTACAGTAGCTGGCTATGATGGCACAGGCAGCCGCAGCAATAATTGCGTCTTCGTGCGACATCCTTGACACTACTGCCTGATTCTGGACACTAACGCCTTTCGCGCCAATTCTTTGGCAACAAGTTTTCCACTTATTGCTCTGAATTTGAGAAGAGCAACTTTTAGTTTTCTATAAAATAATCTTCCACTTGTATCTCTAATTTGAGAAGAGCAACTTTTAGTTGACAACTTTTAGTTTTCTACAAATAATGTTTTGTCAACTTTTAGTAGTCAACTTTGGTGTAAACGCGCCTTTATAGCTCTGAATTCTCAACGAGGAGCAAGCGCTCCAAAGGAGTGAAAAGCAATCGAAATACCTGGGCTAACTAAATTACCTGGGCTACTAAGGGTGACCTGGGCTGCTAAGTGTGTTCAGTTTTCGAAAGCATGAAAAATTTGAAAATTACATTGAATAACTTACTAACTTCTGCAACAATAGTATATTATGATATAAGTATCCTTCCAGTCTTTCAATGATAGATTTATTTTAAAACGAATGAGGAAAAAAAAAATTAACCCTCATTTCAGTTTTGATACTCTATTGCCAAACTTGAAAGAACACACTAAAGGAACATACAATAGTTACCCAAACATCACGATAGTATAACCAGCATTAACAAAAAATTACAGTCTGACTATTACAGCCAACAGGCAAGAGAAATTTCAGAGGGTAGGACAAAAAATGGGAAAGACAGAGTTTTTCAAGATAAGTTTAATTATTATTTTGTCTAGGAAAACGCACATGGGGTTGGGTCTACCTTCTGGTTAGTCCCTGAACTTAGTTCTTTAAAGTTCAATCCGTTTTATCCTATTCTCTAGTCAGATGTCTGTACTAATAATAATTTTGCGAATTACTGTGATAAAATTTCTTGAAAATTATATGCTAAAATGTAAAGGGTTTTCGAATAAATTTGTCATCCTTAAACATTTTTCTAAAAAACTTATATTCGTAAAAGAAAAGAAAAAAGAGAGAAAGAAAATGAACAATTCTGGAAGTCGATAAATGCTAAATAATATGATTTTGGTACCGAAATACAAATACTATAAGGTATGTATTTCCTTATAGTATTTTTATATTTGTATTTCCTTATAGTATACAAGTACTCAATACGTAAATGATGTCAAGCACTTCAAAATTTTTAGAATACTGTTAAATTCTTAAAAATGGAAAATGTGTCAATCTGAAAAAACTGCTGTGCAATTCTATGTTTTAGAATCTTTTCTGAAAGTTTTATAAAAGATACCGTTTTTTCATTTACTTAAGTATGTAGAACAGCTTGTAAGTTGAAAAGAATCATCCTGATTTTTTATCGAGTCCTGGTGCAAATTAGTTTATTTTAATTTGTGTACCAAGACTTCAAAGAACGTTTTGTGTCTTTATCGGGTTAACACAAGCATGATTTAGTGTAAATAATATAAAAAGTCCAACTTGAATAACTTAGTTTTTTAATGGGCTTTCTCACGTCTTCGAAAACGTCGCCTTCATGTTACCTGATGATTATAATCATTTTTGAAGAAGTGTTGAAGTGTGCCTCCAATTTCTTGAACAAGTTTCATAAACAATGGGTTCTCCTCCGACAATTTCATCAATGTAATGAGAAAAAAATCTGAATTAACAACTTTCATTAGGAGGAAGCCATTTGTGAAAGATGCATTAGTTTCTGAAAACCCGCGGTCGGAAAGTTCATTGTTATTTAAACTTCTTCTTCTAAATTGATTATTAACAGGTATATGAAGGCAATGTTTCCGACATCACATCGATATGCGATTCTCAATCGTCTAGGTTTTAACCTACCCCTCCTAGAAGCTTGTTCCTCTAATTTTGAAACATCCTGTATATTCATATTTTATTTAATGTCTTATATCCTTACAGTACGCCGAAATTTTGTTATAGAAACAAATTTAACTGAACTCCAAGAAAACTTACAGAGGATCAACGCCGATTGTTTTTATTTAATGTTCCGAGTTTTTTATCTATGAAAAGCTGTCTTCTGAAAGAAGGGCAGATCGCAAATCGAAAGCGGCTGTTTTGACTCCTTTCAAGAGATGTGGAAGTAATACTTCCCATAAGTTTTATTATTATTACTTCCGAACAGTACCATGTAGGAAGTATTGTCATCATAAAAAAAAACGACTTCGAGATTTGGTATATGGACACGTTTGAAGTCTTCTGATTCATTTATGTATTTTTACGAGATGTGTGTGTGTGTGTGTGTGTATGGATGACACGATAACTTCGAAACGGGCATTCGATGAGCTCCAATTGGTATATATGTTATACCACCATCGTAAGACCGTATGATTTGATGGTAAGGATTAGTTTTCTACAGGCTAGACAAAGATTCTTTTACATTATGCTTATGGTAGAAATTCTTAAAGTGCGTACGCGCGAGCTTCAATTGGTATTATTTTGATGATTCATCGATTAAAATTTATTAAAGCTTGCATGACTTAACGAATGTTCGGAAGTCGAGTGGAGCACTCCGATTTTATTATTTTTCCTCTCTTTCTTGCACAATATTAGAAATTTTTTTCTACTCATCTACTGTACAGAGTTTGCCTGCACGGCAAAAATAAAACATTGTAATCAGAAATTCAACTTGACACTTGGTTTCCCTTAAAATTGTTTGCATTTTACAAAATAATATCAAGAAGCAATTTTTTTAAAACATGAAAGCGTATCGGCCTCTTTTGTCACCGTGGAGGAGCTTCAAGAGCATTATCACCTCTTTTAAAATTGTAATATAAGAAAAAGCACTTTAGATAAATAAAGTGCTGCATGACGTCAAATGAGAAGAGAGCGGGGGGGGGGGGGGGAGTGCTTAATAGCGTCCTTTATCTTAAGCCCAGGGTGAAATAAGAAGGTTTGTGTCACACCTAAAAAAGAAGACACTAGAAGTGGGGGGGGGGGGTGTCCTCTGGGGAAAAGAAAAAAGTGATCGGTCATCCATCATAAATGGAGATGTGGCATTTGCGCTTTCAAGGAGGCATATTTTCGTAATCCGCCTTGTGTTGCGTCACATTTCTGAGAGTGGAAATATACAAGGAGAGAGAAAAAAAATCCTAGACACAACGGAATAACGAACGCAGTACAAAATACAGTGAAACCTCCCAAGAACGACCACACGCCTTTCCACGAAAAAGCGGTTGTTAAGAGAGGTGATCGCTCAGCGAAATATAAACGTGTCCAGAAAAACTCAAACAAAATTTTGTTTTTGGTATTATTTATGAAATTGCTTACTAATAATAGGGTTTGTAATTACACAAAAGTATTTTTTCAATTAATTTTTTTTAATATTTCAAAATTTCGGATTTACTTTTTTTCTCGACCGTGCTTCCCTGTGCATTTTTATTGCATTTTGCATCTGACAAAAAAGGAATTATCCTGATATTCCTCGTGATTTGCGAATTGCTGCATACATATGCAAACACATATGTCACATCATTAACATCATCAGCGCAAAAACGTAATAAAATCGAAACATCTATCCCATTCTTTTACCGTTTTATACGAACGTTCTTTTAGCGTGTCATACGAACAAGGTTAGAATTTTTCGGAGGGGTTTGTAATGTGGTTTTTTTTTTTTTTTTTTTTTTTCTCATTTTGCTTTCGGAGAAGACGCAAAAAATTTCCTGATACGGAACTGGGGTATGTCGCTTATGGAGAGTTGCATGGTCTCTTCTAGAGGCTTTTCAACATGAAGTAGATAGGAAAATAAATCACTGCCTTAAAAAAATGGGTCGTTCGTGAAGGGGCCGCTTGATAGAAGTGGTCGCTCATAGAAGTTTCCCTGTATATACTTTTTGCAATTGTTATCAAAAGCAATTGTTTATTTATCAAGGTCATTTGAAAGTGGTGGATCCAGAAAAATTTAAAGGGATGATCTATAGGCATGATGCAACATATTATTAGAGATGGTGCAGTCTGTCTTTCTTAACCTGCTCGTTTTAATCTTGAACCCATGTTTAACCTTTCGCTCTCATCATCGAAAAGACGCAACGTAGGAGACTCCCCTTCGTTTAGCAATGACGCAGGTACAACACTGTGCCCCAGCCACTCAAAGAACCATTCTAGAAAGCAGCATCGATCCAAGCAGGAGAATATTCACCACTGTGTCTTTTCGGTGATGAGAACAAGCAGGTTAAACATGGGTTTAATAGAAAGTTTAGGTCCGCTCAGGGTAAGAGCGATCCCCACACCCCCGCTTGGATCCGCCACTGTCGTTTTATAACATAAGCAATCGATGTATCTGTTTGGTTACGTCTTGTAACAAATAGGTCCATGTGCGTTTTCTTTAAATGGAATGAAGTATGAAGTGTACTTTTGTCGATTTCTGTTCAATTCTTTTGTTTTAATGTTTTTAATTCTCAATTCAGTACTTTTGTTCATTCTTACACATATGCATTTTTTTAAAAAAGTGTTACTTTAAATAATATAATAAAATAATAAAAATAAATGCATTTAATACGTTTGATGCATTTAAGTTGCGCAAATTATTTAAATCGCAGTTCACGAAGAAAAGAACAGAACAAGCACATACATTACACATATATGTACAGTAATACCCCGAACTTACGCGATAGGTGGGACTGAGCGATGACCGCGTTAGTCGAATTCGCGTATGTCGGGGTATAATTTCGCATATGTACGTACAAATTATTTTTAATTAGTGCCGGAGACTTAAGAAAACAATAATTTAGAGAAAAATGCTTATTAAAATCTTAGATAATGCATGTGCATAACAAATTATATTATTAAAATAGTAAACCGAAGTTTTTTTTTAAAGTAAACAAAATACGAAAAGACGAAATTTGAAAATCGCGCAAGTCGAGGTAATACTGTACTTAAATTAGGGAGGGGGGGGGGGTTGTGAGAAAGACAATTTAAAATTCAGACGTTAAATCTCTTTCAGAATTAATCCTGATTGAAAAATAATTATACTTGGCAGTCAACAGTTTTTGCGGGGGGAAAAAAGGGGGGGAGGGGGAGTCTAAGCATCCATTTCAGCGTTGACTAAAAATTCATTATAAAAAACTTCCCATCATCTTAAAACCTCGTTGTTCTCATTTTTTTCACATTTACTTTTTTTTTTAAATTAAACCCACTGCGGTTACGCTGTACACTGTACCCGATAGGCGGGGTTATTAAATTAAATCTACTCTCTCGATGAGCTAACATGTCTTCTTTGCCTCCCCCACCCTCTAGGTTTGGGTTTAACACGTTACTCAGTTTTAAAACTAATAATTAAAAAAAACTGAGGGTTTTTTTTTTAATTTTAGAAAAAAAAAAATCTTGTATACATTCACGCTTTTACAAATAGACCTAAGACCTCGAATGCATTAAAAAAAAAAGCAAGAGAGACGGGTGGGGGAGCTAACGTGTTGAAAAAAATATCCCCGTGTATGTTAGACTTTGGATAATTAGTCAGTAGTATGTTACCATGGCAACAATTGGACCCGGGGGTTGGGGAAGCTGACTCACTCCTAGAACTGGGAAGAGGGGTAAAAAACTGAAGGGATTAGTGAGTGGCAATTGCAATCAATTCCCTAGACTATAGGGGGGGGGATTAATAATAATAATAAAAAAAGAATATACATCGGAAGTATAAGTTGCTTGTGTTTCACTCCCATCCGTAGGGTATTCTAATTATCAGAATAAAGCAAATTGTGTGTGTGGCAACACAGGAGAATTACCTTTAGTAGAAATCAGGGAGGCAGACACATTTTTGAAAGCCGTTACAATATTTCTTTCCTTAAATTTCCATAATTATCTATAGTGTAGAGCTCTGGGACACTGTGACTGTGAGGTGATGTGCTTAGATGTTTTGCATTTGTTTCCATTTGGGTCGGCGAATGACTGTTCTGCGCCTGATGAAGGGAGAACCTTTGTGTCCGTGTTGACGTTTTTGTAACGTCTATGTGTGTTAAACAGGAGGCAGTCACCTCGCGACCAATATGGGACGTCCAGCAGAAGTCACAGCGAGACTTCTTTGTGACCTCACTGCAACGTCACCGTGACGATCGCCTGTGACGTTTTTCTTGCAATGTCATCAGAAGGTGGCCATTCTGCTTTCAATAATTCACACTGTGGCTTGAGGGCTACAGGGCGCTGTGACGTTGCCGTGGAAGAACAAGGTGATGTCAAGGTAATGTAAGAGTAACTTCACTTTGCTGTTAGAGATATGTGTTTTATACGCAGACATTTTAGTTATCTCATTAGTTTCTGAAGAATTGAGAAGAAAAGCCGATACTTTTGCCAAAAAAAAAAAGAAATATTTCAAGCAATTATATGAAGCTTATTACACACAAATCAGTGAAATGCACACGTCATTATGTTTTCTAGTTCAACAGGCTCAAAGGTCAAGCCACCAAAACTGAGTTCAAAATCATCTACTGACATTTGGGCACAATTTTTCCTTCCTTCTAAAAGTAATTTAACAAACGAATTGACTAGGAATTAATTATATCTGTAAGGGATATTGCAATGGTCAAAAGTTTTGTACATTACAAAATAACTTAAAATACCCAGCTTTAACTCATAACGGTAATTAAAGAACTTATCTGGGATGGTAAGTACAGTTTGATCACTTAGAAAAGCTCAGAAACCCAAAACCAATGACTCCTTTATTAATATTGACTTTTCCCACCTTGATTTTGTGACTAATTCTTTAGTCTTCCTCAGAATCAACGTAAAACATTGTACAGATTTTATTCCTATTGATTTAGTTCATGTTAAAAAATATTCAATGATTATGAAACCACAGGGGAAAGTTGGTATGCACACATTAATACATTTTGAATGGAAATAACAAACGATAAAAATGTGTTCTCCTAACTCAAAAATTAAGAAATGTTCAAAACCTGCGAAAATGAACCGTTTATGGCAACTAGACAGCCAGTTATAGTAATCCCCACAGCCAGTTATAGTAATCCTTAGCCACCTCTGTGTGATTTCTGAGACAAATTCATTCATTATCTTTCTAATTAGAAGACTGCGGTAGCTCATATGTTAAAGCATCAGACCAGTGACAGGAGGGTTGTGTTTTCGATTTTCGACTCACCACTAACGTGAACGTGAACCTTAAATCCGTGATTCTGAAAGTCTTCTCTGCGGTCGCTGGCAGTTTCCGCGAATCTCCTAAATATTCAGATTTGAACACCTTCTGATGAGGATCTAACGTTGTGTTGTGTTTTATTGAGGCAAAACTGCGCATCGGGGTCTTATCTGCCTGGGGAAGTGTGCCTTGATCGGGGGATTTTTTAAGAGGGTCTAACGCGTATTTACGTTACATCTGGACCAAAACTCCATACCGTTCGATCGCCGCGCGGTAGGCCAGAACGCTGAGCCTTCACACTTGAGCAGGTTACATTGTTCAGTGTCTTATCCACTCGGCCATGGTGGATTTAAATAATTGCGCGGAGCCTGCAGCAGGATTAAAAAAGCGTAGGTCGCACTTCTGCTCGACAGATAGACTTCTTTCCATGGGTGTATGCAGGATATGGAAGTATCCTTCAAATTAAACAGTCTGAAAAAATTTACTTTCAGAAAGAAATTGAAAGCCAGGGGGATATATCCCTCCCCCCCCCTCCCCAAAGCAGCCCACGGCCCGTACGACAACGGGCAGGTAATGTCAGGGAAATGAACAGCGCCTTTACATCTTTGAATTATAGTACTATAAGTAATTGCTGCATAACGGCTGTGTTCGAAATGAAAATATAAAATCATCCGATGTATAATATAACAATAATATAACAATGTGCAGTTTGCTTAGGAAAGTTTAGATTGCAATTGCTTTCTGAAACAATTGCTGGCACATTACACTAGAAAAACTCCTCAACACAGCTGGTTTAATGCTACGGCAAGTACTGATATTTGACAGCCTCCCACCCTCCCCACCCCCTTGCAAATGCGCCATAGTTAGCAGTGAAATTAGCGATCAATGGAGCACAAGCCTCAGTTCCAACTGTATAAACTTTCAAAATGACAAAGTTAAACTTCACAGTATTTTATCAAACTTTTTACACTTTTAATTTCTGAATTTACAACATCTTACAATTAGTTTGTAAAAATCAATTCATAATTTCTGACATTAAATTATAAAGTGCGCGAGGGAAGGGGAGAAAAAAAAAAAAAGATTTTTTTTTTTTTTTTTTTTGTCTTCTAAGCCTTCAAATCCAGTTCTTTAAAGAGACACGTAAAAATTACGATATCAGCAATATTTCAAAAGTTTGTTATCACCGTAAAAATTAAGTACATTTTCGGAAACGTTATTAAGATTTATTAAAAAGATATATGCGCTTTGAACAGTCCTGAAAGCTTCTCGTGGTTATTGGTTTTATGAGTGAGTGGGGGGGGGGGGAAAGAGAGCAAAAAAGTTTGACAAATGAAGCAAGAAAAAAATAACCTATCCCAGCTATATATTTTTTTTAATCTATCCAACGAAGTATTTTTTATGATTTGCGAGAGAGGAGAGCGAGAAAAAAAAAAATCCTCGGCACAAAAATTAAAATTAATGATAATTTTCAAATCCATTAGTAAAGCGAGAAGGTTTAATAGCTCTTTTGTGAGCTCCAATAAAAATTAATGGCATGGTTTGTAATATTTTTATACTCTCAATTTTAATATAAATGTCATTCTTGGCGACGTTGGAGAAGGGGGAAAAAAATTAACCACGCACGTCTTTTTTTTTTTTTTTTTTTTTTTTTTTTAAACTCCCTACCGTCCACACATTCCTTTTTAATTATTCTTCCAGACGTTTTCCCGGTAGGTCTTGAGACCCTGGGTGACTAGGAAAGGGGGGGGGGTCTTTTTTTTCCCCCAGTTTTTCATAATTATTATTATTCCACGGATCGGTCTCCCCCACCCCTTCTTCCAACATTTTTTTTTTTACTATTCATCAATTTGCTCTTTTAAGAAATATGCGATGGGGGGAAAAAAAAAAAAAAGCGTTAAAGGTCCAACGTCTTTAAAAACTTAACTTAGTCCCATTTATTAGACTTAACAGGAAATGAAAACTAATGGATTGTAATCAATACTCATTAGCTGGCGGAATGAAAACAAATACTATCTAGGAGGGAGCCATAAAAAAAAATGGCGATTTCTTTCTGGAGTTTTTCCCTCCCCACTCACACACCCTTAAACTTTTAATTTTTTTTACCCCCCCTCACTTTTTTTTCTTACCCCTCTCACACATATTAATCTGCTACGTATAATTTTCTTTCGCAAGACTTGGCAACTTATACGTGCTATAACCAATTATATTTTCTCGTCCTTTAATTCGATTCGGTAAATGCAACTGAGCACAGTCATGCAATGGGTTAAAAAAAAAAAAATAAAAGGAAAAAGTGGTGAGAGATAATTTTACCTATTTCATAATTAAAGGGGTGACATTACTTTCCCCCCCCCTAATATTCCTGGATCGCTAATCATTTGCGCACATGCTCGCGCCACCGACTTGTTAGGTTAGTCTCGAGAGGGGATACGTTAATTTCTTTTATTGTACTCAAACTTGCTACACAATTGAACTTAATTGGCATCGGCCGCTAAGCCCTAGCAAGCGTATGAATATCGCATTTCGGCAAATGAGTACCTCGTTAGAGTACATTAAGTAAAATTAATCATTTTTGATAATAAATTCGCAGGGGAAATTTCTGGAAATGAAAATTCATTTTATTGTTTTGTTTTATTTTATTTTAGTTCTTTTCCGTAACATTTTGCCCAAATATAATGCGACTAGCCAAACGGCAGAAAATTGTATTTAATAACTTTTCTTTTGCAAGTCATTTTTGTCGGTGGTGATTAAAACTAAAATGATATTAACTTGATTCAATTAGGTATAAGATGCTTTTCTTAAGAGCTAATAGCTCGTGGCAACATGTTATTGTATCTCATTCCTCTAATTCGATTTTTTAATGAATATATATCTTGGCATTAATTTGATTAAAATAGGGAAGAAATAATAATTACAGCAGATTTTCGAATGCAAGATTCTAGCTTTTAAACCCAAAAGCTGCTAAATCTAATAAAAGCTAATCAAAAAAAAAAATATATTGCAATAAATAGGAGCGACTTAGTTACGAGAAACAGTTTTAAATTAAAAAAGTATTCGGTTAGTAAGTGAAATCTAAAATATGTCAGAGCAATTCAGTATGTTAATACGTTTATGACTAATCACTGAAGATAATTAATCATAAGCAATTACAATTTATATGATAAAGATTTTAGGTTATTTGTGCTTTGGTAATGTTTTGAACTTCTAATTTGATGCGTTGTTCCAGTTCATGATAATATTCTTTTCGAGTATCAAATTATTTAAGTGATTCTTTGTGATGTGGGGAACTAATTTGCTAACATTTGAAAACTCGCCCCCTGGAGATCTGAATTTAATATACTTTTTTTTTATTATTATCCGAATTTGGTTTAGTCTTAATTAAAAATGTTTAGACAGCGGCCACACATCGCCGTAACTGAGTAATGCTTTTTGAAGACTTCTAGTTGTGTGCTTTAGTCCCCCGCCCCCCACTCTCCTTAGAAGACTTGATATTCTATGCTTTCAATAAAAATTCTAATTTTTCTAGAAGGTGCTAAAATTTCTCAAGCTCAAACTCCCAGCTACGACATTGATTGCGGCTACGAATCAGATAGTGGCTCCAGCTCCGGTTTTGACAGAAAATCTGCATCTCACTCCAGCCAGTAGCGGAACCAGGGGAGGGGCTAGGGGGCTTCAGCTCCCCCTCTCCCCCCAAAGAGATTGCTAAAGGGTAACATTCTGCTTAATTATACACTTTAAATAGCTAAAATGATCCTATTTTATAATTTAACCCCCTCCCAAAAGCATGCACATTGGTTTAGACTAAAATTTTGATTTGTAGTACACTTTTAATTGGGTGAAATAAGCTTCTTTTTGAAATTTAGCCCCTCCCAAAAAAAATTTCTGGATCCGCCACTGACTCCGCCTCACCATGGCACAGTGGTTATATCACTGAAATTGGTAGACGGCCGAAGTGTGAAGGTCCCCGGGCTCGGGTCCCATCGCGCGGTCGTCGATCTAACGGTCTGGAGTTTTGGTAGGCTTTCTCCGGATGTAACGTGAATACGCGTTAGAACCCCTCAGAAAGTCCTCCTGCCAAGGCATCCCTCATCATAGGTAGATACCCCTCTCGCAGGTTTGCCTTAATCACACACAATCACAACCGCCTCTGACTCCAGCGCCTGATCCAAACTTTCCAAATTTGAAGTGTTGGTAAGAATCGGGACTTAATGCTTTATTCCTAACAAAACAAAAGTAAAAGAGCTCTGATTTGTTGTGCTGTAAATTTTAAGATTAATTATCCACTTCGTTGCAAAATTAAGATAATTTTTACTAACCATTGCCCCCGCCCCCCAGATTTTAGTTTAGGGGGCTGGGGTAAAAATACTGCTGAACTCTGTTATAGTGAAATCGATTATAGCTACAACTCTCCTATAAAGTGGAAATATTCGGTATCAGGCGACTTGTTCACAGAACACAAGTCCACGATCAATGTAACTCGTTACAGAGCCACAAATAATTATCGGATCTTTTCAGAGATATGGCAACCGAGTTTCTTTCATACACTAACTGTTTGTACTTATTTAAAAATTGTTTTCCTAAATAATATTTTAGAAATAACTTTAAGTCGATTTTTGAAAATAAAATATTTTAATTAAGTGTCAATTTTCAGGGCTTTTCTCTGGTAACTTTTCACTTTTAGGGGCTTTAGCCCCCATAGCCCCCCTCCGTGGATGCGTCTATGACTGCATACGTATACACTGTAGTAAAATTAATATCAATCAAACTTAATCATGAAGATTATTCAACTTTTAACCCTTTAAGACGCAGTGTTCCCGCTCTGGGAACACCCAACTCTGGCGTTTTGACTGTTGCCAGTCACGAAGAATAGATTTGATTTCTATAAAAATAGTTGCGGGTGACAGAGCTCCACGAGAATCCTTTACTTTTTAGCACGTCCTTTCCCGTCAAAAAATGGTCACGATTATTTTTAACAGCACTGACATCTGCTGAAAAATGGAAGAATGCGAGAACAGCTGGATAGATTGCCCAATGCTGAAAAAAGGGCAGCCGTTGCCATCGCTCGACTTAACTACCAGCAAGATGGCGGACGATCGAAACGTTCATCGCGTGCCACAGATCTAGAGACCCTTTTTTACGCAGCTGGCTGTGCCGCACAGCCAGCTGCGTGAAAAAAGGGTCTCTAGATCTTTGGCACGCGATGAACGTTTCGATCGTCCGCCGTCTTGCTGGTAGTTAAGTCGAGCTATGGCAACGGCTGCCCTTTTTTCAGCATTGGGAAAGGGTTAACAATTTCAGTTCCGATTTTGTTTGTGATGCAGATGTTTGTGATGTTTGTGTTGTTTACATCATAAGACAATAGTCTAAAAGTCTAAGATGACAAATACCCTACCTTTGGGTGCCCCATATGGGTGCCCATGATTTCGAATCTTCACGCGTCAGAGGGTCCTTTAGAACCAAGGGTGTAAGTTTTAAAGGATTAAAAATACAAGTTTTTAGTTTGTGT
Source organism: Cheiracanthium punctorium (assembly GCA_038373885.1). Taxonomy (NCBI): domain Eukaryota; kingdom Metazoa; phylum Arthropoda; class Arachnida; order Araneae; family Cheiracanthiidae; genus Cheiracanthium; species Cheiracanthium punctorium. Next base: position 476,914 of record JAWZYV010014639.1, on the reverse strand, counting down.
TAGTTCCGTCGGTAAAATTAGTAACTATTTTTACGCATATAAATAGTATTCTACCGAACTATATTTTTTTTTCCTGGGGGGAGGGGGTTATTTCTTTTGCTTAAAAATTGCGTTTGATTACAGGAATTTTTTTTTAATTTATTAAATTCCAAATTAGTCTTGGAAAATATACATTGAAACAGTTACACATTGCAGTGTTCTCTGTGTAAAAAATTGCACTTAATAGAAATTCCTTTGGCAGTTTTCTTGGACTTTTCGTGTGGTTCCCTAAATACTAATTTCACGAAGTAAAATTAATCAAGAAGTTCGCAGAATATTTTTTTAGCGGATTAATTATCATATTAATCCATATTAATATACGGATCAATCCATTTATTATTTAAATAAAAATTATAAAAAAGCATTTTAAACATATTAGTGAAATTTATTATTTCTTAAATATTCAATTAAATGCATATGTATGTATTAAATTTTTAATTTTAATTTTCCACAAATGGGGAGCAATGTTTCAATGAAATACAAAAAGTAAACGTAGAAAAATAACAGTTATTTTTGGAACCTTGTATGTACCTCTAAAGCTTACAATGAAAACACTCGACAGAAAACAAGTGTTTCAAAGATGAAATTAATGGAACTTGGTAAAATAATACACATTAAAAGATACTTATCATTACAGTTTCTTTTTAACTATAAGTACTTTTTTCTGTGCATTCATTATTTTACAAAATTTTAATTATTTCACCTAAATTATACATTACTTCAAGAATAAAAAATTAATTATAACAGCAGTCTACGTTTCAATCTAAAGCGCCGAATAAGTAAGTATTTTTAGCGCACAGTATCTGCACAATAATCAACGACCACTCTGCGTTTGATATTCTAATATATCAAACAACAATAGTCATTATTAATATAGTTACTACCTTTCTTGTGCGTTATAACCGATAGATGGCTCTGCCGTACTATAGAAATACAATTGTCGTTAAAGGTTTGGGAGACCATGCTTTCGGCCCTCCGGCAAATAGAGGAGCGATTACGCCGTCCCCCTATGGTCAATTAATCTGACCAGTGGCGCCTCGGAAGAAACACCCGGTGGATTACTAGCTGTTAATCGTTCCAATTTAAAGATGGACCTTGTTTCCTGCATCATTTGCTTAGGTTTTTGTGGAAATGACCGCTGGTCGAAATAAACTGACCACTGCCTGTTTCTCTTTCGGAGCTCCGGTTTTTTACTTTCGAGGAGGCTCTTTTTAGATAAAAACCATTTATATTTTTTTGAGTAGGTATATGTAATTTATTTTATCAAAAATACTTGCATCTAACTCGATATTATAGTGCTAGAAAGGGGTGAGCAAGAATAATAAATCTTACCGAAGGCATGGATTATGAAACTTTTTCAATCATTTTATTTTTTTAAATAAACATACACTCACTATCTGCTTAATATAGAACCGCATTATTAAAGTATTTTACTTACTCATTGGCCGTGAAACATTAAAAATTTTTAAAGTCCTTAATAAAAGTTGCACAATCATAATCTATTTTATAATATGAAATATATTTAGAAAAAAAAATTTTTTTTTTTTTTGATATGAATAGTCTTTCTTTTATATTTTCCATTATTTCTTTTAGTAATTTTTGATTTGAATTTATTTACAATGCAGTTAAAGTAATGGAATACTGTTATAAGCACACACTGAAAATTTAAGAAAAAAGCTGTGAGATGGTAGTTATGTTAGTAATAATAACATGCGGATCATCTCATAAATATATATTTATTACAAGATTCGGGCTTTTTTCATTTTGAAACTTAGTACATCGATATTGTCTTTTATAAACGATTTTTTTATTTTTCAAAATGCATTTTTTCTGCTACAATCAATGTGCTAAGTTGAAAATGTAGAGTTTTCCCCCTATTTTTAAAGTAAATTTATATATATATATATATATATATATATATATATATATATATATTTTTTTTTTTTTTTTTTTTTCAGGAAAACGCATCTTGCTTGTGTTAGCAAATGTGTCCTTTAGAAATTCTGCTCAAGATTCTTGACACAAACTTAATTTGATCTGAAAATCTTTGATAACATTTCTGATGCATATGGCACTTGAATAAATTCGTCTAGGTACAAACTCATGAACATTGAAAGTATAAACTATAAATTAAAATAAGGAAGAAAAACCCTGCATTTTCAGATCAGCCTATTGTTTCCAGTTGAGAATGGAAAAGTCGCATGTTAGTAAAAGTATTATTTGAATGTAAAATAATAATAACGAAAGTAAAGTAAAAAATTTTAAGTCACACGTAACGTGGAATGCTAAATCTATCTATATTACAGGTGAAATTATAAGACTAAAATCAGAATTTTATATCTGAAATTAATAATTATACAAAATCTTGAGGGCATTCTTCGAGAAATTAATTTTCTTTATATAAAAAATGGAAGTATAAAGCGTTTTCAGAGCTTAACCCTTTGAGGCGCAACCCTTTCCCAATGCTGAAAGAAGGGCAGCCGTTGCCATCACTCGTGGAGCTGTGCGGCACAGCCAGCTGTCGTCAAAAAAGGGTCTCTCGATCTGTGGCATGCGATGAACGTTTCGATCGTCTGCCATTTTGCTGGTCGTTAAGTCGAGCGATGGCAACGGTTGCCCTTTTTACAGCATTGGGCCATCTATCCAGCTGTTCTCGCATTCTTCCATTTTCCAGCAGATGTCAGTGCTGTTAAAAATAATCGTGACCATTTTTTTACGGGAAATGACATGCTAAAAAGTAAAGGATTCTCGTGGAGCTCTGTCACAAACAACTATTTTTATAGAAATCAAATCTATTCTTCCTGACTGGCAACAGTCAAAACGTCAGAGTTTGGTGTTCCCAGAGCGGGAACACTGCACGTTAAAGGGTTAAGTGCAATCTAACCTCCGTAAGTTTGACACTAGCTGTTCCCTCAAAAACTGTCCGTTTATAGAAGTATATTTCTACATCATGGACACGTTCGTTCCCCAAAAACGTGCCCTACTTAGGGAAGTGTCCAAGTTACGGGGTGTCCAACTCGGGAGGTTCCAGTGCAAGAAAGAGGACGGCACAAACGAGTTCAGCCGTTCACAAAAACTGATGACCACACAACAGTAGCCTGAGTTCCTTTTTCGCAATCTCTTCTCTGTCTGGGGCACAAGTGGGCCTGCTCACTTGAGGATACAGAGATTAATTGGCGGTTTTTTCTACAAAATTATAATGCTCAATGGATACTATAGGATACTACCTTCAGGAACGGCCTACCTATTTGGTTTAAAGCCTGTTTTAGTTCCTGAAGTGTCCTGCTGAAACCTAGCCCCAGGTTAAGGTCCAGCAAGTAGCGGTTTCCCTCATTTTTATTTATTTATTTATTTATTTTTACAGCACAATTTTTGGATTACAATTGGTAAAATACATCGGTGTTATACAATTTTAAAAGCAGTTAGTTTACAATGGTTTACAATTGCTCACACTATTGTTCTGAGTAACATTTGACCATCGATACACATATTTAGCAAGTTTCTTTTTTTCTTTTTTTACAATTTTGAAAGTTAAAAAAATATATATATATCTAAAAGTAAACAATAGGCTTGAGAATGATAAACTTTTAAAGTAATTTTGAAAATTTTAAACATAAATAAATACAGCTAATATTCAAAAATGTGCTTTAGGAAGAAGGGTTTTTTTTTTTTTTTTTTTTTTTAAATTCTGAAAGCATACATATACATATAATAATATAATGAAAAATAAATTTAGGCTAGAATAAAATAGGATAAATGGATCTCTCGCAGTGCATCTACCTTTAGTATCGAAAAAATCTTGTGATTTTGATACATAAGTACAAATAAACTGATTACGTCAGGCACTCCAAAATTTTGAAACTGTCTCTTGACAAGCTGTACTACAGACTGAAATAAACGATCCATTTGTATCGGTTTCAAAACATTTAGGAAAAATTCTTAAAAATCGGGAATTTTCGCAAAGCGTGTCACTCTCCGAAAAATCTTGCAGCTCAGATCCATGTTTAAGAATTTCTCCTGAAAATTTCTCAAAAGCCACAGCTTTTTCGCTTATTGCAGCGTGTAAAGCAGCAAGTATGTGAGTCACATTATATTAAAAACACGCATTTTGAAAAAAATAAAAAGATAAATAAAAAATCTAGTCATAAGATTTTCTAAGTTAATTATGTGTTACTGCATAAAACTACATTTTAACTTATTAATTGCAATAAGAAACTGAGTTAGTACAGCCTGTGCATTATAATTAAAGGTTTATTTTTTTTAAATTAGCGTCGCTGTTCTGTGGCTGTTAATTATAAAAATAATAATAGGTTTGTGTTGGCATGATACAGGTTGATTTAAAAAAAAAAAAAAAAAAAAGTGACCAATTTCAGAACATCATAAAATTTTAAGTTATTTACACGAAAATTTCAATGTGGTTTCTTTTAGCATAGTACATTTTACGCAAACGTTTAGGTCAAGCCAAAAGATCTTTTTAGACCATTTTTGGAGGTATTTTTCCAACTTCCTCTTTGATTGCTTTTTAAAGCCCTTAATCTGTTTTTACTTTACGTCTATTTAATTGTTCTTTCAAGTATCCCATAAAAATTATCGCAATTAGCACAGTCAAGGGATGACGGTAGCCATTTTTCAGGAGAAATAAAGTTAATTTTTTTAAAATCTTTCAGCCATTTGACAATTGACCTTCCAGTATGACTTGGTGCAGAATCTTGGTGTAAAACAAAGTTTTCTTGGGTGTAAAGACGTTTACTTTCTTTGATCATGTGCTCCAGACCTTTATTCTGATAGTATTTAGCATCAATTTTAACCTTTGGTTCTACAAAAAATGTTTTTATTAAGCCTTGAGAGGACATTCCCATCTATACCACAGTACCTAACGTCTAACTTGCCTTCTGCAAAACAGCCGCGTCTTTGCGACGAGGTTCGCAATATATTGAACCTCCTTTTGCCAGTTGTGAATTACAGACGAAACAACGCTTCATCAGAAGTTATCCATGTTTTGTATCTACCTTTGCGTAACATTAAATACAGAGGCCAAGAACATGTTCTTCGTTTTTCTACAGTGTTTGCAGATATTTGATGACAAACTAGTTTCTTCAATTTTTATAGGCAATTTTCTTTATCTGACGACAAATTGTCGATTGGGATACCTGTTTCTTTTCGAAAGTTCTTTGAGGAAGAGGATTTTATACAACGATAAGTCTTTTCAGTTTCTTTTTTTCTTTTTCACCAAGGACTTCCTTTCGTCCACATTTCCCCCCCTGGAGCTCTTGATTGCCAGCCAAATTTTATTTCTTTTCAAAGTTTAGATAGTTATACATTAGAAAAATGCCTTTTCTGAATTTTAAATGCTTTATTTATAACAGAATTTGAGCAACCATCCTACAAAAGTTAAAAATTTCGTTTCGGGCTTGAGGATCTAATTTCGGAGCCAAAATTTACTCCCACTAATAAAGGTAGTTCGATTGGTAATTTAAACGTTTAATTTTTTAAATAAAACTGGTGGTAAATTAAAATTTACCAAAATAATTATACGCTTTTAAAATTGGTCACTGTAATTTTGAATCAACCTGTATGTATTAGTTATATGCAGCTGCAAATGAGCTGATTGAAAATCCGGGATAGATTGATATATTTCCTGTTTATAACAATAAAATTTTACATAGAAATATTTTTTAGTACGGTCTTTTATTGAGAATTAAAAATCATTTATTTAGTTTTCTTTTCAGTATCTTCCTTTAGATATATTTATTGTAGAATAAGACTTATTGTAGTAGCAGATACGGGCCTGGATTTAAAATAAAATCTTATCTGGTTGAGATAATTGCTAGACAAACCGGTACATAAGCATCTATCTACAGAGATAATTATATTGAAGAATTATTAATTAACTCGCGAAATTAATACTGAATAGCATCTTTAAACATATATTTATAAGGATATTTTTTGTGAAATTACTAATTAAGTAATATTATAATTAGAATTAGCAATTAGAATCTTATTATTAGTTATAATTAGTACTTAGAATATTATTTCTAATTATAATTAATAATTATAATTAATAATCATAATTTTTTTTAATTTAAGATTAATTAATAATTAAAATATTTCTAATTACAATTAATAATTAAAATATTAATTGGTTGGACAAAACTCTCTGTGCCCCTCCCGAAACAAAATCCTGGCTACGCCAGTGGTTTATACGACGCCAATATCGCGGTTACACGTCGTTTTAAACTTTCCTTAACTTCAAAACTTTTCTGTCTCAGCAGTTCTTTTCTTGTTTAGGGAGAAAATTTTGTCATATAGGTCAAATAAAGGATGTATGGAGGATTATACCTTTTAACAATCTTCTTTTAAAGGCGCAGTTGACAATATTGAAAAGTTTAGAGCTTACTTTACTTGTCAGAACACGAAGGAAAGAAAGCATTGCATTAACTTATAATTCAATCTGTTATGTTCTAATTAATAATCAAAGACAACACATCAAGTAACTATGAATGATTTATTAAATTCAAGGTCGGTAACAAAAATAACTTCATATAATTGGTATTCACCGTATACTACATTAATATTAAGTTCATGCAATATTTAAGATATAGAGCAATAAAGGTACGACTTGTTTGAAATTTACGAGATTTATTCTTTTAAATCTAGATATTGTTTCTAGTGTAAACATTAATATGAAGTAATTTATTAGTACCTTAAAAGAACTTACAATTATTATATTTACATAAATTTGAATTAGTAGTGTTAAACCTGTAATAATGCAAGCTGTTCATTAATCACTTATACGTCGTTTCAGATAGGTCCCTTTAAAGACGTATAAACGGTGCTTTACTGTAATAATAATAATAATGCATTTAGATTGTAATACTGTACTTTAATTGCATTTATATCTCTCTATATATACAGAATTTTAACCAATAAGTTTTAATTTTACTCGAATGAAGTTTTATTCTATTTTTCAAGGTCTGTTTCTTGTTCCTAGTTTGTGATTACTCGTGAAAAATCATGATAAAGAATAGCATGATGATGACAGTCAACAAAATCTTTTGAAGTAAGTACACTACTGGTCAAAAGTATTGAAAGTTTGAGAAATCTAATCATCAATAAGCCCAGAAAAAATGGACAGGAAATTTGCCAGATTTAAATATTTTTGAGTATCCATGTTGTATAAATTGAAAAAAAAAAAAAAAAAGATTGTGGATTCCATATCTAAAAGAGTGGCTGTTGTGATCCAAGTCAAGGCTGCTCAGCAACATCATAAATGATCTTTAGTTCAATTGCATTTATTTATTATCCTCTTTTAGCAGAAGAACTAGAAATTAATCCTTTATTTATTGGGTTGGCAACAAAGTAATTGCGTTTTCTTGTATAAAATTCAAGCAAATAAGTTTTCAACAAGTTTTTAATTACAGGTAAGCTGTGCCTGAACATATACGATTCATATTTGTTACATTTTAAAGTAAGAATTTCACTGGCAGTATTTTTTTTTCGTGCATAAAAGATGGCCACCCTCCCCCTTTTTTCGCTTCTATCCTCCTTAAAGGACAATATTAAAAATGTCCTGAAATTAATTTTTAGGTATTCGTGACTGATGTATTTTACAGAAAGAATTTCACGGATATCTCTATTTTTATTTGAGAACACGCGGGATATGTGAAAAGAACTTTTTGGCCCCTTACCCCCCCTAAGATTACGAATTTTGGACAATGCTCTCTGATCTAGCACCTATGTTGAAGAGCTCACGTACGTGCCAAATTTCGCATAATTAACTTAAGTAGTTTTGGCCAGGCGAAATATTGACATACGGAAAAACGCAATTACTTTGTTGCCAACCCAATAATTTTATTCCGACGAGCCAAAATGGATTATAATTTCTGCAATAACGTATGTATTTTTTATGCTATTTTTAAAATAAATTAAATGATTATTTTTGTTCTTTAACTTAATGCTATCTTGTCTTAGAAGTAATTAATCTCATAAGTTGACATTAAAAAAATATCAATTATATAGTTTTTTTTTCTTTCTTTTGACGGGAGAGAGGGGGGTTGATTTTAAAGGTTAGATTTCTGTAAGGGTGTATATCGGAGAAAAAAAACTCTGTTTTTAGTCTTGGTACACAAATTGAAATAAACTAATAGCACCAGGGTCTCCATAAAATTCCAGAGAGTTCTTCATAAGCTGCTTTACACACTGCAATGAGAAAAAAAAACTGTGGCTTTTGCGAAATTTTCAGGAAAAATTCTTAAACAGGGATCTGAGCTGCAAGATTTTTTCGAAGAGGGACACGTTTTGCGAAAATTTCCGATTTTTAAGCATTTTTTTCTAAAAGTTTTGAAACCGATACAGATTTATTGTTTATTTCAGTATGTAGTACAGCTTGTAAAGAGGCAGTTTCAAAATTTTGAAGTGCCTGGCATAATTAATTTATTTGTACTTATGTACCAAAAGTTCTCATAAAATTAATAATAAAGCAATTTATTAACATCCCCTTTTAGTCATCGCATCCACAGATTCCTAAATTCCCAGGAACAAAACAATCTGCGACTAAATCATATCAGCGAGCCGAAATCTCTCTACACTATAACAACCTCCCCCCCCCCTCCCGTCTACTTTTCCAATCTCTCCTCCCCCGCAAAGTGGGGGCGGCGGGGTTGGGGGGGGCGACACAAAGCGCCCAGTCTTTAATAATTCCACAAACGCACAGGGCCAGTTATCAGGCCAACTGACCACACATATACACTGGCCATAACTTCTCTGGGGGGGGGGAGAGGGAAGTAAATATATTTTTCCTCTCTCTTTAGCAGGAGAGGAACAACTAATCTTGTCTCGGTCGTCGCCGTTAATTACGTTTATACTTCGTACTACTGCTTATATGAAATGCGTTTGTTTTGAAGTGTTTTCTTTGGAGATTTTACTTTTTTCTTACGTTTGTTTTATTTCCAGATCTTTTTCAGAGGCTGTTTGTTTTCTTTCTCTTTTTTTTTTTTTTTTTAAGAAAAGGGGAAATCTTAATATCTAAAATGAAGAAAAGGGAGGTCCACGTGCGACAGCATGCAATTACGGACACACTTCTGTCATTCTGAAGCAGGATTCCCCCCCAAGTTCTGTCTTCGTCAATCTTGGCGAAGTTATTTCCACTGCTGCTTTGTGCTGGAGGTGTCGAGATGTAATTATATTAATAACATTGTAGTACGTTTTTATGAGATCTCCGCAATTTTTTTTTTATTTTTTATTGCTATTCCGTCGAATAAGACATGCGTTGAGTGTCAAGGCAACCGAGAAAGCCTGTGGCAATAATTTTCAGGTGTGAATTTCAGTGTACTGCCACAACAACGTTGGACGAATTCTCGCGCTAAGTACGAGTTCGTATTTGTAATTGTAATTGTACTTACGGAGAATTATATGTAAATCGGACTCTGTTTAATACACCAATCAATCTAAGGACAGCAAATAAAACTCAAGTAAGCAGTATCTCAAATCGTGCAAACCCCCAAACACGTATGACGATAATTTTTTTTTTTTATTATTAAAAAGAAAAACACACAATATCATTACGATTATTATCTTAGTTCATAAAATCGATTCAATTTTTTTTTCTTGCATTTATTTTTAACTTACACTGCATGCCAGATATTTTTCTCCCATAAATCTTATATTATTAATTAATTATTACAGTTTTAAGATATTTAATTAGTCTAATTAGTAAATGTGTATTTGATGAACTTAGCGTTTTCTGTATAATCACTAACCTGTATATGTTACTAAATATAATGAGATATAATTAACATCTGAAAATGGAAGTTTACTTATTCAATTTGATTTTTGATTGCTCTGCTTAGTTCAATTCACCTATATGCATTTCAATCATGCTGCATTTTATTGACTCGCTGAATTTTGAGCTATGTAGGGTCCCTGAATTCATTAAGGTTACTTTATAAACAAACTTTAGAGGCAGGTAAAATATGTATCGAGACAGGGTTTTTTTTTTTTTTTTTTTTTTTTTTTTTTGTAATGTGGAGGTCGGAAATGAAAGTATTTCCAAAATGTGAGGCAGTGGCGGATACAGAATTTTTTATGGGTAATGACTAATTTTTTTTAAGCTCTTTTGGCCTAAAAAAATCAATAAAGCGAAGTACTACCCCAAAGCAATGTAATTTTGTTTAGGAGGGGTAAATTTATTTTTAAAAAATTTGTTTAACCTAAACAAAGTGTACAGCGGAGCAAAATGCTGCCCTTAAGGCTCTTGTGTACTAACTTCGGAAGGCGCAATGTTATTCTATGGAGAAAACGGCTTTCAGTACTACTCCATTTCGAAACGAACTATTGCGTATTTTTCATTCATTGTTTTTCCCCCTTAATCTTAAGATACTGATATACATTTATTTTTAAGCAGAATTTATCTAAAGCAATTAGAAGTATATTTAATTACATCTGAAAATAACATGAAATTTATCCAGAAAGTGAACTTTCTTACAAGGTGTCAATTAATATATAGTTCTAATTGCTTTAGATAAATTCTGCTTAAAAATAAATGTAGATCATTGTTTTCAGATTAAGGGGGGGAAAGAATAGATGAAAAAATATGCAATAGTTTGTTTCGAATTGCGCTAGTAGTGAAGGCCGTTTTCTCCATAGAATAACATTGCGGCGATCGACTTCCCAAGTTAGTACACAAGGGCCTTAAGCAACGTCTTTTGTGTGAAGGTGGGAGGGTTATGTCCCCTAGCCCTTCCCTTGGATCTACCACTGATGCCAGGTGCTTCAGGGACAGTGGCAGCAGCGACTGAAAGTTTTGCGATGAGCTCTTTATCAGAGTCAACTGGAAAAAATCGATATGATAAAAAAAATCGATATTTAATAAGTCTGATGAACCTGCTAGTCAAGCGACTGATCAATCCCACCTGGTACAATTCATTGAGGGACAATAGCTATGTTCCATAGAACAAATTTAGGGTTTAATTCCATGTTCTTCTCTTCTGTCTGAAAACTTTCTCAATGCAACCCAGAAAAGCAATGCACTCGCGTTCAAACACTGGTCAGCAAAACGTGCATTCAAAGACCCACTATGGGAAGCAACGATGAATGCAGAAGGAAGAATCACTGCCACCCTTGCAACATTGGGGGGAGGGAACAGGTTAAATGCTTCTTGCGTTGCGTCTATACATATCACAATATAAATCTGCGCCCCCTTTCAAGTGGCAACCTGCCCTTATCCTAGCTACGCCACTGGTCCGAGTACGGTTTTTTGTTGCGAGCTATGATTAAACAAGATCGTGTTGCTTGGTTAGTTAGTTGGTGTTTAATGGCACAAGGTCTAAAAAGGACATACCGAGCCATAAAGATTGTTGTGTTCGTAAACTCCCGCGACGAAGTATGTTAAGCGGTCACCAAGTGCCAAGCATATTTTATATTGCTACTGCTGAACTTTCTTACGATGCGGCAGCGCGCTCGAACTATTCATTCTGTTACAAGGTAGCTACGAAAATAGTAGCTCATTCTTCAATGTATTTCAATAATTTTTTCAATTAAAGGAATTTAATTGCACTTTTAGTTTCTTATGTTTTTTTATCAGCGCACGGTCACAAGAAAGTTCGTGTTGGTAAGTATTTTATAACCGATTCATTCACCTTTCTTGTTTTTTTTCTTTTTTTCCCCCCCTATCCTTTTATAATTTCATAAAAAGAGAAAAAAAAAATCTTACACCAGGGTTCGTACACATCCTGGATTTGTTAAAATACCGAACTTCTGAAAATTTTTATCCTGAAATGTCCTACTATTTGAGTTACTCGAGATAACTTCTTTCCGTATTTTATACAAAACAGGACCATTTTAAAACATCAGACCATTTTAGGACAATCGGGAGCCGATTGGTCGAGTTGGGGGCCTTGGGGAAAAGCTTCGTTGAGGCCGCCCTCTTTCGAAATCTTTTTTTCAAAGTTTTACAAATTTTTAAACTTAAGAAACCATTTGGGGGCCAGGGGAACCTGGGCGCTTGCCCCGAAGGCTCTCCCAGAAATCACACCATTTTAGGTCAATATTTCGAAAGTTCGGAGTTTCAGCAAATACAGTAGGAGTACCAACCCTCTAAGGGAACGGTGGACACCCAAATCATCAAAATTGGCCAAAAAAAAATGTTTTTTTTTCTTTTTTACATACTAATATTCTACAGTTAAAGTCGAACCATGGATAAAAAAAACCGCGTATGTCTACGACAATTTTTTAAAAAGATATTAGGGTTTGAAAAAATTAAAGGGACAGTTAAATGTCCACAAAAAATGCAAACAAACCAGTAAATAAAGACGTGACAATTTTTATTGAACGTTTTACAAAATAAGCTAATATTGGAATGAAATTTTTAAAAAAATATGCTTTGTTAGGTAAAATCATAAATAAAATTATTCAAAGAGACGGTATTAAAGGTAAGTGGAAAATGACACTTCAAATTGGATTTTCTCCAAATTCAGTTTTTTGTGATTTTCTTGCCTTCGAAATGTTCCATGCGTCTTCATTTTGGTCGGAATTGTACAAAATTGACTACAAACATTCTTCTCGTATATTACAATAAATCTGTGTATCCTTTTTAAATAGGGTCCAAATTTCGATTATGAAATTTCACTTTTATTTACGAAAACTAAAAATTTTCGGGAAAATTTGGTATACATCCATGAAAATATTTCTAAACAATTAACTACTCGGTCGATTCAAAAACTAATGCACAGACTTTTTTTCAAATGTATTTTTATGCTATTATAAAACAAAATTACTAAAAAAAAAAGTTAAAATTAGAACGCACGGAGCATTTTTTCGAAATTAAAAAATTAGTTAATTTTTAGTTAATTACTAATGTTTTTTACATTTATTTTTAAAATTTTTCAGTTATTTATAATGCTTTTAGTTTATTACATTTAAATACAAAATTTCATAATCCTATCTTATTGAATAAAACAAAAAAAAAAAAAAAAAATCTTTTTAATGTCCACCCGTTCGTCCCCTTAACTCGTCGAATAAAATTTCGTCTTTCAACCTCGCCCAATCGGTACTACCGTCTGAAGAGAAACAACGAAAATAGGAATCATTCCGCGAGAAACACGCACAAAACCCAAGTCATTAAAGTTACCAAAACATTCCACCCCCGCCCGCCAACGAAAGCAGCACAGCCGCTGCTCTCTCTCACCAAATCGCATCTTGGGGGAAAAAAAACTCCCGGGTTTAGACGTTTGCGCCCTTTGTTTCAGAAAAGCAAGCGAGGAGTCAACACTCGCTTGATTTGAATGACCTTGACGATCGACGAAAACCGTCATTTTTCTGCAGGTATTTTCTGCGCTTTTTTGCCGAAAAATTGAGACTGGAAATGTGGTTAGTGACCCATGCAGAGCGAAAGTGTCGGCAGCTCCACTTGTTTAGCACGACGTGTTCATCAGTATACATACATGCATATCCCCCCCCCCCTCGGATATTCCAAAGTGAGGAGTATATTTAATTCACTCGAGAGAGTATGTGAAATTTTCTTAAACCCGATCATTAATTTCTCAGGCAAATTACAGGGCTCTCGTATATTGGATGAACGTGGGGATACCTTTCTCTTTTTTTAATGGTTTTCTCTCTTCTTTTTTTTTTTTTACTGTTGCTTTTGTTATGTCCTCCTACATCTTTTAAACAGATTTCGATATTCTGCTTTTGTGCTTCGTTTATTATTATTTTTTCTCTCTCTCTCTCTCTCTCTCTCATTTTCTCTACGGAGGGAAAAAAAAAAAATAAATTCTTGGTATTTTTCGTTCTTTAATTTCTTACCTGCGAGAGAGAGAGAGAGGGGGGGAGGGGAGGGGGTGTACTTTCCATGGGCGTTAGCTCGCATCAGTGGCCGTATGACAGTTAGCAGTTAATGATAATAATATATTTGTGTTTTCTGCCGCGCGCGGAAGGCTATTTGACGGAAAATTTATTTGTTCTCAGCAATAGGATACTAATTTCTTAGAATGTGTATTTAAAAAAAAAAAAAAATTAAAATAAAATATAAAAAATCGGGATTTCTTTTTTTTAATCTGGAATTTTTGTACAGGTCAGTAATTCTGGAAAAAGTAAGGAGCTCGCGTGATTTCGGAACTTCGTTTTTTAATTTAGATTTATAAATCGCAAAACAAAAATCGTTTAAAGGTCTAGTGGAAACGCGGCCGTGTACACAAAACGGGGGCTGAAAAATTTGGACGTAAAGTCCGTGAATTTTTAATATTTAATATAAAGATTACGCTTTTTTTAACATAAATTATGCGTCCATAATTTCTCCCCTTAAAGGAAAGCCTGTGTACGCCACTGATTATCGCTACTCTCCATTGGCCGCCCGTTAAAATAAAAAAAAACTTCAAAATATTAACACAAATCTGGTGTTATTTAGTGAGTGAACTTTTCCAGCGTATGCTGTTTATAGTTTCGAAAATATGTACAAATAAAGTAGTTGGAAAATTTTCAAAAAATTAATAAATTATGGGTTCTTTTTAGTATTTTATTGATTTACAGAAGAAACAAAATTACTTGAATGGATGATCACTGGTACTATTAAATTATCTTTTTACTTTATAGTAATATCTGACATAACTCTTAAGTTATTTAACAATAACAGTGATGTATAGGCGTAGTTAGATGTATACATTTAAATATCACATAACAAATATATCATGCAATTATATTAATTTATTATTATTATTTTCCTATATTTGTTGTAATTATTTTTTCCCTACTATTTAACTTTCGGAATCTGCCAGCTGGTAATTATTCCTCTTTTTTTTTTTTTTTTTTTTTTTTTTTTGGCAACAGTCTGAATATTCTCCACTCTGTCTTCATGCCATGCTTCCATGCTACGTATATCTCGATCATTTTGCCTCGAGATTTTTGTTGGATTTTTGTTTTTTATAACAGGATACCCCCCGCCCCCACAGTTACATAATTAGCTTTCTTTGTGATGAGTAGCTACATTGAAATCCTGTTTTAATCTATCAATAGTAATACTGAGCATGTAATAAAATTATTTGCTTTAATCATAAAATAAATCTTTTTTGCTTTATAAATTATCATGAATCATTATTTTAAAACGGGATACACTTTTTTTCCCCCGATTGCGAGAGTTAAAAAAAAAAAAAAAAAAAAAAAAAAAAAGGTCTCAAACTGTTACTGCAATGTGCCGAGTCGATTGTTTTTCGTCTTAAGAAATCTTTCACTAAAAACACGTCACAAATCAGGGGTACACAAATATTTACCTCGCGACAAAGACGTTCTCCCGTCGCAGGCTCCAAAAATCAGCCATCCGTTCGATATAAAATTACTTCTCTGCTTTCCTGTGCCCGAAAGCAATCTCTAGTCCAGATTTACCTCGAGGGAAAGGAAGAGAGGGTCCGTGGGGGGGGGGGGGGGGGGGGGGTAGATCTCCATCCTTCACTTCGAACACAAACAGGTTGCTAATTAAAAATTTCTCCCGGAATCGGGGAGGAAAATTTCGGGAACCGGGATTGGATTCCACGGTGTCCCAGTTTTAAAAGGCGCAGCATTCATTCATTTTTCCCGCCTCCGTGAATCTAATTCCTGCCTTCATATTCGGAGAAAATATCTTTTCGAAATCAATTCCAATTTGGTTTGCGAATTGGATACCCGACCGGAATGTTTCCCACTGCATTATTATAAACCCTGGACATCACAAAAGCCTGCCTAGGATCCTGGGAGGACATTAATTCGCGCGCCCGATTAGCTCATTGAAACAACTCGATGGCAAATCCCTGTAGCACGACAACAACTCAACATCCCCCTCCCCCCCTTCCTCCTCCCGCCACACACGAAAATCTAAAATCCTGGCCGGCCTCCCCCCCACCTTCACTCTTTCCTGCAGTTCTCTCCTGAAAGGACAACAAGACCATCTGCCCAGGCACGTATAACAACACAACAGAGTGTATGAATGTATGGCGTATGGAGGGGGTGGGGGGTGGAATTTGTCATGACTCTAGAAGTGGCGAGTTCATCTGGACTGCTGATTAACAGCAAGGATTAGGCACTTCCCAAAATTTTAAGAGGATTATGTTCTCTGTTCTCTATAGTTTCAAACCCGTGGATAAAGCGGTCTTCTTCGACACGCTCGCCGCATATTTGCTGCGCGCCGGAGATGAGCGGGGTGGGGGGAAAATTGCAAAAATATAAAGGAGAGAGAGAACTCAATTCCCGGTCAAGAAGGCTTTTGGAAGAGCTAGCTGCTTGCTGCTACAGCATCGGAATTTAATGTGAGGAAGTCGGCGCGAATTGAATTTGACTATGATTTTGGACGTCTTTTTGGCGTTTTAAAGACCTGCCCCGGTCTTTCATATATTTCATATTAGAAAAGAGAAGCGAGTCAAATCAGCGATTTGCCTCTCGCCGTTCTTGGAGGGAATATTTTGGGGGAAGTTGGGATTGCGGAAGTGAAGAGGTGTTAACGCTGACACTAAAGCCGTTTATGCAGATCAATTTTCCAGTTCAAAATTGCATCATGCTCTTTGAGAAGGGACCGGCTGACAATAGCCTCATTGAATGTAAGAAATATGTTAATTGTTCCCCCCCAAGTTTCAAAAGACTTCCGCAGTCTTAACAGCAGTGTAAAATGAATGCGTAATATGAAAGGAGAGTTCCCGATCCTAATTTACATTTTCCAATCAACTCTTAATAGTTTGTTCGAAATGGGAAGCGTTGTTGGAGTAAAAAGATTATACACTATTTTTTCATATGTTGTAATAGTGGTAAGTATGAATTTTCCCGACTCACTGAAAAACACGAAAAGCCTAAGCGAGAATAACTGAATTGTTATACATTTGCTATTATACATTTATTGGAATCGACGAAGAACTAACTTTATAAATACATGCAAATTCATTCTGTTGCTCTCGTTGCAATTTTCGCGTTTTCATTAAATGTACTATATAAGTAGGAAACAATTTTCATAGACTTACTAATTTCTTACATATATAGGGTATACCCAAATTTATGGAAGATTTGAATTAAATAGAACACGGTTTTTTTTTTTTTTAATAGAAACATAAAGTATATAGGATAGGGTTAAATGACCTCCACGGCTTTGCTGGCACATACTCACCCTTTTGTCGAAATTTTCCAAGACCATTTTGAAATAAATGTGGCTCTGAATTTCGTTAGAGCAGCGTGGAGCCCTCCGCACACCCTCCTTCAATGAGCGAATGGATGTGGGCTCATTGGCATAGATCTTTGACTTCAAATAATCCTCAAAGAAAGAAATCCAGTGGCGTCGTAAATTATAAAGATTTTTCTTTAACCATTAAAATAATAATAATATTTTAAGTGTTTATAATAATCAGTTAATATTTGAGCTTCATAAAAACAGTAAAGTAACTTGAAAACTAATTCATTTTCGAAATTGCGTGAAACACCAATAAACTATTGCAAATATTGCAAGAGTTCTAAATGTTTATAGTAGTATCGAGAAGAATTCTGTTTATAGTATATCACCTAGGTTTAGAGGTACAGTATGACTTACTATGATTTTAGTTAGTTTTATCACAGGTTTGGTTTGGTGTGTGTGATTTTTTTTCCCCTTCAAAGTTAGTATGATGCGTATTTCTTTTTTTCAAAATTTGATGAGATTAATAAGATTAGAAACACTTTTGAGATTTTTTAAACTAATATCATTCTGATACATCTCTGTTCTTAAGTCAACGGTATTTTACATACTTAATTTGAATTTCTTTGGGAAGCAAAGCTTTAATGTTCCTCAGATTACTCCCTCTCGCGGAATACTGGTTTTACTCACGTAATAGTCGCCCCTTTCTTGCCAATTTTCCATGGTGAAAGGCTAGGTGCGACTATTATGCGGGGAAAATCTACACTACATAATATTGTAATTCTAAAGCTATTTTTGCCGCTAAAAAACGGAGGTGCGACTAAACACGGCATGCTTACATGTAGTATTACAATAAAATTAATACTAAAATATAATATCGAACTAAACTATTTTTCGTAGAGATCTTGACAGTCTTATCCATTATAGTACCATTTCCAGTGATTATTTTTTACCCTCTGAACACAGTTTCATAACTTAACTACACCAAAACATGCACGACGACAACTAAAATGAACGCCTGCATGGACAATGTTTTTGTCACAGCGGAAAACGCACGCATTAAATATTTACAGCTCCTGTTCATCCTTGTGCCTCCAATTCCGCAATCCCACCACAACTCTGCATTAAAATAAAGTCGCCTGCCCTGCACATCCCCCCCCTCCTCCTCCTCCACCTTGACCAGTGGTCACTATAGGCCATTATCGGATTCCATTGAGATGGAGCATCTCCTTCTGAATGCCCCAAATCTTTGGGAAGCGGGGAGGCTTCTAATGAAGCATGGCTACGCGTTTGTTGTCATGGAAATTCGAATGCCGATTTGAACATTCGCTCTTTCCTCTCTTTCTGTTCTGGCGAGCCGCCCCCTGCCTCCCTCCCCTCCACCGACTACCAACTTTGGCACCGACAGCTGACCACTGACTGGACTGTGTGTGTGTGAAAGCCCTTGCGTGGAATATTCTTGTCAAAATTACAGGAGATTCCGTGAGTGCGATGCGAGAGGTTGGGGGGGAAAGTTTGGATGAAGCCAGCCAGCATTCGAGCACAGACGCTGAGAAAATATATGCCACCGCCCCCCCCACCCCCACCCCCCCGTTGGACAGTGTGTTTCGGCCAATTCAGACACAGCACCAAGTAAATTTACTGAGAAATGCACACGGCTTGTTTTGTGCGAATGCATTGCATTGAGATCTTTCGTCTGATTCTAAAGTAAAAAATCTGGAGTGACTCCACTCGACTTTCCGAACACTTACGATTAAGATCATGACCAAGCATTTAAATAAATTTTAATCGATGAATAATTCAAACATATATACCAAATTGAAACTCAATCGAATGCACCGATTAAACACTTGCGCACTTTCAAGAAATTTTTGTCGTAGCACTGTAGAAAAACTATAAGTCTTATACACACCAAAATCAATACCGGTCTTAAGATGGTGATTTATTACATATATACCAATTTCAGCTCAATCGAAGGTACCGTTTAAACGCTAGCGCACTTTCAAGAATTTCCCCCCATAGGCCAGAATGTAAAAGAAATCTTTGTAGTAGCCCTGTTGGAGAACTATAAGTCCTATACACACCAAAATCAATACCGGTCTTAAGATAGTGATTTATAACATATATACCCAATTTCAGCTAAATCGAAGGTACCGTTTAAACGCTAACGCACTTTCAAGAATTTCCCCCCATAAGCCATAATGTAAGAGAAATCTTTGTCGTAGCCCTGTAGAAAAACTATAAGTCCTATACAGACCAAAATCAATACCGGTCTTGCGACGGTGGTTTATAACATATATACCTTATTTGAGCTCAATCGAATCAACCGTTTAAACGCTAGCGCACTTTCAAGAAATTCCCCCCGTAGGCCATAATGTAAAAGAAATCTTTGTCGTAGCCCTGTAGAAAAACTATAAGTCCTATATACACGAAAATCAATACCGGTCTTGCGACGGTGGTTTATGACATATATATCCAATTTGAGCTCAATCGAATGCTCCGTTCAGGAGCTATCGTGTTCACTCACATACACACAAACACACACACACACACACACACACACACACACACATACATCTCATAAAAATAGCATAAATGGATTCAGAAGCCCTCAAAACGTGTAAAAACACCAAAATCTCGAAGTCGAATTTTTTCATGATTACAATACTTTCCTTACATGGTACATATTCGGAAAGTAAAAAAGTGAAATTTAAAACGTAAGTAAATCTGAAACACTTTCGGATTTTAAATACGCATTAAAGTGCTATATATTAAAAGCGTATCATAATTTATGCGTCGTCTTATTTTTCTTCCTTATTCCATTAAGTTGGAAAGTGTATCATTATTCATGAGTGTGCCGTATATTTCTTCCTCGTTTCATAAAACCCATCTTTGGAATCGAAATCCATCTTAAAAATCGCCTACTAAAACTGTTTTACAACCTTCGCCAACCACATTCCAACTATCCTCTACCATTTTAAATACTGTTTAGAATGGGTATCCTAATCCATAAATGTGCCGTGTTTTCCTCCCTTGTTCCATAAAGCACTTCTTCGGAAATGAAATCTATATTAAAATCGCCTACCAAAACTGTTTAATCATTTGCGCCAGGTATATTTAAACTATACTTATCCTTTATAAATACCATTTGGAAAGTGTAGCATAATCTATGAGTGTAATGTATTTGTCCTCTCTGTTCCATAAAATACTTCTTCGGGATTGAAATCTATATTAAAATCGCCTTCTAAAGCTACTTTACAATATTCGCCAGGCGTTTTCTAACTATACTCGTAATATATTTATAGTAAATTGTTGCGTTTTGGCACCCAATTGAGCGATCCATTAGCAAAAATTGCAAACCTTGTGCGACTTTCAATATTTTATTAACGCACCCCTCCCACCATGTTATCTGGCAATCACATTTGAAAAGATCTTCACCTTGGCAGTTCATTTCTACAAAACCTGTCTATGAGATCGCGTAAACAAAGTACCGGTATTGAGCGAAATACGAAGCACCCTAGTGCTAAAAAATTCCTGCGGTTCCAAAATTTTATCCTTCTTTTTTTAAAAGAAGGATAGTAGATATCCTTCTATCCTTATCTAGGAAGGGACATCCTTGACTATAGAATATCTAGGAAGTATTGTGTTGGTATTGACAGAAATAGGTTCCATTGTTTCGTAAATGTTTGCAGTTTTGTCAATATACAAGTCCAATGAAAGAACAGTAAAAATCAATTTACCGAAAATCAGATCATGTGCGTTTTATTTCATACAGGCGAAGATTTGCATAGCTGAACTGGACCGCTTTGATGTTATTAAGGTGAATCTCATAAAACTCTGATTTCTTCGCAAGAATTTATCCCCAAATTCTCAGCTATGCACCCTTTTCCTCTAGAACATATGTTCGCACTGATTCAACGTACATGTACACCTCATTTTCACGGTAGTTTTATCAACCTGGAATCGAAACCTGGTCGTTTGACCACAAGTCTGACCACTGAACAGAATGCAATCTGCATCTCGCAGAACGTTACCCGCTATGTTGATTAACCCTCCTTCCACCCTTCCCGTAATTTTCCTTAACTCTGTAGAGCCTCATTAGAAGTGAAGCATTTCTAAAAGAAAAAAATTGGGCCTCTTGCAATAACCCCAAGGCCCCCGGGAAAAAAAAAAAAAAAAACAGATTATGATTGTTTTATACTGAAAGTTTTAAATACTGTGCCCCTTTCAAACACAAATTTTTGTTTTAAGAATAATCTGAAATAAACAATAATAGTTACATGCTGTCAAAGAAACAGATAGTTAAACGTTTTATAAAAGCATCCAAAAGAACATAAGCCCCATGTGTGTATATAAAAGCTCGAATTTAAGAGGATACCCCGGATTTTAATGTTTTTTTTTTTTTAATAAAAGGTTACATTTTATTGCTACTTTGTGACAATTGTCAAATGACGATGACTTTTACAAATACATCCATTAAAAAAAAATCTAATCGTTCTACTGATTTATGGTCAGCCTTGACATTTCCGTTACAAGTGTGCACTTTTGAAGCTAACCCTGAAAGTTAGAAAGTCCCCCCCCTCCCAGATTTCTTTTATTCTTTCTAATTCTCTGACTGTGTGTTTATCTCATGTATACAGAGGAAAACACAAGAATAAAACCGCCTACCAGCACATACTATTTTTAAACTAAATTTAACTGCAAACTACCAAACGTTCAGATATGTTTTCAAGTATTGAATTTGATGAATTTCTCATTTTTATATCAACTTCGAAAGTAATGACACATTTTAATATTATTTTGTAAAGTATATCTCGTAAGATATTCACTCTTTTAATAGAGCATTGCCTTAAAAAGATTAATTCTGCAAAATTAATCAGTGCTCCTTTAAATAATTGTATCTAACATAAATCAAGAAGTTACCAGAGAAGCAGCTTGTTTTCGAAAAATACAGCTCTTATCGAAGAATGACGATTGATCTCGACATGGTTGAAGCAAGAAACAATGAACTTGAGTTGACACAATCATTTATTGTGATCATAAGAATAAGGGAAAATGGGGAAGGAGGGGAGGTATAATTCGAAGAATAATATATGGATTATGTCGACAGCTACTTAAAGAATTCACTGGACCTTAAAAAGATTTTTCATTACTGCTTTTCATTATTATTCTAGTCTAAGCAAAATTGTTATGCTGTAGTAAGATCAGATCCAGTCATTGTTTTCGTTATTATTCTGCTTTAATTAAATAAATATCTAGATTATGCGTGGGACGTAGCTAGCTTCTGAATATTACATACACTTATGATTATTGCCCCAAAAATCGCCCGTTAAATGACAGATTTTGTCTATTTTTTGCACATACCATACCGACAGTCTAAAGCATAAAATTTGTTTTGAGTAAGTCTTACCACTTTACTTAGCCAGTGGCGTACCAGGGGGGGGGACGGACGGTCCGCCCCGGGTACAAGGAAAGGAGGGTGTGGTTTTCGTACATTTTTAAAAAAAAATCATAATAAATTGAATAAAGCACCATTTATTTTCACTTTCTCCTCTTCAGTTTTCTTTTTTGAGTTTCTAATAAAACATGGAAAGTTTCACTAAGAAGATTGCTAGAAGGTTTATTTGCAGTACTCTATCTCAAATGTGCATCAGTACAATAAGAGTTCTCGGAAATTTTTTGTGGGGGATAGGGATACGTATACGTATGTACTGTACTGGATGTACTGATAAGGTGGGAAGAAACTGGTAAAGCGTAGTGATATAGGACATTCATGGGCGCCCATAGAAATTTTTCTAGGGGAGGGAAAACTGCAAAAAATAAGAATTCTAAAGGGGGAGGGGGGGGTCAAACTTTTAAGGAATGTTTTTTACAAAAGAATTTATGCACTAATTGTTTTTTAATAAACTAATTTCATAAAAACTACATTTTAAACTATAGCATTGTTCTGAAATTTGTTTTACACCATGCAATTGAGCTTTGAAGGGGGGGGGGGTGACAAAATAGATGACCGCCGAGGGTACAAAAATCCCTTAGTACGCCACTGTATTTAGATACTGCATCCTCTAGTGCAGTGGTCCCCGCCCCTTAGACCCTGGTCTAGACCCATGGACCACCCCCCTGGGTACGGCCTTGAATAGAGGGTTTAAAAAAAAAAACACGCAACAAGAGCTTTCTTCTCAACGCAATACATTCCAAGCGCATTAAAATAAGTAACGAATCAAAAACACGAAATCAAAATTTTCAAACAGTCAACGTTTTTGATTGAATGCATAGTCATACTCGTCAAACATTGTAAAGAAATAAATGCCTAAATCCGATTTCAGGGTCAATATTTTTTTCTTCTTATTCTTTTTTTATTTATTTTTTATTTTTTTTGCGTGTGTGAATTGTTTCCAGATTTGTAATCAAACGGATAATACCGCACCTCAGAAAACCCATATATCACGTTAATTAGAAACAAAATGGCGCAAATGAGTTTACCCCCGCAATCGGGAACCATGGCCATTTTTTCTCATCATCCCGTCCCCACGCGCAATCACGGTCGCCATAGAAACGCAGGGAGCACCAGGAGCAATGCAAACCTTATTACCATACTAGAGATGGTGGTTTTTTTTTTTTTTTTTTGGCTTTTTCTTTATTCTCCCTGTCCGCCTCTCTTACTATTATTTTCTGTTGCTAGTTCCTCCTGTTTTTCTTTTTTTCTTCTTTTCCTGCTCACTTTTTTATATAGCACGAGGGGTGGGGACGAATCAAAATTCCAATAAACCATAAGGGAAAAAAAAAAAAAAGAAAAGGTAGATGGAAGCGTCCATTGTACGATTAGCAGGGAAGTGGGATGGAGGGGGGCAAAAATAAAAAAAACAACTGGTGCTCCTGCTGTACAGAATGCGCAGAGACTTTGTTAGCTGTCGAAAGAATTTGCATGAAAAAGTTAAGAGGAGGTGTCACCCTTGCGACACTTGTTGAAAGTGCTTGGCAGGTGAACCTTGGGGTAGATTCAGTGGCGTATCTGGGGTGATGCGACTTGCAGGGGCGACTCGGGAGAAATTTGGGGGCCCTGGCACTTTTTGTGGGGGCCCCCTATACAGTAATGCCTCATAGCAGCGTTTCTCAACCTGTGTGGCGGCGCGACCCCCAAGGGGGGCGCAGAGCGTTTGCCAATAAATGTTACTGAGTGAAGCTATAATGAGTAAATTACTCGCGTTGCAACCAGAATAAATTAATTACCAGAATCATGAAACTGCATCTTTGAGATGAAGCATGCAACTTTTGCTGCGAGTGTGAGAAATCGGGGATAGCCAATTAGTAGCAATGACCTCCAGGCATCATTTGCGAGAAGAGCTGCTATGGAATATTGAGAAACTAGAGGCAGGATAAAGTCAGACACAAGTGGCCACATGGATGCATGTCAGTCCGTTTGTGGTTCATGGACTTTGGCAACAATTTCTAACGACAGATTCGGCATACAAGGAGGTTTAGATAGACGGCCAGCTGTTACGATCTGCGCCGATGACAGATATCGGTCGTTATGTGCACGAAGGAATAGAACCGCTACTCCAGCTCAACTCTGATCCACCCTAGCAGTAGCCTAGCCACTGGACTGCAGTAGCCACGGTAGGTAGAAGGCTTCGCGAAGGCGGTCTGTTCGCGAGACGGCCAGCCATTTGCGTGTCCCTCTCACCACGCCACAGAAGGGAACCCACAGAACAACCTGTGGCGCCCCCACAGAAGGGAACGCGCAACATGACCACTGGACGGCTGGAGTTCTGGTGGAGGTGTTCTGTTTACGAATAAGTCCAGGTTTAGCCTCCAAAGCGTTGTTTGATTTGGAGAGAACCTGGAACCCGTCATCAAACATCCGTAAAAGAGATGCACAGGAGGCAGGGTCTGTGTTTGGGATGGGATCTCTGTGGGTGGATGCACAGACCTCCATGTCTGTCTACGTGAACTGTCAATGCTCAGACCTATAGACATCCTTAATGCTTATGTGTGTCCTTATTCTGGGGCAATAGGCGATGATTTCCTGCTTCAGGACGAATGTGCTAGACAACACAGGGCTCGCGTCGAGGATGATTGTCTTCAGTAACCAGCATTTCAGCTCATGGAGTGGCCAGCTCGATCGCCGGACCTGAATCGTATCGAGCATGTCTGGGATGCTTAAGGAGGACGAATAGTTGCTCTCAGTCCTCCTCCTACGACCCTTGTCACACTTGCAACTGCCTTGCAAGAGCCATAGCTCTCCCTTCCAACAAAACTCATAGACCGCATAACTGACGGCATCACTCATTGCTGTGGGTGCTATATTGCTTCTAGGTGGGTCATATTCCATATTGAAGGTACTTCCTACACCAAACTGACACATCCAATTTGTTGACTTTATACCTATGCTAATTTCCATAATATCACAAGTGTCTAGTAATTTCTTTTCATGTTATTTTATAGCTTACTATCTGTGTTATACACCGTGGGTGAGTTTCATTAAATTCTACATGTAACATTTGAATGATCGTCATTTTTGAGATTTTTCCTTAATTAATGATAACCAGTGTATATATCTGTCTCGATTTTTATGCCCCTATATACAGATTTAATCTCCCCCTTTTTTTTTTTCAGCTGTTTCTCTGTATCTATGCCCAAGGCATCTTGCCCCAAGTACCCGTGCGATAATCAGGGCCTGGGTTTATCCTTTAATGCGGTGCATAGTACAGCCTGTAAAAGTGCATTGTAAAATTTCTGAAGGGGCTTGACATGATTAGTTTATTTGTATTTATGGAGCGAAATTGCACGATTTTTTTCGAATTACCCTGTTAACCTTTTTCAGACTGAATTCAGATCCAGGCATATTTTAAATAAGTTTTTTTTTTGAATATTTTGTCTTCTCTAATGCCTTAGTTAAAGGGAATTAGTAATTTAAAAGGGGGAGGGGGGGATATTGTATACAATTTTCGCTGTGTTCCAATTGGAAGCATGGGTTCATTTCTGGACATTTTATTTACTTTTACATTGGTTTCAAAAACGGAATAGACTGACGCGGATAGCTTAAATAATAAGTGAAATTCAGTCGAACCTCGAATTGACGTACAGTAGAACCTCGATAAACCGAGCTTCGGTTAACCGAGGTTTCTGTTAACCGAGGCAATAACGAAGTCTAATTTTTTTTTTTCTCCTTTCCAAAATGAGCTTGGAAAAAATTATACACATTTTAGTTCGTTGTCCGTGTTCCATTTATTGTTTTGTCCAAAAAAAAACAAATCCATTTTACTTTTTAAAATTTACTACTAGAGTTGATTTTCTTTTTAAATGTTTTTAGCTGTGAGACATAAGTTCATATATGTTTATTTTTATCATTTAAAAAACGTTCTATTGTTTTTTACTTTAAAAGTTATTTAAATTCGCAAGCGCGGAAGGTTTTGATACATAGTTTCTATTAACCGAGATTTCCGATATCCGAGGTACTAGCGGTCCCAATTAGCTCGGATAATCGAGGTTCTACTGTACTTTGATTTAACGAATTCTCCGATTTAACGAATATTTTTTCTGTCCCGACAAAAAGGGTGCTAAAATGCTCTGATTTAACGAATTTCTGAATTTAACGAATTTCCGATTTAAGCTTTGATTTAACGAACAACCATCGCTGAAATAAAATTCGCGCATAAACTAAAACTTTGAATTTTTGGCACGCAAAATTAATATCGACAAAGAGCTTTGGAAAGTCGAAACAAAGCACTATCAAGGATTTCTTTCCAAAGTGCCAATAAGTATGTAGGTATGTATTAAGTTTTAAGAACAAGTAACATTAAAGAATTTAGATAATTTTAAAGTTGATCTTATAACGTCTAATTTTTAAGCTCTCAGTACACAATAATCATTCTTTTTTTTTTTCAATATCTATATCTAAGGGTATTTCGCATTGATATTTTTATGAGATACACTTTACAAAAATGGATATTCGATTGAACGAATTGCTTCGATTTGAACCGATTTGAGGGTCCCAGTCAATTCTTTAATTCGAGGTTCGACTGTATTAAGAATTCATGAAAGATTTATTTTTAAATTTTTAAGTAAAGATATGAATTAAGAGTCGGAGAGGGGTATCAAGATAGCTCTGAAAAATTTATGAACATGGCTGTTTTCATGTTTTTTTGTCTACTGTCCCATTCAGGGGCGTAGCCAAGGGGGGTCATAATCCCCCCATGATGAATTTTTTGCCATACAAAATGTATATTCTTCACTCTCTTATCACACACGTGTATGCATATATGTGAGTTGCAGTAGTCGTAACCCCCCCGCATGAAAAATTTCTGGTTACGCCCCTGGTCCCATTCATGATAGAAATGCAACTTATATAATTAAGTCATCTTTTGACTATTATCTGCTCATTTTTTCAAGTCAATATGGATAAAATTTCATCTTGAAATAAATTTTCAGTTGGATATTACCAATTGGGAACATTGGCCTGTAAAAGGTTAAGTGGTGGTCTTTATTGGAGGGCACAACAGCATCTGTTTCCCGGGACTTTTCAGTTACGAAACGAGGTTTGCAAGAAAAAATCCGTTAGGATATGCAAATTTTAAAGTAAATGAAACAGATACTGGTCTGTAGTTGAACAAACATGGTGATCGGTCCAGACTTTTCAGTGATGAGAAGAAATCCCTCATCCATCAAGGTTCTAAAAGCCCACGCTAACAGCACAATGGAAGAGATTAGCTGTGTGGTCGGCGAAATACACCGCTTAATAGACTGAAGAGAAAAGAAAGGTGTGAAGAGTGACACTCATGATTGACCAAACACACACACACCTGTTTACGTCATCCCCCCTCCCCTTGAGGTATCCATAGAACTTATAACAGGCATAAATAACCACGTGTAAGTTCTATGTGAGCTATTTCTTTTAACGCTTTGATGCGCAACCCTTTCGCAATGCTGAAAAAAGGGCAGCCGTTGCCATCGCTCGACTTAACTACCAGCAAAATGGCGGACGATCGAAAGCCAGCTGTCGTCAAAAAAGGGTCTCTCGATCTGTGGCGGCACGCGATGAACGTTTCGATCGTCCGCCCTCTTGCTGGTAGTTAAGTCAAGCGATGGCAACGGCTGCCCTTTTTTCAGCACTGGGAAATCTATCCGGCTGTTCACGCATTCTTCCATTTTTCAGCAGATATCAGTGCTGTTTAAAAATAATCGTGGCAATTGTTTTACGGGAAATGACGTGCTAAAAAGTAAAGGATTTCTCGTGGAGCTATGCAACTATTTTTATAGAAATCCAATCTATTCTTCGTGACTGGCAACAGTCAAAACGTCATGAGTTGGGTGTTCCCAGACCGGAACACTGCGCGTTAAAGGGTTTATATCGCAAGTTACTCAAATGCTGGCACATATTTCTCGCGTCTTCCATGATAAGCAATGATGTCCATGCAAAGGTTCTTCCAGGGAAACGTGAGAGGCCTTTCGATCGAAACCGTCCAAAACCACGAAATGACGGAAAGATCCAAGGGTGTATGTCGAAAAAAAAAAAAAAAAAAAAGAACTCTGTTTTTAGTCTTGGTACACAAATTGAAATAAACTACCATGGTCTCCCAAAAATTCCAGAGGGTTCTTCATAATCTGCTTTACACAGTGCAATAAGCGAAAAAAGCTGTGGCTTTTGAAAAATTTTCAGAAAAAAATTCTTAAACATGGATCTGAGCTGCAAGATTTTTCGAAGAGTGGACACGCTTTGCGAAAATTTCCGATTTTTAAGAATTTTTTTTCTAAAAGTTTTGAAACGGATACAGATGGATCGTTTATTGCAGTATGCAGTACAGCTTGTCAAGAGACAGTTTCAAAATTTTGAAGTGTGTGGCATCATTAGTTTATGTGTAATTATGTACCAAAATCACATGATTTTTTTAGAACAACACCGCTCCAGATATTTTACTTGCACACTTACACCCGGTTAAGTGTGGATATCGATCATTCTTTGAGAAACAAAATTCAGTGGGGGAAACAATAAAATATTCGAGAATAAAAGGGGATGACGTTTCCCTTCCACTTTTGAAACATGTAGTTTATAAATAAAACTGGAGGAGCCTATGTGACCCCCTCCAACAATGCTAAGCTTGTGTCGTGCAGGTGAATTCGCGCAGATCCAGTTACTTTGCAGAAGAAAACGCGTTCAAAATTTATATTTTCAATTCATTAGACCCTTGTAAGGGATACCAAGTTCTATACACGAAAAAAATCCTTTCTGAGGCCGTCATTTTTAGCTAATAAATGAGGGGAAAAATACCAGAAATGAAAAATAACACCTATATGTGTTACCCTCAAGCTTGATTCTTTTCTGGAGCCTTCTCCCCCCCCCCCCTTCATCGGCTTTGTCCATCCAGAAAATCGATCTTTTTTTTTTTCCCTTCTTTCTCTATAAGCATATTTCTTATGGATCGGTCAATATCTCAGGCAAATCGTGAAGGACATACATACTTTTGTCCTCCCCCCCCCCCGAACCCACGTGCTATTCCTAAAGAATAATCGTCCGCGGGAGGGTGGATTCAATCGATAATCTCTTGATTTCCCCCTCCCCCTCCCCCCCTTTCTTTCCCTTCCAAACCTTAATCTTTCATCTTTTTTTTGCACGCACACCGAAAAGTGGTTATCGAAAAAATGTAATAAGTTTCATTAGATCGCCAACAGTAAATGTCCAGACAGAGGTTCTCTTTAAGACTTATTGCATTTACTCTAGAGCAGTGATTCCAAACGGGGTCCAGGGGGACCGCCTTTGCAGAGCCTGATTATGACCAACGGGGGCCCCGGGCATTGATGAAGTTGGGGGGCCTCCCATCTATGAAATTTATTTTATTTTTCATAAAATTCTGATATAAAAAATATATTTGAGAACAATATTTGAAATAGGGGGCCCTTTCGAGCCGGGGGCCCTGGACAAAGTCCCGATTTGCCCATGCGATAATAAGGCTCTGCCCCTTGGGGGGGTCTATGAAGCTTTTAAAGGGGTGGGGGTCTATGTGATAAACTTGCCTGTTTTAGAATTTTTAAGGAACATAAATGATGTATAATAATATCCCTTTTACTATTTATAAATAGAATAAAGATTTTCATTTGAGGTGTAATTAACGAATGTTAATTAAACCTCAAATGACCAGGCTGACCAGACCTCATAAGACCAGGCTGGTCTGCAATTTCTGATGGAAATTACACAATATGGCTAGTGACACGCTGGCAAAGAATCGGCGATACGTTTTTACGCCTTGCATTTTACGGCTTCAATTTTTAACATTAATGTGATCAAGATGTGTTCTATATATAAATCGGTGATATAATACGACCCTGTAACAACGAAAAGTTTGAAGGCTGGGAAAAAAAAAAAACGAAAAAGCTGCTAAGTTAAACAGAGCAATTGGACTATCTGAAGTATTATATTTCAGAAACGCAAATAAGATGAAATAAACAATAACGCTGGAACCAAGCTTACAAAAAATATTGATAAAGAGTGGATGTGTAGAACGCCAGATTTGAATAGAGGTAATACTCATTCTTAGGGAGTTAAACCTCGGCAAGTCATTAGTATTCAATCCTTAAGGAATTAGTATTCAATCATTATAAAATTATTAAATCGTCTTCAAGGAATTAAAAAAATAAAAATGACACCTTGATGAAGTCAATATTATTGATCCTTTCCAAAATAATTTACTTGTCAGGAATCGTCTTTTGACCTTGATTGGATATATTCATACCTCTAGCGGATGCTTTGGCTGCGTTTTACAGTGTAGGATGTATATGCTTTCGAAATAGTCTTATTTTGCTAGCCCGATGTTTTGATTAGTTTTTTTAATTTTTTTTTAATTTTTAGAGCCACTTGATCGGATACAGGAGATACAGAATTTGCCTGATCTCCACAGCACTACAATCACAGCAAAAGAGCTACTTTTTCTTCCCTTATTATAATCGGCAATTCTATGCGTTGATTGATTATCATTATAAATAAATCTATTAAAACTTGTAAAGTAATAATTGAATTTTTCAGCTAGGTATTATATTACTAGTCAGACGTACATTTTTATTGGTCAACTCTGATTCTTTTGACATTTGATAAGCTATTTACAAGCGCTTCATGAAGTGGCGTAAAATCATCGTAATTTACCTGAAGAGAATTTTTCGCACTCTCATTCAGACCACACACAACTCAACTCGATGGGGTGTCGTAACAGTGAGCAAGACAGATGTGCCCTGCCGCAAAGAAATAAACAAAGACAGCATAAAAACCACGCAGCGAAGGTTTCTTTAAGGAAGTCACAACGTTGCAATTATACGACCGCGTGATAAGATAGCAATTATCTTCAGACGGTAACGGCAGCGAAATGCGGGGTTTTATGATGAATTATACTCCGAAAAAAAAAATGGAAGGTTTCAAGAGTTTAAACTTGTTTCTCTGACTTGGAAAAGATAGGGTTGGAGATAGATCGGAAGATAAAACAGACTTTTATTGTAATTGTTGGGATGTACCGCAGTGTTTAATGCCCGGCCGAGGTCAGATCATGATCAGCAGCTGTCAAGTTCTAAAATGGCCAGCGAGCGAGTTCAACTCTTTGCAACAGTAGTGGTATACTTCGGTTTGATATGAAAGCTCCGTTAAGGGATATTCCACAATCCTCAGAACTAACTCTGCAGGCTTTTGTTTTCGCAAAAACATTCGCCGATTTACCACTGGCAGTGCTCTTTTGTATGCTGGTTAAGTCTCTCCCCCACCCAACTTTCACAAGCGCACCAATCTAGTGCGCTAGTGAGGTTTCTAATAACTAGGAAAATGCGAATATTGGCCTCCCAAAGGTGTTCTTTCGGACGGAAGACAATAAAATTTGAGTTTTTTTCGACAAGCGACGCGAGATAGAGGCATGGAACTCTTACTGGTCTATTCTCCCTCGGTTGTACGAAAATAGTCTGTGGTTAGCTGTCAACTGTTCTGGCCCAGCCAAGGATCTTAAAAGATGTTCCCTAAACAGACAACTTCTCTTTAGGGACGATGATGCAAGACATGTCAAGCGTAAATCGTCCCTTACACCACGTGTTTATTATTTGCATAAACTCCAGTTCATTATACATGCACATGCATAGTTAGTGTGGCATGTGAGATGTGTATTACTGAAAAATAGGTTCGTTAATTATTTTCTTTTTTCATACCACCTATAAAATTAACATTTTTGGAATAAGCAGCCAGAAAAATTCACCGAGAGACAATCGAAAAAGATAAAGGCTCAAAAAGAGATTTTATTTTCAAGTCCCGATTTCCAGAGACGGGGGACGGGTTACATGTCTGAATACCCCGCCCTACCCTTTTCTGTGGTATACGCAAGGAGAGGACAGTGGCATATTAGGGCATGTCGATTTTATTTTATTTCCTTTTTCCAAAAATGATGGGGGTCAAAAATTTGTGTTTCGGTTAGCAAATCACAAATATATTTACAAGAATTGGCAATTACATTGGTTTGCTTGGTAAATAGCTACTTCAAATTAGTGGCATTTTCACGTTTCATGTAAAATTTGGTGCAAACTGTCTTCTCACAAGAAATTCCTTATTATTTTTCTGTCTACTTCTGCTCTAAGGTTAAGAATATACTTTATTAGACATTAAAAAAAAATATTTATACCACTCGTTAAAGTTTTCAAACTAGCATTACTTATATGAAGCTGAATGTCTTTTTGTTATTTTTTAATTTCTTTATTTAAAATTACCTAGAAATATTAACTATCATACATCATATTAACATCATACTGACATACAAATACTGACATTTTCTTCTATTTTTTTTTCCATGCACGAATAGTTTCTTCAACTTGCAAAATCTGAAAATCGGATTTATGGCCATTAAAAAGACGTCAAGACTGGCAACTTCCACTCAAATGAGTAACTTTGTAGGAGCTGGTCGAGAAATGCTGCCTTCGTAACTTCCAACTCTGCGTGATATTCTAAGATATGGTCTGGTCTTCTATTAAGAGAACAGAGTGGAGAGAATGAGTCAGAAAATAACCATCAGCCACTGTTATAAAGATTATTTATCCAAAAATGCTTGAAAAGCTAGCAAACAGTTGTTTTGTGGTGCCAATTTTAAATTCGAGAGTCACGACCTTGAAGATAGAAGAAAACTGTGAAAAAGCCAAAATTCCCTGCAGATTCTGTGTGCGATGATTCTGATGTACCTTCTACTTCGAGTGCAAGTCATTGTTATAATACATTACAATTGCGCAATGTTGCATTGTAAAGTATTTCGTATGGTGTCGGTCTACGTGCTACAGCTTCCATTACAGCAACTACATTTTGGATGCTGGATTAATTACTACTAGGAGACAGGAGACTTGTGGTTGATCACAATAAAGTAAAAAAGGCACAATAAAAAGTCATGAAATCACTTTATGAAGAGTTTCATACTCGATGCCTGACAGTAATACTAAGTGTATCTTCTTCGATGGAAGCAAAGATTCCACTAAAGTTCTGTTACAAGCAGATAACTCAAGTCGTAAGTTCCCAAGTATTGTGAAAGAAGATCATTACACTGTTTGCAGTGAGCCAGGCGGGAGATATCTTTGCCATTTTACAGAAAGACTTTACGGAAAGGAAACCTGCTGAAGTCATTGCCAACCATCTTGTGGATTTTTAAAAGAAAAACAGCATTGATGAAAGTTTGCAGGCCATTGGTGGTGACTCAACGAATGTTAACACTGGTTTGGGAAGGAGTCATGAATTGGGCTGAGGTAAAGTTGAATCGAAAACTCATCTGGTTGGTTTGTGCTCTTCATTCTAATGAACTACCTTTGAGGCACCTGATGGAAAAACTTTGTCTAACAAATAGAGTGGTACAACTGGCAACATGCTTGGTACTGGAACAGAACTTGAAATCAATCCGTCATTTGTCGGAATATCCTTTCCAGAGCCTTTGGTTTCGTTGTTAAATCTCTCTACAGATCAGTCTTATAGTTGCAGGATAACTCGGGCCATAAGGACAGGTGTACTTCCAACTGATCTGGCATTATTAGAAATTGGTCAAGCCCATATCAGACGCTTAAAAAAATACACGACAAACTACACAGACAACCTAGGGCAACCGGTTCTACCGCCTGTACTTTGGGTTGGGAAAAAACCATGTGTGATACTGTTGTTCGACACACGCAATTTTTCCCGATCAGTATGGGAAAAGTGTCAGTTGGGACAACTTTTTGCCTTCAGCCAATCAGAGGTACTCCTTATTTGACGATGGTAATTTGGAATTCTCCTATGGAGATGGCCGATTGACTGAATTTTACTGTTGTATTGTAAGAGCCGAATTATTAGCGAAAGAGCAAAATAAATAAATGAAGTATTGAAGCTACTTCATTTATTTATTTAGCACTTTTTTTTTCAAAAGAATAATACACTGTATTTTTATTACTATTTTTTAAATAGCTGAAAATTATATTTATGCAAGTAGGAAAATGCATTTTTATATTGCGCTTTTCTATATGTGTAAAATATTATTCATTGGGTGTCTAACAAGACATGTTTTGTAATTTTAATAGCATTTCCTAAAAGAGTAATTAGTCTTTTAGTTTTTTTACTTAATAAAGATAATAATTCCTGGTATGATGCACAAGTACTTGTGGACAGCAATTACCGAGTTTACTCGTGTAATAGTCGCACACTTTTTGGCCAGTTTTTCATATAGAAAATCTAGGTGCGACTATAATGCGGAGAAAAATCTACTATATGTAATATTGTACACTCCAATGCTAAAGCATTACTCGTATTATAATAAAACAACTAACTTACCAAATATTTCCAGTTTAATTGCCGAATATTAAATAATCTTTTCTTCAATTGTACACACACACACAAAAAAAAGAGGCATGTTTCTTTTTATAGTAATACTTTTATGGACACAAATGACAATCAAAAAGTGACTGCGAGTTTTATGCGGGGAAAATTTTTTGACGTTTTTTTCCTGTTTCAAAACGAGGGCGTGACTGTTATACGAGGGCGACTATTACGCGAGTAAAGACTGTAACGGCAGTCTTTGAAGGACGTACTCAATGTTTTCATACTGTGCAGTATGGGAACCTACAATACCCCTACTCTATAGTAGGGGTACCTACATTGCAATACCCTTACTTGACGCAGCTGGTTGTGCGGCACAGCCAGCTGCGTCAAGAAAGGGTCTCTAGATCTGTGGCACGCGATGAACGTTTCGATCGTCCGCCCTCTTGCTGGTCGTTAAGTCGAGCGATGGCAACGGCTGCCCTTTTTTCAGCATTGGGAAAGGGTTGCGCCTCAAAGGGTTAAGGGTGTAGTTCAAAGAAACAAAATTTCCCTCATGGTCTAGGTACACAAATTAAAATAAACTAATTGCACCAAAAATTCAGAATTATTCTTTCTGAAGTCTACTACCCACCGTAATAAACGAAACAATGGTGCCTTTTATAAAACTTTAGCAAAACAATTTTCAACATGGAATTGTATAGCAAAAATTTCCGAAGACTCACGCATCCTGCTAAATTTTCGATTTTTAAGAATTTTTTCTGAAAGTTCCACAACTGATACAGATTTATAGTTTATTACGGTGTTTATAGTACAGCTTGTAAAGAGGCATTCTAAAAATTTTGAAGAGCATGACATAATTGGTTCATTTGTATTTATGTATCAAAATCACAGGATTTCTTCGAACTACACGGTTAAATCACAATTCAAAAATTAATATTTTATTTATTTACTTTTCTTATCTTGTAGAAAGAGACCGTTATTTCTAATTTCATTTTCACTTTTAATATAAATAAGAACAGTTCTTTGTCCAAAATTTCACTAAAATTTTTGTGGTGTCATATGCGTTTTCTTTTTATGCGTTTTCTTTTTTTCACACTTGGTTTTATGTTTTGTCGACTCTACCTTCAACCTTTCCCCTAATCGCCAATCACGAGATAGTGCGCCAAATACAGTGCCGTATTCACATATTTTCTCCAACTAAAGCAACTAAATTATAACCCTTTCCTCTGCCATACAAATCGCGCAAAACTAGTTGTCTGTGTAGTTACACGAGCGTCTGATATGGGCTTAATGGAGGTCACTATGGCCCACTATGACCCCTAAACTAAAATCCTGGTACACGAGCGTCTGATATGGGCTTAATGGAGGTCACTATAGCCCACTATGACCCCTAAACTAATCCTGGGTGCGCCACGTGACCAACTTCGTTCTAAGAAGAAGAGGGCGATGCTTTTGCTTCCATGGACGCCAGACAAAGGTATACCGCTGGTGATTATATCCTAATCCTTAAAGTACGTCGAGGCTTAAAAGTGTGAGTAAATATTATAGGAACCAGTGTAATCAATAACAACAGCGGTCTGCACAAAGGAATACCAACTGAAACATATCAATCAGATTAAAATTTCTCAAACGACAAGGAAACAAAGAAAGGAAAGTGGTTTCTTTTACAAATTTTAAATAAGCTTTTTGGGTGAGTCGATATTGCAAGAATGCAAGCATTTCTGGTAAAGAATTATCTTACAGCGCGAACAGATGATTTTCTATGGACAACCTCGGAAAATTCTTCCATATAATAGTTTAAGATATAAATACACTCCAACGTTTATGATAATCCAAAACTACATACTTTTCCTATATGTGTAATGTTCATGACTTAGTAAACAGATGTAGACCTCGAACGGGGACTATTGTCACTAACTTCGCTAATTTTTAAAAAGTGCTTTTAATGTTCAATTAGAAAGTATTTGTTTTAGCCGTCTTCGAGTTTTATTTTTATTAGTGGAACCTCCTAACTTGGATACTTTGGGGGGGGGGGGCACCTGTCCATCATATAAAAGTATACCTCTATAAGTTGGACACTTTTCGAAGGAATCGCAGGTGGCCAACTGGCCAACTTACTAAGGTTTCCTGTATTATTTTCTTTATTCTATAGTTATTGTTTAACTAATTTTTTTTAATTTCTTAATTTTACTTCCTGTCTTACACTATGTTCTAAAGCAGTGGTCCCCCCCCCCCGGCTGCTGGCCGGTACCGGTCCGTGGATCCAATGGTACCGGGCCACACAGGGGACATTAAATTACTTCCCTTTTATTTACTGTGGTGTATTTCTTTCGTTTTTTGTTTTTTTTCCGACTTTGTAGGGTTTGTGCTAATTTATACCTTTCTAACAGAAGAAATCTTGTAACTAATTTAAATTAGTTAATTGTTTATTAAACATTTCAAGATTATGAATTAAAATTGCCGTCGTAAAATTCAGGGTTCCCATAGATTTTTGCGTTGTAGTTAGTTAAAATGTTAAAACACTTAATATTCATTTTTTGGTGTAACTGAATTTTCTTAAGGTATTTTTAAATACAATTAAATTAAAATAATTAAATCAAAGTATTCTAAAATATAGCCGACTCCTGGGCTTTTCTGTCTATGCCCCTGAAAGGCAAATGTAGTACTACCCATTTTTCTTATTTCAGCGTCTTCTTTGGAAGAATTTCTAACTGATATATTATTAAAACACAAAATAATAAATATAAATAAAATTTTCTTAAGGTATTTTTAAATACAATTAAATTAAAATATTCTAAAATATAGCCGACTCCTGGGCTTTTCTGTCTATGCCACTGAAAGGCAAATGTAGTACTACCCATTTTTCTTATTTCAGCGTCTTCTTTGGAAGAATTTCTAACTGATATATTATTAAAACACAAAATAATAAATATAAATAAAATTTTCTTAAGGTATTTTTAAATACAATTAAATTAAAATAATTAAATCAAAGTATTCTAAAATATAGCCGACTCCTGGGCTTTTCTGTCTATGCCACTGAAAGGCAAATGTAGTACTACCCATTTTTCTTATTTCAGCGTCTTCTTTGGAAGAATTTCTAACTGATATATTATTGAAACACAAAATAATAAATATAAATAAAATTTATGTAAAGTTACTGCTTATTTTCGAAACAAAGGCGAGCACAACAAATGGATCGAATTTAAATAAGAAGGTTTTGAAATGCAATCAAGAAAAAACAATTTAAGTTCATCGAATGAACAAGAAAGAAAAATCATGCCTAACGCATTGATAATAAACCACCTTCCAACACGTTCTTGTTCGTTCATGCAGCCTGCTTAGCCCATAGTTAACCCCGTTTACGCCTAACATTGCAAAGATGCAACAGCAGGCGCAGGCACTGAGGCACTATGGGCTCATTCCAGGACCCATGCCGAAAAGCAACGATGGGCACAAAAGAAAATGGCTGCCGCCGCGACTTTATATCCAACGGTGGTAGCGAGCAGGTTAAAGCAAATAAATCTTTAAAATATTTTTTGTCATGTATCCATAAATTGTTATGATTATAATATAATCCTGTGTTACTATTAATATGTAGGGTACGTGCAGTGGGCAACACTTGGACAGCGGTGTTGATTTCCATCGGGAGATTATTGCAATGAAAAACTCATTTATTCTGTTCGCTCCCATCGTTAATAAGGGTTGCAGAAAACTCTGGTTTGATTCCTGGGTTCGTCTTTCTAAAGTCCAGTAGGTGTAGGAAGTTCTAGTAAAGAGTCCACTGGTCAGGATGGAACACGAACTTTATTGCTTCTAGAACTTCGTCGAACCATCAGCTGTACAAAACACACAAGCACAATCAGACAGTCACGTGCTTTTAACAGTCCGTTTAGTACAGAAGCGTTCACAAATGCTGTATTTCTCGCACAAAATAAAACACTTCCACAGGCAAAAATTCAGTGGAAACTTACGAGAGAAATCGTACACAGTCCCTCAAGACTCAGCAATGAAGAATTGACACACAGCACTCAAAAACAAAACCTCCAAAGCAAGCTAAATGCAGTTTTTCTAAGTGCCAATACAAGGGCTTGAGCTTTCGAGGACATCTATTCTTAGTGGTGAGCGGAAAAAACGCCGCCGGAAATAACGCCGCCGGAAATAACACCACCGGAAAAAACGCCGCCGGAAAAAACGCCACATGGAAAAAACGCCACCCGGAAAAAACGCCGCCGGAAAAAACGCCACCCGGAAAAAACGCCACTTTTAATAGCTTTATGATGTAACATAATCGTCATATGCTAATCGATGAGGAAAGGAGCGTAGCCAGAATTTTTTTTCGGGGAGGGGGGGGGGGGTTGTATGAGAAATAATTTTGTATTGATAAACTTAATTTCTTATTGACGACAAAAATCTGAAAGCTCTTAATAAATAGAGAAATACATCCCGATATCCCACTCACTTCTTTAAATTAAATGTTAGTCTAATTCTAATGATTTTAAACAAATTTTTAAATACTGAAAAAAACAATAACTTTTTAAAGGAAACTGGTTTAAAATGATTTAAAACTCATTTCTTAAAATGTAAATATTGGCTATGTATAACTGTGATTAAAATTAATAGTTAATTAGTTTTGTTAGAATAATTAATTAGTTTTGTTTGAATAGTTTTAATAATTATATGTTTACTATTTTTGATACTGAAAAGCTTATTGCCCTTCACAGACTTTGAACTGTAAGCCTTCTTATGAGAAATCTTAAACTTTCTAAATCACCTCATTAATGCAAGGGAGTATATTTTACTTATTGGGAATTTCTGCAGGAGGGCTGTATAAAAAGTAAAAGTTTGTATTTATTTACTTTTAATTTCCTGAAAATTTTATTCGACACCATAAAGTAACTTTGTAATTAATTATATATGTCTAAGATCAATATTTAAAGAAGAAAACCGTAGATCAGTGCTTTTAAGATAACCTCTCTAATAGGAATTGGAAGGAATTATGACTTCTGTTTAATATTAAAAATATAAAACTTTTTACCTTCAGTGTAAGTTATGATGAAATAAGTTATTTTGATTTTGTGTTTAAGGTCCTTAAATTAAGGAAGATATACACGAGGGCTGTCTGCTTAATTAAGGCATGCCTTGGGCGGAGAACTTTTTGAGGGGCTCTAACGCTTATTCAGGTTACAACTGGAGAAAACAGTCGCGCCGTAGGCCAGAACCCTAGACCTACACACCTCAGCCCTTTACCAAATTGTCACGAAATTAGTAGAAAGTATTTATATTATAATGCAAAAGGTTAAAAATAATTTTTTTAAGCTTTATAGGATAAATTTATATCTTATAAAGCTCTTTCTCTTGCCTGTCTTTTATATGCCAAAAAAAAACAACAAAAAAAAACATTAAAACATGAAAAAAATAAATCCTTATCCCCCCCCCCACACACACACACACCTATGTGTTAATTAAAATCTCAGTTATGGATTTTATTTCTTTGATATCTCAACACTTCCATGTCATCAGAGTACCTGCATGCAGTTTTGGAGTCATAGCCCCTTAAATTTTCATTTACTATTAAGTAATTGGCAATCTTTTTTTTTTTTTTTTTTTTTTTTTAATTAACGGAAACCAAAAGCTTTCTAGGAAAGTCTTCCCCCACCCCTCCTTAGCGCCTACCGAATTATGCCCAAATTGAATTATTGAATTAGACATGTGCTTTCCCCCACTTCTGTAAAACAAAGTACATTAAACCTCATAATTCAACTGAATACCTCATTCCACCCCACCCCACCCCCATTTTCTGCAAAACAAAAGAAATTTATTTTATGTATTTAATTAAATTATTACACAAATATCTTTTCAGGTGGCGTTTTTTCCGGCGGCGTTTTTTCCAGGTGGCGTTTTTTCCAGGTGGCGTTTTTTCCTACATTCGCTCTTAGTATAATCATTATGATTACTGTAATGTAGTTGCAGTAATAATGTACTAAGTTTGGCTGAATGTAGCGGGACGCTACAACCAATTCCAAAAATTTTCTATATTTTTTAGAACGATTTTTAGCATTTACTTCCATGTATATTAAGTCATAGGAGAAAAAATAGAAGAAATTATTATACTTGAAAAACTGAATTATTCGTAATATAAACAAAAAAAAATTTTTAGAGACTTTTTTTGCCCTAAGACCCCCACCCTCCCCCACCCCCGCTCATTTCGTCTTGGATAATATCTTCGGCCCCACACTATTTTTTTTTGGTGGGGGGGGCTAATGAAACTTATTGGAAAGGTAAGGGAATTTGAACAGAAACGCATCTAATTTGCAAGCCATAACCTTCCCACCCAGTGAAAAATTCCATGGAGTAGAGTCATTCACGTCGGTAAAATCGACAAGATAAAGATATTGTGTAGATCTTTCTACAACTGTAACAATTGTGGTAAGAACTGTTATTGTTCTGATATTTCAGGAAACACTTTTTACTGGTTTTATTCCGCTGTGCCTGGCATTCGAAATGCTGACCGGCGCCATTTGGCCGGAGGGTTTTTTGTCAAAGTAGACAAAAAGCCGGGGAAAGTCTTGGAACATACTGGGGGTCCCTTTCACTGATTTTCCGGCTAATTGCACAATGGACGTCCACCTCCAGGGATTATCTCCTTCCATCAGGTTCTCAGCACTTAAACCCTCCATTGATAATTGGAGAAATTCTCTTATTTTTAAAAGCCCAACCTATTTCAGGAAACTTTTTCCCAATCTTATCGACCAGTTGTATAGTACAGCATCTTATCTATCTGTAGCCGATTTGAACTGGCCGTCCCTTTTGTCTCATTGTTTAGCATTTTATGGTTTGGGTTTTTTGTCAGGGTTTGCTTGTCATTCCGGGAAGGTGTGCCCAGAAGACATCCCTAGAGTGTGTGAATGCGCTGGTCAAGTTTCCCTCCAAGAAGAATCTCAGGGCTCCATTGTTTACTACTTGGCAATGTCGTATTTGACAGGAAATCCACCCCCCTTCTTCACTTTTTTTATTGTTCACCAAAAGTTTACGGCAGACTGCCCTAATTATGAGGATTTATGGGGCTGTTTTTAAATGCTGGTTACTTCAATGCAATTGTGTGAATGTAACTCCCACAATTTCGACATGCATTTTTTCCCAAAAAAGACTGGAAGAAATTTATGAACGAGAAGATCGAAAAAAAAAAAAAAACTGAAACATCTGTGGTCGCAAACAATCCTGAGAAATAAAATGCAAATGCACTGATTTTTCATTGAAATTTGAAGTCTCAAATATTCATCGTATTTTGAGTGTAGGAGGGCCTCTATATTTGGCGAATATTTATTTTCGGTAACACGTATAAGGCTGAGAATAAAATAAGATAATATAGTGAGCCCACACCACATTTCTCTGTTAGACATTCTAGTAAGAGTTTTTTTTTTCGTTTTACAAGTACGCAAGTCATAATTTCCCTCTTCAATAATCTGGGACAGGAAAACGTACTTCCATCCCATTTTATTGACCATTTTTACTGGGATAAATTTAACAAAAATTTGGGACTACGTTGTTTTTTTTCTCCTTCCCCCCCCCCCCTTCTTTTCTTTCTTTTCTTTCTTTCAAAGTAGGTATATTATTTCTTGGCAAAATCCCTCTTTTATTTTAAATGTAAAATAAATAAATAAATATTAAAAAGATTCAAGGTCTTCCCTATAATAAGTTCAAACCAAGCCTTTTTTTGTTTTTAAAGGCACTTTTTTCCACACATTATATAGGAATGTATATAAAATAAAGATGTAAGCATTGACATAACTGGGTAAGATTTTTGGATAGTTCTAGGGTGAGTTCTAGTCCC
The DNA here is from genome assembly GCA_038373885.1 of Cheiracanthium punctorium. Classification (NCBI taxonomy): domain Eukaryota; kingdom Metazoa; phylum Arthropoda; class Arachnida; order Araneae; family Cheiracanthiidae; genus Cheiracanthium; species Cheiracanthium punctorium. Next base: position 434,152 of record JAWZYV010014639.1, on the reverse strand, counting down.
CCCCCCCCCCTCTCTAAAGCGGGCCACATTCTATTGCAGTAGAAAATCAAATTTTTTGGAGTGGGGGAAGGGCTTTGATGGATATACATAGCGATTGTTTTCCATTGAATGCTGTTAATTTCAGTGATTAATATGATAATAGATCAAAACTGTGGATTTTCAAAGCATAAAAAGTGGTTTTGTTAGTCAAAAACAAAATAACTTTGGGCCAAGCTGGCATTCGAATACCATCCTCATATTTACTACTAAACAAGTTTAAGTCCAATGTTAAAATAAAGATTATTTTGACGGGTTTTTTCTTCTTTCTTCTGTATTTCTTCCCTACATTCTATTTTTCATTGCCAAGTTACGTTACCAAGTTACTACGTTGGCAATTTTGCTACTTGTAATTTACTACTTAGTTGCCTAGAATTCCTCTCTCAGGTAAAATATCCAAACATTTTAACCCTTTGAGGCGCAACCTTCTCCCAATGCTGAAAAAAGAGCAGCCGTTGCCATCGCCCGACTTAACGACCAGCAAGAGGGCGGACGATCGAAACGTCCATCGCGGGCCACAGATCTAGAGAGCCTTTTTTGACGACAGCTGACTGTGCCCGCGCACAGCCAGCTGCGTCAAAAAAGGGTCTCTAGATCTGTGGCACGCGATGGACGTTTCGATCGTCCGCCATCTTGCTGGTAACAACCAGCTGTCGTCAAAAAAGGGTCTCTAGATCTGTGGCAAGCGATGAAAGTTTCGATCGTCCGCCCTCCTGCTGGTAGTTAAGTCGAGCCATGGCAACGGCTGCCCTTTTTTCAGCATTGGGCAATCTATCCAGCTTTTCTCGCATTCTTCCATTTTTCAGCAGATGTCAGTGCTGTTAAAAAGAATCGTGACCCTTTTTTGACGGGAAATGACGTGCTAAAAAGTAATGGATTCTCGTGGAGCTCTGCCACCCGCCACTATTTTTATAGAAATCCAATCTATTCTTCGTGACTGGCAACAGTCAAATCGTCAGAGTTGGGTGTTCCCAGAGCGGGAACACTGCGCGTTAAAGGGTTAAAATCAAGTAAGTAAAAATTGTTTTTCAGCCGCTCAGGCGAAATCCGTTCGATATCTCACTTGAGTCGAATTGTTCTTCACCGATAATCTCCAAAATGAAAAACATAAATGTAATCGACCTAAATACTGGAAACTAATTGCTTAATAAACTTCTATTACTGATTTTCCTTCTGTCATCTCTTTCCTTCTCTGTAACACAGTAAAATCCCAGGATTCCGGTTTCCAGTGATTAAGTTACTGCTTTTGTTAATTTGACGGAGAAAGGTATTAGAAAATGGTCCGGCATTTTTGTAGCACTAACAAATAATTAGGTCTGAGGATTTTTATTTTTCTCCCTCTCTCCGCGAAAAGAAATTTTTCTTCAATTTTCTCAATTCGAAATAACAGTTGAGAAATAGAACAAAAGCAAGATGGAATTTGAGGAAATAAAAGCTATGAATATAATAAAATACGAGAATATTCACATTATATGTATATAATAATTATAAATGTTTGTTTATATTTATAATAATATAAATCGCCAGTATGATTAAAAACAAATATTTTAGTTTCGTTAATTTAGCCTAGTGATGGCATGAATGAATGAAACTATTCGAATGAATCGATTATTAAATCTATTCGAGGCAATCGATTTCTCAGCACACAGCATTCGAATTGTGAAACGATCGCAAATACTATTCGAATCATGAAAAACGCGAAAATTCACTATTCGATTAATCAATTACCGATAATATTTTAAATCGATGAATCGAATTTGAAAATCATTCGAATGGCACATCACTACTTTAACCCTTTAACGCGCGGTGGTCGCGCCATGAAACCACCTCTTTCCAACGCTTTCAACTGCTACTCGCAAAAAATAGGGTTAAAGGGTCCCAAAGCCGAAAAAGTACACCTGTTGCCATCTCTCGAGTTAGCTACCAGCGAAATGGTGGTCGATCGAATCGCCCAAAGCATTACGCGATGGTCAATTGGATCGACCGCCATGTTGCTGGTAGTTAACTCGAGAGAGGGCAACAGGTGTATTGTTTCAGCTTTGGGTATTGTATAAAGTTGCTATTTTATATAGATCTGAAAATGGTTGCGCATTACTGGGTTAACCCGCTTCTATTGTTTGTAAGGTCCCAACGACAGCGATTCTGCCTCCCTACTTGAATCTTTGAATGCCTTCGTTGCTACCCAGCTCAGCCCAGCGTTTGCGATGGTCAGATGTTTGCGTCGTCGTCCAGTCGTTTTGCGTCGTCCAGTCGTTGCTGGCTGTGCCGGCACAGCCAGCTGTCGTCAAAAAAGAGTCTCTAGATCTGTGGCACGCGATGAACGTTTCGATCGTCCGCCCTCTTGCTGGTCGTTAAGTCGAGCGATGGCAACGGATGCCCTTTTTTTCAGCATGGGGCCATCTATCCAGCTGTTCTCGCCAGAGGTGGCTCCAGTGGGGGGTCCGGGGGGGCACGTGCCCCCCCGTCGGGGAACTTGTGACCCCCCATCGGGGCTATTTGATTAATTCGTCGGGGAATTTTCAGAAGAAGAAATCTATATTTTAGCTGAGTTTTAATTTTGATTTTGCGATTTGAAAAAATTAATTTTGTACTTTTTAAATACACATGAAAGGCAAATGAGTATTGGAGATTGAAGCGGAAATGTTTACATTTCTGAGAGATAGCTCATTGGGGGGGGGGGAGGGGGGGGTTATTCCTCTGAACGTCTGAATAATGGCTAAAACTACTTTCCTTTTTCATTCATCTCTTATCTCTGCGATCCTTTTCATGTCGAATAGTGGGCATTTTTTTTTCTTGTTACGGCAACATAGCATATCATTGTGAAGTTTATAAAAGTTTAATTTCACTTTTGGCTTTATGTTTCCTAAAAAGAACATCGGTGGTGCCAAAAGCACAAGATAAAGTACAGTGTGCTTATCGTGATTTTTGATAATGATATGTAAAAAAAAAAAAAAAAACATAGGAAAACTAAGCATTCAGATCTTCATAAACAAAATCGACTGGCGCCTGTTCGAGTAAGTTATATGTAAATTACATTCATATCATATATATTTTTTAATTGTGTTTAAAAGCTTTAATTAATATATGTTATTATTAAAAATATGGTCAGTTTATTACTCTAAAGCATTGAATTATATATTCTAAGCACTTGTTTTTTGTTATGTATTTGTACAAATATACTATGCCCAAGGGCGGATCCAGAAATATATTTCAGGAAGTGTGCAAAGCTTGAATACCAATTCAGAATTGCATGAACATGCAATTTTATTTGAAGTGTATTTTTACTAGTGTAAATATTTTCCTCTCGGGGAATTCGCGCCCCTGTGCCCTCGCCCTAAAACCACCCTTGCCCCTCACCCCCTTTATAAAAAAGAATTGAAACTATTTTGAGCACAAATTTGAATGACCACATTCTGTGTTATTTAAAAATAAAAATAATTTTAAAATAAGGCACATATTTCAAAAACTGAGTCACTTGTTCTGTCTCAGAAATTTTAAAATACTACTTTAAAGTTTATTTATTAACAGCATTTTAATGATACATATATATCATTAAATGTCCTTAGACATGGATGGTCGTAATGGTTTGGAGTGCACTTTTAATCATGGCTGCGGACCCAGAGTCATAACTTTTTGAGTTGAATCTGGAGTAGAAGTCGGACTTTTTGACCTCACATTCTGATTCTATGAAATGTTGCACAACATTATTGTATTTTAAATTATATTAACTGTCTGAGTACTCTATAAATAAATCTAAATTTTCTCCTAATTGGTCTTTTAAACACTATGAGTACTTTTAAATGTGCTCTTGCTTTTAAACCATTGATAAGTAACATGTTGTCCACCCCATTATATGTCATTCCCGCTAAATTACAGGACAGGATATACATTTTAAAAATATATTCTTTCGTTGCAGTTTCGATTTTTTTTGGTATATTTATCAAATACGATTTAGTAATTGGAGTGAGGAAGAAAGGTATGTCTTTATAAACTTTCAAATTGCATTAATGCAAATTTAAATTAAACACAGATTTAATGTAATTGTATGTAAATTAACAGTATTTTAATTCACAAGTCAAAAGCTTTTGTGTCATAAATGTAAAATAAAATTTCCCATTGTATTACTTTTATTCATAGAGCTACAAAATTTATAAGTCTTAATTGATATTTTTAAGAGATTTACGACTCGGGCGATAAGAAATTTCGGATTTTGTTTACTACGGAAACTTTTTAAAATGTATATTTAATTGTGTAATAATTTGCCATGACAAAATATTTATAAAATTATTTTACAGTTCATCATCTCTGGCATTCAAAATATGTATAAACCTATGAATATTTAAACGCTTTAACTAAAAATTTTCATTTTAATTAGAAATATTTTAAACTGGTCGTATTTTATTTATTTATAAGTTAGTGTGTTATGCAATTTATAAAATAAGTATTCTATGTCTTTAAAATTATTTTATCACAGTAATCCTTACTTGAACTATTATAACTGTTGAGAAAGTAAAAAGACTTTTTACTTAAGACGGAATATTTTTATAACTAAGTGGTTAATTAGATAATTTAACTTTTAACTGTCCCGCAGTGGTCTGGGCGCTAAACTCCGTTCCCATAAGAACACGGCAAGTGAAGCAGCATCCGGCTTGGCCAGTGCTTGGGAGGGACTTCCCCCTCTCGGCCCGTCCGCTGTGGAACCGTGTACGCTAATGGGAGCTGGTGCACGTAAAATCCGTCGTGTCTCCAAAGTCCTCCAAGTTGTTAAACGATACCTCTGGGAGTGCCGACTTCAGGGGGTTGGTCCCTCCTCTGGAATGGGTTCAAATTGACGGGACCCCGAGCTAAGACAGACTTCCTCCCACTGGGGCTCACTGAAATGGAAGCCGCTCCTTCGGCCCATCGCCTGCCTATATAGGGGGATCTGTCACCGCAACGCGGTTGCCAGAGGGCATTAGCAACAACAACTTTTAACTTCTTCTGAATAAAATAAAATAAAAATTAGTACTTTTCTGTTTCTTACATGGCAAATTTGAATAAATTCTAAATATACTTTTTATTTATAAATAGATTCAATCGAACACAATATGCACGATTTAATCTTTAATTTTATAAAAATTTAGCAGTAAGATTTGTTTTTATTTATTTATTTATTTATTTATTTTTTTGTAATTTAAGAATTAGTCAAATACATAGTTTGTTTATTTGGTAACATACTTATACATATACAACGAGTGAGAATTCGCAATATATAGAGAAATCTAACTGGATTAGCCGGCCCTCTTTAGCTAAGAGTTCATAGCTATGTACACCAAGAAGATTAACAGCTGCAAGGGAATTAGAATTTATTACATTTTGATTGGGGTAAAAACATAAAAATTTTTAAAAATTAAATAATAATAATAACCACCCCCTCCGATAGACCAAAGCCCTCTCCAGTCCAGTATGAAGATGGCTGCGGATAGATATAAAAATGGAATATAAGTTAAAGGAAACTGATTAATCTTGACTGACAATTTAATTTTTATATCGTTGAGGAAAAAATAACTAACTTTTGTGAATTTTAATTCATTTATTTTACTGCAATGCAAAGTAAATAAAAATTAAGGTATACAGCGTCTATATCGTTTTTCCGAAATTTCACTTTTATCCTGTAAAATAAGTAAATAAAATAAATACAATAAAGGTTTTATATTTGCGTGTAGATTTGTATGTTGTATACAGTGGCGTATCGTAAGCCACCGCAACCTCCCTTATTTTGAATCTTTATACAAATCGCTATTGAATCGATGGATGGCACCAGCATTAATATAAACTATTAAAATAAACTAATAGTATGTGTTCTAAACTTATTTTTGAGTTGCAGAATTATATGGATCAGAATTGAACTCTTTAACTTTTAAACAGATTAATATTATGTTTGTTATTCGCCTTATTAATTAAACTCTTTTTTGTTAATGTTGAAATTTCAAAAGTGACACTCTCACTTTGAATTATTAGTAAATGAGCTTGCTTTATAAAATTATTCATCACGTTTGTGGAAACCTCGTTCAAAACTATCTTTATTACAAAAAAGTGAATTTTTATCAAGGTTAGTTTCGCTAAAAATAATTATTTTTTTGAGTGTCTTGGCAAATTATAAGCTGACCGATTATATTTTTCTGACGATATTTTTTATTTTATTTTATTTTAGATTTTAAAAGAAAGTGGTTAATTTTCTTCATGAGTGCTTGACTTTATAAAAAAATATAATAGCGCATATATTTACGTTCTCTTTCGGAGATTTTTATAATTTATTATTATTATTAACTGAAGCTTCCAGGGATACACTTCACAACAATTCTTTTCGAAATTGAGATACTGTGCCATCTTTTAGCTTTCAATAAATACTATCACCACATGAATTGTTATGAAAGTAGAATCATTTTAAAGCCGTAGAAACAAGCGATAAAGTTTCGGTATGCCACTTTACTGCGCACCTTCAAAATCGTTTCTCTCCATTCTAAAAAAAAGTAAAGGCCGCTGCCGCTGGCGTTGTCAGAGCTTGTTGACCTATATCTCCTCCTAAACCGTAGGGATTTGAGTTTCGACTAAGGTGCCCACAGATTCGAAAAATTCCGAGGAACCGGCTAAGCTGACTTGAATTTCGAAAATCGAATTATTTTAGAAGATATTAATAAAAAACTGAAAAAAAAACCAGAATGGTTGCCAGATTTGGTATAAAATCATTCATTCCTTTGCCACAAAGCATTTCCAAGTATCTAGAATCGCGTGAAATTGACAAACATGAGTTAGAATGACGCTCATTTTACGCCAAAATAAAAACTATATGAAATAAATAACTCAAAATGTGTAACACAAAGTTGACAATTTTCAAATAGTAAGTTCGCTTAGACAACAGGAGTTTAGAATTAGCGATTATTCGTTTTTCCAAAACAGAATAACTAATATCTTGAAAATGAAAAATAATTAAAATGCAGATTATTTTAAAGCCGGTTTGGCCAGCTGGATTATTTGCTACCAGTAGAAATATTTGGCGGCGTTCACTATGCCATTATATCAGTTATAGTACACTTTGCATATTTGCTAGCGCGACGAGATGGTATAATTCGTGGTGCTAAGTACGCCAATCTGCAAACGATTATGTAAATGAAAATATGGATAACGGTTTTCCGGTAACCTTAAATGAACAGTAATTATAGGTTGTGAGCATGTGTCAATCGCCCAATAATGAAAAGTCGCCATTGGTGGCAAGTTATCCTATCTGTTCTGTATCTTTTATTAACTTTACATGTACGCAAGTCGCCAAATAATGAAAAATCGCCATGGGTGGCCAATACGCTAGGTGTCCAATAGGTTTTACATTATTAAAAATACAGCTGAAACAGATATTCTGATTTTATTACGCTTTCGCTCCTAATTAATATAACTTTTGAATGGCAACATTAAATATCATTGTGTTTCTGAGGAGTGCAAATAATTTTTCCAGCGATTATAAGCGGATTCCGCACTCCAGGTGGAGTATAGCTCAGGACCCGTGCAACACGGATTCCCATAACAAAATATCTTCCGTGTTATGAGGGGGAGGGGGGTCTACTGTAGTGTGAAGTTTAAATTTTTATGTACCAATGAAGATGCAAGAACCAAGCAATGTGTAGCTCATTAACATTCTATCTGATCCAATCTTCGGGTTTTGTCTGTTGAAATTATGTCTTTTTTACGAATAAGTCTTATTAGGGGACGAATGCCTCATACGAAAAGCGAGCGTAGCGAGTCTGGGGGCCTTGGCCCCTAGTTTCTCAAAAGAAAATTTTTGTTGTAATGTTGTTCTACCCATAAACATTTCATTTGCATTTTTCTCACTTTATTGTGAATTAAAATATTAATATTGCATAAATTAACAATTCGATTAATATTTTTACAGCAAAACATGTTGGTCAGAAACACTAGACTTTTTGAGATAACGAGTTGAAATTAAAGGGAATTAGTTTTGTAAATGGAAATGTAGATTACGACCAATTATCTACGCTAGGGATCTAGGCCGGGGTGGGTTTGCCCTCCGAGGGGACTTTCTAAGAGGCCCTAACCCGTATTTATGCAAAGTTTCGGAAAATTCCGAACGGTTAGGTCGGCGGACGGACCTAGTTTCGAACCAGGCACCTTCCGTCTCCCAGATGCCACTGGTGGGGCAGGATTCAATTTGTAAGGGAAAACACATTTATTGAGATATCAAGAATTTCGATGTTTGAGTGTTTGAGATATCGAAGTTAACTGTAATTAAATTTACATATATCTCTTAATTTTATAAAAATAACTGCAATTTTTGTAAAAGCGTGCAAATTTAGTCATGCTTAATTTATAAAATGAATTTTCAGTGAATTTACAGCAATATTCTTGCACAAAAAAACTTTTGTTTCTGATATTTTTCTGCTGGGGAAAAAAAAAAAAAAAAAAAAAAAAAATGCGTAGAACTTTTTTCGCTGAACTTTTTCCAAAGAATTTCATTCATATGAAATATTTTAAGCGTTAACCTGAATAACTCTTAAAAGTAGCTTTCGAGATTTTACAGGAACGTGCAAGGCCGTTACCAGGTGGGGGGGAGGATCATGTGGGTTTGACCCCCTCCCCCTCTCCAAGATTTCAGTAAATGCATTATCAGTTTATTTGCGTTGATTCTAGAGATCAGTCAATTTAATTTTAGCACTACAGATCCCCTCCACCCACTGAAATTTTTTGCTTGCTGAGACCTTGGGGAAATATTTGTGTAATGTAAAAGGATTTTGAGATACGTTAATTAGGGTCAGTTTAAATAATAATCTACCGGGAAAGATTCTGCAGTGCTTTTGAAAATATCCGGGGCCTGGGTGTCCGATTATGTATGTCGATCCGATTCCTGGAAATATTTCACAATACAAAACATTATATTGTCCTCCATCTCCTCTAAACTTATCTGGATCCTGGATATTTTAGTTTAGAAAATGATTTATTGTGAACAAATCACTTTCTAAAGTAAAATATTTTCAAGTGGTGCAAATAGTTGCAAATTTCCATACTTGGTAACAAAAATGTCATCAAGAGGGTGGTCAAAGCCCCCTCTTGGATACGCCTCTTAGCATATGTACATGTATATTTGTGCCCCCTCGTCGGGGAGTGGTGACCCCCCGTCGGGGAAAGTCTAGCGCCACCACTGGTTCTCGCGTTCTTCCATTTTTCGGCAGATGTCAGTGCTGTTTAAAAATAATCGTGACCATTCTTTTACGGGAAATGACAAGTAAAGGATTCTCGTGGAGCTATATCACCCGCCACTATTTTTATAGAAATCCAATCTATTCTTCGTGACTGGCAACAGTCAAAACGTCAGATTTTGGTGTTCCCAGAGCGGGAGCACTGCGCGGTAAAGGGTTAAAAAAAATGATTCATTACCAGCTTGTTTAAAACAACTATGAAACCACGAATGATAAAACAAGTCATGTAAATACCTGAACAATTTTTATTCTCGTAAAACACGACAGCTACAGTAACTACATATTTTATCCCTCGGATGACACTGTCCTCCAAGCAAATAAGGAATAGTAGGGAATTATTCATCCTGGGGTACACTCCTTTTTGACCCACAGTACGCAAGAGCGAGGCTTAAAACAAAAGCCGCAATCACGAGTGAAGTAAGTACACAGAAAATCTCTCGATTAAAATCCAGATGTAGTAAATGACCAGCCAACCCAACCCCCTTCTCTCGGAACTATTTCAGTGGCGGGAATACATTACGCCGACCCCCTCTCCCGGCTTAGCAAACCGGAACGAACGAAATCGCAGCTAAAATTTTCCATGCATGCGCACGGGTTCCCACAGAAAACGGTAAATCTTTTCCCCGCGATTGTCTGCCCCTTTTGTTTTTTCGGCAAATAACCATGTATTTATTTGGACTTCTTTTTTTTTAAGTGGTGTAGTAACCCATTCTTCTCTGCCGGGCGAATTAAGATGCGGCCGTGTGCTCTTTTCGCATTTATGATTTGTTTTGTTTGTTTATCTTTCTGGAAGGAGACGAATTTTTGCGACTTCTGAATTTTTTTTTTTTTTTATGACCGAGGTCAACACTCGGAGAGATATGAACGTTGTGAGCAGTGGCGGATCCAGAAATTTTTTTTTTTTGGGAGGGGCTTAATTTTTTAAAAAGCTTATTCCACCCAATTAAAATGTACTACAAATCAAAATTTTAGTCTAAACCAATGTGTTAGGCTTTTGGGAGGGGGCTAAGTAATAAAATATGGTCATTTTAGCTATTTAAAGTGTATAAGAAAGCAGAATGTTACCCTTGAGCAATCTCTTTTTGGGGGGGGCTGAAGCCCCCTTGCCCCTCCCCTGGATCCGCTACTGGTTGTGAGGTTGTTCCATCCGAGCTTTCATTTGCATGTAAATTGAAAGAATGGCTGTCCCCAGTAGCGGATTCGGGGGGAGGCGCTAGGGGGGCTTCAGCCCCTCCGCCCTGCATACTTGAATTTAGACTGTTATTACTGATCCATACAATAATATATCGAAAAATCAGAACTACAGTTATTTTCTCTTTTCACTTTAGCTTTTAATTGTGCACGAATTGACTTGCAAAATGCATTAATTCCTATTTTTAAAAGACATTCCTATTAAAAAAAAAAACATCTTTGTCCTTGTACTGTAAATTAAGGTATTGAAATACTGAACACATTCCTTTCGTCTGTGGTTCATTCAGTGGCGCACCCAGGATTTTAGTTTAGGGGGGGCTGAGCTGAAAATACTGCTGAACTCGGTTATAGTGAGATCGATCATAGTTACAACCCTCTTATAACGTCAAAATATTCTGTACCACTTGATTTGCTCATACAACACAAGTCCACAAGCAAAAACTCATTATAGAGTCATAAATAATTAACTGATCTTTTCAGTGATATTGTAACAGACTTTAACAGAGTTTCAGTGGCGCACCCAGGATTTTAGTTTAGGGGGCGGCTGGGCTACAAATACTGCTGAACTCGGTTATAGTGACCTCAATTAAAGTTATAACTCTCTTATAACGTCAAAATATTCTGTGCCAGTCGACTTGCCCGTAGAACACATCCCCACAAGCAATGTAACTCATTTCAGAATCCAATAATTATATGATCTTTTCAGTGATGTTGTAACCAAGTTTAACCGTGTTTCATGCTCTAACTGTAAGTTTTTATTTAAAAACTAACATCCTTTTTTGGTAAAAAGTATTTTAGAAATAATTTGACAGTTTTTAAAAAGAAAACATTTAACTCATTAGTGACAATTTTCAATACTTTTCACTCATAATTTCCCGCCTTTAGGGGGGGCTTCAGCCCCCATAGCCCCCTCCGTGGGTGCGCCTATGCAGAGTTTCTTAAACTCTCTGTAAGTATTTATTTAAAAACTAACGTCTTTTTACGTAAAAAATATTTTAGAAATAATTTGAAGACAACAAATAATAATAATAGTAATAATTCATTAGTGACAATTTTCATTTTTTTAAGTTTTTCACTTCTAACTGTTCACCTTTAGGGGGGGGGCTTGAGCCCCCATAGCCCCCTCCGTGCGTGCGCCTATGGGTTCATTTATAAGTATTTCTTTACTTTCAATTTTCACTTCTGTATACGAAGTAACAGAAATGCTGTAAACGTGAAAAGTTTTGATATTACATTTTGACGGAAGCATCCATTTTTGGCCATCTCAGAATCCATCTTGATGTCACTTCGGATAAACTCAAAAATGACTGCGAGTAGAGTGTTGAAATCGGTATTTCGGATCGTTCTAGCATGCAGATGTTAGTGCATCTCCATGCGCATGAACTTTTGATTGCTGGGTACGTCATTTACAGGTTCATTCAAAGGACTTTCAGTACACTGAAGTCGATGGCCAGCCATTTCTTGAACGTTCAAATTAAATAAGTTTAAAATAAAGTGCATCGGAAATCTTTAAAACTTCAGTCTGTGTCCTAATCAGATTTTTAGTTACTTAGTGACTCTCCTTTAATTCATAAAGAAAGGGGGAGGATTAGGGGTGTGTGTGTGTGTATCAGACCAGATTTCAAACAATTATATATTATTTTAACCCTTTAACGCGCAGTGGTCCCGCTCTGGGATCACCAAACTCTGACGTTTTGACTGTTGCCAGTCACGAAGAATAGATTTGACATCTATAAAAATAGTTGCGGCTGACATGGCTCCACGAGAATCCTTTACTTTTTAGCACGTCATTTCCGTAAAAAAATGGTCACGATTCTTTTTAACAGCACTGACATCTGCTGAAAAAAATGGAAGAACGCGAGAACAGCCGGATAGATTGCCCAATGCTGAAAAAAAGGGCAGCCGTTGCCATCGCTCGACTTAACTACCAGCAAGATGGCGGACGATCGAAACGTTCATCGCGTGCCATCTTGCTGGTAGTTAAGTCGAGCGATGGCAACGGCTGCCCTTTTCTCAGCATTGGGAAAGGGTTGCGCCTCAAAGGGTTAAATCTACACGCATAAACTTTCAAAAATTCTACGCCGCTTTCCGTTGGAAATTATTTACTTGATCTGGCAAAACGCTAGAAGTGCTTTTGTATTGCTGCGAGATATACCCAACTTCTGCATCAGGGAGCATGCTCGGACCACGAAGATGCGAGAACTGCATCTCCAAAAAGCAAATGAACCGTTCCTAACATGTTAACTTAATCGCAGTAAAGGCTCACCCAAGATCCAAGAAGCTATTATCGCACGTGCATAATCGAACTGGCAAGCTAGATCCGGAATACGAAAGCCTTCAACTGGAATCAAATGTATTTCTTATTTTTATTTGTTAACTTTCTCCTCTTAACTTTTGCCGGCTACAATAAATCACCGTGTTGCTGCATACCGGTTCGGAAGGAACAAACCAAATAAATGTGCGCGCCACGAGAAAAACTGACCGCTTCATTTTTGCATACCGGGTCAACAAACTGAAGTCCTAATGTTCTGTTTCGGTAAAAAAAATAAAATAATGATGATAACAAAGAATATAACAGAAAAATAAAAGCGAAAAGGCGTTTCTCCGAAAGCAAGTATTGTTCGATTTCATTTTCACTATTTCTCAGACGGAAGTAAGTTGATAAAGTACGTGTGAATAGGAGAGATTCAACTGCCCGTTCATCTACAACTGAGCTTGACCGATTGTAAAATAAAACGTATTAACCCTTTGCAGCGCAACCCTTTCCCTATGCCGCAAAAAAGGGCAGGCCGTTGCCATCGCTCGACTTTAACTACCAGCAAGATAGCGGACGATCGAAACGTTCATCGCGTGCCACATATCTAGAGACCCTTTTTGGACGGGCAGCTGGCTGTGGTCGTGCACAGCCAGCTGCGTCAAAAAAGGGTCTCTAGATCTGTGGCACGCGATGAACGTTTCGATCGTCCGCCCTCTTGCGGGTCGTTAAGTCGAGCGATGGCAACGCGGCTGCCCTTTTTTCAGCATGGGGCAATCTATCCAGCAGTTCTCGCATTCTTCCATTTTTCAGCAGATGTCAGTGCTGTTAAAAATAACCGTGACCATTTTTTGACGGGAAAGGACGTGCTAAAAAGTAAAGGATTCTCGTGGAGCTATGTCACCCGGAACTATTTTTCTAGAAATCCAATCTATTCTTCGTGACTGGCAACAGTCAAAACGTCAAGAGCTTGGTGTCCTCACGGCGAGGACACCGCGCGTTAAAGGGTTAACATAGGGGTTCTTAAACTTATATAGTCCGAGGACCCCCCCATCAGGCATTGCAATCTCCCTTTTTTAAAAATTCCTACCAGTATAAATAGTAGACTAAAATACTCTGCTGTTTCAACAGCTGTTAAATGTTCCTTAAATGTCCCTCCCTCTTGAGCAACACTATTTTTGCAAACCTGCATGCCAACTATAGGCATTTTACCTCGTTCTCGAGACTTCATTTTTGGCTCAATAATCTCGTTGGCACCACGTTTTAATAAATATAGGTAAAAATGTATTGTTGGTTTCTTCCTATGTAATTTTGCGCTCTTTTAAAGATGAACATTAATATAGGAGAATAAAAGAACATAAATTGAGTAGAAATAGTAGCAAAGAGCATTCCAATAACTAGAAATCACAATACATTAAATTCATACAAACATTTCTTGGCGAAATATTCGTCAAAATAGATTTTATAATGTTTCCTGTCAATAATTTTTACTTAATGTGATGAGTGCAGTAGTTTACTTGAAACAGCAACCTCAGTTTCGGGCCCTGTATTGGAATGGCATTCTGAAGTCGTCTACGTGAAGTTTGCTTCTGTGCTTTGATTTCATAATACAATATACACATGTTGTATTATGAAATACAACATAAATATGTTGTACAGAACGGAGTCAAAGTGTTGCAGTGTTTTATTTGTAGCTTTCTTGCAGTTTTTTTTTTTTTTTTTTAATTGTTCGCAACCATTTTTCATAATTTCGGGACACAACGAGACGGAAAAAGTGCGCCGAAGATATGGGGACAACTTTTTAAAATCACTTTAAAGCTATTGGACGAAAATCTCCGTTTTTAGTACATTTTGAAACCATTGATATAATATACTGAAAAATGCCGAGAAAGATCGGGCAGAAAAAATAGTGTTTTCGAATGCTTTAAGATAAGAGGTGGGAAAGCTGTTTTATGAAATAGCTTAAAATGCTCTTAAAAAAAAAAAAAAAAAAAAAAAAGAAGGCCTATCTCTAAAGGGTTTACGAAAGTTTTACAGTTGCTCAAATAAATATGCAAAATCTATTACCCATCTTATTCTTTTAAAGTTTCAAGGTGGCTAAAAATATAAATGAATTAACATATTAACAAATTTTCTGCCACCATGTATAGCTGGCTTAATTTTTGAGCCCCTGATTATAAACTCCAATCTAAACTCAATTTTTTTGACCTATTTGTGCATGTGCCCAATTTGCACATCGCCCAGGGCGCGTGGCCCAAGTGCCTTTTCGATAATCAAGGTCTGGAAGTACACAGAACAACATACCTTTAGTCAATGAGGCTTCTTTTAAAATTTCCAGACTACCAATGCCATACAGTACGAACATCTGCTCATGACCACCTACCAGTACCTTACCCTCACCTGCTCCAAACAATAATACCCCCCACTGTCAATAGAATTCCCGTGCATCTCACTTTTTTGTCAAAGAAAGTAATAGATGGTATACTACCAGAAAAACTCCACTTCCCCTAGAAAATATCCAGGCCTTTTGCCCTTCAGTTCAGGGTATTTATTTCAGGTGTGATTTATTTTAGTGTATAATGAAAATAATTAAATTTCAAGAATTAAAGATAAACACACCCCAGAAAATAGTGGCTAGTCAATATCTATTTAAACCTTCAAAATAAGCAAAATAAATATTTGCATAACAACCACATTTATTGCGAAAACGTTAGTTATTTAGCCCGGTCCTAGAGGGAAAGATGAATGTGTTAGTCTGAGAGAGAGAGAGAAAGAGAGTAAAAGAAAGAAAATTAGTTAACCCTCTCGTCACCCTGAACCTCATAGGAGGCTCCTATTTCAAATAGCAATATTTAGAGAGAAAACAATTGAATTGAGTATTTTTTTCTTTCGGTGATATCAATATCATTCATTCATGTAGAAAGTATAGGAGGCTCTTCACTAGATGCATAAATCGTGCCTCGATTGCAGTACTAGTCCATTTAGATCCTTTTTTACAGTTTTCGCTTCATTGTTTCAGGAGAAAAACTAAGAAACTATTTACGCTGCTTTTTTATTGTTTTTTTTTCTTCTTTTTAAGGCAAGTATAGATTTTTCTTATTCCTCAACCTTTACCTAATATGTGCATCCTTTTAAATTAATTTTAGCGTAACAAAATGCTTCGAAAATGCAGAAATTAATATTAGAAAAATCTAATATTAATCGACATTAGAAAAAAATATTTTTGCATGATTTATAATAGTATTTCAGATGCATTCAATGCTAGACAGATTTTTTTTTTTCTCTGATTTTTCATAATTCGGTGACGAGAGGGTTAAAGGAATAATTTTTACAAAGCCTAGCGCACGAACATCTACAATCTAACAAAATACAAGTTATTTTATTCACTTATTTAAAAGTGCTCCGCTCACGAAATCAGCCGGACTTCACGAAGAAAACAACGATTCTGTTTTACGAAAACAATTCCGCTTCCGCGTATGTAAAAAGATACAAATAAAATCACACCCACGCCTGCATCGTCGCAACTAGAAACTTCGTGCGAAAACTTTCCAAAAGAGTGTGTTAATTCTTTTTCCGTGCGAGCCGACGATAAAAATCAGATCGGAATCGGTGTGTGCAGTTTACACCTTAGAATATCGAACTTAGGAGTGTTCTTTAGATCCACTTTTGAGGTTGTAGGTTGATATCTTATACGCACACACATAGGCGCAACCACGGGGTTGGCTATGGGGGCTGAAGCCCCTCCCCCCCCTAAAGGTAGAAAGTTAGAAGTGAAAAGCTTTAAAAAATGAAAATTGTCGCTAATGAATTATTTTTTCTTTCTTTTTTTTAATTGTCTTTCAAGTTATTTCTAACCAAAAAAGACATTTATTTAACCCTCTCGTCTAGGGATGGACGCGAGAAGAAAAATAAGCGTCTCGCAAAATAGCCTAAAAGCTTGTCTCGTCTCTCAAAAATCCCTATATCGTAATGTTAAAAATGTGTGTCTCGTCTCGCAAAAAAGCTGTAAATCTCTGTCTCGTCTCGCAAAAAAGTCGTCTCGCGTCCATCCCTACTCTCGTCACCCTGAACCTCATAGGAGGCTCCTACTTCAAATAGCAATATTTAGAGAGAAAACAATTGAATTGAGTATTTTTTTCTTTCAGTGATATCAATATCATTCATTCATGTAGAAAGTATAGGAGGCTCTTAACTAGATGCATAAATCGTGCCTAGATTGCAGTACTAGTCCATTTAGATCCTTTTTTACAGTTTTCGCTTCATTGTTTCAAGAGAAAAATTAAGAAAATATGGACGCTGCTTTTTTACCGTTTTTTTTCTTTTTAAGGTAAGTATAGTTTTTTTTCTTATTCCTCAACCTTTACCTAATATGTGCATCCTTTTAAATTAATTTTAGCATAACAAAATGCTTCGAAAATGCAGAAATTATTAGAAAAATTATTATTATCGACATTAATCGACATTAGAAAAAAATATTTTTGCATGATTTATAATAGTATTTCAGATGCATTCAATGCTAGACAGATTTGTTTTCTCTGATTTTTCATAATTCGGTGACGAGAGGGTTAAAAAGTTTTTAAATAAATGCTTACAGTTAGTTTATGAGACACTGTCAATCTCGGTTACAACGTCACTGAAAAGAGCAGATAATTATTTATGACTCCATACCAAGTTACATTGCTTGTATTCTATGGGACAGTCAAGTGGTATCGAATATGTAGACGTTATAAGAGAGTTGTAACTAATCGAGGTCACTATAACCAAGTTCAGCAGTATTTGCATGTTGCCCAGCCCCCCCCCCCCCCTAAACTAAAATCCTGGGTGCGCCACTGCGCACATATATGTAAATTACATTATTAAACATTATTTTCGACCTCTGTTCAGAATACAATGTACCACCATGAGCCCAGTGGAAAGGATATTCAAAATGGTAGACAAGTGAAGTCTGAGGTCTCAGGGCAATATCGCCCGGCTGTCGATTTAACGGTCTGAAGTTTGGGTCGGTTTTCTTCAGATGTAACGTGAGTACGCGCTACAACCCTTTAGAAAGTTCTCCGACCTAGGCAGATCGCCATAAGAAAAGGTATATATTTAAATAGACTTTTTTTTTTTGTTCGCCATAGCATTAACCTGCCCAGTAGCTGCTCATCCCGCGATTTCCACGGGCAACTCAAATGTAGCAAAATTTGCTCTACTCCCGATTTTCGAAGACAGGTTTTTTTCTTACTATATTGAGGAGAACATACCGTTTCACCGTCATCCCATTTTCACCGTTTAACCAGTGAAATAAATTAGGTACAGTATTAGACGTTTAACTTGGGTTTCGACCAACACATGTCGTTAGTCGTCCACTCAATATTGGCATTTGAAGGTACTTTGTATTTACCGCTCTAACTTCACTTGTTTGCCGGCTTTTCTAATCAGAAATGGCTGCTAGAAATCGTTCAGCAATGAACAGAGTGTCTATTCCGGATGATTTATGAGATTCTGAAAGAGATTTCATAGTTTTGATAGTGATTTAGATTTAGATTTTTTAAACTGCTTCTCAGACGGCGATGAATCGGACCACGATTCAATAAACCTGCAAAGCGTTAGGCGGTTAGGTGCATTTTCTTATATTATGTAATAAACGGGCATTAACTGTAATTCAAACGAAATTTATTTTTAAAAATTTTTTTAGTGTAATAACATTTGAAATTGGTTTTTCTGAAGCTTACTTTCTCATGATAGAAATCTATATAAAAAATCTTTTCTAGAAAGAAAAAAATGCGCATTTCAATTATCCAATGTATATAGATTTGAAATATTAAAAAAATAAAAATTACACAATTTTTGAAGCGATTTTGGTCCACAAATTGAGCAGTCAGAGGGTTAAGGGAAAAAAAAAAAAAAAAGATTATAAATTATATGTATTCGATAATTTATATATTTTTAAAAGTTATAAGACACATAGGTCCCGCAGTCCTTCGAGAGTAAAAATAAAAAAGTTCATAACTCCTGAGATGTTACTGGACTCTATTTAAAAAATTTCCTGTGGGGCGAAATTTATATAAAATCTTTAGAGCGTCGAGTTCAAACACAGAGGCGCCTATTACCACTATTCTATTTCGATTCCGCTCTCAATTCTAAAAGCATTCATCCGTTTGATCCAACTTACGAAAATTCAGAACTTATTAAATGACGCCGCTGGAAATTCAGAATTATCTCGGCTGTCCAGACAAAACCTTAACAAGACATGAACATAATGCTCCGCCATCCATTTCTGGGAAAGATTTTTTTTTTTTTTTTTCTAATTTTACACCGGCGCTGACCTATCCATATTTAATTTCTTTCCGTCTAATATTTCAGTAGCCCAAAAATACATCTCGAGCAATACCATCTCCCATAATCGATAATTTTTTCATTATTTTTCACAAATCGATCACCTTTTCCATGATTAATCGATAAAAACTTGGATAGGTTCCCAGGTAAGGTATATATTTATTTTGCGACTTACCATTAACTTGCTAGGTAGGGAGTTTGGAAAGGGAAAAAAAAAAAGACCAGACTCTTATGAAAATTTGTTATGCAATAAGTTTTGCTTCGTTCTTTTTCTCCCTTTTCCCTTCTACACGAATGTTTTGCTGGGAAGCCAAACACTATTTTTTCTCGACAAGTTTTCTGGATGCGATGTGATGTTGTAGGCGGCGTTATCCCACAGACTCACTTAGTTCCTCTGCGTTGTCTTTTTGCCTTTTGTGATTTTATTTCTCCAACTTCGGTGGAAAAAAACTGAGTATATAACCAGGAAAGGCCGTACCTATTTATTGCATTTTTTCGCCACAATGAATAGAGGTGCAGTTTTGTTACAGATCATGTTTCAGTCCATTAAAAAAAAACGCATTCAGCTTTTTCTTCCACACCTTATCGGCCAATATTTGCACAAATAAAAAGAAATTTGGCAGTATATCTTATGGTTTTTTTTCAAAACCCAAGTCACAGTCATGCATCGAAAATAGTAATTAACAAACTAATTTAATCTGCTATTATTCATAACGTACGCAATAAGACGAAACAAAATAATTTTCGATACTATTTATTAAAAGCCAAATATAAAATTGAATTTAAAGATAAATTTAATATGATTAATAATTCCATAAGATCATACTTATCCCTTTTAAATTTTTGAAATGTTAATGGTGTTCTGTTCAAAAAATCCATTTGATTAATTTATTGGTTGCATTTTTTTTTTTAATTCTAGTGTTCCTATTTATCAATTTTTCATAGCAACATAATTTTTTTGTAATATATTGGATTTATTGTACCTAAATAAATAAATTTGTCCAGACTTTCGGTAATATGCACGAGTTTGGTTGGCAGCAAAATCATTCAGGAAAACGAATATTTAACTAATTTTATTAACAATAAAAAGATATAACGGAAAGTCAATTTTCCCAATAAAAAGCAGTTTTAAAACTAAAACTTTTGGTACAACTAATTATTGGAACATTTATTTTAGGTCATTAGAATTTTTCAATAATAACTTTGCAGGAGAAAATCGAATAATATAGAAACTGCTAATTTCAATCCATTTGTTTGCACATATATTTATTTTTTTTAAGGGGGCGGGGACACTGATGAGTGCCGTTTCTAGTTCTCTACAGGTAAATTTCTGTTATTTAATATTTTACTGGATTAGTAAAACGTTTCGTGTTTTACTTTAAAAAGTACATTATTGTTTAGCACTGAAGCACTAAGAATACATTCTGACTTATGTTATCAATTGATAGGAATTGTTTAGTCATTCATACTAGTAAATTCCGACAAGTACAGACAGTATAACACATTTTCCAGAAGAGCTTAAAACTTGTAGTAGATCTCACTAACAAATCTGTAGACTGAGAATTAATTCTTGTTAGTTAAGGCTGTTCCACTCGAAAATCATACAACTTTTGAACAGATTTAAAAAAAAAAAATTGCCCTATAGACTTAAAATTTTTTAGAACGTCTCTCAAGTTGCACTGTGAACTGACATTGAGAATGAACCTATAAGAGTTACGAAATGCCAGTCTATAGTGCATAGGGTATAGATGAAATGTTTCATTTTATCGAGTGCTTAGCATCTTGGGTTTGTTTTTAGAGCTGTTCAGAAGTCCTGAGGTGAAGATCGCTTTTCAGGTAGAACACCTTTAAATAAAATGAAATGTGATTGTCCGTTACTATACAGCTACAAACAATGGAATTATATACTTTTGCTGATTCTTTAACAATACAGTATCCCCTGAAAATGACTTCAGAAATTTCCTGTTACTAAAAGTAAAAACAACATGAAACATGGGCTGATTATACTTGAACATTTTTTTCCCTCTGGTGATATATATACATTACTTTCGTACCATATTCTTATTCCTGCATACCAAACATTTTTACATTGCACGCCTCTAAGAAAAATACATTTTCACCCATTGATAGTTACATTGCATAAAAAGAATAAATAAGTACATTTCCAAGTATATACCACGTCTAAGCTTAGCCTGTTAATGGAGTCACTGCTTAAGGCGGTTCTAAACATCTGGTACACAAAACAACTAAGAGAGAACACCAGTTATGTTTGCTACCTAGATTAATCTCGAGTACGTAGAAATATTCAATATAGAAAAAACTAAAAGTGGAATAAAGAGCGAAAGTTCTGGCATTCAATGGAATTTTGTTCATTTACGGTTATACTGGATCAAGTTTGGAGATATGAACTTATCCCATTCAAATATTGTTTACCTTTAGTATTTATTTCTGTCAGGACTTAAATAGTAACCAAGAATTACCAGGAGGCCTAATTTGTTGTACTGTAAATTACAATAAATTAATTGCTTAAAATTTATAGTACATTTTTCCTTACAACTGTAATGACATCCAGCGTAATAAAATTAATATCATTAAAAGCAATTATTAAATCTATTAAAATTTTAATACAAATATTTGGAGAAAAAATAAGCACAGAATAGCTGTACTTATTTTTTCTGTAAATGCAAGTCTCGATGATATACAGCAAAAGCCTAAACCCCCCACCCGCAAAATATTGAGCTCCTCTCCAATTATTTAAGATTTTTAGTTTTTTACTTCTTCGCATTTGATATAAAGTAATTCGACAGCTATTACTGAAAAGATTTTGTGAAGATTTCTATTAATTACTTTTATCCTGGACAATATAATACTCAATCACTCATGTATAAATAAATACTTAATAATCTGTTTTACACAGAAAACATTCAGTCGAAAAATAACTATTATTTAAAAGGATTTTATGCAGTTTCATATAGTCCAAGGTCAAGACAAATTATAAATTCCATGTCTGAGTTTCAGACTGATTTTTTTTTAATGGAGAAATAAAATAATGGACTAATTTTTGGTTCTAATTTTATTTTTACTGCAGAAACTGATCTCAAATACAGTAAAAACAATACATTTACATCAGGGTTTCCTTTATACCTTAGTTTCAAATAATTTAATTAAATTAAATTAATTTATTAATATTTGAAAAAACTGTATTAACATCAAGTGTCACCCACTACAAGTTTTAAACAAATGTATTTGAACTTGAGTGGATGAATAAAAAGTATTTTATTAACGATTGAAAATTTGAACAAGATATATAAATATATATAGGGAGAGTGTGAACTGAAAAGAGTGTGTGAATTGAAAAAATACCTACGTAGAATCGTAGTTGAGTTTTATACTCTTGCTTGTGTCGTAAGCAAAGTTGGGAGACTGACGAACGAAAATAAAAAAGTAAATAAAATCCTAAAATAGGGTATTTTTCCCCCTTGAGCCGCATTAGATTGAAGATATATATATATATTTATATATATATATATATATATATACATACTTTAAGATGAAAAGTATGTTCATTACTTCCCACCACTTTTACTAAACTTTCGAAAGGGATTTTTTTTTTGCTATATAAAAGCAACACTTGGTTGAAAATGGTAACGGAAACAGCGATTAAAAAGAACAATAGTTCGAGAGATGCGAAAATCCACGGGTAACTGAATCGTGCTCGTTTCGTCGCATATTTTCTCTTTACGGATAAAATGGGATCCTTGAAAAGGAATTTAGAATCCTGTTTCGCCTGAAAATCCAAGCTTTCATCGAATATATCCATTTTAATAAGTGACTACGCGCAACACAAAGCCTTTTAGCACATTCTCGGAACTAGCCATTTACAAAGCCCACCCCCCCAATTCCAAAATCAGGATGAATTTTGATCTTTGCTGTCTGTCCTGCACAACCCCTCCCCCCTCCCCTGTTCGAAACCTCCAAGCAAAAGCATGGCGTGCACGCATACACACACACGCGCACAGTTGCAAGCGCCCTGTGGGTATGAAAGCAGTATTAAAGTCATTTCAGTGTTATTAGTGTCGTTTTAGAGCGATGCCTCTTAATACGGCCTATGCAAATAGGCCCGCATCATTGAAGTATAAAATCCCGGGAACCGGGCGCGCACAGATTTCCAGCGTAGCTAATTGGAAAGCTTATTAAATTGCTCTCCAAGAGAGAGAGAGAGAGAGAGAGAGATATCTAAACAGCAAGTACCGCTGCTGCCACCGCCGCTACAGTAATTTTAACTTTGTTTCCTTTTGGACGCGTTTCATTAACAAGACACAGACTGGTGTGTTGCCGGCTAGGAAGGGAGCCGTATTACTACTACTGGAGAGCGGGAGAGAACAATCCCACGCCGACCCCCTCTCTTCTCGTCGAATGGAATAAAATTGAATTACCAAGGTGTTGAGGAAGATTCGAACCCCCGGACCTAAGTCCCCTGGGGAACGGGGGGGCCTGGCTCGGCAATGTTTCGTCAAGAAAACGAAGTCGTCAAAATGGATATTGTTTGTGATGTCACGTCTTCTGTGTAAGACTTAGCGAAAAGGTTTTCGCGAGTTTTAATATCCAATTAAATTCCATATCTTCAAGAAATTTTCTCACCGGTATAATGGAAATAACACCTTTTATTATTCCCGGGGCTAAGGCTGTTTTGGGCCAGATGATGAAAGGCGTCGTCTCCAGCAGCACACAAACACCATTCCCCCCCCAAAAGCCCCGGCGCTTTAATAAGTATAATACTTCGCTAATGTACATTCAGCATTTAAAAAGGGGGGCTGGGGGGGGGGTCTTATACGATACAACAACGCTGTTGAATGACATCACGTTCTTCGACGAGAAGAATACACGAGTGTTTTGAAGAAAGTCCGCTTTTCTCGGCGTAGTTATGTTTGTTAATGACATTTATATTTGCTTTGATGAGAGAGAGAGAGATGGAAAAGTTTTGCATCTTGTGTTGCGAGCAAACATTAACTCCCCGATCCGCATAAATGCCCTTTCTCGTAAACAGAGGGATTCAGCAGGTGGATGTGTGTGTGTACGTTTGGAGGTTTAAAATCGCAAAGTTATGATAATGACAAGAAAGAGATCCGGAAGCTTCAAATAGAGAGAGAGCCTATAGATCAGGAGAAGATGCCGGGCGCTGCTGTCACGTCTGGAACAGAGCCGTTTTTGAAATGAAATTAATATACGAGTATTTTTGAATGGTAAAACGTAACTCCAAACGATGGCCTAAAATGATTGAATAGATTAAAATTCTTAAACGACACCATTGGCACTCGAGCATGAATAGCTTCAGAGGACCCATGAACACCTCATAGTGCGACAATTAAAAAGTATTATAGGCAGGTCTTCAAACAAAGTTAATATTTTATGATTTCAGATTATATATCCGCGCTGAATTTGGCGTGAGTATGCCATCCACTGCTAAAAAATTTGTATGTTATTACTTTGTACTATATCATATACCGAATGAAAAAAGTGCTCATCACAGTAAATGCAAATGTGGTGTTAAAGCCAACTATCTGCTCGAGGGATCTAAACCTAGGGGGGATTACCCTCCGTCGGGGACTTTCTAAGGGATTCTAACCCGTATTGACTCGAAGTTTCGGAGAAAACCATTGAAAACTCCGAACGGTTAGGTCAGCGGACGCGACCTGGTTGTGAATATTTCTTTACAAGAGCACTCAAAAAATGCCAATACAGTATTACGCTCCTTGGGCTGTCATTGTTTAAGTGAGATAAATTTATCTCAAACAAAACAAAATTAATATGCTTCCGATGTTTATAAAACAATGCTCTCCAACAAAAAAAAAAAAAGGTGTGTGTTTTTACCCATAATCCTTTTATAGAAATGCTCAAAAAATTTACATTAACATTACAGCCTTTGTCAATTACTAAACATTATTCCATTTCCAGTAAAACACTATAAGAACATAGTCTATGTTACATAGATGTTTATGACATCATCATCAAAAAAGGATTCCCTGAAAGCCTTATTTACATGGATCAATAGCAGTAATAAAGTATTCTGAAGTTATGTCCAAAATTTCACCAAATGATCACTCAGTTTGGCGCCTAAAATAAGCTTTTAAAACTGGACTGAGATTATATGTGAATGAGTCGTCCAAAGTGTCTATTATAATGTTAAATCCGAATGCAAAGTATTAAGAGTGTAATCAACATTAAATGGCGAACTAATCGATCCATTTACATTGACCAAGATGAAACTGACTATTTCTCACATATTCTATTTATTTTAGTCCACATTAAAACTCAGATAAATTTGCAAATACATAACAGATTATGCTGTAACGATTTACCCTAAGAAATACCTTAGAGACATTGCTTGAGAAGTTTCGTTATAATTATGTTTGAAAGTGCTTTGTAATCTATGCGTTTGACATAATTTACGTTTGTTTAGCATTAATTTTGTTGTTTTCCATATCCAGAAGATTTTATTTTTGCGTTATGGTCTAAAGGTATAGAATTTCAATGTAATTTAATGCGTTTTCGACTCGGGAATTTGGTTCTACATGCAGATATTTTTGATTGGTGTATAATCAAACGTTTCGAGTATTCAGAATTACTCACAGGGTTGCCACTCAATTTATGAAAAAAAAATTCCATGACTTTTCCAGTTTTCCAGACATGTGGTAAAAATCCAGACTATTTTTTATGTGTATGATGCCAACTTTGTATATTTTCTTTGATATTTTTAGCTTCCCAAAGTAAGGTTAAACGTTGTTTGTTTACAAACACTGATTTTCCAGGTTTTGGGCTAAAATTTGTAATTTTCCCTGACTTTTTTTGCCAAAATGAAATTCCTTGACTTTTCCAGGTTTTCCCTGACCAGTGGCAACCCTGACTCATTATTACTCCCTTTGATAGTTTTTCTCTAGAATAGATTAACCCCCTTCACCAGAGACAAGTATAGTTAGTTATTCAGTTTTAAATCCGTAAAACTAATTGATTTTAATAAATTCGTCTAGGGGGGGTCTATGATTTCATGCGGAAAAATTCCCATCCTGGAAAAATATCAAACACAGAAAATTAACACTATCTAACACAGCTGATTTAATATGAAAAATTTATTTTCCTATTTGAAATCAGTTTCCCCCGTTTCGTGCAAACGGTAACTTAACACAATTTCAAATATGCAGAATCTGTTGACAAAAGGAAGGGCTTTTGTGATAATAATAATGGAAAAGCATTAACATGAATAGAGACTTACCACGTTTCTTTTTCTGTACTGTCGCACAAATCTGATGTAATTATTAGTTCAGATCCCGCGTCAGCGGAAAAAAAAAAAAAAAAAGCTGAAAATTCACGCCTCATAAAACTAACCCTAATGCGCTGCCGGTTAATTTATGGCATATTTAACCCTTTGCTTTCAGTATGAAACAGGGAGAAAAGAGGGGCGAGTGTGAATTTTCATTTCCTCGTTTACATATGAACAATGAAGTACCCTGGCTGTTATACACCCCGAACCTTTTATATTTTTTCCGAGGGCCAGGTGTCCTGGTTGGGGGGTTCAGCGAGGGTCGTCCTATGTCGATGAGGGGCTTTAGCTTTTACTTGTTGGTTCCCCTTTTTCATAATTACTACCATCGGCCCATCATTGCCGGGTACCCCCAGAGTGAATATCGAATTTTCTGCACAGATGTGTGCGGGTCGGCTAATCCATGCAGACTATTTAGAGATTCAGTTTTCTTATTAATCACCGATTTCATCAAACGGGGCAAATTAGCGTGCGATTTCTTTCGCAAATTTCATCTAAGGAAATTTAATGATGTAAATCGCATTAGTCATTTTAACTTCCCAAAACCTCTCAGCACAATGTTGTCTCTAAATGCTGGAAGGTATCGGAAAATATTTTAAAACAAATGGAACACATTTAGTTTAAGAACCGACCGGTTCCCAAATTTTGAAGCGATTCTTTCTTTTTCGCTATTTTCAGCTCCCTTTTATTCCCGAGAGTCAAAAAAGCGAATCATTTGCGTGGCAAAATGAGTTGTTGCAATCGATAGGATGGCCTATTTATCAAGGTCATCGGGCTTTGAAAGGTAAGTGTGAGATTCCAGTTCCTATAAAACAGTATTTCCAAATTACAATTTAACTCCCCCACAAATAAATGTCTGTATGGATATAAAAAAAAGGCTGTGTACACAAAACGACATCTTTCGAATGCCGAAAGTTTCCAGAAGAGCGTGAAATTCGATTTGGGAATGTTATAAAAATTGAATATGAACTTATTTATTTTAGGTGGACGAGAAATAGATGAAGTGTGGACATTTTATGTTTCCGTTTTAGTCCACACTGCGTGTAGACATTTTATGTTCCGTTTTAGTCCACACTGCGTGTAGATGTACTTACTGTTACAATTATTGCCAAAACGGACTGAAATTGAAACAATCCTCCGTCGAATGGGGTTTTGTTTATTTCAGAAAACCAACAAAAAATAGTCAGCAAAGAGTTTTGACCCGGAAAATTGTGACTGTGTATTTGAGTTCGTCCCATCCAGAAATGATTTGAATACTAAAATTTCAAAATAAATACCAAAAAAGTATAGCTGAGGCCCAGTGTACAGCATACAAAACGGAAACAAAAAAGTGATTTTCTAGTAAGATATTCGGTTATTTTTTAAAAACTATTTTCCCCCCAAAGAATAATCCCTAACATTATCACATATTTATTTCAAACACAGGGAGGGAAAAAAAAAAAAAGAGCTTTGTTGGGTTAAAGCTCAACCGGATTCACCATGGATATTTTTTTAAAATTCAAACTGTTTCAGAGTAAAGCAGTATGTTGAAAGAAAAATTTGGGGGGGCCCTGCAAATCTGGGGGGGGGGGGGTTCCGAATTACCCATGCGGTTATGAGGCCCTGTCTTTGTTCACTTACAAATTCGAAGTAAGCAGGGCTCTCCAGATGTAACATGTTAAAAAACTCCTTTACTCCGCATTTTCTCCTTTGACAAATAGCCCTAAGTTCGGTTTGTTTAACTCCCCGACCCCCTAAAAAAAAGATGGTTTTCAAAAATATTTTTTCATATAATCAGTTGAAACGAAGAGGCCGAATTTCATAATAATGTGTCATCAACACGGGTGGTCACCTATTCAATAAACAAATAAAAGTAAAATGGGGGATAAAAAACAAGCAAAATAATAATACGCAAATTACCAGACAAAAATGTTTCGTAAGTTTAACAACAATTTTTATTTGACCTCCAAGGTTCTGAATACAATGAAAATAAACAGTCCACACATCATATGTACATTCACGATGCTGGCTGGTGCAGCCAAAAACATAAAAATTAAATATAACATAGATGGCAAAATAAAGGCAATGAAAAACAAACATTGCAGTTCAGAACAGATTTCAACGTTCACAAAATAAACAGAGTATGCTAAAATGTACAAGACAACATGCTTACAATATTTCATCACAAAACAAAGACAAATGAAAAAAATCACATGCAAAATAATTTACTACTATTTCTACATATTCAGGCAGGGCTTTAACACATCTCAACTGAAAAGGGTTAAAAAAAAAGGCACAGCAGAGCAAAATATATTTATAAATTATCATTTTTCTAAAAAAAAAAGCTTGATAAATAAATATAAACAAATTTTACAAAAAATAAGCGAACTTACTGTTTTTCATGTACATGTGCAGTGAACTGCTTTTTAATGCCTTAAAAGAGAAGATTCAAAACACAGCTGAACCCAGGCGCGTAGCCAGGAAAATTTTTCGGGGGGGGAGGGGGAATATGAACTTATATGTGTATAAGTTGACGGAATTTCATCACTAATCCAAAAATTTCGGGGGGGGGGGGAATATATCCCGATATCCCCCCCCCCTCCTGGCTGAACCAAATTCAAATACTCAGAAAGGTTAAATGAAACCTCAAAAAGTTGGACACTTGCAGTTCCTTCGACAATATCCAACTTATATTAATTACGACCACGTTCTACTCTTCAGTAAAGTGTCCAATCAGAGAGGTTTCGCTATAATTTGACCATTACACATGCTAGACGCACGCGAAGAGAAATATTTTTATAGTATTAGATTTACATCTTTTAAGATTTTTTTAATCGAATCCTTAAAAGTGTAACACTATAAAAAAAAATGGTGACTCGAGCACGTTGTCGTAGTTTAATTTTGATGTACAGAATTTTCAGGATAATGAAATGAATTTGAAAACATATTTTGGACTAGCTGAAGTACCCGTCCTCGACGGGTTAGTGAATGAAAATTTCCAAAAAGCAAGAACTTTCGTCAGCATTGTAGGAGTACACAGAATGGATGGAGTATGTTTCCAAAGTAAAGAAAGCGAAGTTATAATTTTCATGTATTGTTAAAATATTACAGGTTAGAGAGTAACTAAGTAATATCGTTTCATTCGCTTTAGTCGTAATTATGGGATGCGCGAACGAATATTGACGCATATTGAAATAATTTTCGCAAAATCTCAAAATTTAATCAACATTTTTGAAAAATTGGAAGCCTAGAATTTAAGTTGAGTCAACCTATCATTTCACCCAAATTCGTTTCATTCCCTGCAGTCTTTATTTCGTGATGCTGGAACACATTTTCAGCATTTTAAAACGATTTTCGACAAATCTCAAAATGTAAGCAAAATATTTTTAAAATTCAACGCCTATAAATTAAGATTAGCAACTACCTATCATATCACTCAATTTCGTATCATTCGTATTAGTCGTTATTACGTGATGTTTGAAGAAATATAAACGTATTTTGAGAGAATTTTCACAAAATCTCAAAATCTAATAAAAATGTTTAAAAATTGGACTCCTATAGTTTATGTTGAGCAACCATCTATCGTGTGACCAAATTTCATATCATTCACTTTAGTCGTTATTACGTAATACGGGAACAAAGATTCACTCAGTTTTAAACGATTTTCACAAAATCTCGAAATCTGATGGATTTTTTTTAATTAGATGCTTATAGTTTAAGGTGAGTGACCACCTATCATTTCACCAAATATCATTTTTTCACCTTTGCAGTTATTACGTGATGTGCGAACACAAATTTACGCAGTTTGAAATGATTTTCGCAAAATTTCAAAATTTATTCAAGATTTTTTTTTAATTTGACGCCTATGTTTTAAGTTGAGTGACCACCTATCATGACACCCAATTTCATATCATTCGCTTCAGTCGTTTTTACGTGATGCTCGAACACAAATTTACGCAGTTTGAAAGGATTTTCGCAAAATCTCAAAATCCAATCAAGATTTTTTAAAAATTGGAGGCCTATGTTTTGAGTTGAGTAACCACCTATCATGACACCCAATTTCATATCATTCGCTTCAGTCGTTTTTGCGTGATGCTTGAACACAAATTTACGCAATATCTGAAAATCTAATCGAGATTTTTTAAAAATTCGACACCTATGTTTTAAGTTGAGTGACCACCTATCATGACACCCAATTTCATATCATTCGCTTCAGTCGTTTTTACGTGATGCTTAAACAAAAAAAGCGTCACGGACAGAATGACAGACAGACAAACTTTTTTTTGAGGGTCGCATCGGATTCCCGAGTGCT
Source organism: Cheiracanthium punctorium (assembly GCA_038373885.1). Taxonomy (NCBI): domain Eukaryota; kingdom Metazoa; phylum Arthropoda; class Arachnida; order Araneae; family Cheiracanthiidae; genus Cheiracanthium; species Cheiracanthium punctorium. Next base: position 403,496 of record JAWZYV010014639.1, on the reverse strand, counting down.
TGAAACGGATAGAAATCGCAAAATTTTTGAATTCCAAGAAATGTACAGACAAAAGTCTAATTTTATTTATATAGATTTCCAATTAGAAGACCAAAATGAATGCAGGGTTTCTACAGATTTCACAGCTTTTGCTTCCCTGACATCTAGCACGCTCTTCCCTGACTTTATCTAGCGTGCTTTCCCGAATTTTGCGATTCTACTTTTAACATTACATCCTTTAATTATTTTTTTTTTTTATATATTTTGCAGCTTTTTTTTTACAAATAATAATAATAAAATTAATCTATACAACAATCTTATTTGACATCACTGGATTCTAACAAAAACCCATGTTTGATAATAATCTCAGATAAAACTAAGCATATTTCAACTGCACAAGATATGCTCATAAAGAACACATTTTAAAATCATTTATAAGGTTGAATGAGAAAATGAAAATAAAACAATTTCTATACTTAAGGTTCAAACCAGGGACGTACCCAGAAAAATATTTCGGAGGGGGTCCAAACTGTGAAAAAGGCAGAATTTTTCACAAAAAAGACTTCATCCTTATTTTGCTAACAAAATCTGAAATTTCGGGGGGGGGGGTCCGGACCCCTGGACCACCCCCCTGGGTACGTCCTTGGTTCAAACAGCAAATATTTTCTCGATTTTACTGTAAAATTCAATTTTTCTTGCATTTCTCTGACATTTCTTCAATTTCTGCTAATTTCCCTGACTTTTTTCCCAAATCCCCGACTTTCCCTGACCAAAACTCATTTCCCTGACTTTCCAGGTCTGTAGAAACCCTGAAATATGAGATGTAATGTTGTTCATGCGTGGTTCACAAGCATTTTAATTAGAAATATCTTCTAAAGAAAAGAAAATTAAACTCGTACGTAGTGACTATGACGCAAAACGATTTTCAAATTTTCCGAACGATAAATTTATCTTATTCCATTGTCTAAGACTGACAACTTCAACTTAAGCTAGAATTATTTCGAACGAAAATTTTTGATAAAAAAAGGTTTATGTTTCTTTCAAAAAGATAAAAATTAAGCGACATCAAGCTTACATTTCTTTCTTATTTTGCGTCACTTTACAAGTTTAAAATTTAAAGAAAAATCGGGGAAGAAAAAGTGGCACCAGTTTAAAATGATGAACTCAAAAGATCTATACAAACGAACTTACGCGTTATGGGGGAGGGGGGAATCACTTTTTGAACAATATTTGTTTTAAGGCAACAAGCTTAATTCTGGATAGCAGTGTACAGTCGTAACCGTAATCATTTCCCTGCGATTTACTTTCAAAAAGTAAAACAGAAATACATCTTTAGTAATGTAAAGCCTGGGGAATCTAATTAAGCCTACAACAAACTATAAAAACAGCATACATACCGAAAACATGACAGAAAAACAGTAATTCGCTTATCTTTTAAAACATAAAGGTGGAGAAGATACTGTTGCAGCATTTTAAATGCTAATAGATGTGTTAAAGCCACTATTTTCAAGTCAAAGAAATGCTTTGAATTATAAGCGACCTAAATGAAATCTTAAAAATTGCTGTTTAACTTAAGAGTTGGCAATTAATATTAGACTATTAAATAAAATTAAACAAATAATTTATGAAACTAAGCAATAAATATTTAAAATTTTTAACAAGAATGATTTTTTTTAAATAATTAAAAATTTCTAGAAAGAATGATTCTTATCTAGCCATAATACTACATCATTGACTACGCTACATTATTATCTAGGCATTACATCAGGAATTACGAGAGAGGGGCAAGAGAATGTTTTGCAAGAGGCGAACTTATTGCATACTATGAAAAATTAGGGTATGTCATTTAAATGCTAGGGATAAGTTTAGGGGAACTGCAACAATATTCTCCAACTTTATTTTCATTTTAGTTCATACTAAAAAGAAAAAGAAGAATCGAGAAAGCAAAATTAAATAACACTAAAAGCATGGAATGGAACTACTGAATAATTATTTCTAACACATGGAAACGGAAGAAACTGATGAATGCACCAAATAATACAAACGAACAGAAATATCAACAAATACATTTAAAATAAAACTCGAAACTGAAATTTCTTCACTCGGGACCTGCCCCACACGTTTTTTAAAATTTAAAATGGATCTCGGTATATACGCACACCTGCGTAAACACCATTTATATGCGTACTTATTCACGCCCAAGTGCGTCTGCAGAATATTAACTCTGCATAAATTTTGAGCTCAAAGAACTTTAGATGGAAATTTGTTGTTCTTTTAGTATTATTTCAACTAATAAAAATAAAGTTGTTTGTTAATGAAAAGACTATGAAAGACTAAAATTTTTTTTTTTTTTTTTAAATAAAAATTTTTTTTTCGGGTGGAATTTACCGTAGGCTAAAAAATTTGGGATTAAATGTAAAAAAAAATATATTTTGTTTTGAACCAGCAGGGGAAAAGTTAATTAAGAATTACACCGAATCCCCATATACTATCACAATGCTTACCGATGCAATACAAATATAAAAACCTTACATCGAAATGGAAGGGAAAAAAGAACAGCAACCTTGAATTGCCCTGAGAATAAACACTTCCTAAAAAAATCACAGATGGAGAACACAGATACTTGAACATTATTTAAAATTTTAATTCTAATTTGTAAGGCAAAATTAAAAACGATATGAAGATTCATTTCATACGTTTATCGCTTTTTATATAACAAGCATATTAATAAAAACAATAATCCATTGCAGTAATAATAAATGCACTTCGTCTGTAAAATTGCTAAAATTTTGTAGAAAACTGAGATTCTTTTACATTTAAAAAAATGTTTTAAAACAAAAGATTCAACACATACAAAGAAAAAAAAAAGTTTTACAGACAATTGTATAACGCACATGCATGAGAAAAAAAAACAAAAAAAACAAGTGACACATTAGAAACAAAATTGCAATAATTAAAAAAGACTTAAAAAAACTGTATATACTGCCTCTTACTTATCTAGTGTATATACATAACATAACTTAAAATTTTGTTGCTAACTTCAGAGGCAAGTAATCACATTATTATCCTACGCAGCGTCAATCTTTGGGAGATCAGCATCATTTGACAAAACCAAATGTATGTACACTAGTACAAAAATACCCAGTTCCTATTTAAATATCAGTACATGCTTACACACGCGTGTGACAGCTTCGCATCTAAAATGGAAACCGTGTTTTTTAAAAAACAGGTGCAATTCTAAACAGTCCAAAACAGAAGTAAGGAGATGAACACATTTTTCTTTAAAACTAAATTAAATTACAGTTCTATGTACAAAATCGGTACCAAAAATATCTACTCAAATTTTGGAATTTATAGGAACTATCGGCAACCCTTTTTTTCCTTCCGAAAGGGTCATTGACAATTTTCATTGAACATGAGGTCAGAGTTTTGTCCTACCTGGATACATGGCATGAGGAAGGAAGGTTCCTGGCAAGCCACCGTAATAACCCGGGAATCCGGTGTACATGTATGGCAGAATTCCGGCAGCGGACGATGGTGCATTCGAGGACTCTGTAGAGTTGGCGGGAACGGAAAAGTCGGCGGCATTGTGGTTCTCTTGCGAAGACAAGTTCGCGGGCGTCATCAAGGCGTCCTCTTTCTCGTCTTGCTTTTCCTTCTCTTTGGCCACGTCGCCGTTAGTTGTATTGGTGGTGTCTTTCCTCTGGGTTGACGCTGTGGACAAAGCGTCGTTCTTGAGCTTATCCAAGTTGGAGGAAGCGTAGGCGGGAAGTCCTCCCGTCAGTCCCGACAAGTTGACGACGGCACCCGACGACTGCTTCGGTATGGAGTTGACCGTTGGCGAAGCGGTGCTGATGCTGTTCGCGACGTGGTTCGACATGGAGTTCGATTCGAAGTTCGAAGGCGTGTCTGAATCCTGGCCATCCGATAATTTTTTAAGGCTGTCTATGTGGATCTTAAGATTTTCTATGTGCTTTCTGGAAAACAGATGCTCTTGCAGTGTCGAAGGGGAAAATTTGAGGTTGTATTTTACATTACACAGAGTACACTCCTCGCTCACTTTAGGGGCTTCCATTTCGTGTCCGAAAGTTTTTGCGAAAGCCATCCTGGCTTTCTTCTCCTTTGCTCGTGCGTTCTGGAACCACACCTGAACCACCCTTTTCGGGAGACCTATCTCTTTGCCGAGGTTTTCACATTCACACATAGATGGTGTCTTGTAATCAACAAATATAGATTTCATGACTTTCAATTGAATAGTGGTCATCTGAGTCCTAAAACGCTTATTCGAGTTGGAAGAAAATCTACTGGACGGTGACGTGGGATTGCTCTCTTCACCATCCATGTTATCCGTGGACTCTGAATAAGTTTCCGATCTCGCGTCATCCATCAAGCCTCCCCTAGACGTTCCATCTTCCAAGTGGAACCTCTCGGCAAGGCTGCCATTACTCTTTTCGATGAGTGCCTTCAGTGGCTTGCTGAGATCTAGAGGAGACTCTTTGGTAGGTGTTTCTGGTGATGGTTTCTCGTGTGCTCGGTTCATGGACAGGTCTGCTGCCATCGACGGATCTTTGCTGTTCTCCCGCGACGTAGGCAAGGAATACAATTCATCCAGATATTTCCTCAACGATTCTTCGTAATGCCTAAAACGGCTTTCGGTAAAATTAAGGGGAACATTTGGAGAAGGCGAAGTAGCGGAAGAATTTTTTTCATCGGATGGGCTTCCGGGGTCTTCTGGATTCGAATCGCCTTCGCCGTCGGGGAGAGCGTCGATGTTGATATCACCTTTGGTGTACTGATCGGCGTGTCGAGTCGCCAAATGGGACTCGAGAGCTGAACGAGCTTTAAAGAGCGCACGGCAGAAAGGGCATCGCTTGTGAATTACTTGTTGGTGAGCACGAAATTGACCCTTTCTCTCTCTCGCTCTTGTATTCTGAAACCACACCTGAACGACCCTTTTTTTAAGGCCTACTTCGCGAGCTATATTTTCCAACATCTTCCTGCTTGGATTACTTTCGACTTGATATTGCTGGTACAAATAGTCCAATTGCTCCGGGAGAATAGTGGTTCTTAGTCTTTTGTCCCGCGGGTGGTCACTCTGCGATTCTTCATCGTCGGACAACTTTCGCTTCATCTGCGACATCTGCAGCGAGCCAGGAGTTGGTGGCGAGTCGTACTGTAAGGGAAAGACCGAGGGTGGAAAACTCGGAAAAAGTGAAGGATTCATCATATGTACCATTTGATGTTCTCGCCACAATTCAAATCTGGGGAATGCTAAACTACATTTATCGCATCTGTACGTTCCATTCTGATTATTAGATTGTGTAATTTTTTCTGTAGCTCTTGGAATCACAGGCGGCGTTGGCGTAGAAGTTGGGAGGGTAGGAGTGGGGGGTTGAGACGATCTTTCATCCCCCGACATGACTTTGATCTGGCCAGCAAGAGGATTTTCATCCTTAAAACAAGAACTCTTCTGATGTTTAATAAGTTCATAATACCTTTGAAAAACTTGAAGACACTTTTTACATTGATAGTTTAGTCCTGGAGTTCGTTGGAATCGACCAGCATTCTCTTCCTCAGTCGTGACTGGAGGTTGATTTTCATACACTTTTCGAGCTTTCTGTCGGGCATTCTGGAACCATACAACGATAACTCTGGGACTCAAGCTTAAAAGTTTTGATAGATACTCCAAATCATCATCTTTTGGGTAAGCGTTTGTCTCGAAAAATTCCTGCAGCACTTTTATTTGGTAATCAGTGAATCGGGTGCGATTGGCCCGTTTACCAGATGAACAAGAAGGCGTCGGCGTACCACTTGGAGTGCCTGTTGAATGTGGGGATTCGGATGTAGGCGGGGATGCAGAAGTAGGTGGCATAAGTGGAATCATCGAGGAAGAACTAACAAATGGATTTAAATTACACGAAAAGGATTCTGCCAGCGAAGTTCTGAGATCCATTGACATTAGTGAAGATGACGTCGGTGTACAGGATGCGGCTGCAGAAGATAATGCTTCTGACATTGAAAAGAATTCGGATGCCGCTGAAGTCATTGCATTGAATGACATGTTGGAGTCCTGCCTTTTATTGTGAATCTGTTCTTCAGATTTTACACAGTCTGAATTGGAAAACTTTTCACTTTTAATTTCTGGTACGTTAGTTTCAGATACTTCAGAGTTTTTTTCAATTTCATTAGAAACAGACTCTTTCTTCTCAGAGTCTATATTTTCAGTTTTGGGACTGCTGGGCTTTTCAATACTAACCGGTGTTATTTTCGCTTCACCAGTTTTTTCATATTCTTCAAGATTTAGGTATGTGGATGGTGGATTGTTGAAATTGTAAGGTGAATCTTTATTTCGCTGTCTTTCTTTGAACAAAGTATTTCGGAACCAATGTTTAATTACTTTCAGAGGCAGCCCTGATTTTTCCGACATTTCAAGTAATTGCTCCTCAGTAGGTGAATTGTTTATGTCGAAATAAGCTCTGAGAATTTTCAACTGGTCGTCGTTTATTCTAGTCCTAGCTCTTTTCTGCTGTTGGGACAGTTGCTGCTGTTGCAACAACTTTTGCTGAGCAGCAAAAAAGTTGGGATCCATGGCTGCCCCTGGCATCATTGGATGACCAAACGCAGATGCCATAAGAGGATCTATAGACGGTGGCATCATGAGTGGTATAAGTGGAGGATGCATATTCATTGCAGCAGCAAAAGGTAAGTTCATGTTCATACCCATGTTCATGTGCATTGGAATACCCATACCGATCCCCATGCTCATGAGAAGTTGATTAAACTGCATTTGGGCTGCCATGTGATTAGCTGTCACCGAAGATGCCACATCAGGCATTTGAGAACCTAGAGAAGTGACAGGTGGTGTCGCAGCATTTGGTACTGGAAGAGGTGTAGCTCCCGACGGAGTTGCAGGTGTTGACGACGCACCTGTGCTGAGTTCACCACTTGACGAAGGTGAAGGAGCTTCAGCCATATTTGTAGCATCATCGACGACAGGCACGTTTGTTGTGTTACGCCGTTCATAATCTTCCCGAAATTCTTCAGCGAATTTCTCAACAGCTTCGATCGGGACAATGTCTTTGTGGGTCTCTTCTTGATGAGCCTTTAATACCCAAATACTTGAAAAACCTTTTCCGCATTTCTTACAAATAGATCGATTGATTTCAGGTAAATCAATTTTGCGTTTTTGAGATTCTTTTTCATTCTGCTCGGCAATCTGAGAACTACTTTCCGCTTGATCGTCTTTCTTCTCATTCTCTCTTCGTCTTTTCTGGGAGTTCTCGTTGAATTGCATCACAACATCAAAACCAAATCCTTCTAGTAGATGTCTGAATATTAAAGGTTTCGGTCTCAAGAATGGGAACCTACTTTTAAACATTTGTTGCCCTGGAGTAGGAGTTCTTTGGCTGCTAGTATGATTAACTTGTATCACCGGAGAAGGTGATGTTTCTGGATGCCCTAAAGAAGTACGCGGTTGCTTTTCTGGAGGCTCATCTTTATCCATTTGTTGCTTTTGCTGTGCGTGTGACAAAGATGAAATAACTGAATTCTGTGATGTATTGGGTTGCAAATTGAGCATAGGAGGGGCAGGAAATTGTGATTGAGCAAAAACGCAGTACAATTGTTGATGCTGAATGACAGCTTCAGTGGATGAGCACATGGTTCCACAACGATTGCATTGGAAAGGTGGGGTTTGGGATTGTATTAAGGAATTAGGAGGCATCAGTCCAAGAGCTTGTTGCATTATGGAATTGTGATCAGGATGCAAGGGAAATGGAAATTGTGATGAATTCATTGTTGGAATTGTCGGCGTTGAGGATACTGGGGGTGTTGTTGAAGTAACAGGGAAAGATCTCGTTTCTGTTATTTTTGAAGTCGTTGTGCTGGCAGTGGAGATAGTAGTAACTGTACTAACAGATGGTGTATCATTGGCACTGCTTGGAGAATCTATATTTTTTGCTTGCGGTTGTTCTAATGCAGGAACAGAGTCTGATAATTCGATAACATTTGAGTCAGTCTGAGCAGTGAATCCAGTTTTTTGGCTAATAGGTGTTCCAGTTGAGCTAGTTTCTTTCATACTGAGTTTCAATTTATGGAGATGAGAAACAGAATTGTAATGGACTAGAAGTATATTTTTCTGCGTAAACGATTCTTTACAGACTTCACATTTAAAAGGTCTATTGGGATCTAGGTATTTTTCCATTGGGTAGCTCATCTTTTCACCTTTTCGGTGCAAAAGGGTTTTGTTATGGCTAGTTAAATAGCTTTGTCTGGTAAATGCTACTTTGCAACGATGGCATTTATATTTACGATTAGGATCAGTGTAACTATCTTCTGCCATGGCCTGGCTGTTGATATAATCTTCTAAAACTTGATGCTCTTTTGTTTCATTACAATCTTCAACCATTTCATCAGCCAAATCAGAGTCGTCGGGAAGACTTACAGTCTCATCTGGAAGCTCATCTTCAAGCTCTTCTCGATGCTCTTTCTTCAGTATATCTGTCGACTGAGAATCCAAAATGCCACCACTACCAGTTATTAAAGGATTATTCATTAAACTTGCACGGTATTGTTCCAGTTCTTCTTTGGTCATATCACAATGAGCCATTTCAACATGTTTCTGTAAAGCGGGTATAGTTCTGAAACTTCTCCCACAAATAACGCATTTTGTGGCAGCTCGCATAATGTGGTATTGCATATGCATAGTGAGTTTTTCAGAAGTTTTAAAAGCTAAACTACATTTGGAACATCTAAACTTGTATACATGTCTTTCGGAGACTGGTATGTTAGGTTTCAAAGCATGACATTCTTTGAAATGGAACTGTGCTGCAGTCATAGTTGCGAAGTACAGTCCACACCCTTTCTTCCAACAAAAATATCCATTTCCTTTGGGTGTTGCTCTAAACTGCAGGTGGCCCATTTCGTTCTGATGGCAAAACAGATCTTCTACTTGCGCATAAATTCTTCCACAAATGTCACATCCAAAATCATCATCATCTTTACTGTCACTGCTGCTGTCACTTTTGCAGTCCATGTCTGGCACTTCTTGTTTTACCTCAACAGGCTCATCAGTTTCCATTTCGTTATGTTTGGAACTTAAATCGATAGTGTTATTGCAGACAGGTAGAGAAGAAGGTCCGTTCGTAAGAGCCTTAGATGATGGAATATCAGTGGCCTGTACTTTGGAATTATTTTCCTTCGGCTTATCTGAAACTGCCGAGCTAGCTTTAGCAGCAAGCCATTCCGTTTTGTCCACTAGAGCCATCAGCTTATCCAAGCTTTCTTTTTTGACATGATGAGTGTCCATAACATGGTTTTCTAGTACATCCCATTCCGTGAAAGGCTCTTGACATAGCGGACAGGCGAGTGTGGCTGGTTTCTGCGAATGTTGCGAAACGACGTGCATCTGTATGCGAACTTCACTGTTGCTAGTGAAATTGCAAAATGGGCAAGTGTGTTGCGGTGTATCAGGCTCTGTCGTAGAGCGGTCGAGTAAAGCTTGTTTTAGCATGGAGGTGTCCGAGGTCTTTGAATTTTTGTCCAAATTTGGTTTTTCCTCGACAGCAAGGCGAGCATCATTGCATCCATCTGCTTTATTTTCTGCAATAATAATAATAATAAAGAAGCATAAGTAACCCGAAGAAATGTCAAATGATACAAATATTTAAAGTGTTTAAGGTTTAAAAGTAAGATAGACATCTTATGCTTTTTTTTAAATAAATATTAGTGCAGATTATCTAAAAATATGCACTAAGAAAGAATAGTTTGCATAAATAAGATTAAGAACAACAAATTTCAATAAATAAGGAAACTTGAATACTCTTTTTATCCACACACACCAGAGAGAACAATTTCACTGTGCAATTCAAGAGCATTTCCCTGTTAGCTCTTTCATGCAGAAATCAAAGCAAGAAAGGATACTATTTTTTTTTTTTATGATCTCAAATTAAAGTGGATTATTTTTTCAACATTCCACTGTACAAATGACAACGCTCATTAACCACATTTAAAGTGTTTAAGGTGTACTTCGTTCTTTAAAAAGTAAGACATATCTTATATTTTTTGAATAAATATTACTGAAGATCATCTAAAAATAAAAATATGCAGTCAAAACACAATTTTTAAAGTCAAATTCGTATCACTCAAGATCTAAGAACCATTATTCTAACAATCCTCTATTTTTAAATTGTTTGAGATAAATATACAAATAACGAAAGGTTGAGAATTAAGGATGCATCAAGGAAAATACTAATAGTGTAAACAAATTAACAGCTGACTAAAAAGATAGAACACCTTTACCAGAGATTTCCTTATGTATAAAATTGATTAACTTCGTTATACAAAACACACACAAAACTAACAGCAAGTTTTGAACAAAAATTATTTAATTTTATGATTTAATACAGTTTTTTTAAAAATAATTTTCGGGTACAGTTATGCATTCAATAAAACTAGTGAATTTCTTATTCCAGAAATACACGTTCCATTTCGAAAGTGTGGTTACAAGATGTTTTCTTACATCTCTGGCAATGAACAAACAGCAGAGAATGATATACACAAAACATATGTACAGAGCACCTCGTGAATGCATAAATATGGAGAAAGGGTCAAGCCTACAGCAGCGGTCAAACTCCATGCGAAGCGAGAGGGGGGGGGGGCAAATGAGTCTTAAATTGGGTACACGGGAACAGGAAATGAATCATGTAAAGGCACACGCATCCTTCTCTGGGATCGATTCAGCTTCATTTGCACATGAATTGCATTAAAAGCTGGCGTTTGATTTGCAAATTGCTCGGTCACATTTATGCAGACACCTTCGCGTGCCAGAGTCGTTGACATAACTCTGCGAAGCGCCGGACTAGAACACAGAAAAGCTTAGGTGTCCATTAAATCCCAAGAAATTGTCTGGGGCAGCTAGCTCTGTGGGATATAAACTCCCGGTAATTTTGCATGTCCGCATTAATTCGATAACACGTGACGGGGGGGGGGGGGGGGGGGTTCGTCTAACTTGGCACAGCTAGCATGCAGATTTTGCAATCATTATTGGTTTGTTAACAAAGTTGAAAAGAATGATTCAAAAAGTAACAGAACAATACGAAAAATGACGAACCTCGCGTTTTAAGCCCCAAGCCTTTCAAATATATATACACTACTGGCCAAAAGTACTGCAAGTTTCAAAAATCTAGCCCTTTTCAAGATTAAGCCCCCCCCCCCAAAAAAAAAAAGGAAAAATCAATATAATTGATTTTTTTTATGTCAACATGTTAAATTAATGACTTCAGAGACAAGATAGCATTAGGTTAAAGAACAAAAATAATTCTTAAATTTGTTGAAAAAATATAAAAAATATGTAAGTTATTATAGAAATCATAATCCATTTTTGGCTCACCGGAATAAAATAAAGAAATAATTTCAAGTCCTGCAAAAAAAAAAAAAAAAAAGGATAATAAATAAATGCGATTGAACTAAAAATCATTTCTTATGTTGCTGAGCAGCCTTGACTTAGATCACAACAGCCAATCTTTTAGATATAGAATCCACTAAGTTTTACAACACTTCTTTCGGTGTTTCATTGTGTAAAACTCTAAGTATTAGTTCCTAAAGCTCTAATTTTATCTTCAGGCGATATTTAGATGTATTCTTTCCAGTTATACTACATAAATTCCCAAAAATATTGAAATCTGGCAAATTTCCTGTCCACTTTTTCTGGGTTTATTCTTGAAACGACGATGGTTAGATTCCTCCAACTTGCAATACTTTTGACCAGTAGTGTATGTATATATATATATTTGCATCGTGCATATTTGGACAGATTATTACGAAAGTCACCTTCTGCTATAAAATACTATTTCAGGACAAACTCGAAGCCAATGGATGCATCGTTGAATTGTGGAAAATGTGTGCTTTTTTATGTCTCTCTCAACAGGGTAACATCTTCGTGAAAAAAAAAAGTTGGGGATTAAACGGAGAAAATGATGCTTCTCAATTCCCCCCAAAATATAACTATTTGGGAGGGGGGGAAAAAGTAACCACAGTATCCACAAAATGGTTTTGCACAGTAATCAATCTAATAAGTCCAGATGGAAAAAACTCAACTGCAGCAGAATGATTAGTTTTAGAGTACTTTGCTGCAAAATTAATGAAATGTAACAAAATTTATTGAAATTTTGCTTTTTTTTTTCAGTTTTACCATGCTGCGTTAAACTTTTCTCCAAAATAAAAGAAAATTAATAATTAAAAAAGTTTTCGAATTTTAATGTAAGTCTACAAAGGAAATATCAAATACATGATGAAGTAATTTATTTTATGGAGCAATTCCTGTAATGTTTATCAAATTTAGTAAAATAAATAATTTTTTTCTATATTAACGAATCTATTGCATAGGAATACTTAATAAAAACTGAAATTAAAACATAACAGTCTAAATACCTAGAAAATTGTGAATAATTCTAGAGTTATATATCTTAAATGAATTAGTTTTCTAAAAAAAAATTTTGAGATAAATATTCCTTTTAGTGCACCTTCATTTGAAAATCTGTCCTTGTGTCCAAATCAGTGCACCAGAAGGACAAACAAATAAAAAAAGACTATAAAGCAATAGTTGTTTCGAAAGATATGCATGAATCAGAATTTTCCTTTTCTAGTATAGTATAGCTGTCAGCAGTGGCGCACCCAGGATTTTAGTTTTTTAGGGGGGGGGCTGGGCTACAAATACTGCTGAACTCGGTTATAGTGACCTCAGTTATAGTTATAATTCTCTTATAACGTCAAAATATTCTATGCTAGTCGACTTGCCCGTAGAACATAACCCCACGAGCAATGTAACTAACTCATTTTAGAATCAAATAATTATATGATCTTTTCAGTGATGCAAGTTTAACCGTGTTTCATGCTCTAACTGTAAGTTTTTATTTAAAAACTAACATCTTTTTTTGGTAAAAAGTATTTTAGAAATAATTTGAAGACAATTTTTAAAAAGAAAACATTTAACTCATTAGTGACAATTTTTAATTTTCAATACTTTTCACTTCTAATTTCCCACCTTTAGGGGGGCTTCAGCCCCCATAGCCCCCTCCGTGAGTGCGCCTATGGCTGTCAGTATAATTCGAAAATATTCGAATTTATATAAAAACAAGTCTTCAATATTGTAAATATTCTAAGAACCTTAAATGCACATGAACAGTAGACAAGTATTCTCTTCTCCACTCGTATCACAACCAAACGAATTAATAATTGCAAGATAGAGAAATAGGATGTAAATTGGGAGAACCATTAAAAATATTATGAGGAAATCTTTCAAATTTAAACATAAATCACTTTCGGTTGGCTACATGTTTGACATCATAAATAAAAGTATATAAAAAAATATAAGATGCATATTTACCTCTTTCATCCTCTGTAGTTTTCATCCCCTCAATAGTGCTCGTCGCTTGCTTGCATTCTTTGACGACAAACACTTCTCTCATATCCGGCTCACTTTCCCCTTGCATCTGGCGAAGGTTTTCCGCCCTGATGTGGGCCAGTGAATTGGCATGCTGGATTAGATTGACTTTCGTCCTCACAGAAACATTACACATGGTACAGTGATATGATTTCAGTTCTGTCCTTATAACCGATTCGCTTCTCTCGAGAAACAAGAAAAGTCTGCCATTCGCGTCGTGTCTAGGATTGGTAACATGCAACTGCATCTTGTGTAGCGCATTCGTGTAATATTCACAAGCATTGCACCGTATCTGAATAGGATTGCTCACGTTTACGTATTTAAGCTTCCATTCGTTCATGGGACCTCCTTCCTTTACGTGGTTCACATGATGCAACCTCTGAAGGTGCTTGTCAGTCTTGCAGTGTAGCTGGAAGTTAGCTTTTAAATTAGTTTTGTAAGAGCAAAGCTTGCAGATGGAAGTTCCAGCTACAACGGTCAATACTTCTTCCTCTCGAAGCCTGCTTCTGTCCAACTGGACATGCTGAGCCAATGCTTCAAGGGAGTCAGAAGAATAGATGGTACAAACGCAACACTGAAATAATTTAAAACTATCTTCGTACGGAACATCAGGCCTCAACGTTGGATCAGGATGATCCAAATCAATTGCAGGAGTGGAACAAGAGAGATTTAATGGCCCAGGAGCTATATGATGTTTAGCAGCAGCTGCTGCAGCTGCAGCCGCCATTGCTCTTTGCTGCTGCTGTTGTTGCGCTTGCTGCTGCTGCTGCTGTTGTTGTTGTTGTTGCTGCTGCTGTTGTTGTTGCTGGCTGGCCATCATGAGAAGGGCGTGGTTGTAAGTTATATCGGCAATCGCAGCTTCTGGCTGGAGCTGTGCATCTGCTGTCATCATAAGACCAGGATGAAATAACATGGAATCCATGGCTTGAGCTTGCTGCATTGCAGATAGGTGCTGCATGTGTTTCATATTTTGTTGCAGCACCATAATATTATGTGTATGTTTTTCACTAGTCATGTGTATGCGTAGATTGCGAGCCACATTCGTTTCATAATTACAGACATCACATCGCCAGGTAGCTTTCTGTTTGGCGGCAATTTGAGCTTTTTTCAGAGCCTCAGAGGCAGCATTGGAAGACGCTACACCAAGACTGGCAGCTGAGGGAGAACCTGAAGTCTGAGAATGTTGCTGTTGCTGCTGCTGTTGCGATTGCTGCTGTAAAGCTGCTAGATGTTCTGGTGTTAAACTGCCGTTCTGAAGCTCTTGCACGTTGTTAATGTGTTTGTCAGATTGCATATGTATGCTAAGGTTGCCTTTTGTGGTCGTAGAGTAGTTGCACACTTCACATCGATATGGCTTGTACCCACAGGTGTATGTCTCACCACGAGCTAAACGAGGATGAGGCTGATTCGTTACACAGTACAAACACGTCATTTCATTTTCAGGATGTTTCTCTTTCATGTGTATTTCCAGCGTCTCTTGATACTTGTAATGCCAGTTGCACTTCGGACACTTCAGCGTTTTGCAGGAGTTCCTGGAGTGCATCATGGTCATATGTCCTCCCAGAGATCTTGATGAACCAAGGATCATGTCACATTTTGGACATTCCACTCCATTAATCTTCCCTTCTGGATGATGTGTACATGTCGCCATAGAAACTGGTGCCGTTCCAGCTGTTAAAGGTGACGGACTCTGGTTAACCGAGCTTTGAGAAACAGTGCTCTTTGGCGATATATTGTCGATGTTGTCTTCAATGTTAACCATAGCAGCGTTTGCAATGGGACTTGTCTGTTGATGAAGGTGATGATTTAAGTTGGACGCAGTTTTAGCGATAGGAGATAATGAATTTGGCATACGGTCCGCATTACTTTGGTTGTTCACGTTATTTGCAACTGAAGTCGAGTCTAACAATCCATTTGTTACAGGTGGAGATGGGGAGGACTTAGAATTCCGAGGAGGACTCGGAGTGCTTGGTTCAGGAACTGATACTGCAGCAGCAGCAGCTGCCGCCGCCGCAGCTTGCGCCAGCTTTTCAATGTGTGCAAGGTCTTCTAACTCCGGTAACGATGTGTCAACAAAGTTGGACGTGGATGAGCTAATCGTACAAGATGATGACGAGGCCGCTAGACTCACCGCTTCACTTGAAGGAGTGGTAGCGAGGTCAGGAACTGATGTCACGGGGCACATGCTGGCGGACACCACCGTTGTGACAGCGGCCGACGTTGCCGCGATGGACGCCACAGAGTCGTCTTTGGTCTGGACGACACGTGAAGAGGAACTTGAGACTGAGCCATGCGATGAGGAGAGAGAAGCTGCCACAAAGGATGCATTACCACCTCCGATGCAGTTACTACTACTACTCGCCTTCTGAGTACATGACGATGAAGTTGAGGAGACAGCACTGGTTGGAGGAATGGGCTCTAGGAACGAGAGCAGGGGTTCGGCGCTCACCCCTTGAATCACAGCCGAAATGTTTTTCCGCGAGACCAGCTCTTTTTCAGCGTCATTCAAAGACAAAGAATGTTCGCCTGTTGCATGGGCAACGAAAGATTTCGTGAACCCGAAGGACAGTTTGCAGATGAAACACATTAAAATAGGCTTGACAGGCACAGTGCCACAGTCCCAAACAGAATAGGACGTAGAAGTGTCCAAATCAGACGGCACCTTGGTGTCAGATGAAGGAGATCGCGCCCCGTCCTCTCCCGTTCTATCTTTGAGGGTGAACACACGATAGCTGTGCATCACTGGTATTTCAGGAACTTTGTGGTTGTTCTCCCGCAGGAGATTGCCGTACGTCTGGCCGCATACCGCCCCTAAAAAGGCGGGGTGCCGAGCTATGTGCAAGGCATTCACCACCTGGGGAGTCTGGTTCTCACCCGGGCTGCGACTTGCGGCAGGCCGCGGCGATGTCCGGAGACTATTTTTCGCGAAAGGAAACAAGTCCAGTCCGCCGTACTCATCGTCGCTGAGTTCGGAATCAACCCCTTCAATGAGATAGGCAGAGCCGTCCGGGTTGTAGACGATCTTGCCATTGAAAGTCTCGACGTCACTGGCGGAACTGTTGTTGGAGCCGTCGTCCGCCAGGAGTCGCGAGTCTTCCAGGAGGAGTTCACCTCCTTCCGGCTGCGATGGCATAACGATGGAAGGAGGCACGCTGTCTTCTTCCTCCTCCTCGCACCCTCCTTTCTGCGCGTTCCGGTTGCTGCGAGGCAAGACGGCCTCGTTGACCCCAGCTGTCATCACAGTGAGTGTGGGAGGTCCAGAATCGTCGTCCTCCCGATGCTGGCCCGTGTCGTTGCCGGGAACAACGTCCATCGAGGTACAACGCTTACCGGTGCATCATTCAACTGGGATCCTGCAAGAAAAAATGAAGAAAAAACAATCAATGTCTAAGATCTCAAAAACATAGTCAATATCAGGTTGTAACGAAAGTTTTCCGCCATATTTGCTTGCGTCAAGCTCACCCAGCTATTGACCTTATATGTCAAATTTATGCGATGCTTAGCGCGACTCATGGACATGGCACTAAAGTCTAACTCTTTTAGCTAGCTCTCGAGTGGATGAATATTTTATCTTCTTCCACAGATTGTCGTAGGCGGGCCTCATCAGCATCATTAGGACGGCCAGAGCGCTCTGCTTCTTTAATGTCCTAGTCCTCGTTTTTGAACTTTCGGTACCAAATCTTCACAGTGTCATAGGATACAACAGTAGTACCTTAAGCTGTACACATGATTCGGTGTCGTTCTGTAGCTGACTTTTTGCAACACAACTGAGAGTAAATGATGGTTCAATCTGGTAGCGTGATAGTTCTATTTCAGACACCTTATACTTAATCATAACGATATTTTTTTACGGATTTCACAACACAGTGCTCTAAAACAAGTCTTTTTCTTTCAAATAACAAAGATCTTTTCGCAAAATATTGGCAAAGACACCAACGCGAACTGCTTGTGCAGGCAATACTTGCAGTGGCGGAAAACTTCCGTTACAACCTAATACAAACGAGGATCAAGAAGAAACACAAATCGTACAGAATGCACAGATTATAAAACTAGTATTTCCAAAAAACTATCTTCACCGCAGCTTAGCCCTTTGAGGTCCAACCCTTTCCCAATAATGCTGAAAAAAGGTTAGCCGTTGCCATCGATCGACTTAACAACCAGCAAGATGGCGGACGATCGAAACGTTCATCGCGTGCCACAGATCTAGCTGGCTGTGCCGCACAGCCAGCTGCGTCAAAAAAGGGTCTCTAGATGAGTGGCACGCGATGAACGTTTCGATCGTCTGCCATTTTGCTGGTTGTTAAGTCGAGCGATGGCAACGAATGCCCTTTTTTCAGTATTGGGTAATCTATCCAGCTGTTCTCGCATTCTTCCATGCCTGACCATGGCACAGTGGTTATATCACTGAAAATGGTAGACGGCCGAAGTGTGAAGGTCTCGGGTTCGGGTCCCAACGCGCGGTCGTCGATCTAACGGTCTGGAGTTTTGGTAGGTTTTCTCCAGATGTAACGTGAATACGCGTTAGAACCCCTTAGAAAGTCCTGCTACAAAGGCATCCCTCATCTTACGCAGATACCCCTCGCGCAGGTTTGCCTGAATCACACACTCTCTTTCGCATTCTTCCATTTTTCAGCAGATGTCAGTGCTGTCAAAAATAATAGTGACCCTTTTTTGACGGGAAAGGACGTGCTAAAAAGTAAAGGATTCTCGTGGAGCTAGGTCACCCGCAACTATTTTTAATAGAAATCCAATCTATTCTACGTGACTGGACCAGGTCAAAATGACAGAGTTTGGTGTTCCCAGAGCGGGAACACTGCGCGTTAAAGGGTTAATCTGTTTCCTTCCAGTTGCAAAAACGAACTGGCAGTGCAGAACGCTGGGGCAACAAGACAGGCATTGAAAAAGATTCATGCCGGGAAGCGACGGTGAGCACAGATTGAGAATCTCTGTCTCAGAATTTCTCAAATGATGGTAAAAGTCAAGTAAAAGCAAATAAACTCAAGCATCTGTTTTTGATTACCCTCCTTAGAATATAATGTAACTACATTATTTGTAATGTAAATAAATTATTTTTGACGAAGATAATTTTGTGATAAATATCATTAGTTTATAATAAGTCTGTTTATTTGAAATAGATGAATGTCTCCGAGCTGCACTTCAAGCAACAACTTTTCTTAGACCATGCCCAGAGAAGAGATGATCAAGTTTCCAATCACTTTAGTGTAAAAAATTGGGGTTCTCTAGATCTGTGGCATGCGATGAACGTTTCGATTGTCCGCCCTCTTGCTGGCCGTTAAGTCGAGCGATGGCAACGGCTGCCCTTTTTTCCGGCATTGGGCCATCTCTCCAGCTGTTCTCGCATTCTTCCATTTTTCAGCAGATGTCGGTACTGTTAAAAATAATCCCGACATTTTTTTTTTACGGAAAATGACGTGCTTTAAAAAGTAAGGGATTCTCGTGGAGCTATGTCACCCGCAACAATTTTTTTTTTTTTTTATAGAAATCCAATCTATTCTTCGTGACTGGCAACAGTCAAAACGTCAGAGTTTGGCGTTCCCAGAGCGGGATCACTGCGCGTTAAAGGGTTAAAAAACGTGTTTTGCAATATGTCCAGAGATGTGGAAAACAATCTAACTGCTGGATTCTCCGCTCGTCGTTAATTTTTCGCAGTCGTTAACTTTGCCCCGCCTTGAGGTGGAGTTTTAAGGGGTTCATGTGATTGGCTAAAAGACCTCCCGTTTCCCTCCGGAGTTGTTATCGCAGTCGGTAACCAAACAACTGGTTCTGCCCAGTTGGTAGCTAACAACCGACGATTTTGTGAACCACCGGCGGAGAATTCCACCCTTGTAAGCATAGAAAGAAGTCGAAAGCATGGGTGTTTTAAATGAGTTTGGTAACTACATTTTAAACTTTTTAAGAGATGCAGGATTTTTTTTTGCACAAGATAATAGTTCAAATAAAAGAATAAATTATGCAATAACGCTTTTTTAATATTACATGCTTAAGCAGTGCAGTTTTTGAAAACTGATAGCTTTAAAACATTTATGCTCAGGAGACTTCTTTTTTTAATTCTGTGCCTCCCTAAACAGCAGGCTCCATTTTTGTGTCCCTACATCTCGCTCAAATCTCACTTTTCTGGCCTATTTCTGCATGAGTGCCCAGGGCGACAAACAGGACGAGTATGAGAAAGCAAGCCTGGTGTAGGCATTTCAAAATAATGGTGTAGGTTACTATGGTGTGGTAATTTTCACTAGAAACTACCAAGCATGCGTTACAGGAAAATTATAGCTGAATTAGGATTTGGGGAGTCAACTGTGTCTCTATCGAGAGACTTATTCACATAAATTAACGTCAGTCGAAAAGTAATTACATTTTTCTCACTTTGGTGACATCCCCCTTATTGCTTCTTGGTGGCAAATACCAAAATTTTCAAATTGATATACCTGGGAAACTATTTCACGTAGAGACACGGGATTTGTTTTATTAATTTTCTTTGGCACAGAGCAACATTCAGGGGCGTAGCCAGAAATTTTTCATGGGGGGGGGGGTTACGACTACTGCAACTCACATATATGCATACATGTGTATGATAATGGAGTGAAGAATATACATTTTGTACGGCAAAAAATCCCTCATGGGGGGGGGGGTTATGACCCCCCCTAACCCTCCTCCTTGCTACGCCCCTGGCAACATTCTTCTAAGAAAGGAGCGGCCGTATAAAAATTTAATTTCGTATTTTAATATGTATACAACCTGCCGTAAAAAAATGCCATATATGAAAGCTACCCTTAATTTGACGAACTTTTCTAATTGGAAGCACGTTCCGATGACTTACGGTTTAAAAAATAACCGCCTATGGGCGGCCATAGACTTTTTACGAGGGGGCAAATTTCACACTTGTAACAATACGAGTTCCGATTTCGCTTTGTAATTAACGTTTGTTTACATCATAACACATACTAAATATCCGGGGGGAGGGGAGTGCCCTAACTTGCCCCCCCCCCTCCTCCTATGGACACCCATGTAATAGCCTTAACATCTATTCTGAATTACCCAGTATATATATATAGTTCCTGGATTTTCAAATTACTTTTTTTTCTGCGGGGAGGGGGGGGGGGGTATATTGTCTCTGGCGCTATGGCAGCTCCAAGGGATTATTTTATGGGATCATTATCTTGCACAATCGTAAAACAGCATAAACAGCTTAGTAAAATAAATATATACATATTACACGCACACTGATTACAACAGACGGACGGTTTCACAGTTTGACACACAGAAACAAGTGCACTAAAATTTTCAACACAGATAACAGTTTCCAAATAACTATTTTACATCCAGGAAAGAAAAAGAAAAAAAAGCTACAAATGGATGCAAATCCTGAATTAACTTTTAATGATAAATTGGATGCCATAACAGTCTAACATATGTGAAACATTATATAAGTGTGAAAAAAAGACAACATACATGCATATTCACTTTCTGTGATCTGTATAAGGAACACCAAAGTAGCTTCAAAAAATTAGCCTAGAGCATTAATGAAGCATTCCCTAGAGCATTCATCTGCGAAATGTTCAGATCTTTATATCTGATTTGTTTATAAACTCATGTCATTAAACAATACTATTATTAAATTATTTGATAAATTTTAAATACTGTTATTTGGAGAAAAAAAATTAGGCATAATTTATCACCCCAATTAAATAGAGATTAATTCAAAAATAATTTAAACTATTTTTTTTTTTTTTTTTAAGATGCTATAAGAATTATTGTGACAAATAAAATGCTTAACATACTGAATGTTATTTCTGTAAAAATTAAGTACACTTTTTACTATATAATAGCCGCACATTATCAATCAATAACTTGGAATTTTTCAGATAAGCATAAGGAAACCTTTGTAGGTGGGTCATTCTCAAATCTTTAATTGCCATTCTAAGAAAGCCTTAAATTTTGCTAATTAAAATATTTTCTTATCTAAAGTTATACAATCATACTGTGAACGGCATAATTCATCTTTTAGCTTTATTTTTAAGCTGAAAGATAATCTGTTATTAGATATTAAAATTAAAAATGAAGTCTGCTATCGATGAATTGACTAAAAATAAATGTCCATTCCAAACAGTACTTTTTACCTTGATTTTTTTAAAGAGAGGGATTATTATTTTACAAATGTTAGTTTGTTCTACTCCATAAAAGTAGGTTTTATGAATTTAATATCGACATATTAACAACAAATACAAAATATACTACAATAAAATCAAGATACATAATATTGCGAATGACCCAGATACAATCAAATTTTAAGCTAAAATACCACCAGACATACTTTTAAAGAGAGGTATGCACAGTTTTTAAAATTTCTAGCATATCGCTAAATAAATAATGAGAATAACATAATGAACATAACATTCACTTATGTAATTTAATATTTTGAAACAACTTCAAGTGCATTATTTCAAAATCAAATGCTCCTTGGTTGTTGAGCCTGATAAACTTAAAACAATAACTGATCTTGCAAACCCGATGCGGAAAATTGGAGAAAGTTGTTATTTCTGAATAAACACACACACACACACACAAAAAAAAAAAACACCCCGAGAAAAATATCCACAGGTCCAAAATCCTGAGACTTGGCATGTCTGTAGTATATGCTACTTAATGTACATAATCATGTCTTAATATAAATTGTAATAAAAACAACTAAAACAGGCATGAAAATGCCCAAATATAAAAAAGCTGGGTGGGAGGAACTTGGTTAACCTATGTACGTTAATAATCCTTAAAATACTTGTAAACGCTTTAAACCATTTAAAGTATTTATTAATCTTAAGACTATTATAACCAATTCCATATATAATATATATTGCCATACAGCATCCATCTTTTTTAATAAGAAAAAGAGCATGTTATAATTTTCATTAAATTATTGTCCACAAATCTTTCACAAACGAATGCACATCTTAAACAGATTTGACATTAAAAATCAACTCTAAGATTCATTATTTAACTATCATAATTTGAAAAAATTAATATATATATCATATGGAGTCCATTATTAATCCTACAGCATTGGAGATTTAAATGAAGGAATGCTACAGATTAAATTGACACTGACAAGGAGGAAAAAAGAAATGTGAATGCTTAAGCACAATTTTCTGTGCAATTCTATTGATGCAAATTTAACTGAAAAAAAAAAAAGCTGATTTCCGCGGTCTTTCATGCTTGCTAAAATCAAGGGCAGAAACACATACTAACTTAATTTAATACAAATAAACTATCGAACGCATTACAAAACTAAAGAATACAAGCTAGAAATAAATTAAAAATAATCCCCCCAAATCATTAATACAGATGTCAAAATAAAATCAGTACTACATATTAAAAAGTATCAGTATAAAATATATCAAATAGATGTCATCACACGTGCGTTTGTGTGCGAGAGAGAATATGAACTGTAAATTAGAAGCAATTACAAAAAGTTTCTAGATTCAAGCGGTCAACTTTCAAAAGCAAAAGTGAATTTCCCAATCAAAAAACCTTCTGTAGCCGGACAGAAATATTTCGAGACGGAGGTTTCATAGATTCTATCTACGTCATCGATTGAGGTGTGTTATCAAATAGAAGTAAAATTACAAATAAGTTGCACATCAAGTATATCAAGTCAGAAGGAACTAGTAATTATATCATTCAAACGAACTAATGAGCAGAAAGACCTTGAAATTCCCCTTCTTGTGAGATTTTAATTTCTACCATTAGCAAGTACCATTAGCCGTGATTATATGCACTAACTCCCCGATTAGCTATAATTATTTTCGGAAAAAAGTATATTTCCTATGCAACGACACCTAATAACAAATGAATTTTTAGGAACATATGTAAAAAGTTTCAGCTTACCTGTTGAAATGCAGTAATGAACAGTTGTACTTAGCTTGTACCCAATTTCAAGCAATGCAATTTGTACCGTTGTTCAGCTTCTGTATTAATCTGTCGTTTAATCCAGCAAGAATTAGAATTTGTTGAAGGTCAATGAATCTTTCAGTTAAAAGCCTTTTCTTCTCGTTTCAATAGCACGTTAACAAATCGTTAAGATTCTCAAATGCCGTTTTTGAAATTATTCTCTGGAGATCAAGGCGTGCTTTAATGAGTACGGGGATCCTTCCCAAGCAAGCAGTATTGACTGAGTCAAATTTGAAAAATTTTGTATCTTACTAAATACGTAAGTTGGGTCTAAAAAAATACGTAAGTTACGTAAAGTTAAGTAAAAAAATTGTTACTTAACTTTCGAAGTAATGTTCTTTTTTTTTTCTTTCCGTGTCCACTTCTATAGCAATGGATAGGACATTCAGAAAACCGTAAGCACGAAATTGTACGTAGGCACATACAAATACTATTCACAAATCGATATGGAATATATCTCATTCCAATCGCTCTAAAAACAGCAGCAAACGCGATAGAACCGTGGATAAGAAGAACGCCTATCTGGCAATTAAACTGTGCAACTCACTATAAATCGGAGAAGTTAATACGACATTCCAGATAAATAAACTAATCAATTAAAGAAAAAGCTCATTCAGCAATTAAAAATAAACTAAGACTCTTCAAAGCATCGATCTACTGAATAAAGGTTTCACAATCATGCCGCGTACATCTGAAAAACTGGTCTATAGAAAATAAATAAAACTTCTTAGCGTTCATGGCTAAAATATAGATCCAGTTAGGAAAGAATATAGATCCAGCTAGGAATCTCCGCAGATACTTGTTGACAGGAATTAAAATCGAACGATCACAACTCCACTACAAAGAGCGCCTGGGAAAAACAAGTAGCACTAAGCTAAACTAGCTTGAAATGAATATATAACCACGTACTAAAATCAGGTAATTGAATTACAAACAGCGCCCTCTATACACACATTCCCCCTTCCCCCATAAGTTCTAAACAATAAGGTGACCGACCAATCGGGACAAGGAAGGGGAAATGTTGCCCCCCCTGCAATCATATCACTTACAGTCCCTTGCAAGTTCTACAGTTCTATGTGAATGATTGGCACCAGCGACACATCATTGGTCATTTACAATACAATAGACAGTTCTACTAATAGGATTTTGTGCCTCCTGTCCCCTTTCTCTCCCCTGTAAGCAATCCCTGATTTTATTTTTAACTACTATCTTAATAGCCTTTGAGAAGATTAACCCCTTTCAGCTGTCGAAACAGGAAATTTTTCCTAGGATTCCATTTCTTGTGAAAACTGCATATTTTTTTGTGAATTTCAATACTTATTTTTGTGATTTTTCAACACTTATTTTTTTGTGAACTTTCATAGCAACTTTAATAAAAGTCACTTTTTCTGTTATAATAATGATAAAACAGATAAAAATGCCCATGAAGGACCGTTTTGATCGATTGCAATTTTGTGAAGGGGCGTTGATTTTTAAATACTTACAGTTTGTATATAAAATAAACTGACACACCGTCATTGAAAAGGCAGGATAATTACTTATAACCAGGGGTTACGCTGGCTCTTTTTAACCATTCGAAAAAATTAGATTTTTCCGGACATCGTCAAGAAAGCAGTTCTCAATATTTTCGCCAAATAATTTTATGTGACCCCTGACTTATAATTACGAGTAGCAATCTTGCGTTTCATGAGCAAGTGGTACAGATTATTTTAAAGACAAACTACAAAAAGTCAGTACGAGTTTAGCAGTATTCATAACCCGAGCCCCGACCCCCTAAACTAAAATCCTGGGTGCGTCACTGACGTAGAGGAGGGAATCAACACCCCCCCCCCCCCACCTCCTAAGTGCTGTTTAAAAAGAAACATTTTTACCCCGTTTACACCCTACCTGAACCATACCCATTTACAACCCTACAGCTTATTTAAGGCAAAACACACTAGGTTATCTGAAGTAGAAAGAGATGTTTTAGGCGGGGAACTTTTTAAGGGGGTTCTTCGCTTTACATCTGGATAAAACTGACCAAAACTACAGACCGTTAGTTAGATCAACAGCCACGCTTGAATACTATGCTTTACATAACAGCCACGTGATAGGCCAGAACCCTGAACCAAACCTAAAGCTTTGAATACTGTGCTTTACATAATGACAAAGAAATATTTTATCTCACTGGGAATTTATATTCATAACAAAGGAATTCCCCCCCCCCCCCAATTTTTAAAAAAAATTTTTGGACGTTGAAGTAGTACGAAATCAACCCGATGTGGGGGATAAATACATCGTGCGACCAATCACTCAATGTTTTCGAACTTGTAAAGACAAAAGAAAAAAAAAACTATACGGTTGTACGAAGTATAAATGTTTTCTTTGATAAAAGAAGAAATGTAATTTAAACAGAATGTTCAAAAATCAAATACATTTAGTTACTATATAATTTACTCAATATCCCAGACAGCACAGCAAATTTGTATCAAACTTGCAGTAAGCTTGATTTATCAAGTCAATAAACTTGAAAATTTCAAGCGTGTAAGCTTAATGCAAGCTTGAATCAAGTGTTCAAGTTTACACTTGCCCAACTTGCATTAAGCTTGACATAGCAAGCTTAATTCAGTTCAAATGACTTAAATTTGGCGGGAAAGTATTTGCTGACTCATTTTTTTTTTTTTTTTTTTTGTAATGTCGAAGCTTGCTGCAAGCTTAAAATGAATTGAACTGTCAAGCTTGATTTAAGCTTATGTGCTGTCTGGGATGTGAACTGTATTTATTTCTTTTTTAATTAAACGCTGTTCGCAAATCAAATTAAGTTATTATATAATTTATTCGGTATGTGAATCGTGTTTTCATTAATTTTTTAAAAAATTAAACGTTTATTTTCTACATCTGTGCGTGCACACTTTACAAGAATTCCGTCCACCGCTACAATCCGGTATTGCGAATAAAGTAGTTGTTTCCGATCAAGCTTACTTGGAGGATGAAAAAAAATAAAAAAAAATGGTATCTTACTAAAGGGGAACAGATGGCCAACCTTACAGATCTGCACCATTCCCTACATTGTTCCCGAGGTATCGACAGAAGGGATGCATGATAGAAAGGGCCCCTCGCTCTCTCAAAGAGAGGGGGGGTAATAATGGAAGCGGGGGGGGTTGATCAAGTATAGTAAGCACATTAAAAGGGGGCTGAATTCATGTTGTGGCGACACTTTTTGAAAAAGCCCCGAATGCACGATATTAGGGGGGAAATTTTGACTTTAAATCAACATTTTCTCCCCTATTGCATTTGTAGTTATACGAAAAGGGTTAGAAAAAAAAATATTTCAACCTATTATAAAAAAGTATATGCAGTAAACTGAAATATTAAGAGGACCTCTTATTCGTGCATAGTCACTTTTATAGAGGTAATATACAAAATAATAATAATAATGTGACAATATAAACCCTCTACCAAACTACAGCAATGCTGCAACGCATTGTCTAGTGATTTTTGAAAAATAAAACACGAAAATATAATGCTAAGAAACATTTGTGAAAAATATAACATCAGAAACCTTGCTTTGGTCCGCGCAAAGAAACTATCAAAATTATTTTTTAAATTTGTGTTTTTAAGCATGAATACTTAACACACACGCATTTCCCCTTAATCAGATGAAATAACTAAAGAGTATTATTTAGTACGTTTGGTTTGGGGCTATTTCTGCGAGCAAAAGAAATCCGCGAAAGGGGAAAAAAAAAAAAAAGAAAGAAAGAAAAGAATAGTTTTCATCAATAATAAATTTCAAAACAAAATTTCTCCAATACATAAAAATTAAAATAAGAATAAATTAAAACCAATCATTAAAAGCAAGTTTATAAAACTATGAACTTTAAAAACAGCTTTAACAATTAATTAAAAATACCATTTACAAGACCCCTTTATTGGCTGGATTTCTCACAGTGCAGATACACGAGGTTAAAGTTTATGACGCAGCATTTTACTTCAGAGCTATAAGATTTTTAAATACAGGTCTAATATCCAATTTTGAGTGACACGCTAGTGTGACTTTATAAGGTTTGTTTTTAAATTCCATAAAAATCACTTTTGCTTTATTTTCTAAAGATTTACACATTCAAGCAATGATTTTAACTATCAAATGCATAGTCAAACACATATTGCACTTTCTCTGAGCCTATATCATGTATTCAAATGAATTTATTTCAATAATTTAATTTATCTTTCCCGTTGCGCAATCCAAAAGGACAAGTAAAATTTACGAAAATGTTTACTTTGTGTCATAGCATCCAAACTAAGTGAATTGTATTCAGATACATAGGGTTTTACAAAGAAAATATTTATGCAAATTTCTCTTGCCTTTTTGGATAGCGTCGCCGAAAACTTTTCCTGTACATTGGAAAGAAGTTCTGCAAAGAGCTACAATCCTGTTTCCAATTTCATATTTACTGACATACGGATTAACAATATTTGCTCTTATGTACAGTGAAACTTTCCGACTTCGGCAGTTTTCTGCAAAGAGCTACAATCCTGTTTCCAATTTCATATTTACTGACATACGGATTAACAATATTTGCTCTTATCTACAGTGAAACTTTCCGACTTCGGCAGTTTTCTGCAAAGAGCTACAATCCTGTTTCCAATTTCATATTTACTGACATACGGATTAACAATATTTGCTCTTATGTACAGTGAAACTTTCCGACTTCGGCAGTTTTCTGCAAAGAGCTACAATCCTGTTTCCAATTTCATATTTACTGACATACGGATTAACAATATTTGCTCTTATGTACAGTGAAACTTTCAGACTTCGGCAGTTTTCTTGGGGGAAAGGAACGGGGGCTCGTAACATTAGAATATGCCTCTGTAAGTTGGACACTTTTCATAAGAGCTGCAAATTCACAAACTTTCGGAAGTTTCACTGTATTCAGCAAGAAAACCAATTTACCGTTTCAATCTTGGAAATCTCTTATACCTTTATATTATCCAATGGTGTGATGCAGGGGACATTTCACTCGACATTCAAAGCATGAACACAACACAATCTCTTAAAGAACTAATGATCAAAATGCAGATTTCCTTGTTGAGCGTTCTTATTTCTACGTTTATTTTTTTTCTTCTTCTTTTAATAGATGGTCCACAGTGTAATACTAGTTACTAATCTCAGCAAATAATGATTCGCATTCATGATGTAAACATGCAATAAAATGCAATGCCACATCTAAGTAATTCCAAGAAAAAAATTAACGCGTCTGAAACTGTGCCAAAAACTGTTCTGATAAGTTGAAAAAACAAATCCATCAACCTCCAAGTTTTAAAAGTCCAGGTGTTAAGTTCAAGCCGTATTTTCAGAACAAAGCTCTAAAACACACATAGGGGAAAGAGATCACAATGACAGAAAGAGAGAGAATGGAAAAATATTTAAAAAAAAAAAATCTTATAGTTTTGTCGGTATAACACTGTAGATAGGAAATAGGCCGTTAATGTGACATCAACCTCTCTCTCCCATATAACCCCCAGGAAGATGCACGCTTTGTACAATCTTTTATTATTCCAAAAAATGAGGGAGGGACGGTAAGAGAAGGGGGGGGGGGATGATAGACATTGGGGACAGAGGACAAATTCTGTTGGGACAAAAGACCCTTTTTTTTTTTTTCGGCATCCATTGAGGGGCACATATATATATATATGTATCGACGCTATTATTTCTGGTTCTTGTTTCTGAGTTTGCTTGGGAACAAAACTCCAGCAATGACTAACATGAGAGAGAGAAAAAACACAGAACTGAATAAAAGGGTCGGGGGGGGGGGGTAAGAAATAAAAGAGTCCCCCCCCTTCGGAGAAGTGAGGGGTTGTTTCTCAAGAAAAAAACAAGATTCTTACCGACTCCATTCGTGGGAAAATTGTCTGCCTGATTAGCATCGCTAAGCATTTGCCAATTGTTGTATCAAAAAGACCCTTATATTGGAGGGGAAGGCACGCTGCTGTCCCCCCCTCCCCTCATCTTAAAAATCTTTTCTTTCAGGGGTTTTTCCTACCGGAGGAAAGGTGACACTTGGGCTTTGGACTGAGCATTAAACAAAGAAAGCGGAGGGTAGAGAAGAAAATGAAAAAACAAGAAAATAAAAAGGTAACCTTAACCAAAATATCCAGGTGTCTCTCTCACTTACCTTTTACCTCCACAGTAGAGGTACATGTGTACAGAGAGTCGCGCGTTCAAAAAAAATATACCAAAAAAGTTAAAAGGGAGCTAGCTGTATGAAAAGGAAAATAAGGGAGAGAAAATGTGCGGTCGGTAGCCCAGACAAAAGATATAAATACTGCAACCTGGGGTGGAATATGATGGAAAAGCAGAATTAAAAATGGATTTCTCCCCCCCCCCCCAATCTCAATTCTGTTTACCTGCGACGGGGAATTTTCGTGGGGATTTCGGGATCTTTTTGTTCCTGGGACGGGACGTTTTTGTCCCGAGAAAAAGGCGACAGACCGAGACACAGCGCAAAACCTTCCAGGGCACAAAGAAAAGGCGATCTGAATGGGAAATATTTTTCGAGACAGGGCAAAGTAGGAGAATGGAACGAAATCAAATCTGAAGAAGAAGACTATACACGGGGGGCACAGGTTTGAAAAACATGGCCGACTGAATTTCGGCAAAACAACGAGGACACCGGCTGAAGGGGTTTCATTAACGGTGTTATTCGAAAAAATCATGTGATTTTGGTACATAATTACAAATAAACTAATTATACCAGGCACTTCAAAATTTTGAAACTGTCTCTTTACAAGCTGTATTACATACTGCGAAGACAGGCCAATCTGTATCCGTTTCAAAACTTTTAGAAAAAATTCTTAAAAATCGGAAATTTTCGCAAAGCGTGTGTCACTGTTCAAAAAATCTTGCAGCTCAGATCCATGTTTAAGAATTTTTTCTGCAATTTTCACAAAAGCCACAGCTTTTTCGCTTACCGCAGTGTGTAAAACAGCTTATGAAGAACCCTCTGGAATTTTTTGGAGACCCTGGTGTTATTAGTTTATTTCAATTTGTGTACCAAGACTAAAAAACAGAGTTCTCTTTTTTCGAAGAACAGCCTTAAAAGTCGCTGGCGTTCATTCGTTATACTCAGTAGAGGATTCAGTTTCAAAAGAGAAGTATCGAGATAAGCAAGCTTTTTTTTTTTTTTTTTTGGGGGGGGGGGGAATAATAAAATAGCTAATTTTCAACTTACTGAAAAATACAAATAATTATCATTGACAACGAATTCATTGGGGGAAACGAGGAAGGCAAACCTCCCAACAGAGAAATTTGAGGCTTGACAAGGCAAACCAAAGCATCTGCACAAGAGGTGTATGCTCTGAGTTTGGACGCCTTCATGGCACACTTCTGAAGAAGATGTGGTTCCTATTTACTTTTCTTTCAGATAGAAATATTAAATTCCGAAGAAGTAGCACGTTCGAGATTCGGAAGTAAGTGGTTTCAGCCACATGCGATTAGACTGAAAAATTTTGTACGAAAAAAAAAAAAAAAAAATGTTCTGAAAGCGTGCAAAGCCAACTCTCCGGAAAGAACTGTACGTAACCCCTAAAATTACGCTACAATACTACCTAAAATATTTTTCAATAATCTCTTAGTTGGCCAGGGCCGTAGGCAGAGGGTGGCTGATGTGGCTGCAGCCACCCCCGAAATGAATTAGGATAAGATATGGAGAAAATTAAGCATTGGTGGATAAATTTGAAAGTTCCGCTTGATACTTCATGATATACTTGGAAGTTGCCTTTGGGAAATTTGAGATTCAGCTATGGACTTAAACGTTCCAGGCCCTTCCCCCCGAAAAAATATTACATCATTTCCCCCCCCCCCAAAAAAAAATACTATATATTTTTATGTTGCATTGTAGTTTTTTTTTTTTTTAATTCTCAGCCACCCCCCGAAAAGAATTTCTGGCTACGCTACTGTAGTTCGCGGTGGAAAGTTTAGAATACGCTTCTACGAATTTCCCCATAAAACATACACACGTATTTACATTGAATGAAAATATATCGCACGCACACACACACACAAAAAAAAAAAAGAATCCAGTCTATGCAAAGGGGGGAGAAATCCAGCGCACGCGTAACAGAATAAAGCGCCTGTCAATGTGGTTTCACTGCTGAAAGATGGCACAAGCAGAGGGGAAAAGTTTACGGCATTTCTCTCAATAGCGCAGGTCTTCAGGATAAAAATAAATCGGAGACGCAAAATTCCTGATAATATTCCTTAAGGGGCTGAATATTCTAACAAACAATAAATTTGCGGCAATTTAAAACAAAAAAAAAGCTCCTAAACCAAGGCAGTACTCGGGGGGTGGGGGGGGGCGGCAGGCATGTATCCAGAAAAACATTTTGGAGGGGAATCCAGACAGTAAAAAAATGCAGGAATTTTAGCAAAAGCACTATCATTTTAATAACAAAAAGCAAAATTTCGAGGGGAGGGGCCCCAAAGTTTGGATTTTTGTAAGTAAAATAATAATGATGGAGTCTTTTTGTGAAAATTTCTGTCTTTTCCACCGTTTGGACCCCCAGAATTTTTTTCTGGGTACGGTCTTTTACTAAGCACATAATTAATGAGTAAAACACCTGTCCACTTGCACAGTTTTTTGGATAAAGGAATAGGCTTTAATAACATTTACACAGCGCACTTCCATAAATCGGATAACCCGTAAATTGGACACTTAATGTGGAAACAACAAGTTTTCCGACTTTCGGAAATTTCTCACTGTAACAACATTGCAAAATTTGCTAATGCGAGATGCAAAGTACTGTACGCTTAAGTTTGTACTTTTTAAAAAAAGTTCCAAAGTTTCATAAGAGTGCCTTTAAACCCTTAAAAGACATATGGATAAGAGAGATTTAAGTTGTTCCTTAATTTTGTTTATTTTTTTAACCCTGTCCAAGAGCCGTGCGACATACGCTTCCGCATATGACTTAACCCTTTAACGCGAAGTGATCCCGCTCTGGGAACACGAAACTCTGACGTTTTGACTGTAGCCAGTCACGAAGAATAGACTTGATTTCTATAAAAAGTACTCGAGGGTGACATAGCTCCACGAGAATCCTTTACTTTTTAGCACGTCCTTTCCCGTAAAAAAAAAAGGTCACTATTATTTTTAACAGCACTGACACATGCTGAAAAATGGAAGAACGCGAGAACAGCTGGATAGATTGCCCAATGCTGAAAAAAAGGGCAGCCGTTGCCATCGCTCGACATAACGACCTGCAAGAGGGCGGACGATCGAAACGTTCATCGCGTGCCACAGATCTAAGACCGTCGAAAACTGGCGTCGCGGCAGCCCTTTGTCAAAAAGGGCTCTAGATCTGTGGCACGCGATGAACGTTTCGATCGTCCGCCCTCTTGCAGGTCGTTATGTCGAGCGATGGCAACGGCTGCCCTTTTTTCAGCATTGGGAAAGGGTTGCGCCTCAAAGGGTTAAATGACCGAAAAGCGTACAGTCAGTATTTTGGAGAGGGCACAGGCTATAACAAATCCAACAATTCCCAGCAGAAAAATGTCCGGCGGTCCGCAAACGTATCTACAATTTTTTAAGCTCTTTTTACTCACCCACCCTATAATAATGTTTGCTTTCCTCATCACCATGGCTACCTGTGTTTATTGTACGGGGCGAAATTTCTGCGAAAAGTGGGCGTATGGGGGGGGGGGAGGCAGGCGCAAGACAGCAATTGGCTACAGTTCATTAGCCTAAGTGCTGGTTAGTTATAATCATATGACATAGCTCGCACGTGTATATGTGTATGAATGTGAGACAGGTATGTTGATTTTAGCCTATTTCTTTTTTTTTTTTTTCTCTTTTTTTCTTCTCTCTTTCATCACTATTTTACCTTCATTACATTTTTCATTCACTCCGGCCAAAAGAAAAAACTTTCATTTACCACGAAACAAGAGAATAAGAGAACGGCCGCCGGCTTTTCGGGGTTTTTATTAGCAAAATTATTTTGACGAGAAGGTTCTGTGTGGTCGCCGGGCGATTACTAAGCAATTACCACGATAGAAGTAAATTTAAAAAATGCACTCGTTTTGTGTTATTTTACACCACATGCCGTCTCATTTATTCTCCCGTGCAATGCAAACGAAATCATTAAGATACAAAGCAGTAAAATGAAAGAAAAGATAAACGAAAAATAATAGTTAAAACTTTGCTACAAATGGAGTATTTTTTAATTGCTTTTAATGCTGAAGATTATATATTTGATTTAAATGAAAGAACTTTGTTATCATCATGGGTGTCACTGTACGCTATAAATAAGCAAATAAAGCATATGGAAGCAAGCTATTCAACTAGTTAAAGCGTTCTTAATGAATAGTGGCTAGTGCTGATATATTAAAATTCAGATCATCTTAAGATTTTATGGGGGGGGGAGGGATTGAATGCCACAGTATTTTTTTACTTTCTCTCCCGCCCCCCCCCCAAAAAAAAATTCTCGCGGATTTATGCAGTGGAACCTCTTAAGCAGGACACCCCCATGAGCTGGACACTTCTGGGGAACGGAACATGTCCATAATACAGAAATATACCTCTATAAATTGGGCTCTTTTTGATGGAACTTACGCCCACCTTGCGAAAGTTTCACTGTGCACACCGATCCACAGATAAAATACGTGGTGACGCCAATATAAAGGGGGGGGGGGTGAGTTCTATACTGAAGGCGAACGAAATATATATTTTTGAAATATTTCCAGGCTGACAGATTTCGGCGTTCCTGCTAATTTCCCCACCTTGTAGTGCCATGCTGGCCGCATTGCAAGACTTGTTTATTTTAAAAGGAGGAACACTATTAGTCGTTTCCCATCAACCCCAATCGATATCACCCTGGCCGCAGTTTCATCACATTC
The DNA here is from genome assembly GCA_038373885.1 of Cheiracanthium punctorium. Lineage (NCBI taxonomy): Eukaryota > Metazoa > Arthropoda > Arachnida > Araneae > Cheiracanthiidae > Cheiracanthium > Cheiracanthium punctorium. Next base: position 369,249 of record JAWZYV010014639.1, on the reverse strand, counting down.
CTCCCTTTTCGGCAGCGAAGAGATCCAGCTGACTGCTATCGCAAATATGGAATTACTACAATTTTGATGGCAGCACTCAAGTCACGAATTTAGAGATACAAGAAGAGCAGCATTAGTAAGTAGTCTGACGTACGTAAAGGAGTTTACTAAAATAGCATCCTTTTTTTTTTCTTAATTTTCGTAGCTAAAATAGTCGCACTTTATCCGATGTTTAGTTCAAAAATACATTATTGTCATCGTTAAATAAAAAAACTCGAAATGAAATAATTAATTTTGCTTTTTACTTGCTCATTACACTTGCTTGTTCTCTCTTACATATAAAGGGTTTTCGAATAGGGATGATACAATTTTGAATGGTCAGAATGGCAACACTGCGTATTCTTTTTGGCCATTTCTTGTGCCATTTGTGTTTAGAATGCTTTGCCATTTAATCATGGAAAGATGGACGCTTGAACAACGTTTCGAAATTATTAAACTGTTCCATCAAAAAGCAGTGTTCATAGGTGAATATTGAGAGAAATTTGAGAATTCATAGACGACATAATTCAGTTCTTGTGATTGAACACCTTGTGATTTCTGTCTTTGGGGATATGCTAAGCTATACGTTTATACTGATAATCTAATAACAATTGAGCAATTAAAAGCCAACATTGAACTTGTTATTCGTGAAATAACACCCAATTTATGTGAAAGAGTGATGGAAAATTGGGTTGACAGAATGCGATTATGTTCAGAGAAGTCGTGGAGCTCAAAAAAGAAAAAAAAAGGGGGGGGGGGTCCTCACTGATAAACTTATGTGTTCTTTTTTTAATTTTTAAATTGTATCACTCTTAATGGGAAAACTCTTTACAACCACACTTTTCACTTTTACCAAATCACTGACATCAGCTGTGGAGGGGAGGAGAAATAACCAAACTTGTCTTTTATCGACAACCAAATTAGATGCCTGGACTACAGAAAAAGTCGTCGAATATTTGAAAATAGTGTGAAAATTGTACCCCCCCCCCCAATTAAAAAGCATCCCTAGTTGCCTAGTCTTATTTTAATATCTAAAGTGTGCTTTTTGGTAGCTCCTGGATACCCTTTTCAGGCTATAAAGCAGCCATCAAGACTGACCCAAGTTTAAGAAATTTGACTGAATCTACACATGTAACCAACAGAAAGTACGCAGCATTATCCTGTCATTTTTAAAGGACAAACTTAACAATAACGATGGATCTGAAATTAAAACAAATTACTGTCCTCACAAATACTTGTTTTAGGTGGAAGAATTCCTTGAAACGAGTTTAAAAAAGGAATCATTTTCCATACCAACTATAATTTTCCATCTGTAAAAAAATGGCGTAGTTAATCACAAAATAATGTTACGTAAGATGTTTTCTTAAAGAAACTTTGTTTCAGAGAAACTACACAATGTAGTACATAGTGAATAATTAAAAAGACAATAGAACTGAAAACTATTTTTCCCCGTATGAAAACTATGATCACAAATATATTTAACGGTGCTGTTCGAAAAAATGATGTGATTTTGGTACATAAGTACAAATAAACTAATTGTGCCATGCACTTCAAAATTATGAAACTGTCTCTTTACAAGCTGTACTACATACTGAAATAAACGATCCATCTGTATCAGTTCCAAAACTTTTAGAAAAAATTCTTTAAAATCTGAAATTTTCGTAAAACATGTCACTCTTCGAAATATGTTGCAGCTCAGATCCATGTTTAAGAATTTTTTTCTGAAAATTTCACAAAAGCCACAGTTTTTTCTCTCATTGCAGTGTGTAAAGCAGCTTATGAAGAACTATCTGGAATTTTTTGGAGACCGTGGTGCTATTAGTTTATTTCAATTTGTGTACCAAGACTAAAAACAGAGGTTTTTTTTTTTTTCTTCGACATACACCCTTAAATAACAAAAGTGATTTTTTAAGGCTTAGTGTATACATTAATAATGTGTTTGTTGAACACCATAAATGTTTTAAAAAACGGGCCGAGTAGTACAGATTTATTAGATAAAACTAATTACACTGCGAAGACCTTGAAATTTCAAAAATTGATTTAACTCCCTAACTTTAAATATCAGATTTATTAAGCGCTCATCAGATACAACGATAAGCCATCGCACAAGTGACACCGTAACACAATTAACCCTGACATTAGCGAAGCAGGTCAAATCTGAAAACATAAATATTTCCCCAAAAAAAGTGATTAAAAAAAACAGAATTGCTGATTTCACGGCTGTCGCAATTCCTTCTTTTTTCCCCCACCAAAAAACAGATAAAATAAATCAAAGACAGCCACTTACACAAGACAAAGACGTAAACAAAACGACTGATTTTGTCGCGCTTTTTTCGAAAGAACATTTTTATTATGTTGAACGCTTAGAATAGCGAAAAATTAGAGATAATAAGGTTCATGTACATCGTCTGTCTAAAGCGCTTACGCAATGCTATTAGCAAATAAGTAAAGACATTGTTTAGAATTTCAAAACCTTTCGAAAATTTTTGATTTCATACAGTTCGTGAACTTTGACCATCAACTTGTCTATGTATCCAAATATATCCAATAATATTAAATTTTATCCTTGCAAAAGTCACACGAGAAACGTTTAATCAAACTAAAGACTACTGATAATCTCGAATTAGGTTTTATTTAAATAAATAGTATCATGTACACAACCTAGTGAAATGCAGTGCCTTGATAGAACTCAAAGAATTTTAATGAAATTCAAATTGATATTTTATGAATTCATTTTTTAAATTTAAAATTTTATAATATAAATGAACTATGAGATATAATATACAGAGCAAACAGCCAATATATATGCGTTTTTGGAGAGAATTTTAATGACATATCCAAACACGACTTAAAAATAATTTTTTTAAAATCTTTTTCTTATAATTATCAGAGCCATTTTCCCTCTGACGAGGATTGGTCGTTATATTATAATTTAAGTGTTTTTATAAGCATTCTCGTGACAGAGATATTGTTTGTTTTGCATATATATGTATACGCATGTAAAAAAACAAACTAAGAAAATTACATATTTACATCATTTGAAGTGAAAACTCGCAAATTTTAAGATATTAGTAAATAACTAATCAGGAAGGGATAACGTAATACATTAAACTAAAATAATAAAGTATTACACTCCATAAATAAATAAGAAAATAAAATTATATGCCATTAATATAGTGCTTACCCTTTGCATCCTTAAAAAAATAAAGGAGAGAAACTGGGGAGGATATCAATTTTAGCTATATGAAACTGGATAATAAACTTAGAAGATTTAATTTTTTAAGCAGTTAATAGATAACTTATTCAAAAGCAATATTTTTATAGGAAAGCGTAAGAAAATTGTAATTAAATCGTTCAGTTCATTACTTCGAAGACTTGACCTTAAAAAATGTGCTTTTTTAAACACATATAAAAAGAAGCTGCGATAAAGTAAGATCTTCATTTGTTCCTTCCCTGATAATTAAGTGCTTATAAAAAGCAACAGCTTTTGAACAATTAAAAAATTGAAAGAACTTCTGCGACAAAGGAAAAATTAGAGGTTTTTTTCCCCCATTAAGCTAAATTTCATCATATCTGTAAAAGATAGACTGTTCAAACTTTCTAAAATAGTCTTAAACACATTATTGCATTTTAAAAATTGCTGAAGCGTGACAAACTGTTGAGAAAAAGATATGTAACTGCCTTCCCCCCCCCCCCAAAAAAAAAAAAGCATCTCATCTTAAAATAGTTTTACTCTTTGGAAGAGTGCAGAGTACATCACGTGAGCAGACTGACTTTTTGCGAGTCCTTGACATAACTGCGATAAACATTTTTATTCAATTGTTCATAGATTACTTTAAAAAGTTTAAACTTTAATATATTTTACAAGCGTTGAAATTGATTTAACCCAATTAAAGAATGGCATGATGTTAAAGATTTATGACGATAAGATAGAATGAAGTTTTTAATTTTCAAAAGTGTGTCTCTGTAAGTCATTAACAGTAAAATTATGAAGTAGTAATTAAGAGTAGTAAATAAATACATTCATGACTAAATTAAAGTGTTATGAAAATGTAATTAAAATTTCCAAAGTCCGAACTAAGAATAAAACTGAAGATTGAGTGTTAAATCATGTTTCATTTACAGCAGTTACTTCAGTTAATATTTTCTAATTATTTAACTTTTACTTTCCACTAGAATACAAAATAAAATGTAATAATGAGTGGAACTAATCTATTCACACAAAATCATTAAGTGAAGAGAAAAGAAAATGCGCCGATCTTAATAAACTAAAACGTAAAGCAAAGGAAAGAATTTTTTAACCAAATAAGCAATTTTAAAATGAAGGTTAATTAATACTGAATCAATTATGAAAATACTATAAACTTAATTTTTTAATCTCAGTGATAACTTTCAGCGGATGCATTAATCATGCCAATATTTACAACTTATATAAATTTTCTATGGAACAGAAGATAACGTAAACTTTTAAGTGTCACTCAAAAATTAAATTCATTTTTTCATTAATGATAATAATAATAATAATAATAAATTATCCGTCTGTAAAATAAGACTGAAGAAATAAATGCCTAAAAAAACTATTTTTAAAACATTTTTTACTTACCTAATTAAATGAAATGGCAATTTTTAAATTGATTAATTTTTAAATCCATATTTCCTGATTAGATAAAGGTTTTCCTTACCTTCTGCTAAGGAGAATGAAAACAAACAAAAGCTAAAACCCAAGCATCCAGAGGAAGCAGATAAGCGCGAGTAATTAATCCAAAAGTTCATTAACTAAAGTAAAAACAAAAAGGCGAGAGTCTCCGTAAGACAAAACGCATCACGTGCAAATAAAAATATCGCGACAATCACTACTGATAGCTAGCGTGCAACTGGCGAAAGTCGGTGAAACCCGCAAAAGATCTCCCCATAACTTTTTTTTTTTTATTATTTACTTTTCATTCTTTTTTTTTTATTATTTGCTAGGTGATATCGCCGGGGGCCTTCGGTGAAAGTGAAATGGAACTTATTTCGGCGGTGTTCCAAGGTCAGATCGTCTGCCGGAAGAGAGGAAAAGCTCCCTTCACCCTTTCATCCGATAGAGGCGTTAGATAAAAAGCTCGCCAAGTAGACTATTTAATAATAAAAGGCCAAACAGGGGGTTCCATATTTGGCCGATTACGGCAGACACGCAATTGGAACTGGAGTGTTTTTAGGGCTAAACATACGTAAATAGTATACCGGATAAATAACAAGTACAATTTTAAAAAAAATGCTGGATGATAAAAATTTTAAAAATTTTTTAAATTTATTTAGCAGTGTCCTTCCCCCCTTTCTTATTCACATGCATGTAGCTACACTCTTTATAACACAATGAAAATGTGCAGAATCAACGACGCTGTTATCAGTAGCGTAGCCAGAAAATTTTTTTAGGGGGGGGGGGTTAGGCACTGATGTAACGGATAATATACATTATGGATCGCATTCTTCATGTCAATAATAGAACTCTGCTAAATTTTAAAGGGGTTCTGACACCCAACCCCCCCCCCTCGCTACGCCACTGGCTGTTATGTGACGCCCGCGTTATAATTGATTTACAAGTTTCTGTGGAACATGCAAGAGCTTGTGTAGCGGTCGAGACAGCTATAGCATACCTTTACAACCCCACCCCCCCCATCCACCGAAAAGAAAAAAACATCCCAAAAGACCTAAATTTGAAACTTAAGAATAATCCGTCTGGCGCTGTATCCTAACTAGCAAAGCAAATTAATAAAGACAGGACGTCGACTACTCCACTAACAAAGCAACAGGGATGGCCATTGCACAGTAATTTCAGAAAGGGTGACTTCCATCTAAATTATATACGTCTTATTTCTAACGCTTCGCCCCCGGTGCATCTGACGCCATGTTGAAATTTTGATAAAAATGACATTTTTATCTCTAACTAAAAGCAAAAACTTTTTATACAGTTGTTATTATATTGTTAACTAAATCATTAAAAACGTCCGTTTTACTGCATTTTCCTTAAAATTAATAATACAATGACCATAAGCCTAAGGAATAATTTAATTGGTTTAAATGAATAGGTTTGACCTAAGGAATAATTTAATACAAAATTCATGTATAATTAATTACTCATTCACTAAATTAGTTCTAATTTATTTACAAATTATATGAATCATTCAATAAAACTGCAAAAATTTAGTAATCAAAAGGATTAAATAATTTTACAACGAGGTCATATTTTAACTAACCAAATTTATTAATTTACTATAGTAAAAAAATTATATAAAACCAAAAATTATATAATTTATATTTTACTAATTTTTCACTAATTTTATTTATTTAAGTACAAATGCATGTTCGGGCGAAAGATTTATTGTTACAAAGAAAAATATTTTTAAAGAAACAATACATTGCAGAATGAATATACTGATAAATATCTCGATAGGTTATTTTTCCTCTTCAATGTAATCTCCCCAACCGTGCCCTCAAAGAGATTTTGCTAATTGTATCTATTTAAGTATCCATTTTAAATGGAAAAGTTAGTTATGGAATTATTTTAGTATGTTGCAAATTTCGTGCACAAGCCAGTCGCGAAGCGGTGCGTGTGCTCTAGGTTGCACATTTTGTCCGCAAAGCGGCCACCGACGGCCAAAACTGGTTGCCGCTGGCGGCTAATTATAAATATATTTTGTCAGTTACGATTGAGTAAGACTTAGGAAAATCATAATTTCGGCTGTTCAGTAACAAAGATTTTTTTTTTTGGGGGGGGGGCGAGGGGGGATCAAAATGTACCGGAAAATGCGAAGCACTCTAAACCAGGGATGTCCAACCCGTAGCTAGCGGCAACTTTTGATGTGGCTCATTTTATCAACTTGGGCATGAAATGTCTAAAAAATTATTTGCTGAATAAAATAAAATACGGCATTGTGCGACGCCCAATAAAAATTTTAAGTACTTATTTCGCTCAAGCCAGGCTAAAGGTTGGGCACCACTGCTCTAAAATATCCACTAGTATATGTGTGAATAGAATTTATACATATTTCATCACAAGCATTTTTAATAAATTTACTGTTAATTTATTTCTGTGTGTTTTACCATTCTCTTAAACGATATGCTCTAACAGGGTCCCTATATTCCCGGAAACATGACAGCGGAAAAATTATATTCCCTCAACACTTAGAAGAACCGTAAAATATAGACATAAAATATAAATTTAACCTTTTAATAATTTAGAGAAAGCAGCATTTGAATCGGTGTTACTGGATTTCTTTACATAACTAAGTTTTACGTGAAGATTAATAAAAAATAAGTTTCCCCCACTATAAAAAAATGCATTTCTTAGATGTCTTGGGAAAAAAAAAAAAAAAAAACAGTAGCAACTCAATAGTTACGATAATCAAATAACTTTGATTTAAAAAATTGATAAATATCTACAGCAAAAATTATTCTATTCTATGACTTATTTTTTGGAATTATTTCTTTCAAAAACTTTAATTTGATGTATCGTAATCGAAATCTTAATTATTGTTTACGCCACGGTTATTCTAAAAAATAAAAATAAATAAAACAAAATTCCTGACACAAAACATCAACAAAATGTGATGTATCACAATGCACAATTCATACCGATCCGATAAAAGTTGAAGTAAAAGTGATTAACTCATATTTAAATAAAACATAAGAGGGAGCATAACTGGAAAAACGATAAGATAAAGGCAGAGACTAGACAAAATTATATATATAAAAAAAAGTTTATGTTTATCTCCATGGTTTTTCTTTCTCACTCACGTTTACTTCCTTTTTTTTTATATTTTGGTTTCAGCTTCACTGTCTGCAATGCTAACAGCCTCCTCGTCTAACAGCTGAGCTCGTGATGTAATACATCGATTGAAAGCGCATGCGTGCCTCTCCCCGCGAGCGGGAAAAGGTGTGATGCCTGCTTGGCGGGAAAGAAAAGTGTAAAGGAAGTCGAAAAACAGCAGCCTGGAAAAGATACTTAGTTGCAATATCTAAAAAGGATACTGAGCCATTGCCAAGCTCCTTTTGTAATTTATTGACAGAAAACACTTTACTGGTAAACTTCGAAGTTTCAGAAAAGCTTAATAATGCATTTAATGTTATTTATGAACGGAATTAATTTATTATTATTATATATATAGTGATAACAAAAATTTTAACAAATCAGATCATTTTTAAAATTAAAAACTCCAAAATTATACACATGTAATAAGCATACAGACACCTTAACATTTAAAACAGTAAAGCATTTCTATGTTTATTAACTTTAACTTAAAATTTGTAAAAATAATACCATTTTTTTTTCTACTAGGATTTTTTTTTATGGGTGGGGGGGTTAAATTCAACCACCTATTTCAGTAGATGAAAAATAAAATGTTCGTGTTCCTCTACTAATTTTGATTATAAATTTAAATAAATTTTTATTTATAAAACACAATAAAGATAGGCAAGAGAGGGATATTCGTAATTATTTGTCCAAAAAAAAAAAAAGTTCACGTGCTCTATCCATATCCTAATATATTTTATTCTTAGCTTTACGACGGACATTTTTTATTTCACAAGTTGGTGAGAAAACATTCTTGTAATCGTAATCCATTGTAATTACAAGCATTTTTTTTTTTTTTAACCTACTGAAATAGGTAGTTTAATTTGTAACGAAAATTGCTTCTTTCCTCTCTTCAATCTACTAAACAAGCTATTTGCTTTCAAGGAACCCCGTGTCAACACAATATACACAGATGCACTTTCGAATGTAACATGGTCAAGAATTAAAATATTTAGAAGTAAATAAAGCGCCCTTTCGCTTGCTGCCCCAACCCAATAATAACGCAACTGCAAGGCAAGAGCCCTTTGGGAAATCCATCATATTCGAGCAACAACAGGAAATCGTGGATTCAAATGCCACCATTTTTCCTTATGAATGTGATCATCTAAAAATGCCTACCCCCAATCAGTTCACCTTTTATTGTTGTTATAAGCACAGGCCTTAAAAGATCGCTGAAAAGGAAATGGGGGAGTGCATTTTGGGTCCTGTAAAAAGGCTATTCAGAATCCAGGTAAATAAATTGCTGAGTACAGTAACAAAGGAATTGAATTCTCCCTGGCTTCTCTTTGTGTCCTCCGATGGAGGTTTAAGGTTTACAGCCTTATTTTACTTATTTATTTTTTGCCGTTAACTTATTTTTGTCTTCATTCCACCAATAGCGACGCTCTTAAAAAATGCCAGAAATTCGCCATTCTTTGTTCATGGGCTTTAAGTTGTAACTCAAGTTCTTGTACGAGACTCAACTTATGTTGAAAAATAAATGAACATTGCAAATTATGTTTAGAAATCTTTTAAGTAAACTAGTTTATACTTTGAACATGTTTTTTTTTATTATTTAAAAAACGTTCATAATCATCTTATAAACTCCATTTTGATTCGGCTTTCTTATTACAAATAATTACACAATATGTAAAAATTATTAAATAAATTATACAAATTCTTAATATGCATTTTACTTCATTCGGTTTCATCGAAAGTACGTGGTAATATTACACAGGTAGGGCAACAAATCATATCTCTGGCCATAATTCAATTGTTTTGCGGTATAATTTTTTCGTAATATCGCGCAATTCTCTAAGAAATCCGATATCAACATTGGCTATATATTAAAAGTGAGAGAGGTAAAATCACTTTATGACTGTTGCATGAACCTTATTACTGCCGTTTCACTTCCTGAACAACTTTTTATCTGGTCAATTAGTTATTGTAAATCATTATGATTTTTTTTAAATTCAAGCTGCTTAAAATTTTATACATGACGATTTGCATTTAGATTACAGCTAATGCTTATCCATCATGTTCTTGTTGAGCAAAGCAAGAAATGACTTCTGATGTCTTCCCTTTCAAGTAAAACTAACTCTCCACTTTTCCCTATTCGTTCTTTTCACTGTATTGCAGTTTCTTTTGACTATTGAAAAATGCTTATAACGCTCCCAAACACGGGGATTTAACGGCTGTTATTCGAAAAAAAAGAACTGTCATTTTGGTACACAAATTGCAAATAAACTAATTATGCCAGGCACTTCAAAATTTCGAAACTGTCTCTTTGCAAGCTGTATTACATACTACGAAGACAGGTCAATCTGTATCAGTTTCAAAACTTTTAGAAAAAATTCTTAAAAATCGGAAATTTCCGCAAAGCGTGTCACTCTTCGAAACAACTTGCTGCTCAGATCCATGTTTAAGAATTTTTTCTGAAAAGTTCACAAAAGCCACAGCTTTTTCGCTTATCGCAGTGTGTAAAACAGCTTATGAAGAACCCTCTGGAATTTTTTGGAGACCATGGTGCTATTAGTTTATTTCAATTTGTGTACCAAGACTAAAAACAGAGTTCTTTTTTTTCGAAGAACAGCCTTAAGCATGTGATTGATTTTAGTAATTTAGTTTATAATTTTTATACACACTGGCAATAGAACAATACAAGGTGTTTCAAAATTACAGGAACAAATTTCTAGAAAGAGAAGTTTACACCAATACAAAAATCACATAGCAATGTGGGTTCGGAAACCTCATCTTCATGTAACTGTTAATAATCGCTTTAGAAGATTTCAAGTACTAGCGAACTTTCAGACCACGATTTTTCAAAAACTAATGCATCTTTCACACATTGCAATCGATAAAAATGGTTAATTCACATTTCCTTACATTTATGAAATTGTCTGAGACAACACGTGCATTTCTGAGACGCATACACCCTCCAAAAAAAGTATTCGAGCAAGACAGAAATTTCCTACGTTGGTTTCGTATATTAAAAATTTATTTATCATAGAATATGAATTAGGCTATGTATGAATATGACTTTCCATATTTCTATCAAGTTGAACGCTTTTCAAAATCTCAATTATTATTCGCAAATCTAAAATAGGAAATTTCTCTCTTGCTCGAATACTTTTTTTGGAGGGTGTACATTTAAAAAAAATTTATGTAAAAAGAGATATTTACTCCACACGTTTTAGGTTCGATCCTACTATTATAAAAAAAAAAAGAAAAATACGAAAGCATGCAAGTGAAAATGCAATAAATGAATTTCCTGACTTCTATTTAAATTAAAATTTATTCTGAAAAGGAGTTTGATTTTTGTCTTATGAGCTCGACCATTTTGAAAAATGAATATAGAACACAAATAGGATCTTCGATTAAAATATTAAAACATGCATAAGAATTTATTAATATTTAAGTAACTTCAAAATTGCCTCCCTTTTGGTTAAATTTGTGAATGTGTAAAATGTGTAATATACATAGGTGCATTCAGTGACCAGCAAAACGAACAATTAATTGGCAACCAATCCTTCGTTTTCCAGTTGGAGCACAAAGAGGGAAGAGAGATGTCAAAAGGAAAAAGCAACTCTTCACTCCCACAGGATTCGCACTCTATCGGGAAAGGCCTATTCTCCCCACTTATCTAATACCCCCAAGAAAACAAAATGCACCAGAAATGCAGACAGTTCGACTGTTAATAAGTTGACGTCACCGGACCCAGTGAAGCGAACGGGGTCGTCAAGCGGTTACCATGGTTACAAGGGGGGGAGGAGGCGACATATTTCGATGACGTCCGACTTATGACCACTGCTACTACCGCCGGACGCCATAGTCGAGTCGAGTTGAGTTGAGTTGAGTTGAGTTGGCCTGAGGGGGTGCGGGATATTTCTGAGCCCTTATCAATTAGTCCGGGGTGAAGTGTATTTTATTAGGGGTGCAAATATCCGGAAAACTCGGGGATGGAAGGCCCAGTATTTCGTTCGCACTAATATGTGCAATCCTGCGGACAGAGTGTGTGCGTGAATGCACGTACGTCCAATCAAGAAACGGCAGAGACTTTTGTGCACTGTTTGTTTTGGATATTGATTATCAGAAGCACTTTATTACGATTGCGGCGACGGGGGGCGATGGAACGAAATTCAGAAGACACAAGGAAACCGGGGGGGGGGGGGGATTAATAGATGCTAGACGAAAGATTCGGCGCTGCAGCAGCACGTACGGCGTGGCATTAATTCGAAAATTAAATAAGCGCGAACGTGGAGTCCAGTACATCTGTAGCGAATAAAAGAGTTACGAAATCAACAGAACGGTAATAGATGCTAGGATGCGTGTATATACGTTTCACGGAAGGTCTTCTTTTCTTCTGCAACAGAGTAGTCTCCGACCAACGAGAAGGTAAGAAAACAAGAACTGGAGGTAAATGAAAACAGAAAAGAAACAGAATGTAAAAACGAACGGTTCTTTTTAACACACACTTCTCTTCATTTTAAATTTTTATTTGAATCTGATAACAGTATTTTTGAGTGTTGCAATATTTTGTAGAGATGTAAAATAAATCCAGGGGAATAGTTATACCCCATACCAATGTATTTATTGACACAAAACTTTTGTAACCTCAGCTAATTCGAGAGAAACAAGCACTTTTTTTCATAGAATAACGACGGTACACGCAAGTATGGGTTGAACCGATTACCGATTATCTGCCGAGAGTGCATTTCTTTAATTTCGAACCAAGATTTTGCATGTCTTTCCAACGAATGTCTTCAATAACTTTTAGAATGAAAGAAGCATTTTAAAATAATTTGAAACTTTCGCCCCTTTTTCAGCTTAACTTTGTTGATGTTTTATACTTCCAAAGAGTAGAAATTTCTTTTAATAAATTGTACAAACAAAAGAAAGATAAAAAAATTCTGTATCATAAAAATAAAGATTTATGTACGAAATTGAACACCATGCACACAACGTATGCATTTTTTCATTAATCAATTACCTACAGTAGAAGTTTACAGCTACAGCCCTATCGTCAATGCTTTAACTTAAGTTTTCCTTTTTATCTATTAATAAATTTCTATTCCTTAAGATCTTATTTTTCTGTTAAATAACTGCAAACTTTAATTTCTTTAATCTTTTCTTTTACTTTTAAAACTGCAATATTAGTTTTATATCAGTAATTTGAATGCCGATGTAAAATTAAGGCTTATGAACACTTAAATCAATTACTGGTGCAACGCTATCATAAAAACAATATACTATTTAAATAATTAAAACTAAAGTCACTGTCTACCCAAATGTGCAATAATTATATAAAAGTACAAGACCCGTAAAATAAGCAATAAGTTATCTAAAAAATATATATGCTACAACCGTCAAAGTGGTTTCACTGCAGAAAGCGTCACATGCAGGAGAAACCTTTTCAACAGTTCTTCACGAATGCATTGCCTATGGGTGGATCCTTGAAAAGTCATAAATAATGACCCATGTTTGAACATGAATTACTCGTGTACTAAGGATTCTAAGTAACTGACAAACGATGTCAGTTACTTAGAATCCAATTACCTGTATTAAGCGGCCTCCCAAAGTAATAAATATACAAACTTTCTGAGTTGGATTGGAGCAATAAAAATACAAACTTTAAGAAACTGACAAATGATATCAGTTACTTAGCATCCAATTACATGTATTAAACGGCCTTCCAAAGCAATAAAAATACAAAGGTTCCGAGTTTAAAAAAATAATAAAATGAATATGGAATACTTTCTGAATATGTCATACATTCGACGAATTTTATATACTAAACTAAAATGCTCATGGTTTTTATGAACTGCTTTTCAAATGAACTAAGTTGGCAGCACAATTCCAAAAACGATTAGAAAATGCTGCTATTAATGCAAGAGTGAAATTAAGATGATAGGGTTTTTCATAATAATTTTTCTTGATTACTTTTTGATGAACTAAAGTAGTTCATTTTTTCCATTCATCTGACTATGGTGATTAAAAGAAAAAAAAAATTAAGAGAGAAGTGTTTGTCCTACATCATGGATAAGGGTTTTAAAAACACCATATCAAGAAAAAGGCAATTTAACTTTAGGCTTTAGACAGAATATCACTGGAATGTTATGTTCTTTATTTTCCTTTTTGCATGACGGTTTTACACATTCATATTTTTTTTTTTTTTTTTTTTTTTTGAGCTGTTGAAAGAGGCATTTCTCATTATTTGAATAGAAGAATTTTTACTATCGCAACATATGGGAAAAGCTATAAATTATCCCCCAAAGAGAAACGTAGTGGGTGAAGTAAATGTAACCAATAAAAATCAACCGATTAAAAATGCAACAATAAACGGGTGCACACCTCCCACCCGACAAATCATTCGACGAGAGACGAAGTAAATACCACTGCGTTGCATTATGTTTCAAACCGCAATGATAAACACCTTCCACCCTAAAAATCCCTTTCTTTCACCTGGAGGTCCCCCAAGGTCAATTTTAACAGCAGAGAAACAGAACAACAAAAAGGTTTTTCTATTTCAGATCCCAGGATACCCAAGAACCCCTTTCATTTCATTCTGGGACAGAAGAAAAGGGACCTGAATGCTATCCGCCTTCCTCTCACATCACTTGCTTGCCGTCATTAATTCTGACCATGGGACACAATCAAGGGACAAGAAAGAATCCCCTTCTCCTCCTCCTTCCCAGGAAAAAATAATAAATGTCGAAAATCCCATAATTGTAGAGAAATCCAGGGGTGTTTTGTTCAAGTGCTACAAAAAAATAAAAGGGAAATCGAGGAAAAGGATCTGCGAGCTTTTGTGTGTCGGACCCCTGCAGATTTTTCGACGGATTTTTCCCTCCGGTGGCTGTACCTCTCAACTTCGCTTCTGTCGAAATAATTGAATGCAAGGTTTGCCACAAAGAAAACGAGTAGACGGGATCGCTAACTATGAATCCAGGGAGGAAATGAACCTAATCACAGGCAGTTTCTCTCCCAAAATAAGTATACTTCAGGAATTTGCAGTTTGGAGGTGTTTTTATGATTCTCATTTCGATGAATTTGTTGCTTTATGAGCATAGGCTTTCATAGTAATTTTTTTAATCCTTTAAGGCGCAGTGTTCCCGGTTCTGGGAACACCTAACTCTGACGTTTTGAATGTTGCCAGTCACGAAGAATAGATTGGATTTCTATAAAAATAGTGGCGGGTGACATAGCTCCAGAAGAATCCTTTACTTTTTAGCACGTCATTTCCCGTAACAAAAATTGGTCTCGATTATTTTTAACAGCACTGACATCTGCTGAAAAATGTAAGAATGCGAGAACAGCCGGATAGATTGACCAATGCTGAAAAAAGGGCAGCCGTTGCCATCGCTTGACTTAAACGACCAGCAAGATGGTGGACGATCGAAGCGTCCATTTTCTGCCAAATTTCTGCCACAGATCTAGAGACCCCTTTTTTGACGCAGCTGGCTGCCCTTTTTTCAGCAATGGGAAAGGGTTGCGCCTCAAAGAGTTAAGAGAGGGGGCAAAACTCCCATTTTTTTAAAGAGGTTTCAATATTTCACACTTGTAACAATGCGTTCGATTTTGCTTTGTAATGTAATTTTGAGTACATCATAGGACAATATACTAAATCAATATGAAAGGGGGGGGGGTATTTTCTTATTTTCACTAACACCGCTATACACTAATGATGCCTTGCTTAATACCCTACCTCTCTCTTCCTTGTACCTGTATATATAAGCACATTAGTGTAGACCGTGGAGATAATACAGTGGCGTGGTAAAGGGGGTGTTTGGGGCTCAAGCTCCCCCATACTCTTGGAGGAAGGGAGAAAATTACCGCACATTAGCACAACATAGTGTCATTTTTAATTCCAGAATAGATCTGAACGTACCAAGTCCCCCTCAAAACTTATTGGATTGCAACGCTCCTGAGATTTTCTGTAGTGCTTCGAATCGCTGATACACTTTTAGCAGTCGCTTTGTAAGATACTGTTTGTAATAGCATTCAAAGGCATCTTTGAACGTTATTACACGCAGCATCTTTGCAAACGCGACTGCTATTAAATAAAAGTGTATCAGATGATGCCGAGAAGAATACGATTTATAAACTAAGACAGAATGGGGAAGCCAGTTCACACGTAAACTGGAAAGTATGTTTGCCCTGTAGCATGTCTAGCAAGACCTTTGGCATTTTCCGAGATAGACAACGGTGATGAAGTCAAAAGAAAATGCAACTCCATCACCTTTGTCTATCCTGGAAAATGCCAATGATCTCTTAGCTAGATATGCTACAGAGTGCCAAAAGGCTGGAATGGTTCCCATTGTTGAGCCTGAAATTTTGCTTGGCTCTGTAAGTGCTTAAAATCTCTGACATATTTTGTTAATTTAAACTACCGCCAAAGAATTTTTTTTTTTTAAAACAAAGAACACTTCCTAGTAGCACAACTAGTTCAAAAAACATTAAAATTACGTTGAAAACACGTTTTTTGACGTTAAAAAACGTGTTTTAAACGTCTTTTGGACTAATTGTGCTACTAGGGTTACGAAGTAACAGCACGCACCCATATACATACCAAAATTGAACACTGTCGAATATCGTTTAAAAACGTTACTTAAGGGTGCAGTGTTGTTCTAAGAAACAAAATCTCCTTCAAGTACTAGGTGCACAAATTAAAATAAACTAATCGTCGCAGGGACTCGAAAAAATTTAGGAAAATTCTTTATAAGCTGTATTACCCTTCGTAATAAACGAAACAGCGGCGCCTTTTATAAAACTTCCAGAAAAAAAATCTAACATGGAATTGCACAGCAAAAGATTTTCGAAAAATGTCACGTCCTAATAAACTGTCGATTTTTAAGAATTTTTTCTGAAAGTCTCGCAACTGATACGGGCTTATCGCTTACTGCAGTGTATAGTACAGCTTGTAAAGAGGCATTCCAAAAATTTTGAAGTGCAGGACATCATTAGTTTACTTGCCTTTATGTACCAAAATCACGTGGTTTTTTTCGAACTACAAAGGCGCCATTCATATGTTGAGGAATGCAGGAATGTTCTTACAACAATGTTTCCATTTTTTTAATCATTTTTTTTTTCGAAAATATAACTTCCGATATTTTTAAATATAACCCCCCCCTCACACAATTATTTAAATTACCAGCGACACCCTCTTCTACATCATGCTCCTAGTTAACACCCTCTCTCACAGCATGGCGCAAGAAATAAGCGAACACAAACAATTCAGATGACTATAATCTTCATCGGGAATCAATCGATAGTACGCGACCTCAATTATATTTGCGGCTGAATAATCCCCAGCGGAATCTGCAGAAATTCTCGACAGTTGTTCCAAGTGCCTCACGGCTAACTGCAACACGATGGAAACTGCGCAAGCGATATTGAAATCACGGTGATATTTTTAAGTCGGCCTCACTGTTCACCCTCCCCCCTCCTTTTTATGCGGTTTGCGAATGAGTTATCAAATAAGTGTGTGTAAATACAGGGTATCCCAAAAAGGTGATCTTCTATTAGGAGATAAGCAGGCAATGTAAAATGAAAAAAATGTTGAAATAAGGTCGGAAATAAAACTACGTTAAGAAAAGAACGCCTCTCGTTCATTTTAAATTTGTATACGACCCCCGTACACCCCGCCAGGCGCGTAGCCAGGAAAATTTTTCGGGGGGGGGGGGAATATGAACTTATATGTGTAAACGTAATTTCATCACTAATCCAAAAATTTCGGGGGGGGGGATATATCCTGATATCACCCCTGGCTACGCCCCTGCACCCCACCCCCCCAAAAAATCAAGAGTTAGTAAAATAGACCCCATACAGTAAAGAGGCGCTACGCAAAATTTAATTGTATACAGTATTTATTTTGTTTTGCCAGGAGAGGACAGCTCGCGCCACTGAATGTGTCGCTTAGAGCTACACATACGTCCTTTCCGGAATTTCCCGCCACAATTCAGAACCTCATCAGAAGATGGTGGACTCCTGAATATTGGCACCCCTCGGAAACTGCTAGCGGCCGCCGAGAGGCCTTTCGGAACCACGGATTTAACGTGCACGTACACGGTAGTCTTTAGTGAGACGCCGGTATCGAACCCGCAACCTTCCAGTTAGAAATGCAACGACTGGACTGGGCTACCACGGCCCCTAATTATATATATTATATAAATACACGCCACTGTATACTGATACGTAAGTTTAGCCTTTTTACTATTATAACTAGCCCCTGGTCCCTCATTTTGAACCCATTCCAGAGGAGGGACCAACTCCCCTGAAATCGGCACCCCCTGAGTTATCGCTTAACAATTTGGAGGACATTGGAGCCAGGTCATATTTTACGTGCACCCGCTCCCATTAGCGTACAAGGTTCCACATCAGTCGAGCCGAGAGGGAGTGGACCCTCCCAAGCACTGACCAAGCTGGATGCTGTTTCACTTGCCATGTTCTTATGGGAACGAGGTTCAGCGCCCAGACCATTGCGGGACACATGTTTTGAAGGTACCGCAGGTGTCCAACTTATGGAGGTTTTACTGTACATTATTATATTTCAATATTTTGAGAATAAAAAGTAATTTTACAGACTTTTTTGAGAAGTTTTGATTTCATGACTGTACTTCTGAGCTGTTTCTATAGATAGATTTAGATGTTTTATAGTTAGAAAGAGATGGAATTATTTATTTCTATTCCTTGTGATTAATTTTATGTGTTCTCGTGAAAGCAAAAGCATTTAGTTTATTCTAAAATGTTTTTGCATTGTAGAATTAACTACAATATGAACTTTTTTTCTCCAAGGATTTTTTAGAGGTAGTACTATTTTCAACATCATAAGCGCTGTTGATCAAAATAGCTAGGCGTCTACACAGTTTTGAATCAAGTAAAAAAAATCTTTCTTTTATAATTGTAATAAGAACTATTATACACGATTTTCGACACAACATGTGCCCAAAAATCATGCTCACGTCGATAATACTAAGAAAAAACAACTGTTAGGCATAGATATAATCATAGCTGCCAACCTTCCCGATTTCTTCGGGTGATTTCCCACCACAATTTTTCTACAGCTTTATTTTGCATTAAATTTTTGACGTTATTCTAAAATGTTTTTGCATTGTAGAATTAACTACAATATGAACTTTAATTCTCCAAGGATTTTTTAGAGGTAGTACTATTTTCAACATCATAAGCGCTGTTGATCAAAATAATAGGCGTTTGCACAGTTTTGAATCAAGTAAAAAATCTTGATTCAATTTTTCTACACTTTTATAATTGTAATAAGAACTGTTATACATGATTTTCGACACAACATGTGCTCAAAAATCATGCTCACGTCGATAATACTAAGAAAAAACAACTGTTAGGCATAGATATAATCATAGCTGCCAACCTTCCCGATTTCTTCGGGAGATTTCCCACCACAATTTTTCTACAGCTTTATTTTGCATTAAATTTTTAACGTTATTCTAAAATGTTTTTGCATTGTAGAATTAACTACAATATGAACTTTATTTCTCCAAGGATTTTTTAGAGGTAGTACTATTTTCAACATCACAAGCGCTGTTGATCAAAATAGCTAGGCGTTTGCACAGTTTTGAATCAAGTAAAAAATCTTTCTTTTATAATTGTAATAAGAACTATTATACATGATTTTCGACACAACATGTGCTCAAAAATCATGCTCACATCGATAATACTAAGAAAAAACAACTGTTAGGCATAGATATAATCATAGCTGCCAACCTTCCCGATTTCTTCGGGATATTTCCCCCACCACAATTTTTCTACAGCTTTATTTTCCATTAAATTTTTGGCGATATTTTAGGCATGAATTGCTAGGTAAGAATTTGTGGTGGGAAATCTCCCATAGAAATCGGGAAGGTTGGGAAGGTGTATAATATTCTCATGCTAATGGCGAAGGGGGGGGGGATTCAGTGACATTCATTGACAAACATAAGTGTTTCGCCTAGTCAAAGCAACAGTATATGCCCCCTTCTAGGAAAAATTCTTAACCAGGAGGATAATTATTCGCCTGGGAACAGCTCTTGAAGTATTTAGAACAAGTTTTTCTTTCATAACGGACTATATGTCACGAAGAATGTAGGATGAGAAGAGGAGATTGTTCAACTCATTTCAAGTCAAGCTGTAATCTGTGCAGGCTTTAGAAAATCGACAATCCTATGAGACAGGTAAGGCATTCGCGTGCGCGAAAACATTGTAGGCAAAGATATGTCCTTTGTTCAGCCGTCAAGTGGCTAAGCAGCTGCAAGAACGCCTTCGACCCCTCCTACTCACCACCCTCGACTCATAAAAGTTATGGTTTGTTCATTTCACAAACCATAACTTTTAAGTCTTAATGTGTGCGGATGAGCAGCATCCAGGGGCGTAGCCAGAAATTTTTCATGGGGGTGTTACGACTACTGCAACTCACATATATGCATACATATGTGTGATAATGGAGTGAAGAATATACATTTTGTATGGCAAAAAATTCCTCATGGGGGGGTTATGACCCCCCTACCCCCCCCGTGGCTACGCCTCTGGCAGCATCTAAACAATTAACGGACAATAATTTTTTTTTGGTTAATTTCACTGTACAGAGCTAAAACTACAAAAAGATAAAAATGGCACTGTACAAAAAGATATTTCACTACAATTTACCACAATTCTTTGGGGGGGGGGGGGGGGGTGGGTTAATATTAATACTGGATCGCATCTATATTTAAAGCAAAAGAATTGGAGGAAAGAGTGTGACTAACGTAGTGGGATTTGGCAAATCAAACTTGTAATTTTACGCCTTTTCCTCTATGTAAGACATTGAGCCATCAAGGAATGTACCGTGTTTACTCGCGTAATAGTCGCACTTTTTTGGGGGGCAATTTTTCAGGATGAAAGTCTGGGTGCGACTATTTTGCGGGGGAAAATCTTCTCCATAATATTGTAACTCTAAAGCAATTTTTTTTTCAGCTTCAAAACGGGGGGGGGGGGGGGTGCGAGGACGACTATTACGCAAGTAAACACGGTATTAGCAACATGGCAAAATATCAATATAGATACATCACGGTAGGTGAAGAGTAAGCAGATAATGATAGTGAGAATTTTATTCACACCCGAACACTCACTCATTTCCGGCAGGGCATTCGGGGCAAGCGCCCGGGCACCCCCAAATTATCCTTTTAAAAAATTGCACATTTTGAATTTAAACAAGAGACGAAGAAACTAAGTTCCTTTTAAAAAAAATAATAATTACTGTGTTACTATTGTAATTACCCAACAACTTAATTTACTGTTTTTTGATGTTCACAATCGAATTTCTCCTATTTCGAGATCCCCCCCCCCCACACACACGTAACAAATACCAAAAACTGTTTGTCACGCAGAGGCGCGTTGTCCCCTGGTTGCTAGCTAGATCATCGCGGCGGCACAAGCTAAATGAAGTGAAGTGAACATCTGTGAACTGAATAAACTGAAGTGAAGGGAAAGGGGTAAAGCGAAGCGGCCAGCGAATTGCTAGTAAACAAATCGAAAACACGTGAGTAATTATTTTGTAGGGATGCACCGAATACCATATTTTGCCGAATACCGAATACTTGGTTAAAATTTATTACACTTTGATTGCAATAATTAATTTAATTAGTTTTTTCTTAAACAATATTTCATATGGTGTAAAACTTCAAAAATTAAAATGCTGGAAAATTTAATATCCAAGTGAATTTCCTTTATATATTATTAACTTTTTTAAATATTAGTGAAATTCTGGTAATTTTTTTTACCGGCATATTTTATTTAAAAAAATTAGCAGGTTATTGACTTTACATATTTATGGACAGTTAATGTTATGAGTTTTTTTTTTTTCTGGTTACTGTTTCAAATTTAAATCAGTTAGTAATAGCTAGGTTAATGTAATGTGTCATAAGATTTAAGAAAAATTGAAAAGCAACAAAATTCAAATTTAACATCTGAGTGTTTTCTCTTACATTAAAACTAATTTCATTGTGATATTAGTTTTTTGTGTGATTGTGGAACGCTATGTTAGGGTTATCTGCCAATGATGGGGCAGATAGCCTTTGGTAGGAGGACTTTCTAAGGGTTTCTAACATTTATTCACATGTGATATTAGTAACAACTTGAATCAATTTAGTACTATGGTACTATATCTTTCATTCATGATATAAAAAATATGTATTTGTTTACCGATTGGTGAATACTTAAATTTGTTTACTATTCGGTTGACGAATATTAAAGTATTCGGCCGAACCGAATATTCGGTTTGTCTGCCGAATAGGCAGTATACCGAATACCAACCGAATATTCGGTGCTTCCCTATTACTTTGAATCGGCAATCTATAACTGCTTTGATACTTCTTCTAAAATTTAAAATGAAAAGAACGTATTTATCTGGATCATCAAAGAGAAAAATTAAACGTAAAAAAACAAGATGAGAAAAAGTCCTTGGAATGTTCTCTTACAAATTTTTCGAAAAAAGACTCGAAATGTAGATTTGAAATCATGTTCGGGTGCTGTTAGTGTTAACACAACAGCCAGAGATGAACCTGATTTAGAAATTAATGCTCGAAGCACTGTTAATGACAAAGCTCTTAGTGATCTGGATCAGTAAATAATGACGAATCTATAGATGATGGGGGAAAAAAAAAAAAAAAAAAAAAAAAAATTGTTGCTGAACCAAATTTCCGTCCACATTAGTAACGATATCAGTCGATATCGTTACTAATGTGGACGGAAATTTGGTTGCTGAACCTGCATCGGTAGCAGTGGCGTATGCAGACTTCCTTCGAGGGGGGGGGGGGAATTATAGACATAACTTTATTAAAATGCGTAATATTTATGCAAAAAATTGAGAATTTATGAACATTTTGTTAAAAAATGTTTGACAAGGGGGTTTGAACCCCCCTCCTTGCAAACTAAGTAGAGCATAAAAGGAGGCGTCTTTTTTTATGTTAGCAGGGGTCTCTACACTTACCCTAGGGCAGCTCCTGTTTGTAACCATCTTAATTTTAAATTCCATTCAGAATCTAAGAGATTTCAGTGCCAAGGAAGCCAGTGAGAAACAGGATTCTCTCCGAACAAGATTTATTAAGATGGCGAAGCAACCGGTCGTCGAAGGCGGCTAGTTTGAAATAATTTTATGTTCAATATTTTAAAAAATCAGTACCGAACTCATAAAAATAATTCTGGGGTGAGGTGTGGTACACATTTCTCTCAGAAATGATTTACGATTCAGTGTTTTGAGGGTGCACGTGCCCCACCTTGGATCCGACAATGAAAATTATAATTGTGAGGGGGGGTGTGTGTCCTAGACTCATTAAAATAAGGGTCACCCCTCCCATGCGGATTTTTTTTGCCCTACAAAATTTATATTTTCCCCTCCCTTATCACTCACACGTATCCATATAAATGAGTTGCAGTAGATCGTACCCCCCCCCTCATGAAAAATTTCTGGCTACGCCACTGCTTGAAACTGATAGAAATCGGAGAATTTTTGAATTCCAAGTAATGTACAGACAAAAGTAATTACTATTTATATAGGTATCTGTATGACAGATTTATTTATCGAGGGGAAAATAAAAATTAAAAATCGCAGAATATTTTGCTAAGTGTGCCGAAAATCAAATTTTTGAATCGTGAGTCTACGTTTCAGAATTTTTTATTTCAGGGATGCCACTTCCCGCTTTTTATATTTTATTTATTTATTAATCATTTTGCATTATCAGCAGAATTTTTCTAAAAATTCTATGGCGTTTATGTTTTTCCCCTTTCTTCCCAGCAGTAATTAAGTATTAATTTCCACCATATCTCAATTTCAATCTTTTTCACATCTGTCTTGAAAATTACTATTTTTCCTTTGGCATTCCTTTATTTAAATCTCCAATGCCGTAACAATAAAAATTAACTCCTATTTCAAATTTGAATTATTGATTTCAAAGAAACCTGTAAAGGAAAAACTTCGCAAAATAGAGCAGGTTCAGACATAAATTAAAATGATGTGAAACAGTTAAAATATTTTTTGCTTCAACATTGTCATTGAGAAATAAAATATTAATGAAAGCAAACAAAAAATGAACTAAATGTTTTTTCTCCATACATTACATTTTTCTAAAATAAGCTCCACTTATTTGTGTGGGGATTTCTTCTTTTTCTACTATTTTTGTTTATTCACGGACAGTTTCCTCTTTTTTTGCTATTTTATGAGTGGCATCTCTGTTATTTTGAATGATTTAAAATGTACGTAGACTCATTAACCGCTTGTCCACCATGACGTGATGGTGTACGTTGTGAAATTTTTGCGACCCAAAACCGTATGTTTTATTTTAGTACAGGTATTGGCTGCATCCATTGCTGTTTGGTTATTATACATCAATCATGCATGGAAGCTGTCGTTTGGTAATGATAGTCTAATAAAAGTTATTGAATTTTTTTAATCTTTTATAATGCTAAATCAATGTGATCGCAAGGGGTTGATTGCAGAGAATGTAGGAAAAAACGCCACCTGAAAAGATATTTGTGTAATAATTTAATTAAATCTTGAAAAAAAATTATTTTGCTTTGCAGAAAAGGGGGGGAAGGGTATTCAGTTGTATTATGAAGTTTAATGTACTTTGTTTTCCAGAAATGGGGAAGGCACATGTCTAATTTAGTAATTCAATTTCGGCATAATTCAGTAGGCCCTAAGGAGGGGTGGGGGTGGGGGAGACTTTCCTAGAAAGCTTTTGGTTTCCGTAAAAAAAAAAAAAAAAAAAAAAAAAAAAAAAAAAAAGATTGCCGATTACTTAACAGTAAATGAAGATTTCGGGGGGGGGGGGGGGCTATGACCCCAAAGTTGCATTCAGGTACGCTGATGACAAAGAAGTGTTAAGATATCAAAGAAATAAAATCCCTATTAAACTGGGATTTTAATTAAAACATAGGTGTATGTGTGTGTGTTGGGGGGGGGAGGTAAGGGTTTATTTTTTCATGTTTTAATGGGTTTTTTTTTTTTTTTTTTTTTATTTTTTTTTTTTTTTGGCATATCAAAGAGAGGCAAGAGAAAGAGCTTTATAAGATATAAATTTATCTTATAAAGCTTAAAAAATGATTTTTCAACCTTTTGCATTATAATATAAATACTCTTTACTAATTTCATAACAATTTGATAAAGGACTGAAGTGTGTAGGTCTAGGGTTCTGGCCTTCGGCGCGTTGTAATTTGAGCTTCTCCAGTTGTAACCTGAATAAGCGTTATAACTCCTGAAAAAGTTCTCCGCTCAAGGCATGCCTTAATTAAGCAGACAGCCCTCGTGCCCCCTGCGAAACTTTCAAAATTAGTTATTAAGAGCTTTCAGTTTTATAAGTTTATCAATACAAAATTATATCTCATACAACCCCCCCGAAAAAAAGGTCTGGCTACGCTCCTTGCCTCATCGACTAGTATATAACGACTATGTTACATCATAAAGCTATTAAAAGTAGAGTACTATTAAAAGTGGCGTTTTTTCCATGTGGCGTTACTTCCGGAGGCGTTTTTTTCCGCTCACCGATTGCAGACGTGCACAAACACAGCACTGCAAGGAAAGAATCAGGTTTATTTATTGAGGATTGCTTGGAATTTATTGGGCGGGGGGGGGGAGGAGAAGGGGAGACAGCGTAATCTGGGATCTCATCTGAACAAAAAGAAGGAAATTCTGAACAAAAAGTAAAATACTTTGCAATTCATCAAGTTCGGCAACTGTCGCATTCTACACTACAAATTCCCACAGCCTCCCACTGAGAAAAAAAGAGCACTAGTTCTTTGGGAGAAAGTAGGGGGGTGAAAGTGAAAAGGACGTTTGACCAGTGGCCACATATTTTCGGCCACACACGTCCAAATCAGATAAAAAAGAATTCCACGTGGGGATTTCAAAGTAGTATGTAGATAAGCGACGTGAAAAACGAATAAACAAATGGTGCGACAGATAAAAGATTCTATTTGATCTACCCTTTTGTTTGTTATCTAACACTTCCCTTGGCACACACACACACTTAAAAAAAAAAAAAAAAAAAAAAACTAATTTTTTAGTTAGCTTTGGTTAGTCTATGCCTTTAAAACGGTGTTATTCGAAAAAATCATGTGATTTTGATACATAATTACAAATAAACTAATTATGCCAGGCACCTCAAAATTTCGAAACTGTCTCTTTGCAAGCTGTATTACATACTACGAAGACAGGTCAATCTGTATCCGTTTCAAAACTTTTAGAAAAAATTCTTAAAAATCTGAAATTTTCGCAAAGCGTGTCACTCTTCGAAACAACCTGCTGCTCAGATCCATGTTTAAGAATTTTTTCCTGAAAAGTTCACAAAAGCCACAGCTTTTTCGCTTGTCGCAGTGTGTAAAACAGCTTATGAAGAACCCTCTGGAATTTTTTGGAGACCCTGGTGCTATTAGTTTATTTCAATTTGTGTACCCAGACTAAAAACAGAAGGTCCAATTTCTCAAGGTTGGGAAGGGGACGAGATGCTTTGGACGGGAGCCTAAGGCACTTCCAACAGCGAAATTTGTTCAATTCAGCGAAATTTTACTGTCTCAGCAAATGGCATCAGTGTGCACTGGCAATTTCCAGGAATGTTTAGGGTTTTGTAATTCAGAGTTTTGAGATCAAATAACACATAATTCATGAACAATAGTGTCAAAGGACCATAAATGTTTCTCAAGATACATAACATTTTCCTTAAAGGCCAGAATGTTGGACATTTAAAATTTTACAAATAAGTTTATTAAATCCCAAATACAGTGCCCGGTTAACACAGAAAGAGCCCAATATACGGAGGTGTCAGGGGTCTAGCCAAGGAGGGGGGGGGGGAAGGGGGTCATAACTCCCCCCCCCACCCCCATGAGGAATTTTTTGCCATACAAAATTTATATTCTTCATTCCCTTATCACACACATGTATGCATATATGTCAGTTGCAGTATTCGTAACCCCCCCCCCCCCCAATGAAAAATTTCTGGCTACGCCACTGGGAGTTGTTCAACATAAGAGTGCGAAGGTGAGAGGTCTCACAGTAACGGGATAACTATTTTATTCATCAGGCCAATGAGTACGGAAAGAGAGAAATAAAAATTATGTAACTGAAAAAATACAAACACGTGGTCCTAATAACACAGATGGTCACAAAACAGTCACAGAAGGCCATAGAATAGAGATCATCGACTGTCTTTTCTGAACATTCATGGTTAACAGACGACTGTTTAAGATAATGGCAAATGAAAGAAAAAAAAATAATATTGATCTAAAATGAAACTTAATTTTGAAAGATCGAGAGAGAAAAAAAATACACACACATTGCTTTGAGTTAGTGTGTCTTCACTTTATTTATTAAATTTATTTTGAAAGAGAAGAAAGTTCAACGTACAGTATGAAAGACAAAAGTTAATAAACTTTAAATCGTTCATGTACATTCATTAAACATTACATAAGTTGGGGGGGGGGGGAAGAAGGCAGTACAAATACATTTTTTTTCTTACACAACACATTAAACTGTATCATACTGAAGCAGTGCATAGCCGGAACTGTATACAGATTTCGGAATTTATATTCATTAGTAACACAAAGCATCCTATAAGAAAAATTAATGTCTACGATATGAAGTTCCTTGGGTATTGCACAGAAGTTTAACGAAGGAGAAAAAAAATTAATGGATTTTATTTTTCTTGTATTCTGCGAAAACCTCAATGATCCCAAAGAACACTGTCTCAGTTCCTAATTAGTTCAGACCATTTCAATTTCATCAGTTGCAACATCGTACCAATTCTGAATTAACATTTCCCACACAATGGGGTTAATTACAGAAGTTCTTACAGTGCTTTCGAATAGCATGGGAGCATCGAATACCCAGGAAAAAAAAAAAAAAAAAACATCATCATCGAGACATCAAAAAGAATAGTTAAAAGGTCGGTGCTGCGAAAACCTGTCGGAATGAGAATTATTCGGCGAGACACGTCAAGTGAAATTAATTTCTTGACATCTACATCAAATCGAACGATGTAGAAAAAAAAAAGTAAATAAAATAGAACGAAAAATTAAAAAAAAAATGAGAGCATGCTATAGATCGCATCTGTAATATTCGAAGTAAGGCGAGGGGAGGGTGGACGATCATAATAATACAGCACGCTGTTCATTAAATAGGAAAATTCCGAACCTAACAGAAAAAAGAATATTTTTTTTTTTCTTTCTCTCACGGAATACGCAGACGATTAGGTTTGCATACTATTCGATTTCAGAACTAGCGAAGGAAGACCAGAAAATTAAATAAATAAATAAATATAACTTCTCCACTAGAAAAGGCGTAGGAAATCTCAACTGCTAATTACAACACACGATTTCGAAAAAGAAACGCTGAACGCCTTCCTTCCAGAGAGAGAGAGCACACCTATCAGTCACGTGACTTTCAGCGGCCAGTGGACACTACAGGCTCTTAAATAAAAGAAGCAAAAAGCACCAGATTCAGTTTTTTTTTTAAAGGCAGTTATTTCTTTTTCAGATTTTCTTTTCTCTAAACATACGAATTTAGTCTCTCGATTTAATGAACTCTGATGCTGGAGAGAATAATATTTATACGCAATGATTTCTCCCCCCCCTCCCCTGGCTTCTTTTTACAGACACACCGCTTTTTGCGCTGCAACGGGAGTTCGCAGTGTGTGTTTTGCCAGACTATAATTTTCTAGCATCTGCAACGTAATTATAGACTTCTTTTACCCGCTATGCGTTTGTTTTTAATTTATCTTTGTCCAAGAAAAAGTGGTGAAGATTTTATTTTATTTTTTAATTTTTATTTATTTATTTAATCTTTCTCTATCAACAGCCTTTACTTTTTAACAGCTTATTCTTTTTAAGTTACTGTATTTAAACAGTTTATTTTTAAGTGTGAACAAACAAAAACCCAGTTTTGTACTGGAAAATAAATAGTTCAAATAAAAAAATAAAATAAAAAAGCAATTCTTTTTCAAAATAGTCTCACGTCTTCCAGGGGATCAGGGAGTAAATTAAAAGGCTAAATTTTATGCAGATTTTTAAATGAGCCAAATTGGTATGCTTTTTACAAAAGAATATTTTTAGAAAAGCTTAAAAAAGTAAAGACACACACACACACACGTGTGTGTGGGATATTTAACTGTTAAGGGTAAAATATAATCTTTCTTTCCTGCATTACACTCATTTGTCTTTATTGAATCTACTAAACGATGTTGTTACCAACTCGATCAGTCTGTTCTTGAGTTCTCGAAATACCTTCTAAAAAGCACGTGGAAAGCATAACCCTTTATAAGGCGGTTTCTTCTTTCTGAAGCAATTTACTGATTTGCTTGCAACTTACATTAACCAATAGTAACAGCTAACGAAAAATCTAAACGTTTTCAATCATCTCTTGGTTTCGAAAGTTCTAATGTAATAAACGCACTTTGTTTAGTGGGAAATAGTTTTCCCACGGAAGGTGCGGGGGCGAGGGTAGTTAAAGGTTAATCTGTTCTGTAAGGGGTTAATCTGAAATTTAAGGGGTTAATCTGCACTTTTGAATAAGCCAGTTGCTCCGTACCACAGAAATATACGTTAGTCCACTAAGAGATTTATTTAAGACTGGACAAACTTCGATTACAATGAGCAACAAAAATTCTGCGTAGTATTTATCCATTGTTCCTGAGCAAACTGTCATTGCACACACACGAGTCAGCCAGTAGAAAAATATTCTTAACAAACCCTTCCCCCATCCATAGAAAAAAAAAAAAGATCCTTAAATGACAACCAATTTATTACGAAAAACCGCCCATACACACCAAGTCAAAATTAAATATTTAAAAAAGTGGCAACACTTTTCAGTTTGATGAATCCATTAACACGGCAGTGTTTCCTAGCACTAAAATAATTAACACATGAATCGTGCTCATTTATTATGGGTTAAAACAGGTTCTCATCATCGCAATGGAACATTTTTTCCCCCCTTTCTATTTAATTCGCGGGAAAACAACACAAATGACACACATTCTTTCACCAATCGAACAGAATTACAAAACCCTTCTCCCTCTCTCTCTCTCTTACTCTCAAAAACTAGAGAGATTTGATAATAAAAGTGCACAAATAAATAAATATTAGCACAACAAAGGAGCTAGTCACTGGCCCGATTCCACTGCATTATCCAGGCATCATAAAACCGTCAAAAACAAACACCGGAGTCACGAAAACTGAACTGAAATGAAAAGAAAAGAAGCGGTAGCCGCGGAGCGTAGAAAACTTTCAGACGGAGGTAACTCCTGATGCTTGTCACGATCCTAACGCGTTGCCACTCCCACGCTAGAAATTAAGAAATTCTTTTTTTTTTCTTCCCTTTATCAGTGAGCTTAATTTCGAAATTTGATTCAGTAAGTTTTAACAATACATAAGTAATTATAGATTTCTGCCGTTTGAGCATGAAGCACCGTGTGGATATAGAATGGAATACTAATTAATATTGACTTTTAACTTTTTTTTATTTATTTTAGGAGTAATCGGGTCTTTCTCTCCCCTTTTACTGTTGCCATAAAGCTTTTTTTTTAATTTTAAGATTTAAAGTAATTAAAGCTGTTGTTCAAAATATTTCACTCTTAATTTATTTAGAATTTCTACAGCAATCTTTGGAGAATAAGATTTTAAAGAACTCATGCCAGCTCAAATAAGGAATGCGCTGGATTTTGCCTATCTTATTTTAATACTATTATTAATCCTTAGGCCTCCTATTTCTTTTTTTTTAACGTCTTTCCCGATAGAACTGAAGCTCACTTATAATTAGTGCCGTTAACAATTAACTGGTCACTTCAATGACATAAGAGTCATTCTCAAAAAATGTTACAACTCGAAAATTTTATGTTACATTTTGAGCTTTTTATGATTAGCTAGAAAAATATTTTATTTAGCAAAATTTAATAAAACTTGTACAATTTTCACACTGCGAATGATGCATAATTATTTTAAAGATATGTCTACGCTTACCATACATTAAAATTAAAAACGAAGGAAAAATTGGAGTCGAAATAAACTGTTCAGCTTTTATACATATTATTTCGCAAATAACAAATAAAGTTACTTCCTATAATATTTAAACTAAAAAAGTAAATATATTTAACTAACAGATCTAAAAGTAAATATAAACTAAACTTGTTTATAACTAGTTTATACAGAGTATACTAAATAGTTTATACAGAACTAAAAGTAAATATATTTAACTAACATCCATTTAACTAAATCCATTTAAACTAACAGAGATGTTCAATGAATCAACCAACAAGTGAATGTCCACTCTGTTGCCAGAAACTGCGTTTTACCATGATTTTTTTTTAAAGAAGGGTTTTCATTTTACAAGTGTAATGCTTGATACTAGGTTTTATGAATGTGTAATGTGTATTCATTTTTATCGATACGTCAATAACAAAAGCTAAAACAGCAATTTGTTTTATAGAAAATACATTGTTTAATTAAAAAAAAAAATCAAGTTTTTTTCAATGTCAATTCATTAACTCGTTGACAATTATCTAACAGATTTCACTTTTATTTATTCGTATTCGCCTTCAGAGAGAGGGGGCTTTAGCCACATATACACAATAAATAAATAAGACAACGCTAATAGTTTTGCACACTTAACCCTTTAACGCACGGTGTCCTCCGTCTTGAAGAGACAACTCTGACATTTTAACTGCTTTTATTCACGAAGAATAATTTTGATTCCATCGTTTCGCGTAAAAATGATCATTTATTTGTAAAATGGGTGTCAGAATTATTTCTATCAGTACCGGCATCTGCTGAGAACTGGGGAATGATATGAAGATATGCATCGATATAGAAAAATAAACCCAGACAGACTGCCCAACGCCGAAAAACTGCAGCCGTTGCCATCGCTCGATTTACCTACCAGCAACACACGACGGTCGATCGAATCGCCCATCCCGTGCCAGAGCTCAAGAACTTTTTTGACACAGCTGGCTGTGCTTCAAAAAGGTTCTCTAGCTCTGGCACGCGATGGGCGATCTGCACAGCCAGCTGTGTCAAAACTGTTTTTAGCTATAGTACACGATGGACGATTCGATCGGCCGCCGTGTGTTGCTGGTAGTTAAATCTAGCGATGGCAACGGCTGCACTTTTATGCCATTGGGAAATGGTTCAAAGGGGTTAAGATCGAGCCATAGATTTAGGAATACCTCGACAAAAAATTTCAGTCTTCCAAAATCGTGTGCTTTGATGTCATTCAAGTATTTTTAAACATATCATAAAAAGTATTGAAAAACCCTAGTCCACAGGGAGATATACTATCGAAATAGTTCAGACCTGAATGTGTTAAAACATTATTCATATTGTAAATATGGTTAAACATTATTATGGGTAAACATTATTCATATTGTAAATATGAATAATGTTTTAACTGCGAAAGGTAGAGAATCTCATTTTATTATTAATGACACCAGTCTAAAGCCAATGCTGCAGGTGAAATAATTTATTTTAACAGAGATAGAAAGTTTGTGCGAGGAAGGTTTGGGGGGGGGGGGAGATCTCGAAGCATCGGCCATAGCAGCAGATGTAAATTGAACTGTTTTCTAAACGCAACATAATTACGAATCTAGACGCGACACTTGATAGCCTCGCAAACTGAAGTCATTTATTTTCCGCGCTCAAGAAGTCGTTGATGACTCGTCTCTGAAACAAAAATAAAAATAAAATAAAATAAAAATAAAAGTAAATTAAGAACTCCAGAGGAACCTATTCGGTCTCTCCGTAAAGCACCTCAGAAGACATCATCAATGGAAGAAGAAGAAGAAGAATAGCCTCGCATGTCCACCCTTTTAGCTCTTGATGAGAATCTAATGAAAGGATATATCCCAGGTGTCCGTGCGTCAGCATATATGTGTGTGTATATGCGTGCGCAAGTGTAGGCGGCTCCAAATAAAAAGAGAAAAACAACCATCGCGGATTCATTCACGCGGTGATGATGATGACGATGATAATGGCGACTATGTGGCAACTGAACGTGGCCCCGTTTCCCACGGTGTCTTCTCGAACCGAAAAAGATCCGATGTTCCCCAAGATATTCCATCTGCCCCTCGTGACGTAAGAGACAATAGGCAGGTATGATAGATACGGCCGTAATTGTTGCCCAAAGGAGGATGTTCGAAACTCAAGTAGGAGTGGACATAGGATTTAATTGTTAGGCTCGGATGCGAGGAGGGGGGGGAGAAGGCTGGAAATAAGGACAATGTCGGTTGTAGTTGGATGAACGGTTGTTGCGTAGGATCACAAGGTCAAGTTTCTGGTCACTTCTTGCGGGCCAAAGCTACTAGATCAGATATGACCTTGAACGAGTCCCCCCATATCTATTTTTGTTTGGTCTACTTACTTTTGTTTTTGGATACACACTAATATCACATTAGGTACCAAGAAAGAGTTTCAACTTTTATTTTATGTACCGCGTTTACTCGCGTAATAGTCGCATTTTTTGGAACAAATTTTCATGGTGAAAGTGTAGGTGCGACTATTGTGCGGGGAAAATCTACTACATAATATTGTAATTTCAAAACTATTTTTTTCTGCTTCAAAACGGGGGGCGACTGTTCGCGAGGGCGATTATAACGCGAGTAAACAAGGTAATTAGCCACACATCAAGTGTAAATTGTGTGATCAGATTTTGATGTATTGCATGCAAACCTGAAGCAATACGAGCAACTAAAAAATATATATATCCAAGGTTATGTTTGACTGCATGTAGATACAACACGTGACATAGCGTAAAAGATATAAAATGAAAAGAAAAATAAAGGGGTATTTTACCTCAAAAATATGAAAATCCGTCGACATTATGAAGTATTGGGCATGATTCCATTTAAATATGTCTTGCAATTAGTCCTTATAGTTCTTCAACCCCCACCCCAGCACTAGAGACACTACGAAAGTAAATGTAAAATACGTAAATAAACAAGTTTTTTAAATGAAGACAGCATTTGATTTTAATAAGTACAGAATGAACTTTTTGAAAATGAATGTATGTTACTTTACAGTTTTTATAACCCAAAAATCATGATAAACAAAAATGTGCCATCAAAACAAAATTGATGGCACATTAGTAAGAGAAGACGAAAAATTAATAAATAGTAAAGAAAAGTCTGAAAATTATTTTGTTAGAAATTTATTAATATATTTTAAAAGAGACAAACGAAGTCGAAGGAGTAAAATGTACGACTTCCGTATTGTACATTTCTCAAGGCAGGGACCTATTCATGCTCAATTGAGGACTTAGGCACACAATTTTTCACTCAAGCCCTTCTGATGAACTTTAATTTACAATAAACGGAAAATGAAGAAAGAAAAAAAAAAACTGATTTCAAACATTTCTATTTTCACAGAACAACAATACGCGATACATAAACATTTAAATAAAGATGAAAGAGCATTTTTTCATAAAAAGGCTAATTACGAAATAATCTAATATTTTAAAAATAAAATACATTTTTACAAAATTTAGTAATTTTCCCCAGCATAAAGTTAAAGTCGAGTATTGGTTTCAAAAACGACAGACCGAAAATAGCATTTTTCATTTTTGGCATGTCCGCTTTCATGATTCAAGTCTACACACGCATTGAAATTGCGAATAAAACTAAATGCATCATCATCACAAATGACGACGATTAAAAGCACTGAATTATGTAGTCATTTCCATTCAAAGAGAAATGATTAGGAAGATAATCATTTAATAATGAAAAGCATTAAACATTGCAGAGGAACGCACAAACTATCACAAGATTAACAATTGTTCATTAGCAAGTTCTTAAGTAATAAAGCCAGTTCAGTACGCAACGAAAAATTAAAGGCATCGCTAACGAGCTTACTGTTTCTTCAGGAACATCAATTAACTGTACGTGGGAAACCTAATTGCCGTTATTAGCATTGTTCAGGCTGAATAAAATTGAAATCGCAGACACTAATATCAATCAACAAAACAACTCGACTCGACTCGCTGGCTGCCCACGATGAATGGTCTCAGAAATCTTACTACCATCGGTTACTACTCGTCCATTCATAATCTCGGTTGGTGGACTCATGAATGAGTTCATCTTACTATGACGAAAGGGGGGGAAAAAAAACCTCCGAACAGGAAATTGTATTTAATTGGCTGTTAATCTGGTTCCAGCAATCACTCATTAGCGGATTTTTAATGACGGATGCTGTGTGTCTTTGCCACCATTACCAACTGTGACTTGTCGACTCACAGGAAATGGCTCTCCGCGAGAAGGTAGGGGGACGGGCAGCCTACCCCCCTATTAAAGACAAGTTTGCTGATGACAGCAGAGACAAAAGAAAAGTCAGGTTCTCCTCCTCCCCAGCTGTTGAGAAGAAAAACAAGATTCTCATTTAAGGTGGCCGAACATCCGGGCACTCGCTTTAATCAGACGTCTCACCTATACTCGGCCGAGCTTAATTATCTGTAACCTTGACTGGAAGTGTCATTTTCTGCGAGAGCAAACGGTCAAAAGCGCAGTCTTAAATTGGGTGTGAATGGATGTCTCGGGTGGTAATCGAGCCGAGACAAGAAAAAGCGATGCCTTCAGCACACCGTAGGAATTACCACCTGGTTATGTCTTCACAAAATGACAGTAATCCATTGCAGTGTTGCCGAAATGTAACGCGGGGGCAAGATTCTGTGGACAAATTAGAGTGCATCGCGTGTGAGCTCCCACTTCTCAGAAAACACGCAATTACAGTAAATCTAGCGCGAGGCGAATCTATTTGGATCCCAGCCAAACCCAGTAGCTGTGAGAAAGCGTTGCCAAGAAAGACTAAATGATTTATTTTCCCCAAACAAGAGACATCCCAATTTCTGGAGGGACACCGCTTGATGAAGCGTAATATGCAAAAGGCACACAAGTTCGGATGGATGATCATACGTAAAACGGGAAAAGAAGACGGGAGATGTAAATGAATTTTTGTGCGTGAAATAGAATAGAAATAGGTGCGAAATTACAAACTAAGAGTGTATTACATTTTTTATTAAAATAATATTAACTATTGCAAATTGAATATTTATACGAAATTACTCTAACGAAGGTTGAAAATGAGAAAATTCATAAATTGGCAAATACATGCAGCAGTTTAAAACAAAAATGATTGCCGTGGGCCCAGCTTATTTAAGGCACTTAAGACATGTCGTTAAGCATTAAAGATTAAATCGACATGACTGGTTATTAATTGTAATCACCATATGTCAGAGGAGATAAGAAATAACAGAGAATGGTAAATTACAAATAAACGTATGCATCACTAAGCTTAAAAACAAATGAAAGGAAGACAGGGAATGATGAACTGAATTATTTTCAATAAAAATGCCTTCGATTTGTTGAATAATGAATTACTTGAAGAATTATGGGTGTAAGGCATCAAGCAAATATTTTTGAAATATTAAACAAACAAGATACAAATCGCATGCAATCAATAATCATTCATTTTCTCCGTAAAATAATGTTCTCCTACTATCATCTCTTGGGCGTCATGACAACCCAGAAAGCTTCGATATGCGGTGGGAAGCAACTCAAGTAGTTCTATTTCCCTTTCCCACAAACGAAGACTTCAGAAATTCGCAACTGCTACTGTTTCAGCCCTGACCTTTCCATCGGTGAAATTTAAACTAAAAAAATATTCTCAAATAAACTATAATGAAGCAATTATAAATAAATACTGAAGAAGTTCTACAAATGGCAACTGCACCTAAGGAACACAGAAATATAGACGTCCACGAAAATAATTGTTTAGAAAATATGTTGATAAAATAGAAATACTGTAAAACAAGAATCTATCGTTGTAAATTAAACTACCATTTCTGCACAAGTTTTGGAATAACTGGATTTTAAGTTAGTTAAATGGCATCAGAATCAGAATATTTCTTCATCTGAACCCGTGTTGCACTGTTCCGAGAGGGAATATAGGGAAGACTCGCACTTCAGTCAATCTCTGTAAGTTTGAATCATTATAACCTAGCAATCTTATTTATTTGTTTACTCTTAAATTTACGAGGTCATAAAAAGATATATTTTTCAAAACTTGCTGCATATTTCGGAAAAATGACAGTGAATCAACGAAGTAGTGAAGATAATTCTAATGGGAGAGGGGGTATGCCATCCATTCTGGTGGACGCCTCCCACGTGTGAGCCATTGTTTCTGGTTTTACTTGCTTAATAAATAACGAGTAAAATAAAGGATGTTTAAAATGCTGTAACTATTCCACAGGCTTCTGCAATCTCGATCCATTCTTCCGTGAGTAACGTAAGATAATGGTGCTAAAATAATTGCATCACCCTATCTTTCCACAAAAGAAGAGACATGTCGCTCGGAGACTTTACCACTGGAGGCAATTTGCGTTGAAAATTCCGAAGCAATCAAAATTCTGGATTCGTTCGGTTCTCCGGGTTAAAAAATAGCTTGAAATCGGATACCTGTGCACGATCTGGCTATTTCCATAATCAAACACAAGAACCTTAATAATTCCTACCCCCAGCGGAAACTATCGTGGAGATAATTGCGCGAGCTTTCAGTTAAGAGCTGGTTTTTAGTTCTGCAAGAACGACAAAAAGATGCTGTGTGTGCTATTACGATGAAGTTCGGTCACCCTCTCTCTCTCCCCCCTTTTTCTTGCTTTTTTATTTTTTAATCTTATTTTCATCTCGGATTACGATCCCATTTCGGCGCTAGACGACTATCATTTTAAAGCATTCAAGCGTACCGAAAAATTTGTATGCAAAATACGCTCATGTAATTGTCGTTTCGTTAGTAAACGCTACTCGAATTTCTGCTCCTTTTTGGCGTGTTTTCTTCATTTCTTTTGTCGTCAGGTTACACCTGAATTTTTTTCTTTCCCCCCTAAAAAAATAAATACACACAGAAAAAAAAATAGCGAAAGAGAAATGTGCGTTAAAAGGTGTAATTTCAAATACCGATGTTTTCTTTCAGAGGCACTTCTTTTTCTGTCTATTTATTTCGTGCCTTTTTTTTTTTCTTTTTTTTTTTTTTTTTTTTTTTTTTTTTTCCCGAGGCAATCTTTTTTGAGCACGTTGGGCATGTTCGGGGGTGGATTTTCTAGTTTCCAGGCTTTGTAATGGGTCGGTATGATAATCCACGGATTTGTAATTTTGGTGAACATGCATCGTTGATTCGCCTTATGATTTACTTCTTCTCCCAGACACTTTTTGGCGCAGACAAAAGGTGTAAATTTAATGGTTTTTTTTACTTGTTGTAGTTAATTATGTTTTGCTTTAGTGTACGCATAATTAATGTGCATATGTGAGGCGAGAGAAGGTAAAACAGTAAGTATATCGCTTGATTGAATATTTAAAGGATCGCAGATTGCATAGTAGCTGGGAGGGAGGGTATAACAATAATTTTAATTATTTGGATTCAATTCAAGGCAACAAAATATTGTTTACATCAATATTTCGAACCTTTTTACAACTGCTGACCGGCACATAATGTTAATTGATTTTAGTTTCGGCCAAATATAAGGTGTAAATGTTATCGTTAGCGGAAACAATTTTTGCTGCTGTGGTCTAATAAGTTATTTTCAAATACGAGTGTTAAATAAACTTGCTTGAAAGAACGAGTATATCAGCTAGTACAAATATTTTTAGTTAAAACAAAATTTGCTACAATTTTTTTAAAAATAAATTTGATGTACGTAGAACGGCACCGATCAGCAGACCAGTGGATGGGAAACACTAATTTAGATCGCATATGGGTAACCTCTGGCGAGCGGGCTAAATGGGGCCCTCCCTGGATTTTGATCCGTCCCGCGGTACACATCAAAACATCATATAAATCCCAATTATACGGCCCGCAACTTTGCCACCCGCTACTTTCCAAAGGTGACCAAGGTTTAGTTTAGATTATGCTTTTGGAGCACAATTCACGAAAGTTTTTATCTTCATATAGTCCACTTATTAAATACATTACACAATACAACACACGATGGATCCAGAAAAAGTAACAATGGTATACATAATTAGTTTCAAAGGTAAATTCCATTGCATTTCTAACTAGTAAACGAAGCACATAATTCCTTAAATTTCCAAAAACTTAAATGCATCTTTCATTCTACTTCCTCGTAGTAAAATTTTAATTTGTGAAACTTAATTCAAACTTTTGAAGTTTCACTTCATACTGAGTTATCAACTTTTGAAATTTGAAAATGTCTTACATATTACATCACTGTCTATATAATCCTGTACTATTCTTAATTATACCAAATGATCCATTTTAGATAAATTATGTACGCATACCACTTTAGCATCTTTACTGTTTCACGATTTATAGAGAGCATGATGAAAGTCCGCGTCGAGCAACTTGAACTACAATTACAAAACTGAACAACTTACAACCTTTATGAACAAATTAAATAAAGAAATTTTAACTGTTTATTGAATTTTAATGTTTATATTTTAAGTTTAACAGTTCAATGTGAACACCCACCAGAAGTTTGTAGCCAAAAGGGGAATTAACCCTTTCAGGCGCAACCCTTTTCCAATGCTGAAAAAAGGGCAGCCGTTGCCATCGCTTGGCTTAACTACCAGCAAGATGGCGGACGGTCGAAACGTTCATCGCGTGCCACAGATCTAGAGACCCCTTTTTTGACGCGGCTGGCTGTGCGCGAGCACAACCAGCTGTCGTCAAAAAAGGGGTCTCTAGATCTGTGGCACGCGATGAACGTTTCGATCGTCCGCCATCTTGCTAGCACAGCCAGCTGTCGTCAAAAAAGGGGTCTCTAGATCTGTGGCACGCGATGAACATTTCGATCGTCCGCCCTCTTGCTGGTAGTTAAGTCAAGCGATGGCAACGGCTGCCCTTTTTTCAGCATTGGGCAATCTCTGCAGATGTTCTCGCATTCTTCCATTTTTCAGCAAATGTCAGTGCTTTTAAAAATGATCGTGACCATTTTTTGTACGGGAAAGGACGTGCTAAAAAGTAAAAGATTCTCGTGGAGCTATGTCACCCGCTACTATTTTTATAGAAATCAAATCTATTCTTCGTGACTGGCAGCAGTCGGGTGTTCCCAGAGTGGAATCACTGCGCCTTAATGGGTTAAAGGTTCAAAAGAGCTGCGTAAGCTGTCGTCTTACGTCTTTCATTCTACTTCCTCGCAGTAAAATTTAAAACTTTATTCAAACTTTTGAAGTTTCATTTCATACTGAGTTATAAACTCTTGGAATTTGAAAACGTGCATTATCTTTACCATAACCTTTTATCTGGTTGAAGTACTTTAATAGGATAGTGATAAATTGTTTGAAATTGCCTGAATCTCATGTTTCATTGGCCATATTTCTATTTTTTTATTTTATTTTATTTTTATTTAAACGTCATGCTTCTCTGACTGCGGTCGAGTCCAAACACGTGCTGA
Organism: Cheiracanthium punctorium; assembly: GCA_038373885.1. NCBI lineage: Eukaryota > Metazoa > Arthropoda > Arachnida > Araneae > Cheiracanthiidae > Cheiracanthium > Cheiracanthium punctorium. Next base: position 329,005 of record JAWZYV010014639.1, on the reverse strand, counting down.
TGGAAAGGTTCACTGTGCTTCCTATGTATGTAAATTTTATACTCCACTCTTTCAATGAAAATAATCTGTTTTTCAATGAGTAATATAACCTTTTCTTTATGCGTGCTAGGTATGCGACAATGCTATGAGTGCCGTGGTTATTCTTAGGGATGGACGCGAGACGTAAAATAAGCGTCTCGCGTCTCGCAAAATAGCCTAAAAGCTTATCTCGTCTCGCAAAAATCCCTATATCGTAATGTTAAAAATGTGTGTCTCGTCTCGCAAAAAAGCTGTAAATCTCTGTCTCGTCTCGCAAAAAAGTCGTCTCGCGTCCATCCCTAGTTATTCTACGAGCTTTCATTACCATATAGTAACCGAAAATTTTTATGTTATGCTCCTGCAGAATGCGAAAAAAAAAAATACCTACATTGGCAAGCTGGCCTTTTAAATTCTATCTTTCATATTATTACAAATGAAAATTCTTCAAGTACGAAGGTTGGAATTTAATAAATAATTCAAATAGTTAATGCATGCTACATCTTAATACTGTCTTTATTGAGCAAAACAATCAGAAAATCAAGTCGTTAAGAGTCTTTTGTAGGGACCTACTAAACAAAAACAAATCTACAAAAAGTAAGCTGGCAGAAAACATGAAAAATCATCATACAGAAAAATATCATTTTTACCCACTATCATAAAATGTAAATTATTATCACACCCTATATGAAATATCTAAGTGAGTATTCTTAAATTTTAATACCCATCTATGTGTTAATACCCATTTTTTGTATCCCCCTACCTTCCTGTTCCTACCGCACATAATTCTACACAAATCCAAAGGTTCTTTTTTTTGTGTGTGTGTGTGTGTGTGTGTGATTTTTGTAACTAAATCCAGACAACACTTTCAGTTAAATTTCCAAACAAAACATGATACAATACTTAAGTATCCGAGATTTTTTTAGACAACTGTCCGTAAAAGTACAGGCACCGAGACGGGTAATTTAAAATTCACCATTTTTAAAAGCATGCATTGATTAAAGAATTGCTTCCTATATCAGAGCTTAGTAATCTTTCAATCTTTCTTCGTATTTTGTATTGGATTTTCTTTCTCTTCTAACAGGATTAACGCCTTTTAAGTGCACATGCTACAAGCAATGTTTGGTTCGATTGGCTACTACAGGTTTCAGCTGACTAATTGTCAGTTTTCGATGTGAGTGCTTCCCCCCCCCCCCCTTTAATGGGATGAAAAGTTCTTACTATCGAATTAAATTTATTAGAATTCAGGCGTCATTTAAAAGCAGATTTATCTCGATATGCGTACTATTAGTATAAATCTACATATATATACACATCAATATTTCATGATAGAGTGCTCAAGTTAAGCATTCACATAATTGTTTTCAATAATAAGGTGCAAAAATCTTTGAGTAAGAAAAAAAAAAGTGCCCCATGAGAGATTATTATTTTTCAAACATTAAATTCCAAATATGAAAAAGTTTTACAAAATTTAACGAAAGTTGTATATAACAGAAAAAACTCATTTAAAAGATTAAAAGCTCCATTTATTTCATTTTAACTTTCATAATATTTATAAGACATTGTGTCTAAAATCAACTATGCTCGAATCAAAACTAGGAATAAAAATAACAAAACTCTGATTTTTTTTTTTTTTCCCCCCCTCACTCAAGAATGCCATTAGAGTACAGAATGCTACTAAATAAGATTTGGAATAAAAAAAAAAAAGCGAAACAACGAAAGGCAAGGATCCAAAGAATCTGCACTATCGTAGCAAAATCACGATTTCAAAATCGGTCACAGCCCATTAGGTAAAAATCAGACATTTTTTTCATAGTGATACTATCATTAAAAATGTCTCGAGGTTCGTCGACCTGCAGATTAGCAGGCCGATTTGACTACTAAGTCATTTGTGAATCGAAATTGGTCTGAAATAAAAAAGAAATATTTTTCGAATCGGAAAAGAGTCACTTACTCCCTTTCCACCCAGTGCCTTTGCCTTTCACCCCTCGCCTGTGACGCCCGAACTCAGTTCGGGCTGCGCAAATGCCTCAATTTTGGAATGGCCGACGACGAGAGTTAATTAGTAAAATTAATAAAGAATTTTTTTTCCCATTTTTGGCACGTTTTTCTCCAATAGTCACAGGCATGGGTTAAATGCATGGTTCAGTAAGTATCTTAGTATACTTATAAAGAGGATAATAAAGATTATTAATTGATGAGAAAAATACTTCCGATACTCAGTATGTCTTGCGATTAAGCAAAGTATAACTGTTTTCCCCCACGTATTAATATAAGGTTCACCTCCTCCCCTATCCTCGTATATTCAGTTTTAACCCATTAACGCCCAGCCAGTGGCGTAGCAAAAGGGGTGGGGGGAATAGGGGCGTCACACCCTATAAGGAATTTTTTGCCATACAAAATGCATATTCTTTACTCTTTTATCACACACACGTATGCATACATATATGCGAGTTGCAGTAGTCCTACCCCCCCCCCCCCAGGAAAAATTTGTGGCTACGCCACTGCGCCCAGCGATCTATTTTTTAGACGGTCGAAAAATTGCATAGTCTCAAAAATATATTTAACATTTCATTCATTTTCCTATTTTAATTTCTCGAATAATAAATCTTATTTCCACGAAATACACAGTAGTTACACAATAATATCAGAATCTTTCACCGTCTTATTCATATTTTTTTAAAAAAATTACATTCTTTGAAATATATTTATAGCTTCTGGTATCGCGAAATAAATTGGAGAATGTGCTGAAAAAAGTCGGGTGCTAATGGGTCAACTGGCTCATTTCCATCGTTGCAAAGATACAAAGGCGAAGATTTCCCCCCTCGTGTACATCTGAGCTTGTGCGATTAAAATCGCTCAAAAATCTGCACAACTATAAGATTATTTTTTTTGCTGCAGAGGATAGGCATTACTGAACACCATGGTCATTTTACCAGGAAAAATTTTAATTTGGAAGGCATCAAAATTAAATAAAAATGAAACGAATAACATAATGCCGTTTCCGCGAAGAGAGAAATAAAATCCCCCCCCCCTTTTCTTAAAACTGCTTTTTTACCCGAGAGGCTATTACCCTTCATCCAAGCATTCAAGACACCAGAATATATATTTCCGTTGCTATTAATTTCATCAAAACCGACTCAAAAAAAAAAAAAAACCCATTGTTAAATCTACGTCGCATGTCCATAAAAAGCACTTCACTTTTGTCGAACTTGAAAGGACGCTGGGTACATGAACCATTCCTCACACAGGGGTGGAAACTGAACGGATGATGAAACACTTGGATGAAGTTGGAATCTCGGAACGTGACAACAATGGGCTCTGGGATGCGACTTGTGTTTTTCCAAGAATCCCCCACTGCTCTTTATATAATTGCTCAGGGGTTACCTTACTATTCCCGTGCCTGGACACTTTACTGGGTAAACTGCCGGAACGAAAAACTCCTCTAATGACACTTACCGGGTTTATTGGCTCGTAAAAATATTGGACCACTATTAAAATGCCGAATAAATTTTTGGGAGACAACTATCAAAAAAAAAAAAGATTACGCTTAAAAGTCGCCTCGGACGCAGATTAGACGACGATTTACTTCGAAAGCAATGCGAATGACTTGCTTTCAAAAAAAGGGTTGATCACGACATGGGTGGAGACAAACAGCATTAAGCCATCACTATCGACACATTGCTTAAAGACAACCGTGATTGGTTGATTTAAATTGGTTGATCAAAATTAATATAATTTTCATGACGAAGCATCGCCTTTCATTAAATTTTATTGCATAAAACTTAAAAAGAAAAGATCTAATTTATACTTAGTAAAACTAAATATTGGGCACAGCCCTATTCGCATACAGCCCTGACAGTAAACGAAAGATACGAAAGAACAAAAGACCTCTTTAACCCTTTAAAGAAAGGGCAACTATTTTCATAGGTTCGCCCATTTTTATAGGTTTCGCAAATGCCAATCGAAATTAGAAAATTTCAGATGTCCATTTCGTTAAGAATTTCAATTTTTTTATAGATACGCCTACACAAAAAGAGAACTATTAACTTTTGTTTGTTTGTTATCTCTAAGCATTTTCTGGAAACAGTACCAATTATTTATGAAACAGATGAAGGAAATTTAAATAATGGCTTTTGTGGCCATTAGAAATTTGTGGCCATATATTAAACCACCGCCGGATAAAGGTTTAAACATAAAAAGTAGTTTAAATCACGTTTAGTGCTAACAGACAACAGAAAAAGTAAGCAAGCCTCAAAAAATTACTAGAATACACAATTTGATAAATGATAAATTAGTTTTAAACATCAAAAACAGTCTTTTAGGTTAATTGATAAAGTAGTAATAAAACGAACAAAAAAGTCAAAATTATTAAAACGACGCTTTTGAATAACTGATATCAATTACCTTTTCCAAGCATTAGCAATATTGCTTAGATTAATGCAGGTATAGATATATCGAGATTAGCTTAATACTATTATACATTAACCAAAACTACATGTTATTATTGCAATATAGGTAGACGAAACTTAAAAAACACCGTGCATTCACGGATCTATTTATGCATGTCAGTATTTACAGACATATAATGGTTTTCAATCATCTAACAGATTATCGTCTTCAATACACAATATGATCAACTAACCTTATTGTTTTTCTTAACTAGTGGCCTACTGATGTAAATATAGTTGCAAAGAATATATATATTTTTTTTCGTAATTTCCTCAAGGTGGCGCTTTTCTCCATACTCCACTCCCGATTATCTTAATTTCATCTGTTGCAATACCCAATGCCATCGGCTGAAAAACCCACAATATTTCCTGTTCCAATTTTACTGCCTATTTTATGCATATGCGCAATGGGGCTGATTAAAATTTATTAAAAACACACACACAAACTGTAGGCCATTACACTATTATGCTGTAAACAAAATAAATCGACTCACTCTGGCGTAAAATTGTTTCAAAAGAACGGAGCATTTCAATGTCATAATTATGATGATCTTATTCCCCAAAAAATAGTTTATAGAATGAAATTAGGCGAAGTTCACAAGAAATGTTCTACCCCCCCTCTTAATCTCTCTCTCTCTCTCTTTTTTTTAAATAACGTTAAGGTCTCCATTATTTTAATATTCGAGAATTTTTCAATAGAAAAAAGAAAAAAATAGTAGATTGCACTCAATAAACATCTTGAAAGAGCAAAATCTAACAACAAAACAAAATAAATAAATAAAATAAAATAAACTTTATTTATAGATAGGACTTTTAGTTATTTAATAGATTAAAATCGATTGCATAGTTTACGAGGACAAAGATAAAAGGGCAAACATAAAAAGTGAAGGGATAAAAACTAAAATTTAAACGACGGGAAGTTTTGATATTAATTTTTGCGAGCACATAACGATTTCATCCACTTCGTTGATATGTTCTGACCCAAACAGAAGTCTACATTACTTTTTCATTAGCCAATGTTAAAATTTCGACAACAGAAAAATGAAATCAACACTCCAATTCAAAAAGCTAAGTTGTAATAAATCGTTATGAAACAAAGGAATAAAGCAATGCACAAATTTAGCTCATCATCAAAGTGATAAAAAAGAAAGAAAAAAATTGAAGAATTTGATAGTAATCAAGATGATCCCAGAGTAAAAAGTTTTTTAAATGATTACAACATCATTTGAAATTTATTTTCCAAATTTTATTTATAGAAGATAAATATAATCATTCTTTTAGTTGTGTACATATTAAAATTTCTTGGAATAAATAGAAGACTCGGCAATATCGAAATATAAAACATAAACCATCGAATTTTAATTCTTGTATTATCCCCAAACTAACTAATTCATTAGAGATTTTTTCTTTGCTTCAAAATTTAGTTCAAATTAAATTTTAAAAAAAGTTATTAAAATATTATGATCACTTTTTAAACATTCTCAATCAGTTTTATTACTTTAGTAAGAAAATAAAACAGAATTTCCTTAATTAAAAGCTTAAATTAATTAAAATTCTAGGCAGCGAATAAATGGTCTTTGAATAGTTTAATCCTGAAACGCATGATTTTTATCATGAGCTGAAAATTAAACTGTAACTTCATTTAGGTTTACGTATGCTAGGGGAAAAAATATATTTTTTAAATTTCAGCTTTTAATTTCTCAGAAAAATCTTTTTTTTTTTTTAAAGTTCAAATTAGAAAAATTAGAATGTCCGCCCTATAGCTCTCATAAAACAAAAGGAAGTAATATAGCCAAAATCAATGTTATTTAGTCCTCTACTATTTCTTAATAGTTTTAGTATTAATTTTCTTTAGGCAACAAATTTTAGAAGCAATCAAAAAGTCAGGCAAAAATGTGTTCAGCGAAATGAATGCACACGCTTTGAATTCATGCTTGTTTGCTGAAAAAATAATGCTGCCACATACATTTTTAAAAACTACAAATTATTTCCATAATGGTTTTATATTTATATTAAATGCATATTTCAGACAAAAACTTGATTTAAGTATTACGAAAAAATGTGTGTAGCCAATGGACAATATCGTCGTGGCGTCATTTTCAACCAATCAACTGCAATAACAGAATTCTTACTTTAATCCGATTGGTTGAAATTTATATTTTCCATCGACATGCGACTGAAATAGCCTCGTACTGATATCGCCCATTGGCTACAGTATGCTCTGTAGAGTTAAAAGATGCGATTGACCAGGGCCTGATTACCGAATAGGCCCATAAGGCCCAGGCCTATAGTAAAAATAGTCTAGGGGCCTCAAAACTACAATATTTTTTATTTATACTTGTGGAATGGGATAGGAATTGGTGGGAGGGGGGGGCCTCGAAATGATAGTGGGCCTATAGTATTAGAAAGTGTTAATCATGCACTGCGGTTGACCATTTAAGGCCTGCACTCATATGAAGGGGTTGCCATACGGTCCAACGTTAATTCAGTGTATTTCTTCAGCCCCTTCTTCTAGCATTGGGGAGAAAAAGTCTCTACACTCTGTGTGAGGCGTGGTTTTGTGGTTCCACGGGTTAGCTTTTGTCGGTGGATCCCAACTGGTCATTAAAATCCCATAAATGTTTCGATTACAATACCTTGCAAGAGCAAATGGGCCCTACAAAAACTCCCCCTCACCCCCTGGAGTGACGTCCAGGGCCACTCCAAAATGAGCACTAGCCTTTAGAATGGACATGCTCCACACAATTTTCCAAACTTGACAGATACAACTGCACAGAAATCAATTCCTAAAACCAATAAGGAATGTTAAACAAAATATATTAGCGCAATCCCCCAAAATAACTGCAAAAGAGGAGCTTATCGAGTAGGGGCAAGGCATTTCAGATCAGGGGCTGCCGTTCTTAATCATACAGGGTTTCTACAGATTTCACAACTTCTGCTTCCCTGACATCTATCATGCTCTCTTCCCTGACTTTTTATCTAGCGTGCTTTCCTGCATTTTGTGTTTCTATTTTTAATATTACATCCTTCAATTAATAACTTTTTATATATATTTTGCCCCTTTTTTTACAAATAATAATAATGAAATTAATATACACAAAAATATTATTTGACATCACTGGATTCTAACAAAAACCATGATTGATAATAATTTAGGATAAAATTAAGAATATTTCAACTGAACACGATATGTTAGTAAAGGGCACATTTTAAAATTATTTATAAGGTAAAATAAGAAAATGAAAATAAATAATAATAATTCAAATTTCTTGATTTTGCCGCAAAATTCAAATATTCTTGCATTTCCCTGACCTTTCTTCCATTTCTTCAAATTTCCCCGACTTTTTTCCCAAATCCCGGACTTTCCCTGACCAAAACTCATTTCCCTGACTTTCCAGGTCTGTAGAAACCCTGTAATAATAACGCGTACGTACACACTAGGCCCGTTTACATGTGAAAATGGAAAATCCCGGGTTAAAGCGGAGTACAGGGGCAAAACTCGCAATGCATCATGGGAAAGCGGGGTTGACTCTGCATTAACCCTCCTTTCGACCAGGAATCTTTCTACCCCCACATTTTTTTCCCTAAGTAGGGGAAGCGGGGTAGAAAGCAGTGTAAGTCCCGGGATTTACTCCGCATTTTTGCACATGTAAACGGGCCCAGTGTAAGTCCCGGGATTTACTCCGCATTTTTGCACATGTAAACGGGCCCACTGTCACACACAACCCCTCGATGAATCGATTGAGACGTTGTCGAGAGAACACCTCGTCCTCCTTTACACCTCCGAGCCCTTTATTCAAATTCTGGGTCCATTATCTTTCTCATTGACCCAAGCAGCATGGAAATCCGGTGGGAAAGGGTACGTTTCAATCCGCGAACCGGGATTATTTCCACCAGAATCATTACCCCCGGAGATAACATCAAAAAACTCGGGTTTAATTCGGAAGGGGAAAAGAAAATAACTCCTCTTATAACAGAGAAGAGGAAGTCCGGTTATGGGGGGGGAAGGAAAGGAGATAACGACACAGCATTGCCCCATCTCGCGCGGTAACAGCTTTGATTATGAAGAAAATTATAATTGTGCTCAGGTAGGGAAAAAAATAAATAAATAAAATATGAAACCACTGAGACTTTTAAAACGTCGGCTGATGCTACCACGAAAATAGTTAAGCATGAAAATCATTTAGGGAAAACCATGTGCTACTACTACTACACGAATGGCTACATGGAAGAGCTAGCGAAAACAAAAAAAAAAAAAAAAAAATCTGCTTTTGTAGATTTCGGTGCACATCATCAAGTGTCCACCAACGTCTGGGGGCATTTAGTACCCCCCCCCCCTCTTTCTTTAGTTTAATCTTTGCAGAGAGATATAATCGCTACTCCTCATCAACATTATTCCCCCCCCACACACACACACACATACTATGGCCATCAAAAAATGGCCAAACAGTTTAGGTATGTAAAGATGCAAAAAGGGACGAAACTAGAAGGTAAAAGTTATTGTAGTACAATGGAGACAGGAAGATCTACACTTACGTAGATTTTAATCTATCTTAGTTATATCTAGGAGGGGGAAAAAAAGGATAGTTAAATTAAGAAAAACAGCTGCTTATTTGAATTTTGAAATCAAAAATATGTTTAAACCGTCACTCTCTTGTGTTATAATGAACCTGAGTGGAGGCAAAATTCATTCATAATATCAGAGGTTCACCTAAACCAAAAGAAAACTTCGGTTGTGGAGGGGGGAAAAAAAAATACTGTCAAAATACACGAAATAAAACTAATTGTACATTTCATTATCATACTGCAATATTCTTTCAATAAATGCAGCAATGAATTTTCGCTTCACCTTTATTGAGCGTGAAAATTGTCTTACGGCTGCTGGCTTAACCCTTCAACGCGCAGTGTTCCCGCTCTGGGAACACTACACTCTGACGTTCTGACTGTTTGTTGCCAGTCACGAAGAATAGATCTGATTTCTATAAAAATAGTTGCGGGTGACAGAGCTCCACGAGAATCCTTTGCTTTTTAGCACGTCATTTCTCGTAAAAAAATGGTCACGATTACTTTGAACAGCATCGACATCTGCTGAAAAATGGAAGAATGCGATAACAGCCGGATAGATGGCCCAATGCTGAAAAAAAGGGCAGCCGTTGCCATCGCTCGACTTCACTACCAGCCAGATGGCGGACGATCGAAACGTTCATCTCGTGCCACAGATCGAGAGACCCCCTTTTTTTTACGACAACTGGCTGTGCGGCACAGCCAGCTATAACAATAACATATAAGTCTAGCGATGGCAACGGCTGCCCCTTTTTTCAGCATTGGGAAAGGGTTGTGCCTCAAAGGGTTAATAGAATTTCAATAAATGTTTTCAGATTGCTTTTCAGCTTTCCTTTGTAGCTGAAGATGGTATTAAACTGATATTGTACCCGGCAAGTGATACTACATGAATTCGCTTCTTTTTCAGTCTCCTGCCCTGGCACGAGATGTAGCCTCGAGAAAAAAAAGTGTTCATTTTTCAAGAAGCTTTAACTTACACCTAATATGTCTAATGAGTCCTTCCTTGAATGTGAATTCCCCAAATAAAATTTACTAAATCATTGTTTAAAAGAATTATTAGTTGATTCAATGAATTACTTCCTTTAATAATTAATCTTTCAATAAAACCGGTCAACACGATTTTTGGGTGTGACATCGACATGTTAAATTTTAGTTTCTCCTACGCCAAAACTAAGGAAAATTATTTTTTTTTTGAGTTTGCTTTTGTAGAAATTAAAGCAATTTTTCAATTTTTTGGTAAAAATCACTGAATTTTTTTTTTTAATAATTCCACTCTAAATTATGATCAGAAAAGTTTTTGCTGGATATAAAAAAGTCTTTTATATTCAAGATGTGTGATAAACAATAACATATAAATGTAAAATTATAAGAAATGAATGTCTAAAAGTGAATATTTTTCGTATTTCTTTTATGTTCGTATGAGCAAATAATAATATAAACGAATAATAATATTACAAATAATACTACAAGCAATACTACCGATTTACAAATAATAATACAGTTTACTTTCAGGTTAATCAAAGTGCAGCCATCTTTCGTTTATGAAATAAATTAAAATATGCTTATCGACGTAAATCAGACAAAAGCAAACTTTAAGAACTAAAATTGAAAATTTGGTTTTTTTTTTTTCAATGTCTAGAATCAGAAGTTAAGCATGAGAACATACAGGAACAGAAAGGAATCGAATACAGGAAGGAGAAAAGACAGGGATCTAGGAGTTCTACTCTCCCCCGGCTGTTGGGAAACTGTCGGTTGTTAGCGCCAAATGGGCAGACGCAATGGCTTAAATATCGACAGGCCGTTTAGCCAATCACAAGAGCCCCTCGACGCTCCTCCTTAAGACTCTACCGCAAGTGACCACAAGGCGAGGCAGTGCGAACCCCACCGACGATTTCAAAACAACTGGGGGAGAATCGAGCTCAAGAAACGGTTATCGAAGAACCGCTTCATCATGCAAAACACCGTTGCGATTGTCTGCTACACAGGGTGAAGGAGCAAGACGCATTCATTCCAAAAGCTGGGTAAGTAGTTCGCGCTAGAAACAATACCGCGTTTTCACTAATTCTTTGACAACGATCTCTTTGGAAAAGCCACGGTTGGGAGGCTCTGGGTGACAAAGAGCGGCCGTTTTCTCAGATTTTTTTTTTTTCCTCTTTTCTGTTTTCCCCCAATTTTCATGCTCCTCTGGGCTATGAGCGAGTAACGCGCAGTTAGCTGGGATAACAAGCCCTTTTTTTTTATCGCGGTGTAGTGTAATGCGGAATAATAATCCTGTCAATTAGAGTTGATTACACGAGTGATAGGGGACGTTCCAGGAAACACGACTGGAATACTGTTTTTTGAAGGTCTCCGCGACAAACACTTAATGAAAATGACTAGCTTTGCGAAGAAAGACCTATTTTGAATGTCGCGTAGTGGATATAGTGCGTAATACAGCTTATGAATAACCATCTCGAATTTTTTTTCGAGACCCTGGTGCTATAGTTTATTTCAATTCGTGTACCAAGACCAAAAACAGGTTTTTTTTCTTCGAGCTACAGCCTTAAGGCTATTCTCCAATCTAAACTCGATTTCTGACATATTCCAGAAGTCATTTTTTAATAAAAAATGCATTGTTTTTGTAGGCATTCTTATATATAATAGAATGTACAATAATTATAGAAGTCTATGTGTGGATCCCCCCTTTCCCTCAAGCATAAATTTTTACATTAGAATAGTATACTTTTTTAATTAAAAATATTTCAGTTTTGAGGTCCCCATATTTTTTTCACAACAGGCCAAACCTTGTGGGCCCACTGGGTAATCAGGGCCAGATCATGTCATTAAACCCCCTCGCCCCCTTCAAATGACTTTATTAAATGTAAATATATTTCATTATTGTTTATTAATTTCTGCACAATTTAGAATAATAATTAAGGAAATAATTTTTCTTCTGAATTTATACTGAAAAACTACAATATCAAATCTGCTGGGATAGCTAAAATTGACTTCGTCAGTGCTTTTTAAACCTTCTTCTAATACATAATTTTCTGAAATTCTCCAACATTATCTCTGACAGAAAACATTAAAAATGGGTAACTGATTATTTAATGGAAAATACATAACCCAACACGCGAGGCTTCTTTTGAACAATTCTTCCATTCCTTTCATTCATTCTACTAAAACAGTCGTTGTAAACCTGTGTCGTTCGTTACATAAAGAAACTTGTATATTGTTTCTTTGTAAAAAAAAAAATCTTAATATCATAGATTTATTTATCTTTTGTTCATTTATTTCCGTTAATAGTTATTTAGTTAAACGTACTATCCTCTTTTTAATACCCCCCCCCCCTAGTTTTCACTTTCATGTTCTTCTCTAGCTTTTTAATATTTTTCTTTTTTCAATTATTTTTCGCCACACATTGTGTTTACATTTACTTCCAATTTTCACTCTCTTGTCTGCGTGGAAGTCGGACTGTTTTGTAATGAAGTGTCCACGGTAACCGCCCGAAACCTAGTATTTTATATGCATGTGCTTTATATACAAAGTTATTTACATTTATTTAAATGAACACCTTGTTTTTGTTTTCAAATAAAACGTACTTAAAAAATATTACAGCTCCTTTTATTCTTTTCTAAATATAATCTTCATTTTTACCTAATTTCTGATAAGAACCTAGTTAAATGGTTTTACGAGATAAAAGTAGAATGTACATCAATTTATTATTTACCCTGTTAAAAAGTCTATTTAACAAAGTGGCTCGAGAACAGACAAATGAGTACAGTTTGTGCAAACTATACATAAAATGCAAAAATCTCAAGAATACTATAAAACACAAATACCCCCCGTGAGCATTACTGGATTTGGATGAGTGGAAGTATGCATAACATAAAAGTTTAATTTGAAAAGAGCCAGAAATAAAACATGGAGAATTATTTTTTCTATCATTCTCTGAAATTGAAATTTTTCGGTAAAATAGCCAAGTGATCAATCACCAGTTGCATTCATCGACCAAATGCATGTATTTCTTCCCGGAAATACATTTAAATCACTTATCTAGCCAATAATCATTATCAAAGGAATATTGAACTAGAACTACAAGCAGCTCATTTATTCATTTGCTTTCTTACTTTTGACTATAGTACATTCAAAGCTGTGCCTGTATTAAATAGTACTACAGTTTTAGTATGAAGTTAGCTACAAGGGTAAATCTAAAATTTAAGAGATAATACTAGGAAACCTTGGGAGTTTATAAAATATTATTAATTTTAAAGAGAAAATTGTAAAAATTTAATACCTTAAAAAAATAATAGAAAAATAAATACCGCATCTAAGTATTAAAATTAAGAAATTGGACGCAAAATATTAAGTAGATTTATAAAGTAAGATTTTGAAATCGGACGGTAATTCTCCCCCCCCCCCCTCCATCCCTTCTTTTCTTCAACCTCTCCAGTTCTAAAACAAGTTTATTTAAGCAGAATAATACAGAATTTTAAAAAAAATTCTGAAATATAGAAAACAGTACGTTACAACGTAATGGCTTATTTTTTGCTATGTGACAAAAATTGAAAGACAAATAAATGAGAGTAATTTATTGTCACAAAAAAATATATAAGTCCGATAATAAATATTCGACTACTGAGATAACCAAAGCAGACACACACACACGCACGCACAAAAATGGAATTGGCTGCATGCAATTATCCAATTAAATTATTTAGAATGTTATCCAGATACGATATGAAATAACGCGTTGTTTTACGTTGTACTACATCAGTAGTGAAACGCTGAGCATGCATGCACTGCTACTGCATCACAGGGCCGAGACAATCCTGGAGTTGCCACAACCGTAGCGATATAAACAAACATTTCAAACGCGACCTACTACTCCCGTTCGCCGAAGCGCCATGCCAAAAACGAAAACAAAACTCACCTTTCCGACCGACGATAGCATCCGGAGGAAAATCGTCTGCCGCATCATCCCGCCACATCACTCACGGAATTCCAAGAAGAGGGGTGGGGATGTTGATGCAAGCAAGGATTGGCACCGCGCACCGTTTCGAAATTCCGTCGCTTCTTCGTCCGCCAACGTCTCGGACGGAATGTTGTTTTTTCTATGCGAAACGAATACCGGCGTTGGATACCGAGAGAGGGCGACACTAGTGGCTTGTCAATCATTCACTTCGATCACGCCCTTTTCACAGCTCGAAGTGACAGATCAGACCGATAGATGGCGCTCTCGCCGTTAGCTTTTCACCATTTTGGAGAAAAGCTCCTATAGTGTGGGGTCGGAGTGATTGAATTGATTGCAATTTTTTTTTTTTTTTCGCGTTCGCTTTACATAATCTAAATAAAAACCAGAGATGTCTTTTAAAAACTTAAGTACCGCACTTCAACGAACACGATTTATAACTGAATACTGGGATCAACAGATTAGCATATACAAGAAATGAGTAAAATTAATTATTTTATATATTTCGCAGCCACACAAAGAGTTCGTGGATGAAAGGCCCATAAAAATAATCACCAAAAACAATTTCAGATGAAGTAGCAACATCATTGAACAGGTCAAAAGCAATGTAAACATAAATTGACAATTTCTTACCCCCCCCCCCTACTTCTCGTTAAAAACAAAAGGTACATACTACTGAAAGCTAAGAAATTATTTAAAATTCATTCTTTGTTTGTAGTAAAATGTTATGAAGCTATATTTCACAGCTTTATCATTTAAAAATGTCCTAAGCAAGTTACTACATTTAAAGAAAAAATTAATATTTCGCTAAATTTAAACATCTGAATATTTAAGTTCAGTATAATAATTAAAAAAAAAATTCTTTGGAATATGTAACCTTCCAACTGAATGTATAATTCATAGAGTTATTAATGTCATTTCTTAAATACAGATTTTGTTAACTTTTAATGTGTTGAAAATAACAGGGTTTTTTTATGTTTTCAACATAGTGAAAGCACAAGCTATATATATATATATATATATATATATATATATATATATATATACATACATAGGCGCACCCACGGAGGGGGCTATGGGGGCTGAAGCCCCCCCTAAAGGTAGAAAGTTAGAAGTGAAAAGCTTTAAAAAATGAAAATTGTCTTATTTCAATTTATTCTCTAAGTTATTTCTAACCAAAAAAGACATTTATTTAAAAAAGTTTTTAAATAACAGTTAGTTTATGTGAACTTATGTGTGCTTACAGTTAGTTTATGTGAAACACTGTTAATCTCGGTTACAACATCAATGAAAAGATCAGATAATTATTTATGACTCCATACCCAGTTACATTGCTTGTGGGTTTGTGTTCTATGGGACAGTCAAGTGGTACCGAATATGTAGACTTATAAGAGAGTTGTAACTAATCGAGGTCACTATAACCGAGTTCAGCAGTATTTGTATGTCGCCCAGCCCCCCCCCCTAAACTAAAATCCTGGGTGCGCCACTGTATGTATATATATATATATATATATATATTAGTTTCATTTCTCCACAGTGTTTTCATGCATTTTAAAGACTTTTCTAAAAATTGTTCTTGATCATGCACCGTTTTGCTACTTTTGATGACAAATGTTTGCACATACTAAATATTCGATATCACATTTGTTTCAGTAATTTGAAAATAAGTGGCAAAATACTAAAACACGATTTAACCGGTTAATTATATTTAAAGACTATTACAAAAAATGTTGACTTAAATGAAAGTGGATATACTTTACTTAAGTAACCCAGAACAGTATGAGGTTTCAGCGTAAATTTTAATTTTGCAAAAATATTTGCAGATTTACTAATTTCCCTTCCCCCTTAGCTACTTTCATCCACTTGAAATTTTTTTTTGAAGAATTTGAGTTAGGAAACCTTTGATCAGTTCCAAATAAACAAAGAGGTATGGACGGCCGAGTAAACTAATTCGCACATTGTATCAGGTTACTCAATCACTTCCTTCAGGGAGGGGAAAAAAAAAAAATAGGGCAAAGCATTTTCGGAAAATGTTCGAGAATATTAAAAGTCAATTATCCACCGCCCCAAGCCCCCCTTTCCCTCACAACCACGCCACTTTAAAAGCTACAATACATAAAAAGGGAAGAAATAAACTAACTATTTTGATTTTTTTTTTCCCCCACTTCACAACCGACCCAAAGTTGATAATCCCTTTTTAATATATCCTGAAATGCGCGACAGCGACAAGATCTGAATCGCGGGCGCTTTTGTTTATAGTCGCCACGGCATGGCTGTTGTGAATACACACACAAGAAAAAAGAACTTGCAAATTACGACGCGATAACAATGTAATGCAATACGCTCTCCACACACATAACCTCACCCCAGAGAGAGAGAGAGGGAGAGGTATGTGTGTAGCTGTTGTGGAGTCATTTGCCGATGCCGATTATAATAATGCATTCGGGCGGCCGGATTTAAATGGGCAGGATTTGTGACCTAAAACTGAAAATTCCTCTTGTTCCGATTGCGTTCAGAAAGCGTGGGTGCAGCAAGCAGCGATTCGGCTGCTGTCCACTAGGCGGATGATTCTCTTTTGCCAAGGCAAGGAAAATAGAGACCAGTTCGGGCTCATATTTTAAAGCCCAAGGACTTAAGTAACACCGCTCGGGCGGGCTCTAATTAAGTCGGAGCCTGAGCTCGAAATTTCAGCTAATAGATCAATGACTTCATTGATAGAATATCCTACAATTGTGCCGTTTGGGTATATTTGAACACAAAACACACTTAATCCACTTCCAATTCTTTTTATTCAAGTTTATCAAATAATAGTAATTACTAGTTTATTTCTTACATGAATCACTTTTGAAAATCTGTTTACAAGGAGTATGCTCAATAAGAGAAATTTCTCGCAATACCGAACACAATCGTGAACTTCAGCGTCTCAAAGTCCATCTCATCTCCAAGAGTTTTATTGGAGATAAAATTCATATTTTTTCCTTTGAGGAGGGGTTGTGGGGGGGACGAAGTATTTATCATAGATTTTACAGAACAGGAGGAATAAATCTGAAACCTTTGAAAAAACAGCGATTCCACAAGTGCAACACTGAGCATTCGAACATCTATTACCGGAAGCGGCATTGGTTACCATAGGCGCACCCACGGAGGGGGCTATGCGGGCTGAAGCCCCCCTAACGGTAGAAAGTTAGAAGTGAAAAGCTTTAAAAAATGAAAATTGTCGATAATGAATTAATTTTTTTTGTTCTTTCTTTCTTTTTTTAATTGTCCTCAAATTATTTCTAACCTAAAAAGACATTTACTTTAAAAAAGTTTTTAAATAAATGCTTATAGTTAGTTTATGAAACACTGTTAAACTCGGTTACAACGTCACTGAAAAATCAGATAATTATTTATGACTCTATAATGCGTTACATTGCTTGTGTTCTATGGAACAGTTAAGTGGTACCGAATATTTTGACGTTATAAGAGAGTTGTAACTAATCGAGGTCACTATAACCGAGTTCAGTAGTATTTGTATGTAGCCAAGCCCCCCCCCCCCCTAAACTAAAATCCTGAGTGCGCCACTGTTGGTTACAGATTCCGATTTAACGTCAAACGGAATCTTCTCCGCTACGTCTTTAAAAGTAAATAATGATTGATAGTAGTACACTAGTAAAATCTCTACTCTGTGATAAAATGCATCGCCATACTCATCTCTATGGAAATACCACCGATTCCAATACTGGTACACTCTTGCACATTACAGAACATCTGCAATCAGCGACTGTGCACGATTGTGTTCTAATTAGTTCCAAAATTAAGATTGCGGATTCGTAACCCTTCAAGTATGCTAGAGTCGGATTTCGGGTAAAACAATTTTATTTTTTTAGTTGGAAGTAAAACCGTACTCAGTTTATTTATTTATTGACAATTTCCTTTTAAATGAAGACTCATGTTAAAGGAGGGCTCAAGAACGTTACCTTAGATTAGGTACACGAGCGGAATTTCAGTTTTTTTATTTGGGGCTGCGAGATTTGATGTATGAGCCCTTTGCCATCGCTCGATTTAACTGCCAGCAAGACACGGAGATCTAGAAATCATTTTTGACAAAGACAATTTTGCGCACAGCCAGTCTGTGTCAAGAATGGTCTCTAGATCTGTGGGACGCGATTGGATCGACCGCCATCTTGCTGGTAGCTAAATCGAGCGATGGCAATCTATCCCGTTGTTCTTCTATATCCCTGTATTTCCATCGAATTCTCCAGTTTACAACAGATGCCAGTGGTGTTAAAAATAATCCTGACAACTTTACAAATAATCGACCATTCTTATGGGAAATGATGTGCTAAAAAGTAAAGGATTCGCATGTAACTATGTGACCCTAAAGTATTTTTTTTATTAAAATCAAAAAGTTATTCTTCGTGAAACAGAATAGTCAAAATTTCAGAGTTGGAAAACTGCGCGTTAAAGCGTTAACATCCAGAATATTAAATAAGTAAAATGTTTGTTGAATTTCGGGGTGCGATCGCGCCCCTTTGCACCCTCTATTTGCCGCCCCTGATTAGGTATTATGGCACATTTCTTCCCGGTAAGTATTGGCAAAATGTGCATAGAACCTGCAAAATCTTTTAGACTTCTCCCCCTGTCTCCAGGGTCTGAGATAGGGTACTAGTTTTGGGGAAGAGGGGGTTAGAAAAAAAATAGATACTAAGCTATTATTATAAGTTTAAACAAATTTTTATTAGTTTCTTATTTCATTCTAAATATTTTAAAGAAGCCCTTCCGTACGCCACTGTAAGCAACCTTTCTCAAAACAATCACAATGGATCAAGATGACCAAATTTTGACCAGAAATCTTAATAAGGTTCTTTTGCACACTTAAAAAAGTGGAAAATTCGGCGAAAAAGGCCACAGTTTATTAATTATCTCATTTCGCATCCGTTCTGACGCGGCTTCACCTCCAAACACCGGTAGAGCACCCGAAACTAGACAATGACCAAAAACAGCTACACAGCCAGAGAAACGCTTCATTTACATTGGGCAGTTTCCGGGTATTTCTGCCCCCTTTTTTTTTTTCCAAAATGACACCGACAAACAAAAGGCGAGGCGTAAATGTCCGCATATGAGAAAAAAATAATAACTTAAATCTTACAGAACGAAAAAAAATAAATAATAATAAATAAATATACATTAATAGCGCGGCGTGAGAATGGCGTGTTGCTTTTTCATTGAATTTTTCACGCTGACCGTGGTTAGAAATGTCTGCCTCGGAGAGTGATATGCGGTGTGGCAGGTAAAGGCGAGCCGTTTGCAGTCATGTATGAAACAATGGGGAGAGAGAGAGAGGAGAAATGGTATGCTGGCCAGAAAGAGGCGCTTCAAATCGCAGAATGAAGCGATGAAACTTCCAGGCTGAATACCTGAAACCTTTTTCTTTCACTTCTGCTGAAGGAATAAACGAATTCCAAAAGGAGAAAGAAGCATACTCACTTTGTCTTATGGACATCAGTGGCTGGTGTCCAACATTTTATTGTACAGTGGAAACAGTAGTGGATCCAGGGGAGGGGCTAGGGGGCTTCAGCCCCCCCAAAAGAGATTGCTAGAGGGTAACATTCTGCTTTATTATACACTTTAAGTAGATAAAATGATCTATTTTCAATATTAAGCCTCTCCCAAAAAGTTTTACATTACTTAGACTTAAATTTTGCTTTATTTTGTACATATTGTTTGGGTGAAATAAGCTTTTTTTCAAAATTTAGCCCCTCCCCTCAAAAAAAAATCTGGATCCGCTACTGAGCGGAACCTCCCAGTTGGACGGCCCCATAACTTGGACCATAGGCGCACCGTCGGAGGTGAGCTATGGGGACTGAAGACCCCTTAAAGCTATAGAGTTAGGTGTGAAACGCTTTAAAAATTGATAACTCTCACTGATGAATTAATATATCAATGTATCTTAATTGTCCTCAAATTATTTCTAAAATATTTTTTACGAAGCAAACAAACACCACCAAACAACATGTTGGTTCTTAAATAAATACTTACAGTTAGTGTATGAAATATAGTTAAACTGAGTTTATAAAAAGATTCGGAAACTACTCAATAACGAGTTACGTTGATAGCGGGCTTGTGTGCTATAGGCTAATGGTACAGATTATTTTGACGTTATAAGAGAGTTATAACATGTAATCGAGGTCTCTATAACCGAGTTCAGCAATATTTGTAGCCCCGCCCCTCCCCCGAAACTAAAACCCTGGGTGCGCCACTGACTATGACACCTCCCAAAGTTGGAGACTTTACCGGGGAACGGAACGTGTCCATAACATACAAATTTACCTCTATAATTTGGACACCTCTGAAAGTAAGACATTTTTTGTGGGAACTGCAAGGGTCCAACTTACGGAGATTTCAATGTAATAAGTCCAATTAGGCATATATATATATATATATATATATATATATATATATTGTATGTAAATTTAGATAGGGTCTTCCCATTCTTTAATTGTATCATGCACACACTAAAGCAGCGCACGGTAATACAAAAATGAATTAATATTTGCTAGAAAAATCAAGAAAGTCTACGCGTTTAAAAAACAAAAACTCCGCTCATAAAAAGAGAAAAAAATGCAAAGAAGAACGCAGTTAAAAACTAAACGCAAAGAGAAAATTATTCATTAGCTCAGTAAAGTGAAGATTAAAATGATAGTCCTTCACACCCTCCCCTTAAAAAAGAAATGTGCACATTACTTCATTATTAGAAATTAAATTAGCAAACATAAATAAAAAGAATCTGAATATCTGTATCTGTAAGTTTAACACATTCTTTAATGAGCATGCTTCATTATAGAAATATTGGATGCTTTGAGGAAGCTTTCAAGGTTTCCAGACATTACGAAATGCAAGGAAAAATTTAACAATTATTATGAATAAAGGAAATGGTATTAAAATGACATGTATCGTCAAACTGTTCTCGAAAAGAAACTACCAATGGAAATATATAAGAAAATAATTGCAAATATTAAATACAATAGTCTCTATGTCAGGCGTATTTTTTTAATCGAACATATCTTTTTTTGTGACTATAACAATGGAGATTAATTTATTTTCACTAATGGCTTTATTTCGTAATAAACACCAAATTAAATAGTAATAATAAAAAAATATGTGAATTGCACGATAAAAATGCATGCGCAATTGAAAAGATTTATTTATATTTATTTATTTTTTAAACGTTATTAAAAATACATACAATGATAATACAATTTATATATAACGCGTTTATGCAGATTAATAAAATCCGTGATGGTATAAAATATACTGGTTTCGTAGTAATTATTACGTATTTTACTGAAAAATATTTACTGATGATTTAATTTTTAATTTAAAAAAAATCTGAAATGCAGTTCGCTACCTACAAAATTAGAAAATATTTTTGGAAGTTCAGACATTAGTAAAAATTGCCAGCAAGTTTCACTACAGAAACATGTAAAATTTAACAATTGTAAGCCTACATCAATGGTGATTTTTCTCTAAATCAAAATGTTTTCATTTCTAGGAAACTTAAGTTTTTTTTTTTTTTTAAATAATCTTCATGTAACGCATGATTAATTAATTAAGATAAAACTAAAAACTGTTCTTCATTAATGTATTCCTTAAATAAATATCTGTATAAATACAAAATACAAAAATGTCTTTTACAAATTGAACTAGAAAGAGCAAGCAACACCAGAAAGGCAAGAGCCAAAACGTGAGTTACATCACGCCACCTACAACAAAAGACCTCCAGCTGATGGCTGGATGACGTTCTGTTACGTCACAAAGCCACGCCTTTAGTCACATGACGCGAAGAGATACGTAACGTTCCAGCAAAAGAAAAAAAATAACCTCAGTATATCTATGGGCTCTCCTTTTCCCTCAAAAAAAGGCACAAAAGAATAAAATCCGAGAAGATAGAGTTATTTTCGGCACAGTCCTCCTTCGACGTAATGTGAAGTCACAGTTTGTTTATAAACGATGCAGCTGACGTTAACTCACATAAATAAAATTATAATTAATTAAACCTATTAAATATTAATCATAAGCGTAAAGTTTTCAAAATTATTGGGGGGGCCGGGCCCCACAACCACATATATTCACGTCAGTGGCGTAGCCAAGGGGGGGTGTTAGGGGGGTCATAACTGCCCATGAGGAGTTTTTTGCCATACAAAATGTATATTCTTCTCTCCCTTATCATACACACGTATACATATATGTGAGTTGCAGAAGTCGTAACCCCCCCCCCTTCCATGAAAAATTTCAGGCTACGCCACGGATTCACGTACATATAACTTACTCATAGCTGCCAACTACTACAGAATATAATTAACCACTTTTTCTACATGATTTTTCGGCTTAAAATATATACTGTTTACAAAAAGTGGTTAATTATATTCCGTAGTAGTTGGCAGCTATGACTTCTATATATAAGTGTAAATTATTGGAGGCGCTCGAGCTCTATGGATCCGTAGAATTCTACACCTGTGTAAGGTAAGTATCCATGTTAGTATCCTCCTACCATGTTATAAGTTAAAAAAAAAGCAAAGTAAAAAATCCAAAGGAGGGGAAAAAAAACATTTTCGATGAGATAGTGCATTTTAGACACATCTGAACTTTTCTTCATTTCATACTTTACATTGCATAATCTGATTTTAATGAACCAGAGCCTGGCGAGGGCAGCTTATTGTAACATTGTGTGTTACGTGGCGTCACAATGAATACTAAATCATGATTGAAATCAAAAGAAGAAAATTTTTAAAAGTACAAGTAAAGGTTTTTTTAAACGTTTGTAAATGGCGTGAAATACTTTCCTTTTATGTTAGTATAAATTAGTTTTCTGTATTTAGTGGTAAATTATTGGGTGGGCTCAGCCCCTATTCACAATTTATTGGGGGGGCTCGAGCCCCACGGGCCCATATAACTCTACGCCTATGATATTAATAGTAACTAGTCAGTAACGTAATGATGACTACTTTCTAAATCAGGGTTTCTACAGATTCCACAACTTTTGCTTCCCTGACTTTTCCCCGACATCTATCATGCTCTTCCCTGACTTTTTATCTAGCGTGCTTTCCCGAATTTTGAGTTGCTATTTTTAATATTACATCCTTTAATTAATAACTTTTTTATATATTTTGCCCCGTTTTTACAAATAATAATAAAATCAATATTATTTGACATCACTGGAATCTAACAAAAACCATGTTTGATAATAAATTAGGATAAAGTTACGAATATTTCAACTGAACAAGATATGTTAATAAAGGACACATTTTAAAATTATTTATAAGGTTAAATAAGAAAATGAAAATAAAACAATTTCTACAAGTATGTTCAAACAGGAAGTAAAATTTAAATATTCTTGCATTTTCCCGACCTTTCTTCAATTTTTTTAAATTCCCCTGACTTTTTCCCCAAATACCTGACTTTATCTAACCAAAACTCATTTCCCTGACATTCCCCGACTTTCCAGGTCCAAACCCTGTAAATTGAACAGCAAACATTTTCTACATGAAAATTCGTTTGATCTACCACTAGAGACATTATGATTTGGAACTATTTTTTGGAAAAGCATGAACATTCGTTTAAAACTTAACACAAAGTCACACATACACACACAAAAAAAAAATCACCCTCTACATTATTGAGTTTACTAAAACTAATGAAACGTAAAGAGAGATTAAATCTCTAGCTATGTGTAAACAGTTATCTTTTTTCCTACCGATTTCAGAAAAGAGTACGAACGAAGTTCTTTCATAAAAATTTACTGTATATTGTGCATTTGGGTTAAAACGTAATAAGTGATACTTAAATATCTCAAAATGTGTACATTCACATAACATATATTACACTTTGCTGAAACCAAACCCAGCAATTTATTCAGAACACAAAAATTAGAATCCCACTTTCAGAAATTTTTTTTTAATTTACTTTGCGAGACATCAGAGAAATGTGATATCGCGAGAGCACAAGATATAATTCTTACGACACTGGACTCGCGAAAAATATGTGGAGCCTGAACTCATTTTTAATGTAAACTGATTGGTGAATTTCTGAAAAACATACAACTAGATATAAACACACACACACACACACACACACTTCAGTAATATAACTCTTACGAGCTATTATATAGTTAAGTTCTCCCCAATAATGCATAAATATTAAGGGAAATACATACAAAAAATTTCCCATTGATGATTACTAATATTTAATATTTTTGATAGATAAGATAGTAAATATTACCAATGTAAAAACGGTTACATAATGTTATCTATTTTACCTACTTTACATTAACTGATATAATGAATGTAAATATTTCATAGCATTTCTACAAAGTAATTTAAGAGCCAAATTCTGTTAGCATGCTCTGACTATTCCAGCTATAATCCCTACAGTCAGAATTTTCCATTTCCTATTTATATCAACTTTTTTTTTTTTTACAGGTTTAATGTACCCCACCCCAGTAACAACACTTAAAATATATTTTTATTAAAAGCCATCATATCTCCATGGACAACTTTTGCATAAAAAAAAAAAAAATCATAGCTCATAAACCAAAGGTTAGTTACAGCTACAGACTATAAAATATTTCGACATCGGTCACGTGGTGCAAACAGGATTCAGTGGAGAAATTTTTGATAGCACACAGGATAGGTCATTATCGCAGACGACTGTAAATTTCATTTATGGTGACAACAAATCTTCCAAATAAATAAAGCAGAGAGTAGCGAAACAAAATAGAATAAAAATTAAAAACGAGAAGCGTAGGAGGACAAAAGAAGAGTACAAATGAGAAGCCCACCCCTGAACTTTTGGGGAAAGCGGTTTTTACAACAGCCTGTCTATGTATGTATTATCGTCCTCATTCTTTTTTTAGATTGCTGTTTTGTTCGCTGCTCGTGGCATCAAGAATTTAGACGGAGGTTATCTTAAGAGGATCTGTTGTTTTATGGGGATTGTCTGCTGACCTGCCATTTCAGACGACGAATAAATTAGAACTAAAACAACGTTCGAATAACAATTGGAAGGAACGGAAGATAGAAGAATTTTTAAACATGATCAATTATCAGCAGCATTTATTACGAATAGTTAAATAAATACTAAAAATGAATTTACAATAAATGGCCACTCGATATCACACGTTTTAACAGAAACTCCATTACTTTAACATCACCTTTTACACTAATTATTTTGTAAATTGACTACTGAACAATGCGAGCTACATATTCCCATCTTTTCCTTCTGTATGCAAGTCTTCACTATTTATTGTTTTGTAACTCACTACGATGAAATGACATTTGAAATTTAGATAACACAAGAGAGTGATAGATGAGACTAGATTGCGACTTTTTGTCTTAGAAAGTAGTCTCATCATAAATATATACAAAAGCATTTTCAGGAGGAAAGTGAATTTCTAAAAAATAAGACAATGAAAGCGCTCTACTTTTTGAAGATTAAAATCAGCGTAATTAAAACACATAAAAAAGAATAATTTTTAAACATAATGAATTTTACACAGCCAAGAGAATTAGTTCAGAACAGCTACTTCTATCCCCCCTCCAACATAATTTCTTCAATAACCTATTATTAGCTGGCACAAAAAAGACAATTCATTAACAGTAAAATTACAGATGAACACGGAACACTAGTTTTGGTTGCCAATATTGCAGATGGATGAGACAAATAAAAGCAAGTACAGAGGATAAAAAAAAAAAAACTTAATAAAGAAGTGGTAGCTGCTGCAGAATTTCGTTATCATCCAACCAATACCACGATTACAAAAATCATTTCCCCTACATTCCCTCCCCCCCCCCTCAGCACAAAACTTCAACCTATGTAGAAAAAATTAGGGGGAAAAAAAAGCCAAGGTCTACGATTAAATGCAAATAACACGTTCCATACGTTATAATTATGTAATTGTGTGCGCCTTGCTGGTTTTAAATGCTTGGCAGACGATCCAAGGGTGGATTCGAACACAGTCGGGAGGGGGGTGCTGAGATTTTGACCGATGGATATTGGAATAATAAACATTAACAGGCATTATGAGAAAAAGCAAATTCGTTAGCAGGATGAAGGGGGGGGGGCGCAGTGAGTAAGAAACACAAAAGATAAAAAGATAAAAAGTGGAAGGGGGGGGGATTTATAAAGGCGTGTTAATCACGTGTTCCTGAATAATCGTTTGACCAGTTCCGTTTCGCAGAGGAAAAGAATGAAAATAGTGGAATACAGTGCGGAGTGGGCGAAAACCGGTCAAAAAGTGAAGATTATTACTTTAATTTGTCTTTTTATTTCCTCTTTCTTTTTTTTTTCACTCTCGGGGGGGGGGGAGGGAGGGGGAGTAGGTAGTAGACGATAGCGTGTGTAATTAGTGCCTTGGAAGCGCGCGCTTTCTGACAACAGCTTCGGATAATAGAACAGAGGTGGAATATTTTTTTTTCTTCTTTTTTTTTTAGGTAGTGTATGCTGATCTTCGCTTCGTAACGTTTCGTGAATGTTTTTATTTTGATTTATTGAACTTGTGATTTCATTTCGTGATAGCAGGGGCTATGTTAAGTGATAAAGAAAAATGCACAATTTTCATGCCAGGTATATGCGGCAAGTAAAAGATGACTCTTTTTAAACACGCCAAAAAGGGAAGTGGAAACCAGGTACAACTATTTATATTTCTATGATCATATATCAAGTGTGATAACAGATAATCTTTTTTTTTTCCTGGGAGGGAACATGAGTCAGCATTATCTGATACTTCGGCAAATATCCAGAATCATGCATTCATCATGAGATTCTTCGTAGTATTTACTGTCTTTCTATTATTATTTTAGCTGTTAAAATTGTCAAAGGGAATTTTCGAATAGAAAACAGCGAAATCTTTGCCAAACACAAAATTCATTCATTGGGATAGATTTCTATGATTTAGTGAAGAAGTATCTTAACTGCAAGGTCCAATGCTCAGAACTGCGAGCTCTTAATCTAGAACAAAAAAAAAAAAAAAAAAAAAAAAAAAAAGGGAAATGTCGCTACAAGTTGGCTGTTCTGTAGTTAAAATTTTCCACCCTACAACAAAACCGTCAAATTTAAAGAATTTTAGAGAGCATATTTATGCATTATATTGACATTATTACATTGTACTGTGTTTGCAGAGTTTGATCATGAAGGATCGAACTGCCTGTAATAATTCATTTTAATGCATGCATCGTGGACAATAACACGATGCAGCCTTTAAAACAACTTTT
Source organism: Cheiracanthium punctorium (assembly GCA_038373885.1). Classification (NCBI taxonomy): domain Eukaryota; kingdom Metazoa; phylum Arthropoda; class Arachnida; order Araneae; family Cheiracanthiidae; genus Cheiracanthium; species Cheiracanthium punctorium. The sequence goes on along the minus strand of JAWZYV010014639.1, from coordinate 301,775 downwards.
TCTTGTTATCGATCACAAATCACAAAAACAAAAATATATACAAATACAGTGGAACCACTAAATATTGGAAGCTTGCTGTTCCACATGTTCCCACAAAATGCGCCCAATTTACAGAGGTGTCCAACTTAAGAGATATGTAAATGTTAAAAGACAGTTTGGTTCCTCAGAAAACTGTCCAAATTAGAGAGGGTGTCCAAGTTGGGAGGCCTCACTGTATATAGTTAGTGTTGAACACTTGGCATTCTCACAAAAAGTGTAACTTACAGAGGTATGTTTCAATTTATGGTGAAGAAAAATGCCCAAGTTATAGCGATTTCCAAGTTGGAAAATTTTATTGTACAATGCAGATATCACTCTCTCCAAGAAGGGGCGTAGCCAAGGGGGGGGGGTTAGGGGGGTCATAACCCCCCCCAAGAGGAATTTTTTGCCATACAAAATGTATATTCTTGACTTCATTATCACACACACGTATACATATATATGAGTTATAGTAGTCGTAACCCCCCCCATGTAAAATTTCTGGCTACCCGCCTGTCTCAAAGCATATATGGGCAATCTCCGGCCTGTGCCCGGAGTGGCCAGCCATGGCTTTTGATCCGGCCCGCGAAACATATCAAAACCCCGCATATGAAACTCCATGTAACCATTCAAAATCCATATAAATCCCAATTATACGGCCCACGACTTTGCTAATACTCTAAAGCTTTGGCCCGCAACTTTCAAAAGGTTTCCCCCATACCTGCTTTAAAGCATCTACTGCTAACAAATACCTCGAATTAACGAATTGATTGGGAGCCACAATTCCGTTCGTTAAATCGAAGCAATTCGTTAAATCGAATATCCATTTTTGTAAAGCGTATGGTATAAAAATATCAATGCAAGATACCCTTAAATATTGATATGAAAAAAAGAACGATTATTGTTTACTGCGAGCTTAAAAATTATAAATTATACGCTAGGAGATCCACTTTAAAATTATCTAAATTCTTTAACGTTACTTATTCTTAAAACTTAATACATAATATATACATACTTATTGGCACTTTGGAAAGAAATCCTTGATAGTGCTTTGTTTTTGTGGCTGTGTTTTGAAGGCACATAAAATTTTCAAACACAAAATTGATACCGAAAAAAAAAAGTTTTAGTTTTATGTGTGAATTTTATTTCAGCGATTGTTGTTCGTTAAATCAAAGCTAAAAATTCGTTAAATCAGAGCATTTTAGCACCCTTTTTGTCGGGACAGAAAAAACATTCGTTAAATCGAGGTGCGATTGTATTCGATATCATTACAGCCTAAGCATTTAAATGTTTTCCTGCAGCAGATTACATTGTTTTCTAATAATGTGTCTATTTTTGCAACCCTGATTATACAAGCGTGATGTTTAAGAACAACAAACACAAAACCAATTATGAAAGAGAATCCCGTACACATGGCATATAAATAACAGACATGATGAATTAATGCTGTAACTTAGAGAAGAAAAAAAATAAAAAGGCTAGCTTAGGTGACACACATACAGGCAAATCACATCGAATGAGTAATACCGCGTGTGCATCAAACTGTTCTAAATCAGTGCGATTCATGATGTACGCTTTACAGAGTTGCATGATATTTACATGCATGTAATGAGAAGCAAATGAAATTCACCGGATAAAATAAAAAAGAAGGACAATAAAAAATGTTGGGGGAGGTGTAAGAGAAGAGTCCTCCCTCAGACAATGCGAAATTCTTGCCACGCAAGTTCTAATGACGATAATCACAATGGTAAAAACGACAGACGCAATAATAAAACGATGAAAAAAATCTGCAGTCTGGATGAAAATAATCATATTTCATTTAAGGACAACGCTGCAATGGAGAAAAAGTAAATGCATTAAAAAAAATTGGTGCTGGATTAAAAAAGCGTTTATGCATGTGGAAAATTTATTTATATGTAGGTGTTCATAGGCAGTTACAGTATATGTCCGCTAAAGAGGTTTTTTTCGTCTCTGCACGAAATCTTTTAGAACCGCACATTTTTTTCGATGCAGATGTTCGTAAACGAGTTATAATGCATTCTTGTTTAATTTTGCATACATATAGGAACTAAGAGATTGCTGAATTTGTTTATACGCATACGTTTAGTGATACACAAACGATTGCAACACTAACCTGAAACTTTTACAATTGCTATATACTTTTTATAGTTTTATGTAGATGCTTATTCACATGAGTTAATGTATAGTAATGTTTGATAATTCTTTAAAATTTTAATTTTCAACGCAAAAGCTTACAAAACAAGGCTTCCCCCGCCCCTCACCCGCATAACTACTTTTATAACAGTCCTACTTTAATAAAAGAAAATACATATTTTTTTGGAATATAAACTTACTCTGGTAGGTAAAATAAATAGACAAATAAAATGCTTGGATTACAATACCTTCATATTTTACCAGAATATATTTTGAACACATGCTGAAAAGCTAAGTCAAACATAATAACTTTCTTAGTTTTTAGTATAATGGCAAAAATAATTATGGTATAAATACCAAAATGATACAAGTTCAAATACTCAGCTTGTGGCAAAATGCTAAAAGCAATTATGTTGGCATATCCCCCCCCCCCCCCCCACGGACAATTAATCTGCGATTGAAAAAAATCTTATCAGAATATAGTAATATTCTGCATATACAAACAATAATGATTTATTTTAGAGTGGAAATAAAATTGCATCTTTTCTTAAAAATTCACAATTAACTAAACATAATTAAAAATACACACAATAAGCAAAGTGTTTTTTAATAATGAGGCAAAATAAACTAAAGAAAGATAAATACAACCTTATATTATTTGCCCACGTTTTCTTTAGTAGAAATTAAGATAAAACAATAAACATCTACCGTCTTTCAAGAAAGGAAAAATAAATTACCTAAAGTATAATAACGATCCTTCCGAGAAACAATTGTTAATTAAAAAGAAATTTTAAAATGTTAAGCGAGAATTCATACACACACACTCATCAATATTAGCCAGAAACTTAAATGATGCATGCAAACGTTGTAAATTATTTCTCATCACAGATACTCTCTCAAAGCTAATTAAGCGAAGAATTGCATACTTTTCCTCGTAGAAAATTCGAAATTTCAGAAAAAACATGCGTCATGAAAACAATAAAAAAGCTCTAAATAATAATAAAAAAAACACACGATATTTTAAACATTAATTACGTTTCTTTCCTATCATTCAACAGACAGCGATTTACTTTCATGAAGTAATTGAATCAACGGAAATGAGTTGCACAATGATTCGAAATACGCCCTCCGAAGAGAAGGTTGGTTGGTGGGGGAATGAAGGGATGAAAAGTAGATTGCAAAATCAAGTTTCAATAACGAAAAACTTGCCAATTGTTGCAGGGTTTTTTTTTTTTTTCGGATGGTAAAAGCAGAATGCCGAAGGATGCTTGTCACGTAATCAAACAGGCCAATGCTTTTCATATAAATGGGTGTGATGTACAAATACTTGGAGGAGAGAAGGCCTTTTTAGAACAGGTAGATTCAGAAGTAGAAAGTTCAGGAGGGGGGGGGGAGAAAAAAAACAAGCCAGGTTCAGCTATAGATAACATTAAAGTCGGTTGAAGTTACCTTTGAAATTCAACTCGTGAGCCAATCTCAGAAGCTCAGAAGAAGTTGAGAAGACAGATCCGAGGGTCCACTCAATCAGTGGCGTAGACACGGGGGGGGGGTTAGGGGGGTCATAACCCCCCATGAGAAATTTTTTGCCATATAAAATGTATATTCTTCACTCTATTATCACACACACGCATGGGCGTGTGTGTGATAATAGAGGAATTTTTCCAGGGGCTTTGTGTGTGTGTGTGTGCCCATAGGAATTTTTCTAGGGGGGGGGGGCAAACTTCAAAAAAAATTTCTAGGGGGGGCAAATTTCAAACTCTTAACAAATTTAGTTCTGTTTTTGCGATTTGTTTGCATCATGAGACACTAACCTAAAACTCTAGGGGGGGTGCAAGTGCCCAACCTTGCCCCCCCCCTATGGGCGCCCATGCACACACGTATACATATATATGAGTTGTAGTAGTCGTAAACCCCCCTCCCCCCATGAAAAATTTCTGGCTACGCCCCTGCACTCAATGATATAATATTTTCAAGTTAGCATAACACCGGTCAACACGATTTTTGGGTCTGACTTCTACATGTTAAATTTTAGTTTCTCCTACGCCAAAACTAAGGAAAAAAAAAATATATATATATATATATTTTAAATGGAAGTTTGCTTTTGTAGAAATTATAGCAATTTTTTGGCAAAAATCACTTATTTTTATATTTTTTCCATAATTACACTCTAAGTTATGATCAGAAAAGTTTTTGCTGGATATAAAAGTCTTTTTTATTCAAGATGTGTGATAAACAATAACATATAAATGTAAAACAATAAGAAATGAATGTCTAAAAGTGAATATTTTTCGTATTTCTTTTATGTTCGTATGAGAAAATAATAATATAAACGAATAATATTACAAATAATACTACAAGCAATACTACAGAGTTACAAATAATAATACAGTTTACTTTCGGGTTCATCAAAGTGCTGCCATCTTTCGTTTATGAAATAAATTAAAGTATACTTATCGACGTCAATCAGCCAAAAGCAAACTTTAAGAACTAAAAATGAAAATTTGAGTGTTTTCCAATGTCTAGAATCAGAATTTAAGTACAGACCTCCCCCCCCCCCAAAAAAAAATGTTGACTGGTGTAATTAATCATGTTTTTCTAGCAACGTTGGTGAATTTCGCAAGCATTTATACGAGATATTACCATAAGAAGTACCACAAAGCTGACACTTAAAAATTAACGCCTGATCAGAGAACCTTAGAAGGCTTCGGGTGTGATTATAATTGCGTAGTTCACACTTTCTTCGCAGTGGGTCAAACTATACAAATCAAAGGAAAACTTGTTACCATGGAAGTGTTTTTGGTTGAATTACGATATAGCAAATTTCAAGTGCCTTACTCAAATCCCCTCTTTGGTACAATGTTAATAATCCAATGTACTAAAATTGGTGTAACAGAACACCAAAACTATGTTACTATTATTACGCTACATTTTAGACTAGCAAATATGAGAATTTACAACTGCATAGGAATAACTGCTAGGTAAGCTCAAAATCACACTTTCATTCATGTTTAGGCAGATTAGATCAGATTTCCTAGCAATTATTCTAAACTCGTACATTGAACAGAGCCTGACTAAGGCATTTAGGAGCCCTAGGCCTTGTACTTTTTTGGGGCCCTTATACGGACATACTTTGTAGACACATATTTTCACAGGGTGCAAATATTTGTTTGCAGTGACATACATAAGTGTGTGTGGGTGGGGGGTACAAATCCCTTTTCTCCAAAAAATTTTAATGTCCAGATGTTATGCTTCAAATGGCGTCACGTCGATGAATATTCTGTAATGGAATGTATTTTGGACCCTAACATGACGTCTGTTCTATTCCTGAATACAGTGCAAGGAAAAACTTTCGCATGGCAGCATGTGTTTTAAAAGTGCAGCCGTAATTTATTTTGTCATTCATATTTTTTCTATAAATTTTTTTAAGAATTGAACTTAAAACTATTAGAATCATTTTTGGGTCCCTCAAATTTGGGGAGGGGGGGCCCTAGGCCGAAGCCTAGTTGGTCCTGTGCGGTAATCAGGTACTGACACCGAAAGATGCTTGAGAGATGAAGGGAAAAATCCAGTGATTAAAATAAAGAAAAAAAAAATGAAATTGTTCGTTACGAGCATTACATAACGAATACTCCTGTTGATGACTTTCGTCGAAATGGGGGGGTGTCTTAACAGTCGTTAATTTTCCTGTAGTAAATAACTCCAAAGGCTTTAAAAAATGCCCGCGACAAATATGGGGGGGAAGACCAAAAAAAAAAAAAAATCCTCAGGCGACCCATTATCCGTGGGGGAAAATATTAGAGAAGAAAACGTCGCAACAATGCAAACGAAGAAAAATGATCATCACTCCCTTTTTGCAAGCATTCACGAGGAGGGTTTTCTCACATTAAGATTTAAATTTAGAGCCCGGAAAAAAAAAACCAGAACAAAAAAGGGGGGCTGGGGATCTCCATAAAAAATAATTAGAAATAATACTGGACGAACCATATCCGATAAATCTTGATCTAGAAACCTGGAAGACCTCGCCATTATTTGACACTCTTATTCACCATCTGTCAAAAAGGGGCAAAGTTGGTCCCCGGTTTTTTTTTGCACATAGACTAATGAGAACAAATTAGGTTCCACCTGGCATTAGAAGTGGGGGGAAAGGAAAAGATTTCCGACCCCCCTTCCACTCTTCGGCCCGGACCCCGCCCCCTTTTCGCACTCTTCTTTCATACAGCGTTGTGACGTCACTGGTGTAAAAAGCAAACAACAGATGGGAGGCCCGGCACCTCTCACCTTACTACCCCCCTCTCTCTCCCTTTTGCTAGTTTGGTACAGATTTCTTTTTAGTACTGTATGAAGTTCAGCTTTATTATTATTTTTTTTTTTTTCACTGCCCTTTTCCTCAAAAAAGATAATTCTTTATGAATAACTCAGAAAAATATTAGACATGGGAATATTCCAAACAAGATAAGGCGATAGGATGAGCTATAGAAAAACAAGGAATAAAGCTCACCTGTCTAATGCAGTCCTAAATCAGGGTTTCTACAGATTTCGCAGCTTTTGCTTCCCTGACTTTTTATCTAGCGTGCTTTCCTGAATATTGCGTTTCTATTTTTAATATTACATCCTTTAATTAATAACTTTTTATATATTTTGTCCCTTTTTTACTAATAAAAAAATGAATATAGACAAAAATATTATTTGGCATCACTGGATTCTAACAGAAACCATGTTTGATAATAATTTAGGATAAAATTTACCCTCTCGTCACCCTGAACCTCATAGGAGGCTCCTATTTCAAATAGCAATATTTAGAGAGAAAACAATAGAATTTAGTATTTTTTTCTTTCAGTGATATCAATATCATTCATTCATGTAGAAAGTATATAAGGCTCTTAACTAGATGCATAAATCGTGCCTAGATTGCAGTACTAGTCCATTTAGATCCTTTTTTACAGTTTTCGCTTCATTGTTTCAGGAGAAAAATTAAGAAAATATGGACGCTGCTTTTTTACCGTTTTTCTTTTTTTTTTTTAAGGTAAGTATAGCTTTTTTCTTATTCTTCAACCTTTACCTAATAGGTGCATCCTTTTAAATTAATTTTAGCATAACAAAATGCTTCGAAAATGCAGAAATTATTATTAGAAAAATTATTATTATCGACATTAATCGACAAATAATAATCGACATGAGGAAAAAAAATTTTTGCATGATTTATAATAAATAGTATTTCAGATGCATTCAATGCTAGACAGATTTGTTTTCTCTGATTTTTCATAATTCGGTGACGAGAGGGTTAAGAATCTTTCAACTGAACAAGATATGTTAATAAAGGACACATTTTAAAATTATTTATAAGGTTAAATAAGAAAATGAAAATAAAATTTCTACAATTAGGTTCAAACAGAAAGTATTTTCTTGATTTTGCCGCAAAATTCAAATATTCTTGTATTTCCCTGACCTTTCTTCAAATTTTCCTGTGACTTTTTTTCCCCAAATCCCCGACTTTTCCTAACTAAAACTCATTTCCCTGACTTTCCAGGTCTGTAGAAACCCTGTAACAGGGCCGTACCCAGAAAATAATTTCGGGGGTGGGGGGGTCCGACTTATTGAATATCTCCATATTATATATAAATATACTCCATATACATATAAATACATATATAATCTGACAATTTCGGGGGTGAGGGTCCGGACCTATAGGACTACCCCCCTGGGTACGGCCTTGCCCTGTAAATAGAAAGATTAAACAAACAAACAAAAAGAGCTAGGGCACATACTTAATTGTTTTAAATATAAAAGTACAATTCATATTTAAATCAAATAATGTGTTGTGCATACTCAATAGCAGCTTGGGTCTAACTTTTTAACGTACGATTTCATGTGTAGTAAAAATAAATAATAACAATAATAATAAAATAAATGAAACGGATCACTATTTAAAAGATTTTTACATGGTGATTTAAAATCCAATTTCGTTCGTTTTAACACAGAAATATTTTATATACATGGCAGATATTGACTGTAACAATGATTCTCATAGCAGGTAAAAAAGTTAAAAAAAAATTACCTAATTAGGAGAAGGGGTGGGGAATCGGGAGCTATTCTTTCTTCTGAAAAACAAATATGATGCGTCAGCAACACTGTTTAGTTGCAAATATTCGAAATTATTTGTTTATAAAGCTATCTGTGACATGCAAACGTAAGCAATAGTCCACTTTAAATTTTCACTGCAATACACAAGCCATCGTTAAAAGAACTCCGATTGAATTAACAGTTCTCTTTAACACGAGCGTTTAAAAAATCCTGAATATAAATAAAATAAAATACCATTAACGAGAACATTTATTGAAGACTATTTTATGAATCCTCATTTAAAGTCAAATCCCTACAAAAAACTTTAAACCTATGTGATTAAACTCATATTGTCCTTTCTTTTACTGACACACACACACACACACGCACAAATAATTAGAAGTTCAATAATGGTAATAAAGTAACAACTTAAACGTTACTAAGGGAAAGAAATATCGCTGATAACAAGAAAAAAGTACCACTTGGTACATTTACAATCGTACTATTGGATCATGAGAACCACACACAATAAAAAGAATCACAGAAGGCGGTTTTGAGCAGGTGGCATCAAGTTAGAGAATTAAAGAACGCTGGAAAGGGGGATTGTGTTTTGGCAAAAACACCGAGGCATGTATGCAGTTTATGATATAAAAGCTGGGTGGAAAAGCATATAAGAAACGAAATCTTCGGTATTGGAGAGCAGAATAATGGATTTGCGGTATTGGATTTTAAGAACTGAACTGGGAATTATAGTTGTACGTTTGTGGTGGATGCTGAAAAATACAGCCTAGGTAAATTATAATTATTTGAAAATACAACGCAATATGTTTTATTTTCTAAGATTTCAAATTTGCGAATTGGGTAGGGAGGATGTACACAAATCTCAAGCATATGTACCGAGAACTCAATCATCATTGCAAATTAAAAGAATTAAAATGTGAAATAATAAATAAAAGGCGATTTTCCAATGAATCACAAGAAATAATATCAAATTACTGAACAGGGGAGGAGGGATCCTTTTTCAATTTGTTTAAAAAACTAAAAATGGACAAATAAAGTAGAATTTAATTAAAATTAAAAAAATTACGCAAAAATTGTATAAAAAGCAATATTTAAATTTCATAAAATTATATAGAGAGAGCTTTATCATCCAATGTTACCTGATGATTTAATAGATATTTTTGACATAATAAAACAATTAAAATTTAACTTTTTCAAAATAACATTCACTTACTAGCATTTTTTTTTTTTAATACTTCAAAGAAAATAGCTTAAGCAGCCTAATTGCATTTAAAAAAAAAAAAAAAAGTAAATAATTTTTCCCCGAATAGCATTTAGAACAAAATGAGAAGTTGTGAAAAGGTGTTGATTGTAAGGGGATCGACACTAATAAGAAGTTTGAGAAGGTTTTTAACTAATTTAAAGTTAATCTTAAAAGTAGCACTAAGATGAACTTTGCACAAAACAAATAACTCATTAAAAATAGCCTTATATTTTTAATCCGTTATTTAACTACTTTATCAGTAGTTTAACGAAAATTTTAAACTATTCTCAATTCCGTACAATCTTTACTCGCAAATTGGGAAAGATTTAATTAAATTTTTCTGTTGATTAAATTGCTTTAAATTTCTCTGTCACGATATAATTTACTTTTCTTTTTTTTTTTTTTTTTTTTTTTTTTTTAAATGCGCAGACATACAAACTAATTTAAGCATTTAGCAAAGAACCCCACGGCAAAGTTTTATCAATCACAGAATTTTTTTTTTTTTCCCGGAGAAAACAAAAGGGCAAAAGAAGTCGATGGGAGAACTAGAGTGGGGGGAAAAAAAATATAAAAAATCTGGAGATTTGAAGGGAGGGGGGGGGACAATAAAGGGGCAGGTAGGTTATCATCTGGGATCACCACGTTGGGAAAAATAATTAGACCGAGAGATACGGGAGCGCGGAAGTGTGAGAAATCAGAAGAAAAAATAATAACGCAGAGAAGGAACATAGAAGGGAAAGAGGGGGAGGGGATATACACTTTCTCTTCCTTTGTTAACGATCTAGTAATTAATGGCGAAAGGGCAGATGGGCTTTTCTTAATATCGCAGGCGTTACCAGGGAAAACAAAGCCCCGTATCATGAGGGAACTGGGACTCTACAATGGGTAGGTTTCAAGGAAGCTTCGAGACCAGGTCTTTGAAACAGTATTTTATAATGCAGATCCCAGATACGGATGCTGAAAACAGGAAGTTCATAAGCAACCCTTGAAGTATATAGGGGGGGACATGAAAGTGTTCTTCTTCCCTAGAGATCGGTACGAGTTATAAATCCAAATGCAAAATTAAAGTCGAATATTATATGCCCGCAAAATTGAATGTCCCTGACAAATTTCAATTACATTTGTTTGCTTTTGATAAGCAGATATAAGACATGACACTAAGAATTTAGCATCTCGTTGAGTCTTCAGCATTTTGCCAGAAAACGCCACCTGTTGGTTTCTCATTTTTAAAATAACATCAGTATACCTTCATAAACATAATATAAAGGTATATTGCATATTCATAAACATATGAACATTTTTCAAATAACTTCTAATAGCAATTTAAAAAAAAAAAAAAACTATATTCGCTTATGGAATGGAAAAATCAACATTTTCTATTTATTATAAAAGTATTTCTGTAAGGCTGCAACTTCACATGCAGTAGGATTTTTCTATACTAATATTATGCAAACGACAAAATATTGGAGAAAATGCGTATTATTCGCACAGTTAATGTAATTATGATTTTCCAAATTAATTATATCCCCTAATAAACATTTAAAAAAAAATTATGAACTCTAAAGCCACCTAAAAAGACTTTTCTACTTCCTGTTACTTGCTTAGTTTAAACTAAACTTTGTTTATTAGTTTGTGATGCATCTCGTTAAGAAATAATTAAACCACTGTAAACGAAGCATTAAAACGTCCAATTTACCAGTTTTCGGAATGATCGAACAACAATCGAATTTTTAAAATCAATTCCATACAATAACAATAGTAATAATACGTTAGAATGAATCCTAAAAGATTGGGGCATTTCTTTGTCATTGAACATGTTTTGACAGACATTGAAAGTTTTTTTCATTGCAAAGTTCATGCGGTAGTGTAATCAAGGGACTGGGTTACGGTTATGGTACTCAGAAATTAAAACACACCCCTTGAAACTATATTTATAGTTTGAAACAAAGCTTTATAAGATGATGCATCTATGCGATTGATAAAAGAAAAAGAAAATGTGGGATACGATGTTCGTTTGCGCGTGTTTGGGGCTGAGCCTGTTTATTGGCAGGGCAATCGGGGCACTTGCCCTGGGCCCACCAATTTCAAGGGCCCCAAAATTGTGTACTTAAAACAGCTAAATTCAGTGTGTAAAAATGTAATTGCCATTTTCTTGAAAATACTTAAGAGTCAGCAGCTAATTCTCTTATTTTTACTCCACTAAGGGTATTTATTATTTGTGAAAATAAACGTCATTCATGCAGTGGCGCACGCAGGATTTCAGTTTAGGGGGGGGGCTGGGCTACGAATACTGCTGAACTCGGTTTTAGTGACCTCAATTATAGTTATAACTCTCTTATAACGTCAAAAATATTCTGTGCCAGTGGACTTGCCCGTAGAACACAACCCCACGAGCAATGTAACTCTAGAATCCAATAATTATATGATCTTTTCAGTGATGTTGTAACCATGTTTAACACTGTTTCATATTCTAACTGTAAGTTTTCATTTAAAAACCAACATCTTTTTTTGGTAAAAATTATTTTAGAAATAATTTGAAGACAATTTTTAAAAGAAAACATTTAACTCATTAGTGACAATTTTCGATACTTTTCACTTCTAATTTCCCACCTTTAGGGGGGGGGCTTCAGCCCCCATAGCCCCCTCCGTGGGTGCGCCTATGCATTCATGTATACAAAAATCCTTTCATATTCTTGACTGCGAAGGTATTTATATATAGATATATATATATATATATATATATTATTTATATATTAGTAGCTGTATGTGCCCAAAACAACTTCAATGCATATCATGCAATTTCTCATGAGTGCAAAGGCCCAAAAATTTGTATTTGCCCAGGGCCCAATATTAATATTGTGATGATCGGACCCTAGTTTCGGGGGGGGGGTTGAATTTATGAAATAGCCGTAACGTTGAAAATTTTGATACACACAGCTCAAGGAATACAATCACTGGAAACTGTCAGTGAAGGAAGTGAGCAGAGCGCAGAACAAAATGTTGCCATTCACGGAAACTAAATAGACCTAGCTCGGAGAAAAAAAAAAAAGACATTGAGTTTATTTGAAGGTGAAAAGTAAGAGATGTGCGAGAATCAAAACAGAGAAGAGCTACATTATTACGTGGGATTAACACCGGAGAAAAATATTTTCAGCAGCATTGGAGAGACATTTCAGCAGCATTGTGAGGAACAGGAGACAAAAAAGTCAACTTTCTGAGTTCTTTGATAATCTTGTAATTAATGTCGAAAGGCGAAGAGGGATTTCTCGTCAAATCTGATACAGAACATTTGATTCACACTACACATATAACAAGATTTCCTATTTTAAGGCTGGGGCTTAATTGGAAAAACTTTTGCTCAATACATATGTATGTATTGTGGAGTAAAAGTACAAAATAATTCTAAAGAGTAAGTATAATTAAATAAATAGTTATATACAAAGTAATTTTAAGTTGCACCGCTGTTAAAGAGCATCTCTTATTATAAGGAGAAAGGTGATGACCTCATAATCTTGAAATATGCATCCAAAAATAAAAAATGTGAATTTCATGTGAATTTTTTTATAAGTAATATTTCTGGCTCAGACAATGTAGATTGTAAATTCCTTTAAGAGACAGGGATTAATTATGGAACAGGAGATACAGGCTTGTGATTAAGAGGTATAATTTGCACACTTGATTTTTTAAATATTATAAATTACGACAAGTGAAAGAGTATTGATCTTATAAAAAGTCGAAACTTATCTAAAATTTCGCAATTTTAAAGAAATTAATCTTAACTCTATAATTCCATTATTTAGCTTCATCTTGGTATTTAGCAGAAATAGTAGACACAATCATTCCTTTCCCACAAATTTATTTTCAGTCACGGACAAAAACAAAAAAAATATTGCTCATATGAAAAATCCTAAGAAAGCAAATGGCGGTTACGACCTCTAGGGACCTGGGCCCAAAGCAAACGCTGAAACTGAAGAGTTCTTTATCACACTCGAACATTATTTTCATGTACATTACAAATCAATATAGCTTTAACCCTTTGAGGCGCAACCCTTTCCCAATGCTGAAAAGAGGGCAGCCGTTGCCATCGCTCGACTTAACTATCAGCAAGATGGCGGACGATCGAAACGTTCGTTGCGTACCTTAGATCTAGAGACCCTTTTTTGACAACAGACTGTGTTCGATCGTCCGCCATCTTGCTGGTATTTAAGTCGTGCCATGGCAACGGCTGCCCTTTTTTTCAGCATTGGACAGTCTATCCAACTGTTCTCGCATTCTTCCATTTTTCAGCAGATGTCAGTGCTGTTAAAAATAATCATGACCATTTTTTTTACCGAGAAATGACGTGCTAAAAAGTAAAGGATTCTCGTGGAGTTATGCCACCCGCAACTCTTTTTATAGAAATCAAATCTATTCTTCGTGACTGGCAACAGTCAAAACGTCAGAGTGTGGTGTTCCCTGAGGGGGAATACTACGCGTTAAAGAGTTAACGGCTAATAATAGCACCGTTCAGTAACGGAATTAATATAACAAAATTTGACAAAAATAAGTAAAATGAATAAATAAATAAAAATAATAATAATAAAAAAAAATCCATCAAAGTAACGTAAATGTATTTATTTTCCCCATAGATTGATTACTTCTCTACGTGTATCAAGGGGCAAATCAAAAACCCAACAAATCAACTTTGAATGCACAACACATAATCGCAAATACCTTATTTATTTATATTAAAATTACCAGAAGACATTAATGCACGTAAAAGGAAACTATCACTTTAAAAGACTCATTGCTATTCAAGGGACACATACTTTTTACGCAGGACCGGGAGTTATGTTAATTTGGCACGCTTCAAATTAAGCCAGGAGGACGAAAATGGCGCTAATATGAGAGATTACTTTTGTCTTTCGGGCAGACGGATTCTGTTAACTTTCCAAAGAGAGGGAGATGAGCTCGAAAACACCGAAGTGACAAGGAGTGAGAGAAAAGAATAATAATAATTAAAAAAAAAAAGCAAACGAAAAAGTGGGCAATTTGAATTCAGCAATTATCATTTCACCAAGGCCGCTTTTCATTCGATTAATACCTTGTGTCGCTGCATGCGTTTTAATAGCCATGTTTAATTGCTTTCCAATTGGAGAGAAAGAATAATTTAATTGCTCCACGTCACAGACTGTGAATGACCAGTTAGTTATCTTTCACGATCCATGTTACTCCGGTAAAATGATTTCAATGTCATTCCAAGGAGAGAATTGCTGAAATAAATTGTGTATGGAGACAATAAATAAATGAAATTAAAATAATGATTTTCACATGCCGTTATTCTTTATTAAGTTATAAAAGCATTTTGACGAATGTAGAATTGTGAGAGTATATTAATGTTTTATTAAATTAAATCACTGAAATTTTAAGACTATTTATGGACAAACGCTGGACGGGAACAAGTCATTTTATTCGGAAATATTGCACATCAAAAATGCCAGACTTTGTTTTTTTTAATTTAAGTACTAAGAACTTAATCAAGCTATTAAGCATGGTTATTAAGGTACGTAACTAAAAATTCGAAGCTGCACAAATCTCGCTTGAAATCAATTTCTCTAAGGAGGACAGTGGTTAAAAAAAATGGAGGAGGGGCAGCAGTAATAAAAAAAAACTACTCTGCTATTTCAACAAATGTCATAGCCAGCTACAAGAGTGGGCAATGTACACTGATGCCCAGAGCGAAAATTCTCAAAGACTTTAAAATGAAAAATGAGGTAAATTTTTGTCTTTTATTCAGATCAGATAAGGTTACAATTAAATTTTCAAGATCATGTTTAAATCAAATTGAAGTTTTTTTTTTTTTTAATATGAAAGGTGAATCCCATTAAAAGAAGGGGGGTGGGTGGGCTTAGGACCTTCAGTGTCTTAAATACAGCACCGACTCATCAAAATAAAAGAAAGTCAATGCTTTTAACAGAACTTTACGAATAGTTTCGAATGGTTTAAAATCCATCGTAAGGCTGCTTCCGAAAATCACCCAAACCCAATCCACGTTGCACCCTACAATTATATGCCCCGGAATTAAATCCGGCCGGTTATTTAACGTAAAATTTAATGAATTAGAAACTTCGCGAAAATGAATCCAACCAAAGGGGGCTTTTCCCAGAGTGGTATCTTTGAAAATGATAAGACCCCATATGGAAGTCTTCACATACGAGTGTAACAAGCACTGCCCGCCAAACAGCAGTATCGAACAAACCTGGAACTGTTGATTTAACATACCGCAACGCACAGATTTATATATGTGTGTGTGTGTGTGTGTGCTTGGAAAGAGAGCAGCGGATGTAAACGGGGGCCTTCTAGAAACATCCGTACTACAAACAAACATGCATCACCTGGTCACTATAAAATAAGCCTAACGTTCCGGGATTTCCATATATGTATCATCGGATTCAATCTGTGGAAACGGCACACCGCACACCGAAGGCCTAAACTACAAGGAATCGATATCGAGTCGCCCTTATTACACTCACAGAAGCATCATCGGGGGGGTTAGAACGCGGGTACCAGCCCATATGGTTCAGGGAAGGCGCCGTGCCCGCGCTATTTAAAGCCTTAGCGCGCGCACTTTCATTAACCGCAGACATTAATTATTAGGCGGCTGCCAGTGTGTGCAAGTCAAACTCTCTGTTCTCGCCGCCTCCCCCTCCCCCCCCCCCCAAGCTGCTGTCACACGTGAATTTCTGAAGAAGTGGTCTTTGAAAAGGGGGGGTTTCAGATTTGAGAGCGGCATTTAGTACTACTAGCCCAGTGGTAACAAATTACCAGAAACGGAAACGATGAGCGATTTTGAGTTTTTTTTTTTTGCTGCTTATTAATTTGATATTTTTGAGGACTGATTTTTTTTTTCCTAGTTCAACAGAAGCAATACGGCAGCGTTGGATTGTTTGTACTATTTAAATGCACATTATTATTTAATATAATTTAAATTAAAAAAAAAAGGGGAAATTTTGCATCGTCATTTTTATTCAATTTCTGTATTTTGGAAAGCGGGATGCTTTACTTTTAAGGGGGGGGGGAGAAAATGATCCGAGTTTATTATTCAATACCTAGTACTTGAAAGGTCTGAATTTAAACTAAAATAAGGCATTTTTAATATCAACATTCTACTAATGTTGAAAATAAACGATGAAAAATTAAAAGCTATGGAACACTTTCGAGTGGGCTAACTAAAATTAATTGAAAATCTAAACCCGATAAAAGCAATGAATTTAATTTTTATTTCTAAGGTCCCCCCCCATGGGACGTCGACAGAATATTTCCCGGGGGGGAGGAGGGGGCAAAGACTACTTCAACATATGGTTACCATGTTGGAAAGAACAAAAAAAAAAAAAAAAAAAAGCAAGGAAAAACACTGCATACAGAAATCCAGGAGGAGGGGATAGCCCCCCCTTGCCCTATGCTGCCGGCGCCCATGCCCCCCCCCATGGAAAACAAAGTTTTAAATGTAGAAACGCAGCACTGTTGAACCATGGATAAGCTTATTCAAATAAATAAGGTTCTCGATCATGTGACAACAAAAGAAAGCAAAGCCATCAGCGACAACACCACCAAGTTTCATATTTAAGTGTCGAAATATCCTATTTTAACACTCAAAAGGTATCACAAATTTTTTTTTCCCTTTTTGACTGTCAGAAATGATCGAATAGAGGCACCCATGGGAATGAAGCCAAAGAAAATCGCACATACCTACCAAGTTTTTGTGGGATACAGATACGCACTATGGTATGTTCAACAACACTGGTTTGATGCAAGGTTCATTTTCCTTTGCGTGTGGTATTAAATCGGGCGTTGTAAAATACACTTTCTATTAATGATTTGACCATTGGCGTAACTGAATGACCACTGAGGGGAAGGAGGAAAGAGAAAAAAATATCTAAGGGAGACTTATCCTCCTTAAAAGGGTTAGATTTTCCATTGGAAGAAACTAAAGACCGAGATAAATACAGCATACCTGGCAACATCTAGTGAAGAAAATCCAGTAGATTTATGTGGTGTCACAATTTAAAGTCATAATTACGTATCTGTACCGCAAAACACATTTCAAAATTTTTTCACATACTAAATTCCCTCATCTATTCTATGTATCATTTTCTAATACAAGTTGACATGGCACACAGTTATGGTTTTTAAAATGAAGTTCGCTTTTAATAACAACTTATGCATGAAATTTTAATTTGACATACGATCATGACGTTTTAATAATAGAATTTGTAAAGCGCTCAAAAATAAAAGAATTCTTTTAACGTGAAATAAATAAAATTTCAATGTTTCTTTAGGGTCACAAAGGTTTTCTTCTTAAATGCTCGGAAATCTACAAAATATCTGCTGTTTAAAAAAAAAAAAAAGTAGTAAAACTTTGGGGCTTTGAACTCACAAATGTTACAATTAAAGGATTTGCCATCTAACTGTGGAATTTCCAAGAACCCGTCACAAATGAGTCATCCACATACTAAGCACTTATTATTGGACCAAAATACCATGGTATAGGGGTCCACATTGAATGAATAGACCCTGATAGTGGTAATATTTCAGAACTGGGCAGGAAATAAATTGGTCGACCATTAAAGCTCCAAAACGTCAGAAAACCAAGAGATTTTAAGGTAAAATCGCGAGACCAGGAGAAACCTCCAAAATCTAGCAGTCTCCTGAAAAATCCAGTAGAGTTGTAAGTTACGATATAGGGTGCTGAAATTTGCCCCTACAACTGTGCAAACTCTAACCAACGAGGGTGAACAACGACTAGGGGAGAAGTATCATTATTCTTATTTAAACCTCCATACTTTTTCATGATTCTTTTCTTCCCCCCCCCCCCTCCCAGGATGACACCCCCCCCCCCCTCGCACACAGGTTTCGAACATTGTCTTTCATCGGGTTTCTGCATTGCACACACAATACGCTCTAGCCGCATGCGACCCCCAGAGTTTTAATAACTTCGCTGGTGGTACACACAATCATAACAACCGAGATTCAGAGACGCGTGTGCAAAACATGTCGCACGACAGATGCCGGAGTTTGTTGCGGCTCGGAAAACACGAAACCCAGCCCCCCTTCCTCCCCGGAATACTTTCATTAATTATTTCCTAAATGCTACTTGGCGAGTGTGCTGTGTATGTGTGTGTGTGACTCACTCTTTCCCCCCCCCCCCCTCTCACACTCGCTCCCTCCCCAAAAGAGCCTAATTGTCATTAAACAAAGTGTTGAAGAAGCAATCGGGCAGAGAATTAAAGAGTGTAGTAGCCTTGCAGCTCGCGGACGATTTATAATTCCCCTCCGGTGGCAACGTATTCAGAATGGTTCGATGAGCATCGGATAGGGTTGTCCAAAAAGAACTGTCAAATCCCGGTGAACGCCTGAATCTCATCTCGTCTGCCGAAGGACAGGAGCCGGATTCAGGCAAAAAAAAAAGAGGGTGTATAACAGGGTTTCTACAGATTTTACAGTTTTTGTGCATCCCTGACTTTTCCCTGACATCTATCACGCTCTTCCCGACTTTTTATCTAGCGTGCTTTCCCAAATTTTGCATTCCTATTTTTAATATTACATCCTTTAATTAATAACTTTTTTTTATATATATTTTGCCCCTTTTTTTTACAAATAATAATAATAATCTGTTTTCGTTCATTAGAAAGTTTCATCTGCTTGAATTATTCTGCAATATTTCCAAAATACTATACATACAAGCAACGTGCCCCCCCCCCCCCAAAAAAAAAAGGTTATGAGCCGAATGAACCCTCCGACCCCCTCGCAAAAGGGCTAAAGTATTAAGTTGTTTTTAATACTGAATAAATTCAGGCCATTGACTACCAAAAGGAAGGTTTACTTGTCCCACTGGTAAAAAATTTGTTACGAAAGGAGCTACTTCGCTTCTGTGTTTTTTGGATAGTGAGAGTGGCTGTTAAGTGCATATCCCAAGTTACGAATGGACATTTTATAAATAATTATATCCCTGAGGCAGTGGCGTGGGCTAAGCATGGTGCCACGTGGTGAGTACAAATCAGGTGACAACCCCCCGCTCTCCTGACCCAGTCACAACCCCGTTCTGGTTCCTTGCGCACCCTTTACCAAAGATTCATTCAGAAGCCCACACAAAAAATTCATAAAGTCCATACATTTAACATTTTTAATCCCCTTATGTCCGAAAAGACCCCCCCCCCCCTAAAGGAAGTCTTAAGTACGCCACTGGATGGATCTACTGTCTCCTCTCCCGGACAGAAAAAAAAAACAGCTCTTTTCTAGTGACAACCCTGTTTAAAAGCAGAACGAAATATGGATGAAATGACAACCCGTAAGTTGAGAATAACAACAAACTACATTCATATTTTGTGGTGAAAGGGGGGAAAAAAATTGAAAGTTTTTAAACTAAAAAAAGGCAATTCAGACGAAATAATGCTATCTTCTACAGCTGCATAATACGTGTCTACATTTATGATCGCTTTTTTGACGACAGCTGGCTGTGCCTGTGCACAGCCAGCTATCGTCAAAAGAGGGTCTCTAGATCTGTGGCACGCGATGAACGTTTTGATCGTCCGCCCTCTTGCTGGTCGTTAAGTCGAGCGATGGCAACGGCTGCCCTTTCTTTCAGCACTGGGAAAGGGTTGCGCCTCAAAGAGTTTAATATTTATTCATATATATTAACCCTTTAGGGCGCAACCCTTTCCCAATGCTGAAAAAAAGGGCAGCCGATGCCATCGCTCGACTTAACGACCAGCAAGAGGGCGGACGATCGAAACGTTCATCGCGTGCCACAGATCTAGAGACCCCTTTTTTGACGACAGCTGGCTGTGCTCGCGCACAGCCAGCTGCGTCAAAAAAGGGTCTCTAGATCTGTGGCACGCGATGAACGTTTCGATCGTCCGCCATCTTGCTGGTCGTTAAGTCGAGCGATGGCAACGGCTGCCCTTTTTTCAGCATTGGGCAATCTATCCAGCTGTTCTCGCGTCCTTCCATTTTTCAGCAGATGCCAGTGCTGTTAAAAAGAATCGTGACCATTTTTTTCACGGGATTCTCATGGAGCTATGTCGCCCGCAACTATTTTTATAGAAATCCAATCTATTCTTCGTGACTGGCAACTATCAAAACGTCAGAGTTGGGTGATCCCAGAGCGGGAACACTGCGCCTCAAAGGGTTAAATCCTCGACACAACAAGCTTCACCGAAACGCCCTTCAAAAGAGATAACGGATACATACATTTCGATGAGATACATTTTTTTATTATTTTTAAAAAAATGTAACTTCACACCTTAAAACAATAATCACAAAGTTAACACATGCCGTCGACACCTACCCAAACTTTCTGTTATTCTTGGTGAGTTGTGCAGCCGAAAAAAAAAACAAAGCAAAGCCATCGGAAGGGGGTCGTGTGTGTGTGGCTGGTTCGAAATCATCGCCAGAGCCTCCTGGAGGAGATCGTGGGAGGCAGCCAGAGGTTAAGAATACACATCTCTCTCTCTCTCTCTCTCTCTCATCGCTTCCTTTTGTTGCAAAGTTACCTGCATGCAGACGAACTAGATCACGGTCTTGTTTCTTTTGTGGAGGAGTCCTTAAGAGAATGACCGTATCCTCTACGGACAACACACGCACGTTTCCGAGTAAGGACTTGTGCGGTGAGAGAGCTCGGATTCATTGCGCAATACGGCTCGTGCCTTAGCCTGGACTTCACACCAGCTGCGACAATGAGCGTGAAAGCGGCTTGCACTCTAGTTTGTGCTTTCACTCAAAAATTGAGAAAACAGCCAGCTCCAGACTTTTGTTTGAAATAAATGCGTTCACGGGACGCTATGAGCATTCGCAAATTCTCCCGTTAACCATATCCCTATTGACCTCTGACGTTAACCCTTTGAGGTGCAACCCTTTGCCAATGCTGAAAAAAGGGCAGCCGGCACAGCCAGCTGCGTAAAAAAAAAAAAAAAAGGGTCTCTAGATCTATGTCACGCGGTGAACGTTTCGATCGTCCGCCCTCTTGCTGGTCGTTAAGTCGAGCGATGGCATCGGCTGCCCTTTTTTTCAGCATTGGGCAATCTGTCCAGCTGTTCTCGCATTCTTCCATTTTTCAGAAGATGTCAGTGCTGTTAAAAAGAATCGTGACCATTTTTTTACGGGAAAGGACGTGCTAAAATGTAAAGGATTCTCGTGGAGCTATGTCGCTCGCCAGTATTTTAATAGAAATTTAATCTATTCTTCGTGACTGGCAACAGTCAAAACGTCAGAGTTGGGTGTTCCCAGAGCGGGAACACTGCGCGTTACAGGTTAATAGGTGATAGTCTTCTAAGCTAGTGTTTCTGCAGGCCTCTCATATGGCAGTACAACCATTCAAAAGTTAAGTTTCAATGCATAATGCTAATGTGTGTAAAAATAAATAGATTGAAAAATTATTGATTCTAATGCTCTCAATTTAAATAAGTATTAATATCAAGTAGGTTATTCCAATTCTAATATACCATAAACGTGCTTTAAGGATTTCATATCGCATTTTTTTAAATAGCATATTAACCTTTTAAACTTTTTAAAGTCAAAAGCTCCACTTCGAGTGTTAAAAGTAAAAAACATGTACGTGTGTGTGTGCCACATTTATACCGATAGTTTGACAGATGTTTGAAATGTGATCAAACAGACAAAAAGGGCAAAACTACTCGAAGAAAACCGAAATAAGGATTCCTTCTGACATGGAGATAAATGTAAATAAATATATGCAGAGACAAGTTAAAATGCAACGTCTTAATTTTATGTTAGGAGTGTTTTGACATAAAGACTGTGAGGAGTATTCCATTAAAAAATTAATAAAATAGTGTTGCGTATGTGTACTTAGAAAGATAATTCTCAGTGAAGAATTTTTCTAAATTCATGCAGCATGCAGAGCGAAACTATCATCTGTTTTCTACAGTACATAAAGACGACCACTATAGCTAGTCAAACAAACAAACAAAAAATAAATAAAATAAAATCGATGTATAACTTCCCTTCATTTCAAAATCAAAAAAGAGAGGGCACCACCAAAATGATGGGGGATATTTTCAAAGGGAAAGGGCTGAAACCAAACGGGGTGGAACTCTCGAAATCGAAGAGGTGTCTCTTGCATTGGAGGGGAAGAGGGAGGGGGGCGCTTCATTCGGGCTTTCAAACAATATAGTACTAAATGCAGAAAAAGTACGCCATGGATTTTGGAAACAAATATATATATATTCTAGAGTGCAAGGGGATGCTCGGGCATCCATACTTATCTACAGGAGAACAATTGATTTAAAAAAAAATCAAAATCGAGTAAGGTTCTCAGAAAAGCTCTGGCCTATCTTGGGATGCAGGTGAATAGAAGAATATTTACTCCACTAAAAGGGGGGGGGGGTAGAAACTCTAAAGGGCTAATTGTACATAGCGATAGTAAAATTAAGTAAAATATTTTCAGCCAAATAGAATAAACTTTTAATCAAGGAAGTTTAGAAGTTATAAAACAAGAAGGTCTTGTCTTGGGACTTAGTAAAGAAAGTAATTGAAAGAGTAATTGAATGCGGTTAAAAAAAAAGAAAGAAAGAAAGAAAATCATAAAAATATTACATAATGTACGAGCATACATAAAAATTTGTATGTTAGTATTATTTTCTATAAAAACTGTAATGTTTTCAAAAGTCTGATTTGTTTAACACTACGTAACTTGCTCGTCCGCTTAAACTCCTAATTGAAAGAGTAATTGAATGCGGTTAAAAAAAAAAAAAAAAAAAAGAAAGAAAGAAAGAAAATCATAAAAATATTACATAATGTACGAGCATACATAAAAATTTGTATGTTAGTATTATTTTCTTTTAAAACTGTAATGTTTTCAAAAGTCTGATTTGTTTAACACTACGTAACTTGCTCGTCCGCTTAAACTCCTACATGGGTTAAACTGATCTCCTACATTGCATATTTTTTATTTTAATGTCTAAGATGATGAGTTAAGGCGAATAAAAACATTATATGTAGAAGAATTTAAAAATCAACACAAAAACCCATGCAGTACATTTATTATGCTATTGCACATAACAACAAATTACAACTAGAAGTAACCATGCGAGATGTGTTAAAATGCTTCACCATTTTAAAACAATTTCTGGACTTGACTATTTGCTATGAAATATTTTTTTCGAGATATATCCACTATCATGATTTATTGATAAAAACTAGAATACAGTTAGACGTCAAATAACAGTCTCTTTATTAAAAAATAAAATAAAAGCCTACAAAGAACGAAATTAAATTCTCGAGTGCAAGAATTTTTTCAAGGGAGCTAACGCCCCTTTCTAGAAATATCCAAACACCCCACTCATACGCCAATGTTGCAATGATAATTTGATAAACTGTATAAATAAGGCCGTTTTTAAGGGTGACCTACTCGTCGACTTTAGTGCAGTCATTTATTAATATTTATAAATAAATTTCAAGCTGTTGCAAATACTACTTCAGAATTTATACAAATATTAAACGCTGATTAAAAAAAAAGGTAGGTGAATTCAGTTTTAACTTTTAATATATTATATGAAATTTAATTGCATTTATAAATATTTTAGAATTTAAACTCCTAATTAAAATTAGCATTTATAATCATTGCCATAGAAGGAAATTTCAATGAGTTAAGGTGATTAAATTAAAACTAATCGCAGAGTACAAAAAAATCATGCAAGAAAATTGACACTAAAATACTACTCCTAAACTACAAGATGCACCTAACATACAAAAGGCGTGTAAGCTGTCAACACAAAGATGCAAGTCAAGTTTTTGTGATAGGGTGAGGCAATTTCGCCGTACACTCCAGCGTTTAATACAGGGAAGACGATTATACAGTAAGAGCGAGCACGACAACCCATGTGCAAGGGCAGGTGTTTTTGCGCAGCTAAATAACAATTCCTCCCTTCCCCTCCACACACACACATTTCTCTCCTTTCTTACAGTTCTGTCCTGAATACAGAAGTGAAGCATGAGAAAAATAAATATTAACAGCTTGGCAAGAGCAGAACTGTACCCCCTCCCCCTCTCTACACATACAATGTAAACAATAAATTCGTATACTGTAAGGATACGTTTATCCAGATTGAAATATACAAATTGTAATTTGGAAAAATTAAATTTTGTACAAGAGATTTAAAAACATGAAGAAAATTGGGTGTTAATGTTTCAAGAAACCTCCCGATAAATCTAAAAACGGATTTAGAAATAAAATAAAATCGAGAAAACTAAGCATATTTGATCAAATTGGTTTGATGAAAAACTTCAACGTAAAAAATAAATAAATGAATAAAGCATTTGAGAGTACAGGACGAACTTAATTTGGAGATAGGAGATTTTCACTACTTTAAAGGAAGAATATTTAGTAAGGAAAATTGGCGTCAATCTGGCATGTAAACTCGGAGAAAATGTCAAAGTAATGTCAGTGATATAGAAAATATTCACTGAATAAGCTATCTTTGAGCTACACAGTTCTCTGAAGACGAATGTATGCAAAGATGAGATTAACAGCGATTCAATTAGCTTCTACGGTTAGTTCAGACACAAAAATTGCTCAATACTTGATTCAATGTGTGCAATGCAATATACATGATGTCACTTAATGGAGCATCACGAATAATTCATTAAGTAAGGAAAATATATTCTTAGTAAGTTTTTGAACAGTTAACATTTTAATATGCTTCTTATATTGGTAATTAAAAATAAATAAGTCTTTTTTTTTAAAGGCGAGGGATGGCTTTTATCTTTTTTTAATTTTCACAAATAAATGAAAATTTTTGTTTTAACAAATGCATATTCAATAATATTTGCGAATTACAGTTCATGGCAGAATAGAATATGGACATAAGCACCAAGATTTTCCGATATTTATCATTAATAATTAATATAGTTTTCATAAAACGTTTAAGAGGGAGCAGGGAGGATTTTCAAAATTTAATTGCTTCCACTCCTTTGGAGAATAAAAATACGAACAGGCTTACAATGCTTAGCGTAAATGATGATGCAAATCTATCGACACAAGTGACAATTTTTCATTCTATTTAATAATTCATAACTTTAATGGGGCAGTTATTGAATTATATGTGAGCATTTCAAAATAAAATTTATGTTAAGATGTTTTGACACATAATTTTTTAAAAGTTTACCCCTCATTTTAATCTTTTTTTAAAGATCTAACGTAAATTAGAAACATTAAAGAATGAAATGTTTCAAACTGAATTCAAATTTAATAAACATTACAAATAATAATCAAAATAATTAGTATGGATTAATGCATGTAAGAATATGATGTTGATAACATCATGGACTTTGATATAAAAGAAATATAATTAATTTATATTTTTGAATTATATGTGAGCATTATATACATTATTGATTATATGCATTTGTATATAATTGAATTATATTATATTTTTGAATTATATGTGAGCATTATATATATTATTGATTATATCCATTTGTATATAATTGAATTATATGTGAGCATTTCAAAATAATTTATGTTAAGATGTTTTGACACATTATTTTTTTTTTAAGTTTACCCCTCATTTTAATCTTTTTTTAAAGATCTAACGTAAATTAGAAACATTAAAGAATGAAATGTTTCAAACTGAATAATAATAATTAAAAAGAAAATTAACACAAAAAAAACGAAATTAAAATTTAATAAACAATACAAATAATAATCAAAATAATTAGTATGGATTAATGCATTTTAAGAATATGACGTTGATAACATCATGGACTTTGATATAAAAAAAAATATAATTAATCTGCCTAGGTTAAAAGCGATGGTTGGAATTCACATATTAAGAGAAGACCAAAAAATGGAAGAGAAAAAAGAATCGAGTTTCCCAATTTTCCCCTAAAAGCTGGGGTCGGGGAGTTCAAGGGGGCGGAAGAGGGGTGTGGGGGTGTGGAAGGAGAGAAAGTGAACCTGTGACAACTGACCTCTTTCACCCACCACAAATCCAAGCGGGGTGGAGAATTAAAAAAAAAAAAGTCCAGGAAAGGTAAACACACAAAACGTTTTCGAGCGTACTGACCTGTTGAAAGTGGGCAGTGGTGCGACAGTGTCCGATGTTGACAGAGAGCGGGCCGGCGTAGTCCTGTTAGCAGACGACCAATTTCATGAGAGCAGCAGCGGTCCATCGCTCGTCATCACATATCGTTCTTTATTTATTTATTTATTTTTAAATCCCCCGGACATGAGCAGACGATAAAAGAAAAACAACGAACACTTGTTCTTTTCCACAGGCAAATTCACAGTTTCGGATGCCCCAACATAAACACAAACTTTCTTTTCTTTTCTTTATTTTATTTTTTTTTTTTTTTTGCATACGAAAAAAATTCCACAACACCCTTCGTGATCTACATGGACAACCGGACTGCAGCCGTGAAACAACGGAGTTACTGCCGAACGGGGTTTTTTTTTTTGTTTTTTGTAATTAATTCTCACGCGAGCCAATGAGAGCGGGGCGCTCTCGGTGTCTGCCTTTTTATTGGTTACAATTACTTCGGGAGAGAGGAGATGAGAAGGGTGTGTGGAGAGAGAGAGAGAGATGGGGGTGGACCGGCGAAATGCTAGGAGTCGGAGGAGGGGGATCCGAATCAAACGATCCGATGGAGCTATTACGCCATCTCTCGGCGATTACCGTTATTACAACCACTTCGACACCTACTGTTGGCGCGGTGGCGAATAGTGTCGGCGACTAGGATACATCGCCAAAGCCAGCCGGAAGAGAGTGAGGGGGGCGATGGCAGCGTTTTGCTGTGCAGGATAACATTAACTATAGTGCACATTTCAGAGCTGGGCTCAAGCAGGGCCTGATTACTGAAAAGGCTCGGGAAGCTTGAGCTTCCCCTCAGAATTTGAAGGGGGCCCGAAAATGACTGAAAAACTGCCATAAAAATTCAAAATTTTATATTTAAATGATCTTTTTAAGTTATTGTAAACATTTTTAATGAAGGGAAGTGGTGCTTTTCAGAAGCCTTGATACTTCATGTCGCAAAATTTCTAAATGGGTTGTTTGCAATGTCTTTGCCTGGGACATCTGCTGTAGTTGAGTATTTTTCTATTATGGGGAATATTTGGCCGGCAGAAAGAGGGTAGACTTTTAATATGTAATGTTAAACATCTTCTAAATGTCAAAATTAATTCTCAACTTCTGTGTTGTGATTTTTATGATGTCATCAAAACAAACAAAAAATTCCTGAAAAAAGCCATGTCTAATGAGAAATAGGACTAAATAAAGTTTAATGTTCCAGTAAGGTAATGTTTTTAGTTATTTGTTAATGTTTAAAGTAATTTAAAAAATACTGTAAAATCTCGTTACAATGAACAAACTATTATGAAGATTAATGAATAAAATATTTTTATCAAAAGAAAATTTCAAATTAATGAATAAAACGCTTTTATCAAAGGAAATGATTAGAACTAATTAAATCAACGAAATTTCTTTTTTATGAAAGAAAATCATTAAAACTTTACTTTTCCAAAACAAAAAAGGGATGGGGGCCCCGAAATGAGACTGAGCTTCCCACCACTTCAGAGTTTAATCGGGCCCTGGGCTCAAGGGCGGCTCTAGCGAGTGGGCCATGCCCCCCCCCTGAACTTTGATTTCACATGCTCCGGAACGATTTCATGCGTTCAATTTGTGTTTTGAACAATTCATAGACCTACCTCTAAAATAAACCCAACAGCCTCCCTCCGAAAGGCCACCCTTGCCTGCAAAGCCTGATCATAGGTGGTCGGGCCCCGGGGCAAGAGGTTATTCTGGGGCCCCTGCACTATCACGAGCATTTTAACTCATTTTGGTTTGGTGTTGCATTTTTCCCCACATAAAAATAAAACACTTTTAAAGAATACTAAAATTGAATTTAAAATTACCTATTTATTTATACTTATTAAGAACAAGACTATGTATTTAAAAGTGATTTTAATATTTTTTTAGTCCGTTTGTATTATGAGCGCATGGGTGCGCTCATTCAAGGAATGGCAATGACGAGGCACGGGAGCCAAGTTTCTCACTCCAAAACTCTTGATACACCAAAAAGTTCGAAATTTCCTTTCCTTCATCATGTAATAAAAAAGGTTGAGTCATGAATATTTTGTGATAAGCATATATAGGGTCATACTATAACGTTTTCAAAAACTCCTAACTTCTTGTTTATGGATCCATGAGTCTTAAAGACCATTGAATTAGAAGAACAGAAAATAAAGCTCTAAGTCTCTTTATTGTTAAAAATGATGCTATAAATATTACAAAGGAAATTGAGTTGCAAAAAAGTTATTATTGCAGTATATATGAATAGGTAATAAATCACGATAACAATAAATCGGGAGATTTGGGGGGGGGCCTTATTTTTCCGAGGCCCCGAGATATTGCCCGTGTGATAATCAGGCTCTGCTTGCCTGGGCTCAACCAAGGAATGTTCCTGAAACTACTAGTTAACTATTCTTGAAATTTTGGGCAGAACATTTCATGGGGCTTAAATAATTTTATTGTTGTTGGTAGAACGGATGTTTACTAGCGCGAAGATGAAAAAGCGTTTCGTCACCAGCAAAGAACTCCATCCCGTATACGGTTAGCAAGCGATTAGCACATTGACCACCTCGTAGAAACCAAGAAAGGGAGGACACTCTACTCTACATTTAATCTTATGTGTGTTTTTTTTTTACAAAGTTTTTATTTATTTTATCGTTTAACACCAGTACTTTGAGTATTTTTTTTCCCGAAGAGTATGCCTGTCTGTGATCTTTCTTATAATATTTTTATTTAAACCATTTGTTCCTAAATAAGGCCATTTTCTCTTTCCCATTGTTGATTCCAGATACGAAAATAAATAACCTGAATCAAAAATAAATAATACTTTTTAATAAGCTTTGTTTCTTTTTTTTTTTCTTACGTTCTAAATTTTTTTTTAAACATAAGCTGAAATTTCTAGCAGCAAATTGAATGGATGGTCAAGTTTAATTACATGAATCTTACGCTTCTTAAAAATGCCGCCCCCTAAAAAAAAAAAAAAAAAAAAAAAAAGTAATATGTTTAAAAACAATTTGGATGTGTATATGCATGCATATATATATCTGGAGGAATTTAAAAAAAAAACAAAAAACGGGGTTCCTATATTGTGATTATTCTGTCCTAAACATTATTTTTTAATTTTTTTTCTTATTTACTAGATTAATCTTCTGTCATACAATAACTTATTATACATACTTTGTCAATAATAATAATCATTACATTTTTTAAACAATATTTTATATTTAATTTTGCTATACTATTTATTTTATTCAATCATTTTAATTTATTATTATTCAATACATATTTATTATATTAATATACCTGGATATTCTTAAAATTTAATAATATTACCTTTTAGAATTTGGCAACTCCTATGCTTTCTTCTTTCCACTTTTACACTTTTATTTAGTGGCAACACCATTTTTCACTTTTTACAATTCTTAGCATTGGCAAAACATATCAATTGTTCAAATGAAATTTCCATGTGCTCAAGGTCTGGTATGTAAAATTATAATTCCTATTTCTAATTTTTGTTATCTTTTTGATTTCTTCTTTCCTTTATATAGTAGGGTAGGGCCCAGATGTGTGGAGTTAATATCTCTTCTGATATGCCACACAACCGAAACCCTACTATTTGGTTTGCTGTAAATTATAATCCACTGTTTGTGGCCCCTGACGATGGTGACAGTGGTTATAATTTCCGTTCCATTATATTATCACAATAATTCTTGCACTTTATTTGGCTTCAAAATCTGGTTTCTAATTCTTGCTCATAGCTGTTATATTTTTATGCGTGATAGGTCTTATTTGTAGTATGTTTTGTGTTTTACCTGTTAGTTTATATATATATATATATATATATATATATATATATATATATATATATATATATATATATAATTAAAAATACATAAATAAAATGGTCAGCTACGCTATGCCAACAACAGTCATGAATAGAAACATTTTTCGGCTTCACGCAAAAAAAAAAAAAGAAAAAGAAGAAAAAAAAAAACAGTCGCTAGCTAGTTTCAAAGAGTTTACCTCAGGGGAGCATATTCCCTTCTACGACTTTGGTCATCCGAGGTTAAAATTGGCCGATAGCGATCTGTTGTGCCCATGTGGGTGAAAATTGGCAACTTTCCACTTGATATGTGCATCAGATCGCTATTTGCCAGTTTTTGCAATTGACAGTAAAAGTGATAGAAGGGAAAAGTGCTGTGGTGAGATGAGATAGCAACAGTTTTAAGTTAGGTAGTAGCTATTGGGTGTTTGCATACTATATACATATTTACTATCATATTTTGTACGCCCCCTTTTCTACGTTCCAGCTTTCGCAAAACATGTAACTAGCAGTTATAGAACTCGAATTCCCCTTTTACTTTTTTTTTGGGGGGGGGAGGGGGCGAGTGCTGCACAACAAGAAAACTCCTTTGGTACATTTTTGTTTGAAGTCGTGCTTCATGCTTTTTTTTATTTATGTATGTATGTATGTATGTATGTCACAATTTTAAAAAGTGCAAGATATATGCAATTCAAATTGGCCATTCATTCAATTGTTGCTGCAAATTTCAGAGAAACTTATAATAATTTAGAATGTAAAAAATAAAATATATTAACACAAATAGTAGTTTTAATGCCCTTTATTTTTTTAGGGTAATTAATTAATTGTTTTAGTATCTATCTCCTGAGCTGCTCAGTAATTGAAGAAGTTAGTTAAAAATTTCCTAGGAAACTGAATATCCATACAAAGCAATGCTATTCGAAATAAATTCCTAGCCTAAAATCTAGCTACAAATTTCAGGAAACATATTTTCTATACGTGAATGTAAGACGAATTGCAAAAAACACCCAAAAGAAACTGGTGTTTAAAACAATAAATAGTTAAAACTTTGTAAAATAACACACATAAATGGTGCTGTCTGTGTGTGGACAACTGCTGAAGAAGAACCCAATTTTTCCGTGCGAAACACGTGTCCAGTTTGGTAAGCACCATTTATGTGTGTTATTTTACAAAGTTATAATTATTTATCGTAAGACGAATTCTTGGATCAAATTTTTGAATTTTTCAGAGACAAAGCAATTTTAAATAATTTTATACGTCACAATCAACATAATGTATCAGCTTAATAGTTTACCTCTCTAAATATCTCCCCTATTTTAATTTCTGAGTCTAAAAGGAAATTGAAAAGAAATTTCGCAATTTCCCCTTCATTTCACAACCGAGCAAATTCAGGAAATTTTGAGAGGAATATATTCAAGGTTTTATACTCATTATTACAAAGATAATTTACATTGTATTTAAAATGAAACTTAACTACGCTTTAGACATAGTTACTCTGTTATTTATGTCTATGAAAAGATACTAATCTTTATCTTTGGAAGCGATAGTATACGTAAGACAATTTGAAATTTCATTACTGCAATAATTATGTTTTTTAAAAGAGGGAAAGAAATACTAGATTAAACAGATAGTTTACTGAAGGCTTGTTTTTAGAAACCAACAGATAATTTTTTTTTTCTTTTCATTATTTTTTAATAGTATTTGGAAACTGTGATAAGAAAGTAACGTGAACTGTTTAGAAATGAGTTTGGCGTAGGGATTGTTAATAAAATAAAAAAATAAATATATATATAAC
Source organism: Cheiracanthium punctorium (assembly GCA_038373885.1). NCBI lineage: Eukaryota > Metazoa > Arthropoda > Arachnida > Araneae > Cheiracanthiidae > Cheiracanthium > Cheiracanthium punctorium. Next base: position 269,601 of record JAWZYV010014639.1, on the reverse strand, counting down.
CTCAAAGTACAGCAAAATCAGCTAATGTTAGCACTTTAAATGAACAATGCATTGTCTCTTAAAACAGTCCTTAAAAAGATTTTTTTTTTTTTTGGCCAGTTTATTATTGATCATTTAAAACGTCCCCCCCCTCCCTCCAATTATTATTATTATTATTACTTGGTAAACCTACTGAAACTAATAATACGGAATCTGACATGTATGAGTTTATTAACATAGTTGCTGGATTGGACAACATTTTCCAAAATTCGAAATAAATGAGGGGTAGGGAACTCAGCTTTCTCTCCACAAATTCCAAGTGATCTTAATCAGGGGAAAAAAAAGATATTCATAAAATTCTTGCTGTAAAATGCAACGCTCACACATCAATTTCAGGGCATTTTGAATATATCTTCAAAGATGTCAAACTTATTGGTGGATAACTACTCTCTCGTAGAAGTTTATAGAGTAAATCTACCAAACTGTGGAATTTGTATAATTCGGACTAAATGCGTACTTTACATAAAGTACTTAATCCAATTATGCAACACAAACCGATATTAATTATTAGTCGCGTTTTAAAAAAAATCTGTTTTGTATAATTTCAAAATAAATGTGTTTTATTTTTAATTTATATATATTTTTTCATTTCAAGAAAGGCAAGTCCACCATTCTGACACTTTACCTGTTTATTACGGTTTCTTATTATCCGTATTACAAGATTTCTATCATCCGGAAGATTCTGTAATTTTCGATCGGTAAAGATTCCGGATTTAAGAACTTCTACTGTAAGAATGAAACGGTCTGAACGTAAAGACATAACTTTTTTTAGGTATTATTATTTGCTAGATTGAATAAAATTAATTTCATTGCATTTTAAAACAGTTGATTTTAAAGGGTAAAGATAAAAATTACGTAAATTAATCCCCGTAAAGCCATGTCTACAAGCTGTTAATTTTTATCGAGGGATTGGGGGCGTGGAAAAATAGGCCTTCCCTGCCTCCCACCAGAAGCAGTTCTCTCTGTTGTTGCATTCTCACCTCACCTGATCCCCCCCCCCCCCCCGCTCCCCTCTCTCAGGATGGGAATCTCTCCTCTCTTCCGCTTCCTGTAAAAAAAGGAACACTACCGACATCTACTTGCGAACACCAGAACTATTGAAATTCCTCTTTTTGTAAAAACTGCTCCGTGAAGAAGAATCGTATGTGATGTTCTTGGTAAAAGGAAAAATAAATTAATTAAAATAAAATGGACCGAGTACGCTAGACTCACTATCGTCTAGACTCTAGAAGCGCGTAATCTTATAAATAAAAATGAAATTCTGTTTGTTTGTTTGTTTGTTTGTTCGTTTGTTTGTTTGTTTGTTTGTTTGTTTGTGGATTTGAGTTGTATACAAATCCACAAAAATGGACCTATCAGCCTGAAATTTTGCACAGATATGTAAAATAATATAGAATAAATCATAGTCCACTTTAAAACTTTGAAAGTCCACCCGTTCCCGGAATTTAAGAGATTTTTTATGTTCTCCACGCAAAAAGCTTTCCGTAATTGTAACCCCTGTAGTGAAAAAAAGTGTGAAATAAGGATCGTGGTTGCCATGTGTGGCGATTTTGCCGAATAAGATTTTTTTAAATTCTCAAAGTAAAAATAAAAGAATAATAATGATTTTTTTTGTTAGTTTATATTCGTAAGGTTATATTTTTTTTAATTATAATATCGTGTGCATGGGAAATCGGAGCAGGAATGAAATGTTTTATACGCAAAACAATAAGAATTGAAGATTTCCGAGGCTAATATGTTAAAATTTTTTAGTTTGGCGAAAAAATAAAATGACTCAAATGCCGAGAAAGTGAGTTCTAGCGGTTTGCACAGTTTCCAGCTTGGCGCAATTTACTGAGAGCTTAAGGAAACGGATTTTTGAAAACAAGTGCAAAGGTTTTATTAGAATACAGGGTTAAATTTTAATGATCCGTGCGAAAATAATGCAGTTATTGAGGGATTTCAAGCGATCTATCTTCAGCATTCTCGCGATTTTGAGGAGGATTCTAACGCTTGGCGCTATTTATCGTAATTTAATCGTCTGCTATTTGGGTTATGAATACACCTGCGTATAAGTTTTTGAAATTTTCATTCAGTTGGAATTGTGCATTTTTCTGAGCAGCTTTTCTGCATCTAATGTATTACATCCAGAAAAAAGGATGTTAGAAATATCAATTTTAATTTTGTTTAATCACACTCATGAATAATGATACACTTTCCAACTTAATGAAAGAAGGAACGAAAATAGGGAAGACCCATGGATTATAACTCTTTTTATATATAGCACTTTAGTGCGTATTTAAAAATATGAAAGTGTGTCAGATTTTCTATGATTCTAGCGCTTGGCTCAATTTAATGAGAGGGTATTTTTAAAAACAAGCGTAGGTTATCTTATAAATAAAAATGAAATTCTGTTTGTCAATTTGTTGATTTGGGTAGTATACAATTCCACAAAAATGGACCTGTCAGCCTGAAATTTTACACAGATGTGTAAAATAATATAGAATAAATGATAGTCCACTTTAAAACTTTGAAACTCCACTTAAAAACGTTTTCCTCCTGAATGGTTCTCTTAATTTCCGTTCCCGGAATTTAAGAGATTTTTTATGTTCTCCACGCAGAAAGCTTTACGTAATATTAACCCCTGTAGTGAAAAAAAGTGTGTGAAAAAAGCATCTTGGTTGCCATGTGTGGCGATTTTGCCGAATAAAATGTTTTAAATTCTTAAAGTAAAAATAAAAGAATAATAATGATTTTTTTTAGGTTATTTTTTTAATTATAATATCGTGTGCGCATAAGAAATGAGAGCAGGAATGAAATGTTTTATACGCAAAACAATGAGGATCGAAGATATCCGAGACTAATATGTAATTTTTTTTAGTTTGGCGAAAAATAAAATGGCTGATTGGCCGATTTTTAGAGAGTGAGTTCTAGCGGTTTGCACAGTTTTAGGCTTTTTGGCGCAATTTACTGAGAGCTTAAGGGAATAGCATTTTTGAAAACAAGTGTATAGGTTTTGTTAGAATACAGCATTAAATTTTAACTATCCGTGCAGAAATAATGCAGTTATTAGGGCATTTCAAGCGATGTAGCTTCAGAATTCTCGCCAATTGAGTACATTGATTTAACTTGGGGGAAATCCGCCAAATTTCAGAAAATTGAAATCTTCGGATTTAGTACATCGAGGTAACGATGAATAAAACATGTTATAGTTGATAATTTAAAAAATGCGGCTGTATTAAGGGATTCCACTTTTCAAATAAATGCCTGGCGGTCGAACCATTTCCCATTTTGATTGCTGCTAAGTCAATGCTTCGAATGATTCCCTGAAAAAAACTCTTGCAAAATGGCGTATACTGGCACTTTGGCGAGGCTTAGATTTGAAACTGGATTTTACTTGAGACTGGTATATACGTATAATAAGACTGGTTATAGATAAAAATGAATGTTGGTATGTGTGTAGGAGGTTGAAAAACTCCAGCACCGTTTCACTGATCACCATGAAATTTGGTTCACCTAAGTCTTTTATCATGGAGAAGGTTTTTATGCTATCCGTTTTCCTCTAACTTTTCACTAGGTGGCGCAGCAGAACGTCGAATTCTATTCCGTTTAGCCGTTTGCTATGCGAATATCGTCCAACCAATTTCGATGAAATTTGGTACACGCGAATATTTGAACACGGAGAATATTTTTCACTATCCATTTGCTGTAACTTACCGCTAAATAGCGCTGCAACGCATCAACTTCTATACCGTTCGACCGATCGGCATAAAATTTTTTATACTTACACATTTGAGAACGAAGAATATATTTTAACTGCGTTACTTTTGATGTTACTCACCACTAGATGGCACTGCAATGCATTATTATTTTAACTCGCCACTAGATGACGCTGCAGCAGGCCAAATTTTTGACCATTCAAACGGTGGCTATGAAAATCAGTATGCATGGCTATTTGAACAATGAGAATATTTTGGCGTTATCCATTTTGCTATAACTCGCCACATGACGGCGCTGTAGCAAATCATTACTTTAATTAACCACTAGATGGCCCTGCAGTGTATCACTTCTTGACTGTGCGAATGATCGCTATGAAAATAGGTATACATAGATATTTGAACACGGGGAAGAGTTTGGCACGATCCATTTTCCTATAACTTGACACTAGATGTCGCGTCAACACATGAACTTCAAGACTATTCAGCCGATCGTAATGAACATTCGTATACATCGATATCTGAATGCGAAGAATATTTTTGCCGTATCCGTTTTGCTAAAACTCGCCACTAGATTGTGCTACGCCGCATCGCCTTCTGTCCGTAAAAACGATTGCCTTGAAATTCAGTATGCATGATTATTGAACACAATATAACGCGATATCCATTTTGCTATATCTCTTTATTACAATAAATAGTAATCACAACAAATTTTAATATCAAAAAGTCCATTCATTCCCGTGCGAAGAACGGGTACTTCAGCTAGTAAGAATATATAAAGCACACTTAACGGTGTAGTTCGAAAAAAATCACGTGATTTTGGTACGTAAGTACAAATAAACTAATTATGCGAGGCACTTAAATTTTGAAACTGTCCCTTGACAAGCTGTACAACATACTGAAATAAACGATCCATCGGTATTCGCTTCAAAACTTTTAGAAAAAATTCTTAAAAATCGGACATTTTCGAAAAACGTGTTACTCTTCGAAAAATCTTCCAGCTCAGATCCATGTTTAAGAATTTTTTTCTGAAAATTTTTCAAAAGCCACAGCTTTTTCGCTTACTGCACTGTGTAAAGCAGATTATGAAGAACCCTCTGGAGTTTTTTGGAGACCATGGTAGTTTATTTCAATTTGTGTACCAAGACTTAAAACGGAGTTTCTTTTTTTTCGACATACACCCTTAACAGAAGGTAGTACAAAAACTTTAGCATCACAGGCCTCTAAAAAATGACCCAAATTAATTAAAAAAAAAGTACACTGTTTATAAATTGTACCTATACATGCTCTTTTAAACGGGTGAACCGATGTGAGCTATAAAGTCTTATATACTGTGACTAAATAAATATACGTGAATAAATACCGTGCTTACTCGCATAATAGACGCAACCCCCGTTTTCAAGCAAGCAAAAAATAAATAAATAAATCGTCAAAATATTTTCCCCGCATAAAAGTCGCAGTTGGGCCTTCATTTATGTCTATAAAAATATTACTATAAAAAGAAAAATGCCTCTTTTTGTGTGCAACTGTCTCAAAGATTATTTAATATAAGGCAGATAATCTGGAAACATTTGGCAAGTTAGTCATTTTATTGTAATACCAGTAATGCTTTGGCATTGGAATATACAGTATTACGTAGTAGATTTCCCCGCATAATAGTCGCAGCTAGACTTTCACCATGAAAAATTGGCAAAAAAAAAGTGCGACTATTAGGCGAGTAATCATCGTAAATAAATATGTAATTTGTGCTGAAACTTGAAAGTAGATAAAAATAAACAAAACGTTGCATGTTTTAGAATTCTAGCTCATAGAAACACTATTATTAAAATGTTTCTTTCTTGAATATCCGAGAAGAGCAGAGTGTAAGCATAAATTCTTGGCCCCCGATTGAAACCCGGTCCCATCGTTGCCGAGACGCAAGGGATTGGTCTTCACGCTGAGCAGGGATGGACGTTACTTCGCGATCATCAGTCTTCGAATTCAAAGACCGACCGTAAGAAAATCAATGCAGTAAGGTAGCGCAGAAGGAGAATGTCGGCTATTGTGTTTTTTTAGGTGATGAGATGGAAAAGGTTAAACCTGGGTTCAAGGAAGGGAGGGGGGGGGACTCAATACGATGCCCTCTCTTGCATTTGGAATAAAATATCGTCTGATAAGATCGGGACTTGAAATCCCTTTTTTTTGAGAATTTCTGCGTGTTGCCTCCCCCCTTCCTACTCGCCAATGCTTTTCCTGGTTACGAGCCAAACAGAAGTGCAACCGAAATTTTTTGAATCAAAACTACGCGTATATTATTTTTTGGCATAAATGACATGTCACTTTCAATAAATCAATTTAATAAATTTATTAAATCGATGAGAACTGTTTCACTCTTCTGAAATCTTATCGGCGCAAGTTATGTGGTTTCATTCAAAGTTTTAAATTATAAAAACCAATGGATTCATTTAATGCTGAGTGAGTCAATATAGACAAGCATAATCTTAACTGTGACCACGTTGAATTTCGCCGTCATGTATATATATTGAATCGCATATAATTAATAATGTTTGTATAAACAGTGCACGGATTCCTTTAAGTTAGCTTACTGTTGTCCATTCGATAAAAAACAATTCTATTCTTTATCATTTTAGTAGAGCGTTTTCGAAAATGTACTTTAAATTGTTCATGACAACACATTTACATCTTAATCTTCGATTTCTTTTGCAGTAGAAGGAAAAATTTTATGGGGAAAGGGGAAGGGGGGAATGCACTAAAATATAATATTCTAAACCTAATTTTAGGCTTTAGCATACAACGTAAAAAAGTTAATTACTTCAAAATATTTATAACACTATGCCTACAGATTTTATTGTTTATTTTACTTTTATTTTCATATAACGGAAGAGCACTTTTCTAGGTTCTGCGTATTAATTCGAGGCAGGTTAACCTAAGTTATGTAAAGTTTCATAAAATGTAAAATAACAGTACAGCATTTAAAAGGTTAAAAACATTCTATATAGCAATGACATTTTGGCATCTATCCTTAAATTGTCTTTTGCAAATGAAATGGCGCAGTTACAATTACATTCATGAGACACGAAAAAAATCCACATCTTTAATTTACAGAGCAAATGTATTCATAAAATATCGATTACGCTTTTAAATATACGGATTCGTTTCAATTAATCTGGCGCTGAAAAAGTCATTAAGTAAAGTTTTACAGCTGCAATTTAAGCGCTTCACTAATAAACTAAACACAGTGGGGCCAAACGACTTGTCACCTGCCACTTTTTTTATGATTCTTTTTCTTCCTTGAATTCTAATTGCAGAGAGCATTCATTCGCTAATGTATCTCGAAAAGTGAATGTCAAAGTAAACGACTCTAATATTCAAATTCAAGACTGTTTGAACTTGGCGAAAAGGGTTTGTTTCTGTTTGCAGATGTCATCCACTAAAGCTATTAGTGAGTTTGAAAGGGGGCATTTTGTGTCTGTGCGGCAAAACGGAGTTAAAAGTATCCGGCGTTTCAAATTAATTTTAAAATATCAAATAGAAGCGTAATATGGATAAATATATAAAGCACATTCGACTGAAGGTAGCTTTAACATCGCAGACTTCATGTAATAAATGACCAAACGCGACGGAAGAAAATGGCAGTTGATTGTGAAGAAAAATAGGGAAAACAGACGATTGAAAAACTCTAAAATTATGAAAGAATTCCATTTGAACTATAAGAGTCGATGCCGTGTACAAGGTGTACAAGGCAAAAGGTGGAAGCACCCTATATTAATAGACGTGAGAAGTCATTTGGCCAGTATGTTTAACCCTTTGAGGCGCAACCCTTTCCCAATGCTGAAAAAAAGGGCAGCCGTTGCCATCGCTCGACTTTAACTACCAGCAAGAGGGCGGACGATCGAAACGTTCATCGCGTGCCACAGATCGAGAGACCCTTTTTTGACGACAGCTGGCTGTGCCGGCACAGCCAGCTAGATCTGTGGCACGCGATGGACGTTTCGATCGTCCGCCCTCTTGCTGGTAGTTAAAGTCGAGCGATGGCAACGTCTGCCCTTTTTTTCAGCATGGGGGCGATCTATCCGGCTGTTCTCGCACTCTTCCATTTTTCAGCAGATGTCAGTGCTGTTAAAAATAATCATGACCATTTTTTTTTACGGGAAACGACGTGCTAAAAAAGTAAAGAATTCTCGCAGAGCTATGTCACCCGCCACTATTTTTTTTTTTTTTTTAATAGAAATCCAATCTATTCTTCGTGGCTGGCAACAGTCAAAACGTCCGAGTTGGGTGTTCCCAGAGCGGGAACACCGAGCGTTAAAAAGGGTTAAGTTAAAAAAAAAAGAAAAAGAAACAAACTTACTTTTAACGAATCACAGGCAGGCGAAAATCAGCACGTATCCATAAAAGCATCTTCAACGTCTGATAAAGTAATTTCCATTCACAGAGAGAGAAACAAAAACAAAACAAAGTAATCGCGGAATAGTTATGTTTCAGTATGTAAGTACACGCAATCGCCCGACTTCTTCAGAGTGCATAACCCATTCTAAGCGGGTGACAGAAAAGAGGAAGACGCCATTCATTAGTGTCGTCTCCAGCGAGTACAATAACACCACCACCACCGCGCTAGACTTCTCTCTCCCAAAATTTTCGAAGCACGCGCCTCGGAGAGAGACCACTCTTTGGGCTCTCTCTCTCTCTCTCTCGAAGAAGCCCGAGAGCGGAGAAGGAAGATGGAGATCAACTGTATGACGCAATGACAGGCAGTCTAATGTTTGCGTGAGGAAGGAGGGGGAAATCTCCCTTCCATCTGGGATGCTGCCGAGGTCTACTAGCGACATCTGGTGTGGACGGCACGAACAGCGTGCCTAAACAGGATGCTCGCGGTATCTGTCTGTATATTCCAAATGCATGCGTACAGTCAGTTAACCCTCTGAGGCGCAACCCTTTCCCAATGCTGAAAAAAGGGCAGCCGTTGCCATCTCTCGACTTAACTACCAGCAAGAGGGCGGACGATCGAAACGTTCATCACGTGCCACAGATCTAGAGACCCTTTTTTTGATGCAACTGGCTGTGCCCGCGCACAGCATCTCACAACTGCCAGTAGCGGATCCAGGGGTAGGGCTAGGGGGGCTTCAGCCCCCCCCACAAAAGAGGTTGCTAAAGGGCAACAGCTGACTGTGCGGCACAGCCAGCTGCCGTCAAAAAGGGTCTCTAGATCTGTGGCACGCGATGAACGTTTCGATGGTCCGCCATCTTGCTGGTAGTTACAGTAGCGGATCCAGAAATTTTTTTGGGGAGGGGCTAAATTTTGAAAAAAACCTTACTTCACCCAAACACAATGTACAGTAAAGCAAAATTTTAGTCTAAAGTAATGTAATACTTTTTGGGAGGGGCTAAGTTATAAAAAAGATCATTTTATTTACTTAAAGTGTATAACAAATCAGAATGTTACCCTTTAGCAATCTCTTTTGGGGGGGGGCTGAAGCCCCCTAGCCCCCTGGCAACGGCTGCCCTTTTTTCAGCATTGCGCAATCTATCGAGCTGTTCTCGCATCTTTCCATTTTTCAGCAGATGTCAGCGCTCCTAAAAATAATCGTGACATTTTTTTACGGGAAAGAACGTGCTAAAAAGTAAAGGATTCTCATGGAGCTCTGTCAACCGCCACTATTTTTATAGAAATCAAATCTATTCTTCGTGACTGGCAACAGTTAAAACGTCAGAGTTGGGTGGTCCCAGAGCGGGATCACTGCGTGTTAAAAGGTTAACCCTCTCGTCACCCTGAACCTCATAGGAGGCTCCTATTTCAAATAGCAATATTTAGAGAGAAAACAATTGAATTGAGTAATTTTTTTTTCCTTCGGTGATATCAATATCATTCATTCGTGTAGAAAGTATAGGAGGCTCTTAACTAGATGCATAAATCGTGCCTCGATTGCAGTACTAGTCCATTTAAATCCTTTTTTACAGTTTTCGCTTCATTGTTTCAGGAGAAAAAGTAAGAAAATAGGGAGGCTGCTTTTTTACCGTTTTTTTCTTCTTTTTAAGGTAAGTATAGTTTTTTTTCTTATTCCTCAACCTTTACCTAATAGGTGCATCCTTTTAAATTAATTTTAGCATAACAAAATGTTTCTTAGCATAACAAATGAAATTATTATTAGAAAAATTATTCTTATCGACATTAATCGACAAATATTCATCGATATTAGAAAAAAAAATATTTTTGCATGATTTATAATAGTATTTCAGATGCATTCAATGCTAGAAAGATTTGTTTTCTCCGATTTTCCATAATTCGGTGACGAGAGGGTTAAATGAGCCGGTACAACTCAACAGCCCCATCTTTACGTCTAGCTCTAAAGCGACCCTATTTCTAAATAATTATTTTGGGGACAAATCAAGCATTGTCCTCGAATCCAAGGAAAACTTGGGGACACTAGAAAACATTTTGGGGGACTTACACGAGGACACAACGCGTATTACCATGTATACCAGTACACCCATATAAATTTTGACTGACTGGGATATTTAAAAATGAACTCTAATAGCTCTTTATATCAATTGTGTATTCTTATTTCTAGCAAATTAATGGAAGTATTTCATTCATTTATAAATATTTATTTATAACCAGAAATATGAAAGGAACATCCTGTTGAAATATTGCAATTGATTCAAAATTGAACTCTTGGCATAGTATTTGTATTTTTCAGAAGACATAGCTTTTTTTTTTTTTTTATATTGGCTCATTTTGTGATCATTTTTCACGAAATTTCTTGCACCCTCTAAAAGAAGTATTCGAGTGCAAGAAAAAATTTCGTACGCCAATTTCATAGCGAAAGCATGGTTCTTCATGAAAAGTAATTAATCATTAACAAAACCGATATAGAAAACTTGGCTCATAGTCGAATACTTTATTGAATGTCTGTACACGCCACACACACAATGACAACAAACGTTTTCAGAGATTGAATTTCATTGTTTCTCCAAGTAGAAGGCGCTTTTAATTGTTTTATTTTTCTTATTTCTTCAGTTTTTTTCTGAAAGAAATAAACTAAACGGAAACTTTCAGGGAAAAAAGTAAATCTTTAAATTTGGGGAATTTTCGCGTCCCCAAGAAGTCAGTGCATTTTTGGGGACAAAGTAAAAAAAAATATCTATATTTGGAGACTGTCCTCGAATTTCGAGGATGTATGGTCACCTTAGCTAGCCCTATATACACATATACGCATATTATATGTGAATAGGGCTATAGCTCTCCAAACCTCTCAGCAGAGTTATTGCTAATACTTTTTAGGGTGGGGGGGGGTGTCGATAAACTGACAAGTCAAATATCGGTTTTTTACCAACTTGCTTTTTTTTTTTTTTATCAGCTGCATTACTAACTTTTTACTTTTGCGTCATTTTACCAAGTGAACCAGTAACAGAAAGTAAAGGTTTGCAAAGCAAACTGTTTTCGCCAAAGGGTGGGCAATTTATTTCTGGAACCATCTCTGGACTTCTTAAAAATTGTTTCTCGAAAAATCAATCTGTAAGTACTTAGCTCATTCATCGATACAAAATATCCGAATTGTTGCAAGGACTGTACCAAAATTATCTATTTAACTGATAGTCTGCTAATTATTTATATAACTAGCAAGACGGTAATTAAAAATAAACATTTTATATTTTTCTTAAAAGATCAATCTCTTCCAAAGAAGCAGCTGATAGCTAATGCAAAGCATTATCAACTGACAATTTATTTTATTATTTTATGGAACAGTTTAATTTTTTTTTTATTGCTAACACATAAAAATTCTTTTATCTGTACGAATTCTTCTGTGCGAATTATCCAAGACATTATGAAAAGGAACATTTTCAAGAAAGATTATTCGGGTATTACCGGCAAAGTTTGACATCCGGCATTGTATCGGCAATGTATGAAACGATTCATATTTCAGACATTCCCAAGGCATTCTGTAGAATACCAAATGAGAGACAGGCAAAGTATGAAATGCATCTCCGATTGTATGTAAAATGTATGAAAAATGTAATGAAACGTTATTCCTGTGAAATGTATGAAAAATGTAATGAGACGACCGTTCAAACCTACCATGTTGTAGCAAGGAGGTCAATTTTTTTTACTTTTTATATGAAAATTTCTTTTCCCTTAATAAGAAAGGCATCAATTTTGTTTTGTACAATTTTCATTTTTCTTCATGTATTTTGAATAATTTTTTTAACGACACTTTCATTATTTTTCTGAATAGCATGTATATTTTGGGGGAATGAATGTCATTTATATAATAGCCTTATCAGGATATTTTTTCATATTTGTCTAAATGGCATTTATCATTCTACAGAATTCCTACGTATTACATGCAATGACAAGGGAAAGTATGTAATAATTTTCATATTTCATACTTCGACTAAAAACGTTCAGCAATATATACAATGCCTAGGCATTATATAGAATGCCGGCAAACTTTGGGGATAAGACGGATAATATAAGCTTTTACATAAAAAAAAAAAATAAATAAATAAAAAACCGAATCCGAGTTAAAGGAATCTCTTTTCAAGTTGTAAAAAAAAGCAAGATCTGTGATTGTCTTACATTTTACATGTTCTAGAAATATATGCAAGACAATTGCAAGTTACAAGGCCTTTTTAACAAAAATAAAAATGAACACTTGCATTTCCGCCAGAAGCCACCGGAAATGGAGAATTTTCACCACTAGGACGTAACCACAATATTTGTTCAGGGGATTATAACATAACTAAGCGAAACTTCTGCAAGGCATAAAAATTTTTAATTACTTCTAACAAATTTCGGGCGGAGAGGATATATACCCTCATCACAAACTATATTATGGCACTTTGACAGTTTTATTCTTAGAAGGATTGCAAAACGGCAAGAAAGAATTTCCCAGCATGCAACCACACAGCCAAAATCTATAGTTGCAAGACTCAGAAAACTTAGAAAATTTGGTACATTTAAGAATTTTTTTTTCCTAAACATTTCACAACTCTCATAACTTCCGTCTTTCGCAAGAGAGCCTAAGTATTATGAAAACTTCCGATCCTTTATTTATGTTTATTTTGCAAGTCGAATGCCGTAACTCGCAGGCTTTTTATAATGATGAGCAGCATATATTATTCACTTTCAGCGGCAGATCCAAGGGAAGCGGCCAGGGGCGTATTTTAGGGGGGGGTGGAGGTACTCACGCCCCCTCCGGAAATGTAAAGGAATTATTAAAAAAAAAAACAGCTATTTTAAAACATTTATAGTTACTGTAGCAACTAATAAACGCTACTGGGAGGGGGTGAAGCTTAACCAGTCCATGCTCATATCATTAGAAAGAACTGGCCAAGTGGATTAGGCACCGAACATGGTACCCGGCTGAAGGGTGATAGTACCGGGCTCGGGTCTATTGCGCGGTTGTCGACCTAACGATCTGGAGTTGTCAGGCCCTGATTATCGCAAGAGCACTTGGGACACGTGTCCTGGACACCCATGCAGAAATAGGCCAAAAATTGAGTTCAGACCTATATACAGGGATACAAAATTAAAAAGTGCCCTAGGCACAGAAGCGTCGCAGTCGGGACCTAGGTGTTTTGGTCGGTTTTCTCCAGATGCAACGTTATTGCGAGTTAGTACCCCTTAGAAAGTCCACCGACCAAGGTACCCCCTCCCCATCCTAGGCAAGTAGCGCATGCGTAGCTTTCTTTAACCTAACAACACAAACGAACCAATAAAAAAAAACGGAACACAGGAAACTCGCCATTTTTTTTTTTTTACCGATGTCTCTTAGCAGAATGGTTCTTTGAACGTTTCCGCCAGAGCTCAGCGATTGCACAACGCTGGGCCACAGCGGAGCATCGCGGGAAGCAGCATCGATCTACGAAGGAAAAGTTTCAGCAGCTGCGTCTTTCCAATAAAGATGACGAACAGGTTGTTAAACACGAGTTCGAGATTATTAGTGAACAAATTAAAAAAAGAAAAGAAAAGTAAACAAAGAATGGAGTGACTAATGTCTGCTGGCAGGGACGTGCCAACGTCTTGGAAAGTGGGGGGGCGAACGATTTTTTCCGACATCAGGAGGGGGGCAGTCATTTCACCAGCCCCTCATTCCTCATTCCCCCCCCCCCTCCACCAACAAATGTTTTTAAAATAAAAGGTGTCCTACAGCCAGGTCCTTGGTACAAGGAAAATTTTTGTTTGTACTTCTAATGCTCGATTACAATAATCATTTTCTTCAGGGACGGGGCAGCTATTTTGCCCCCACCCCCCCGCCAATTTTTATAAAGAATCGGCTTCAATCTTTTTTAACCTAGTCTGTACACCCTCTCAAAAAAGTCTTCGAGTGTAAGCCAAATTTCCTGTAAACCAATTAATTTACCGATCTTTTTTTTGTTTGTATCTCAATAGTTTGCTAAAAATAACACTTTTCTTCGTGCGGAAGGGGATGGGTGGTGGCAGCTATTTCGCCCCCCCCCCCCTGCCTCATTAGTTTGTTTAAATAACCGTTTTCTTGAGGGGAAGGGCTGGAAAAATTGCTTCCCCCCATCCTGAAGATGAAAACTATTGTAAGCAAACTATTGAGGGGGCGAATATTGAGAGGGCTAAAATACAGAGGGGGCGAATTATATAGTTCGCCCCTTCTACTCATTTACCGAGGGGGCGATAAACCCCCCTGCCCCCCCCCCCCCTGTTGGCATATGCCTGTCTGCTGGTGCGTTTCGTCCTACTTACTGGTACTTGAAACTTTTCTGGACTTGCCACTCCAAGAAAATATCAGAGAGTCACGCTAATCCGACGAGAACAGGTAAAATAACACAACTACACACCACAATTAAAGCTAAGCAAGCACCTATATTCATGCCCAAACCAGGATCTCATTCTTTTCATCTTGCATCTAATAACAACAACCAGCTATTAGAAGTAGGGGGGGGGGGGAGGCCGCGACCATTGAAAGAGCTATTGCACAACCCTTCTACCTGCCCGCGGAACGTTTCGCCACTGGTCATTCCCAGGTGACAATTGACCACCCCATCAAGATGACCCGATACACACTCGCGAGAGAGAGAGACGTTAACATCGCAGACTCGGAATCAGGTGCTCTATTGTTTCGCGGGGGCAGAGAAAGAATTAAAGATGGGGGAGTCCGGGCTATTTTCATTAGGCGTCATTTTAGCGCTGATGGACGAAAGGGGGGGGAATGCAATTATTAACATATTATTGGTTGCTTTGTTCTGTCTATCGGGTTATCTTTTGTTATTTCTTTTATACGAACACATCCTCTCGTACTCACTCCATCTGAATGCAAAAGACCCGTGTAAAGCGAGGCTCGCACACATACAAAAGGTATTTTTATCACCATTAAGTGTTCATCGAAGCACTTCGCGGAATAATTGACTGATGATCCATATTTAAAGGAGTCCATTCCTGAACACCAAAGGATGAATTTAATAACGTATCGTGGTTGCGAATCTGCAATTTAAGATCACCGTTCAAAAACTCGAAATATAGTTTAATTCATACTTGATGTCACACACATAGGCACATCCACGGAGGGGGCTATGGGGGCTAAAGCCCTCCCCCCCCCTGAACCCGGAGAGTTAGATGCGAAGAGCTTTAAAATTGAAATTGTCTCAAGTGAATTAAAATATTTTATTTTAAAAATTGTGTTCAAATTATTTCTACCTTTTTTTTTTTTTTTTTGTGTGTGTGTGTGTGGGGGGGGGGGGGATATTGGTTTTAAAATAAATGCTAACAGTTAATGCATGAAATAGTTAAACTTGGGCACAACATCACTGAGAAGTTGAATAGTTATTTATGACTAACGAATTATGCTGATAGTGGGCTTGCGTTGTATGGGCAAGTTCTAATGTTTTAACGTTATAAGAGACTTATAACTATAATCTAGGCCACTATAACCGAGTTCAGCAGTATTTGTAACCCCAGCACCCCTCTAAACCAAAATCCTGGGTGCACCACTGGTCACACATGCACTAAACATTATAGGCAAAGTATGCACACTTGATTCCTCTTGATGTAAACACGTTTTTTTTTTTTTTTTTTTAATTAGCTATAAGCAGATAAATTATTACTCGACTTAATGCAACAATGGCCCATTTACAAATAAAATTCTGTATTTATCAGCCATCACTACATAATTTTGTACAGTGATATAATGTTGCCCAACCATGAAAAATATTAGGTTCGGGTTCATCTCAGAGTTTAATTAGTTAAGAAATTAATTAAAACATCCTAATTAATGATGATATCAAAACAAATGTTCCAAGCGCATCCAGTTTTTGTGTGTGACAGCTGACTTCTTTTTTCTTAAGCTATAGATTTATGCAGCTACAACAAGAGTGAGAGTTCAACTTTTACTTACAAACTACTTTGCTTCAAAACCATAGAAGAGAAAAAAATTATTTTCGCAAACATATGTAATTTTCAGTGAAAATAATGCAAAAATGTAAAAAACGAAGTTATTATTAAAAAAATCTAATAAGAATAGCACTAAGTTATCTTTAAATATTCATGAAGGATCTTTTTACAAAATTTCAGCAAGATTCAACAAAATTGAATGCGCATGGAACACTAAACTTTAAAAGTAGTTCGAAAATCTGTTTTGAGAAAAAAGCATTGGAAACCTTGATACATCTGTCGTTTGTTTACACATTTAAAACTATCATTAATGCCACTCTAATCATCGTATCGATAAGATTTTTCGTTTATTTTAAGCTTAATGAATTGTAGATTAATATTCAACAAGAAAACAAAAACCGTCTCTTGGAGACACGTTTTTGAGAATTTGAAAGACCATTGTCCATTAAGTAGTTAACAATTAGCTTCCAAGTATGTGCATTTGGAAGGGTGTGATTTTATAACACACGTTACAGGATTTAAAATATACAGGGTGGCCATAAGTAAACTGCAAGTTTTCTAGGGGTGCTGGAGAGAAAACTACCGAGAATATTCCGGTGAAATTTGGTATCTACACGTTTTTGAACATGCGCAAGTCAAAAATGCAAAACAGAAAATCGTCATTTTCACCCGATAGATGGCGCTGTACCCTATTTCAAAGCTCATTGGTGGCATATACAACTTCCAAAACCGAAAGACAGAGCATAGTGACCTTCAAAAAGGCATATAAACAATATAAAACATCATTTACAGTTTATCAAAATTCCATACAATTCGCTTCAGTACTAAATTTTTACAGTAACATGTAATCAAAAATTGACGTAAATTAAGATCACAAATTAAATAATACATAAAGACGCTTTGGAAAACAATTAAACCATTATTTATTCTCATTGACACTCATTGGGACTCTTCTTAATCGTTTTATACGCCGGTATTCTTTCAGAGTAGCTGAATAATTGCTATCATTCTGATAGAATATCTGCACTAACAATGCACGTTCCTTCTTATTCAGAGTCATGATTGACCATTACTCAATGTGGGCTTGTTTTTACACTGTTCGATGGGCTTAAAATTTGCACATATGAAGTCCATAAGCATTGAAACACGATATAGCGCCATCTATCGGGTGAAACTGGCGATTTTTTCAAATTTCATATTTGACTTGCGCATGTTCTGAAACGTGTAGCTACCAAGTTTCACTGAAATACCTGATAGTTTTCTCTCCAGCACCCCTTGAACACTTGAAGTTTAATTATGGCCACCCTATACTTCTGTAATATGTCCATAAAGCCTTCGAATGCGTCCAATAAGAGAAACATTCGAATTAAAGTCAAATTCCGATTTCTTGTGAATAACTGATTTTTTTTTTTTCTTTTTTTTTTAAACATAGCCCTGAAGAATTTTACTTAGATTGATAAGTTTCTCAGAGGAACCATTATTTATTGATGGAATCAAGATAAGAAATTTGAATTCGAACATTCTTTTTAAAAGGCTTTTTAACAAAGCAAAGCTACTCATACGATTTTCAAAATTAAAACTGGTTTGTGCAACTTTTAAATATAAAAAAAACAAAAACAAACAAATTAAAGTATTCCAAAAACATTACAATGAATTCCGTTATACATTCTAATCAACTGAATTAATAAGAGAATTTAATTTAGCTACCATGTTATCACTAGTACATGTGAAGTAAACCTAATGCTGTGAAACTTCTGAAAGTTGGATACTTGCTACTCCCTGAAAAAGATGCGTATTTTTCAATGTTATGGCCAGGTTCCGTTCCCCAGAAAAGTGTTCGACTTAGGGAGGTGTCTAAGTTATGGGGGTGTTTAACTTGAGAGGTTTCACTGTATTTGTGGAAAAGTTTATCATTTAATTAATTTATTGCTTAAAGATTAATGATTACTTTCAAGGGCCTCGGGCATTTAAGCACTTTCGTACTAAAGCAAAACGAAAATTTCACAATATGCCCGCTGCCTCCTATATGGGTACCTGGTGCGGAATTAAGATAATAAAAATAAAATAAAATATGTATCTGTACACCCTGACTAACTCCAAGCCAACGTTTTTTTTTTTTTTTTTTTTTTTTTTTAAACAAATAAAGAGGAAGTGTTCCTCAACTTTTAAATGTCCAAACATGCTGCTGAGATAGTCGTCTTATCACTCGAAAAGCAAAAATAATTACGAACGACGGAAAGGAAACTTTCTACACAAAGAGGTAGTCTAATGTCTTGCTACTGACTCTGTTCTTCCTGGTATCAAGGCAGTTTTTTTTTTCCTTTTTTTAAAATGTAATTCTTGACTAGAAAATAAACAAAAAATTCTCTCTCGGGAATTTGAAAAAAAAAACCCAATTTTAAGTTTTAGTACACACTCAGTTAAAACAATCAATCGATCCTATCTATAAAACTTCCAGAGCCTGATTATGACCAACAGGGGCCCCGGGCATTGATGAATTTGGGGGGCCCCCCATCTATGAAATTTGTTTTAGTTTTCATAAAATTTTGATATAAAAAAGAATATTTCAGAACAACATTTGATATTGGGGGCCCTTTTGAGCCGGGGGCCCTGGGCGAAGTCCCGATTTGCCCATGCGATAATAAGGCTCTGAAAACTTCCAGAAAAATTGGAAAACGTGCACTGTTTTGATAAACCGATCACGTACTTCAGCAAATTTTACACGGAGATAGTACGTTAAATTTTTTTTTTTCTAAAAATTTTGAATAGCTCATGGTCACGAGTTTACCATTTCTTACAGTATAGCCAGTTGAATAATAATAATAATAATAATAATAATGAATGAATAAACTGATTTTTACGATTTTTTAAAATAAAAAAAAATGGATCTTTTCAAAACAAAAGATTTCATAACATTAGTAAGCTCTCTTCCCCCCCTTTCCCTTTTAGCACAGAATCTAAACGATAGAATATAATTAATAATTCTAATTAAACATACACGAAAATAATAACATAAGAAATACAAAACAGTAATTAAACTGTATTTAGTTTTAAGAGGTACAAAAGGGGCCGATCCAGGAATTTTTTCCAGCGTCCCATTTTTGTGAAAACTGCCTTGAATTTAGTGCTTATTTTTGTGAATTTCAACACTTATTTTTGTGAATTTTCATAATTTTTAATAAAAGTCACTTTTGTCCATTAAAACAATTGATAAAACAAATTAAAATGTAAGGTAAAATGCCATTGAAGGGGGCCGTTTTAATGGATTAAAATGGGCTGTTCGGAAAATAAAGTCGTTTTTGTCATACGTCCATATTTGTCCCAGACAAAACTATTGAAGATAATACGAAATTTTGCACGTTGGCGAGTTTCTTAGCGTAGGGGCTAGGTTGGAAAGCATTTCCCAAAATTTGTAACATTTTGGGGATAGGGGGCCAAAACAGAAAAGAGCTATCCATAAAATTCTTGCTGTAGAATACAGTCCTCGAAAATACCTAAAAATCCATTTCAGAACATATCGGCTATGATTCTTCAGGGAGGGTAGACGTGATAAAAGGGGGAGGGCGTCTTTTTTTTTTAAGAAAAAAGGTGTTATTTATAAAATTATCCCTTTAAAATTTAACAAATACGGGTCCTATGCCTAGGCACAGCTTGTTTGTAAATAAATACTTGTTGAAAATTTATTTGTTTGAGTTCTATGTAAGTACACGACATTACTTTCCGAACAACGCAATGTTTTTGTGAAGGGGCCGCTTTAATCGATTGTAATTTTGTGAAGGGGCCATTAAACGGACCCAATTTTAGTCTGCCTCGACCCCTACTTTGGGTTTTTAAAATTCACTCGCTCGATTTTTTCTTGTAATCCCTTTTTCTCTTTTAATTGACGAAGGAAGAAATTTTTGTGTCTCTCAAAACATTTTTAAAAAATCTGGAGTGACTCCACTCGGCTTTCCGAACACTTACGATTAAGATCATTACCAAGCATTTAAATAAATTTTAATCGATGAATAATTCAAATATATATACCAAATTGAAGCTCAATCGAATGCACCGTTTAAGCGCTAGCGCAATTTCAAGAATTTCGTCCCATAGGCCGTAATGTAAAAGAAATCTTTGTCGTAGCCCTGTAGAAAAACAATAAGTCCTATACACACCAAAATCAATACAGGTCTTGCGACGGTGGTTTATAATATATATACTCAATTTGAGCTCAATCGAATGTACCGTTTAAACGCTAGCGCATTTTCCAGAATTTTCCCCCATAGGCCATAATGTAAAAGAAATTTTTGTCGTAGCTCTGTAGAAACACTATAAGTCCTATACACACCAAAATCAATGCAGGTCTTGCGACGGTGGTTTATAACGTATATACCCAATTTGAGCTCAATCGCATGCCCCGTTCAGGAGCTATCGTGTTCACTCACATACACACATACACACATACATACATACATCTCTTAAAAATAGCATAAATGAATTCAGAAGACCTCAAAACGTGTCAATACACCAAAATCTCGAATTCGAATTTTTTCATGATTACAATACTTTCCTTACATGGTACATGTTCGGAAAGTAAAAATGCAGCACTGTAGGTATTGTAAACGGCAAAGCTCAATTAAAATGGACGTATTTTGACTGTACAATATTAGATTAATCTTAAAAAAATGAGTAAAAAAAATCTTGTTTAAAATATCTTTTGCGCCTAGGCGTGAGAATCGACAGTGCGGACTACTTTAGCTGACGCAAAAGGGATATTCACCTATCAAGAAAAGTAGTCCAGGTGAATGCGTGTATATAAAAAAAAGGAGGTCACGTGTAAGGGTGTAACAAACACATCCTTAAAACCCCCGTGGTGAGGACGGGAGATTGACACGAGAGCTACGTGCATCATAGGACGCCCAGGACTTTATTTGGTAAGGTAGTCACAAAGCTCACAAATTTACACCTCATTCATTCTTTGCACCGTGAAACCCACCTTATTTCAGCACCTTCACAGCTAGTCGCAAAGGAATAGGGTTAAATGCTGAAAATGTACAGAAGTTGCTGTTCGTCCATTTAACTACCAAGAACATGGCGGTCGATCGAATAGTCCATTTGGCGCCGAAGAGCTCGAGACGTTCTCCTGACGCAGCTGGCTGTGCTTTTTCAGACTATCCAGTTCTACATTCGAGTGAAATTATTGCGCAGCCAGCTGTGTCAGGAAACTTCTCGAGCTCTGTGGCGCCAGATGGACTATTCGATCGACTGCCACTTTGTTGGTAGTTAAATGGATCGATGGCAAAGGCTGCACTTTATAAGAGTTGGGCAGTGTATCCAGTGGGTCTCCTACATGGATGTGAAAATGCTTGCGCAGCCAGCTGTGTCAGAAAACTTCTCGAGCTCCGTGGCGCCAGATGGGCTATTCGATCGATCGCGCTGTTGTTGGTAGTTAAATGGATCGACGGCTGCACTTTTTCAGAGTTGGGCAGACTATTCAGTGAGTCTTCTATACTGATGTGAAAATACTTGCGCTTCCAAAGGGTTAACTTATGTCGAAAGATAGAGTGGCGGATCTAGAAAAGTTTCAAGGGAGAGTCGATCAGTAGGTCGATCAGCATATTATCCAAGAGATGAAGGCACTCTTTGTGTCTTTTCCTTAACCTATTCATTTTCAATCCTGAACTCATATTTAACCTGTTCGCTCTCATCGTTAGAAAGGCTCTAGAAAGAAGAGTCCCCTTCTTTGACCGAAGCTGTTACCCCGAATGGTTCTTTGAATGCTCTACTGGATGCCAGAGCGTTGCACTGACTCAATCGCTGGGTTCCGACTGCGCAAACGCTATGATGGGCCCAGGAGCTAAACATTTCAAAGGACCATTCTGGGAAGCAACGCATGCCAGAATGATCCGTTGCAGAGACCAAGAATGGTCTCTGCAACGTCTTTTCATAGGATGAGAGCAAACAGGTTAACACTTTAACGCGCAGTGTTCCCGCTCTGGGAACACCAAACTCTGACGTTTTGACTTGTTGCCAGTCACGAAGAATAGATTGGATTTCTATAAAAATAGTTGCGGGTGATAGCTCCACGAGAATCCTTTACTTTTTCAGCACGTCATTTCCCGTAGAAAAAAGGGTCACGATTATTTTTAAACAGCACTGACATCAGCTGAAAAATGGAACAATGCGAGAACAGCCGGATAGATGGCCCAATGCTAAAAAAAGGGCAGCCGTAGCCATCGCTCGACTTAACGACCAGCAAGCGGCGGACGATAGAAACGTTCATCGCGTGCCACAGTTCTAGAGACCCTTTTTTTGACTGCAGCTGGCTGTGCGGCCCAGCCAGCTGTGATATACATATGATACTTTCATTCAATCAAAAGGAAAAAGGTTCATGATTATTCTTTTAGTCTATGGGTAGGGTTTTTATCCATAGGTTAGATCCAAGAACAGAAATCATTTTACGCTGCTGAAAATCGCCAAACATGAAAACCATATATAAGGCTTATTTTTCAATTTCATATCATTATCTTCTACACTAATTCGAAATTCGTAACTTAAGAAGAAAGAAGAATCATAAAATTTAAGAATATATTTTGTATGAAAAAATAAAATTACTGAATTTAAAGAAATATTTAAATTTTTTTTTTTTTTTTAAATGAATTACACGATTTTGTAAAATGGTAGACACATTTTGGAGGTTTAAAATTAACAGCACTCTAGTGCTATAAATAAATAAACAAGAACTAAAATGAAATAATTAAATATTCATAAAACCAACCCAATGATAAAACATGATCAAATAGAAAAAAAGTATATAGATACACACAAAAAAAGGAAACCGTATATATTCAATTTTTGTCACAACCCCTCAATTAAAGATTCATTTTGAGATTTTAAGCACTAAAACAACAGTAATTTGAGAAAAAAATCATTTTACAACATTTGTTAAATATTGCTTTAAAATATTTTTCCCCCTAAATGACTTCTCAAAAGGTTGCCCTTGTTTTTCTCATGGACATTTAGTATTCTCCAAGAAGTTGTTCTTCCCATTTTTTAAAAATATGCGGCGTTTTATAAAATTTATGGCTAAACTTTTTCTACTGAGGCGGGAGCAAATCTTCGAAGATGACATACTTACTTAATTTATTCATACATTAGTAATTGAAAACATTAGTAACCTCCCCTAACTGTTTAATAAAGAGTAGGAAACTGCACATAATATGAATGTGCATCCATACATTTAAATAGACGTGCATGTATTTTACTTTAAAAGCTATTTCAGTGTTATCTTCATAGTGTCAAATTAAATATATGTTTAAATATTTTTCAAACAATTTTCAAATAAATAAAAGAACCAGGGATTGTTTAATTTGAGAATAATGATATCGGTGAAAAATGTTTTTTCCTACAATATTTTCATGCTTCTTAGAAGTAAAAATCTGTAAATAGTAGTATAACGTTACATTGAGAATTTATTTTTCTCCTAACAGAAAGGCAGGAACAAAAAAATAAATAAATAAATAAGGGGGAAATGTAAATATCATTTATAGTGAAAAAAATTAGAAATGTAATCATCATTTAATTTTTTTAAATAATGTTACAGATATACAGGATTCTTGATAAGGGAGTGATAAAAAATGATTAGATTAATTTACCTTATCCAGCATATTATATTCAGAGATGCAGCAAAGAGTGATCATCAGAACAAACCCAAACTTGTGCAGTTAGATTAAAAATTAAAAATCCCAAAGATTATTTCTTCCAACTCTCTGAATTTCATGCTTCGCATTCTGTGCGTTTTATATATAATATTCACAGTAAAGAAAGAAACAAGTAAAGGTATTAATTGAACTGTCTCTAACATTAGCTTCTTTTGAAGAAAACGGCCTTAAAAACACAAACTTCCAAAGACAAAAACTCAACAGGACTTTCGAACAGCTTTAAAAACAAGGTAATTGTGTTAAACACTCGAATAAACAAACGTCAGTTTCTTCCCCAAATGCTCTGTGCACTTATATTAACGGTCAATCTATATTTTCCAAGGAACTTTCAGAAAAAATTAAGCACAAAAGTAGCCATCAAAAATGGATCTAACTGTCACCAATGTAGAGAACTAAAGAAAAATACCGCATGCTTCACATTTAGTGAATGTTTCAAAATTCTTATAGGTACACCGTTTGGAGGTTATGCATAAATACACCTTGTAAACAGACATTTTAAATTTTTTCTTAGTCTCCAACACAATTGGATTCTTCAAAAAGTTGTTCAAAAGTTCCATAATTTCTTAAAACAACAAATGCTTCGATATTATTTTGTAATTTTAGAAAATTTCGAAATATATTTAAACACATATCGCACTTACACCCCCTTCAAACTACAGCAAACAGGGATAGATATTTTCCCTAGAACTGCATCTTTTTTTGTAAACAATTTTTTTGTAAACAATAAATAAAGTATGTGGCATTCTGAAATCACAAAACTTTAAATGCATTTTTTTCAGGGTAGACTCTAATTAAAAGAGAGAAATGGAGTATTTATAGTTTCTTAAAATAAAGTATGCATACTATTTAAACATGTAATTTTTCAAAGCCGTGTTCCTAGAGGTAATTACACCATACAAATAAATAAGTGAAAACTCAAACCGATGTTTTTTTTAAAAATAAAAATATTTTATTATAATTTGATTATTTTTATGTTTTAACGCAGTATTTCAAGTTCAGTTAGAAATTTTAGAGGATCCGTTAATTTTTCTTTTGTTATTTAAAACATTTATTTAAGAACACTAAAACATGAAACATAATCTACTTTTTCAAAGAAACAATTAACACGAGGTATGTACATCTTATGAAAGATGTCTGTATACCTTATGGGGGGGGGGGAAATGAACAAGCAAGCAATTTTGCTTTTATAAAATTTTGTAATTGTTATGATTATTTTTAAATCTTTAAGCCATTAGTCATAATTTAGTGAAAGCACAGCGGAAAATTTTTTAAAGTGGTTTTTAATTGGTCAAGTGAGTGTACAGACTGTCATATCACATCATTATGAGTTGGTACCTTATACTGAAAGCATTAAATGGAAAACTTTAATCGGATTTTTGATCTGTATCACTCTGCAATAAGCTGAATCATATTGTGGAGACGGAAAATATAAAATCTTTTTATCACTGTTACAACAATTACCTGTCTTCCATGAAGTGAAATAATTCTGTCTTTTTCATATACTTCATTTGAATGTTACAAACAAAATAGTTAAGAAAAGATAGAGGTTCTTCCCGTTAGATATAGTTGTGAAACAGGGAAAACCATATCCTGCCATGTAACAAAGACCCCTGTTTTAAATCGAGACATCATTTGCATTACTCGGTGTATTTTAATTATTTTTTTCCTGAGAAAAAATGAAATGTTTGGTTTGAAATTATGTATATATTTATTTAAAGGAAATATTTTGCATAATTGAGGCACGTTCCTTTTTATCTTCTTGATATAATGAAGTCATTATTCGATAGATTGTAGTAATATCTATCTCTTTTTTATTACCTTAACTAACGTTTAGTCATTTATGCAGTCAAGAAACTGACTGTAACAACATAAAAGATATCCCACTTTAAAGGAAATATTTAACATTTTGTGTAATTTGCTTTAGGTGGATAGGAAAAGATGCTGGATTAGACGAGACAGATTTGCAGTTAATTGTAAGTAACGTGACTACCTTTGTCTTCATCTCGTGTCCATCCCTACCCGAGGATTTTACTTTAAATTTGTTTTAATATAAAACAGTTTTTTATCAAATTCAAAAGCACAAATTAGTACACAGAAATGTGAAGCCACGTAAAAGGAACAAAAAATTAAATAAAATAAAACCCGATTAAAAAAACGGAACCTAAAAATATTTTATTACTATTATCCCAGATCGTGTATAATTTCTAACTATTTCACTCTTAAAATTCGATAGTTCAAACAGGGAAAATCAAAGTACCAAAAAGTGGAAGATTACAATTTTGATGTCGATCTGCTTGATTTGAATTGGGTTATTGGAGAATTTAAAATTTAGTTAAAAGAGGTTAATGCTTCACCGAAGAACTAAAGTAAGTTCCTACAGTAAAGCTGCATTTAAAGTATGTTAGTGCCGAGTATTGAAAGTTGAAAGCAATATAAATTTCCAATTATCCAAGGTTGATTTATTTAGGTAGATGGGTTGATTAAGGCTATTTATCTTCAAAGAAATTGTCCGAAGTTTAATTAGAAAAAAAACTACTGCTCAAGCTTTAAAAAATCCACACATTTCTTACTAGACTATGTCACAAAATTTTAAAACGAAAACCCCATACGAACAGTAGAAATTTCAGAAAAACTTTAAACCACTGCTGTACGAAAATCTAGAAAAAAAAAAGAGTTCAACATAATTATGATTCAGAATATTTTCTGGGTGATGTGCAGTCTGGAAGATACAAAAAATTCTTAAAATTTACATCTGCAGTTGTTGAGCTTGACGCTGTAATACTTTTAATTTTCAAAATACCTTAAAATTGATGCTAAAATATCAGGTTAATTTATCCAATTATCAATTATTTACTATATTTGTCGCTTTAAAAAAAAAGCTTCTCTTCCTAATGATTCAATATTGTATTTTCACGATGTCAGAAAGATACACAAATTCGAAACTATCTCATTTTCGTTGTGTTAAAGGGTAAAAAACTTACACTAAGAGTCACGTGGCAGTCAGGAATATATTCTTTGAAAATCTTTATCCTCATTAAAAAAAAAAAAAGAGGTGTGGGGGTTGTTCTTAAAAAAATTTCATACTTTTTTAGAAAAAAAAATGTGTAGATTCACTTTACTTCAATTAGAAGGGCAGAAATTTTAGTTCAAAGAATTTAGACGTTTATCGGTTTTCAATGAGTTGAATTTTTGCATACTGGTCGAATGAGGCCATTTGTCTAACATACATTTGAAGGCATTGATTAGTATTATTTATATGACTACTTAATATGATTTTAAAATTTTTAACAGAATAAATTTCAGACTCAAATTAAGCAGCCTGTAAGATACATCTCTTAGTCGTCCCAGAAACATTAATTGCAAAATAAATTCCAAGAGTAAGCCACATTATTTTTTTCTAAAGAAGATTGTAATATGCAGCATATAAAATTAAAAATATATTGTGTAAATCGAAGTTATTCAAAATAAAATAATTTTTGTATTTTACCTCAAATAAAAATTAACGATAATTTTTTTTTAAATTTTATGATAATAAATTGCACTTGAGCAGAGTATAAATAGTTAAATCAATCTATAATTAATAAAGATCCTTTATGAACAATGATAAAATAAAAAGGGGAAAAGCACGGCTTGGTCAAATGTAAATAAAGTACTAAATATCATATTAAATTAGCTATCATAAATTAAAAAACAAATTTTTGCAAATCAAATTGTTTTAAACCAAACACTAAATAAATATTTGGCAGTTAAAGTTCACATTAAAGTTACTCTGTTAATTAGTAAATAAATAATGAATGAAACAACAAAACATTTTGGAATGGCTTATTGTACAATTATAGGTTCCAGTAGGTAAGTAGTAAAATAAACAAGCATTTTTCATCAGCAATAAAATTTACATCCTGAGACTGAAATGGCCCGGCCTCCCGATATATCGAGGGGGTAGTGGGAGAGGAGGATATCAAACACTTCTCCCACAATCCCTCACATGCCCCCCCCCGTGATACATCGTGTGTCACGTGAACAAGAAATCTTCAGCTTCAAAATATTATAAGAGAAATTCCCACCTCTTTTTTACCAATAGTAAATACTAATAGAAATGAAGGGTTTGAAAGTTATCCAAAAGATTAAAACATATTAAAAGTAGTCACATCTAAACATAAGTATTCTCCATTATATACTTTAAAAAACATTGAATATTTTTAATTTAGAGCTTAATGTATCGATTTAGCATAAAATATTTTTAATGATTTACTATTGTTTACGACACATAATGTACATAAAATATGAATAAATATTAGAATACGAGAATAACTTTCTTTAAAACTCTGCCAGAATTATAGTTATTAAATGGTAATTAGGGTACTAATTTATTGTAAGTGAGATTCCTTTAACCTATGAAGCCATATATTGGGTTTGTTGTTCTTGATGAACATAAATTTTACTAATTCTAAAAAGGATTACTAAGTAAGTGTATATCTTCTAAGAAAAATGTGTATGTTTTTGAAACACAACATTAAACAGAAAAAAGAAATTTAATTTTGTATAGTTATTACAAAAAGGGAACCATGATCTGAAAGAATATCAGCGGAAAAGTAAAAATAAATAATAAGTAACCCCATTTTAAAGAAAACGAGCTGATAATTCTAAACAATTAATATTTGTATAACTTTGTATTTACTCTAATGAACTAATGCAGACTTTTATTATATTATTTGGGGGGGGGGATGAAATAGTCAAATAAGGTTAAATTAATTCTCTTTTTTTCCTTATGAATTATTATTATTTAAGTTAAGTTGTCAGGCAGCAAGGGAAGAGAGAGAAAGGAAAGGAAATATGAAAATCGATGCTTCAAATTTATGCACCATTTATCTAACCGTGAAAGAGAAAAAATAATGTAAATAAGAAAGAAAAAAAAATACTATGTATCAAATTTCTCTTTAGA
Organism: Cheiracanthium punctorium; assembly: GCA_038373885.1. Lineage (NCBI taxonomy): Eukaryota > Metazoa > Arthropoda > Arachnida > Araneae > Cheiracanthiidae > Cheiracanthium > Cheiracanthium punctorium. The sequence goes on along the minus strand of JAWZYV010014639.1, from coordinate 240,864 downwards.
AAAAAGATATAAATTCTTTTAACATTTTAAGTTTGAGAAAGAAATATTTCTGCTATAAACTAAAGTAGAAACATCTTTCAATATAATATCGAACAACCAACCAAAAAAAAAAAAAAAAATAATAATAATAATAATAACTATGATGTACTTTAAAGGAAAGTAAAGTAAGTAATGTTAGATGAAAATTGTCGGTTAACTAATTCTAAATACTGCTACATTTTGGTAAATATAAAAAAATACAATCCAAACACATGCACTGATTTCTGAATTTTAAAAGAAAACATCAAATGCAGCGTAGCAACGTACAACAAAAACTGCAATATTTTTCTAATTCAGAATTATATAACTGAATAAATGTTCAATGATAGTTAACATAAGAAAATTAAAACGTTCTTATTCGTTAGTTTTGAATAATCTTGTGGATAGCTTTGATTATTGAATGAGATAGCAAATTATTTTGGTGTTTTTTTTACACTACCGGATAAAAATAAAAAATCGCTAAGCAGAGAGCAATGTTTATTAACGCTAAAAACACTTTTTTTACTTCTGCCATTTTAAAATCTTAATCATAGAAAAAAAAAAAAAAAGAAACAGAATGCATTAAATTTAATACAACTAAAAACTTTTATTCACCTCAAGAAAATGTTTATCACAAAAGTAAGATGGAAATTAATATTTTTCAAACGAGTTCATGTTTGTACCACAGGAAGAATTTGTTTATATCTTTTTATTACTACACCCTTTTGCATGTTATTATCTTAGAGGCTTGAAAAATTCACTAAACGATTTTGAAAAATTTGACTTATTTTTAAGAAACTAACTGTCGTATTATTTATCGCTGCATATTACCAGCAACTAAAAATATCCCAAATAGCTAAAACGTATGTGCTATATAAAGGGAATCCTAGAAAACATGTTTCAGAGGATACATTAAAAAGTCCTTATATTTACACGGATGTAAGATAACTCATATACATAATATTTTATAACGCACATAAGAGTAAAAGCAGGAAATTAGACGAAATGTAAGTAAATAAACGGGACATTTGATTTTTAAAAATAAGATTCTTCGCAACAAACTATGTAGAAGGAAAATTTATTATTTTATTATTTAAAAAATTTATGCAAAAGATTCAAATGCCTTTTACATGTATGAGCAAAACAAATACATACATAAGCGGTTTTTTTTTAATATATTGTAGTCACCTGGCTGAAGTGAAAAAATAATATATTTCATTGTATGCATGAGGGCAATTGTTAATCTCCTGGTTACATTACTACTTCTGTATTTACCTTGAAGAAAGAGAAATTAAAAAAAAAAAAAAGTTTTAGATCACTGAGACTTTTAAAAATATTCCCCAGCATACATTGCAGAAGTCAAACTCTGTTTTATTTCAGGGTACATAAATAAAGGAGTGAATCCATTTGAATAACAAAGCAGGATATTTAGTTTAAAAAAAAACGAAATGTAAGAGAGTATTACTCATTGTATTCCATCCTCAATCTGTACTAGTAAAACGAGTAAGGTAGTCACAACAGTTTGCTCAAGTGTCTATAAAATTAGTTTGTTTGTAAAAGAAAAGAGTGGACATTAAAAAATAAAATTATCAGTTTATCGATCCTATTATTGAGTTGCTAAATTGGAAGACGGGAAAGGGGGGGGGGGAGCCTTACTTTTGTATGAGAAAAAAGTCAGTATTAATGACTAGGTCATTTTATCTCTCATCTCCTTTATTAGAAATTGTCCGAAAAATAGGTCCCAAAAAAGCGACATAAAATTATGCGACATAATTTTACATATATTTCAATATTATTAATTCACAACAGCTTTAATCTATTGTTACACAATTTCGTAAGCTGTAGAATAGGCATCCCATGTATTTTTTACGTATATTTAAATGCTATTCGTTCACAGCAGCTTTAATCTATTGTTACACTATTTCGTATAAGCTGTAGAATAGGCATCCCATGTATTTTTTACGTATATTTAAATGCTATTCGTTCACAGCAGCTTTAATTTATTGTTACACTATTTCATATAAGCTGTAGAATAGGCATCCCATGTATTTTTTACGTATATTTAAATGCTATTCGTTCACAGCAGCTTTAATCTGTTGTTACACTATTTCATATAAGCTGTAGAATAGGCATCCCATGTATTTTTTACGTATATTTAAATGCTATTCGTTCACAGCAGCTTTAATCTATTGTTACACTATTTCATATAAGCTGTAGAATAGACATCCCATGTATTTTTTACATATATTTAAATAGACGTAGTCCATTAATATCGTTTTAATATGGCAATCATGAAACTAAAAAATGAGGGGGGGTTCAGGGGGGTCTCCCCCTGACGAAACTCGAACTGCCGAGTTATTTCTTTTTTTTTTAATTTTTAAAAATTCTTTTTAAACATATAACAGTGCGTTGATTGCTGTATTAAATGCGTGTTGTCACAGCCGTTTGGAAACTGGGACGGCGAATCCAGTCGATCCAAAACAATGTTATCCTTCGGGTTACTATTAAATAAATATCCATGCGAAATATTTCAGGCAACGCGTGTGGCAACAGCCCATTTAGTTCTCCCTCTCCCAACGTGCGGACACATAACAAAACAAGAACCGCTATCCACTCGCACCTCGACCGATGGATAGCATGGGATCGTTTGATGGCAAGCGTCGCGCGTAACCGTGCGACAGAGAGAAAAAAAAAAAAAATTAGGCCTAGCCCCCCAAATCAAACACACACACTAGAGACACAGAAATAAACATCGAGTTGTAGTATATATATATATATATCCCTACCGGCAGTCCAGTGTCGACGACTGTCCACACACATATCCCACGCAGGGGAAGAGTAGGGGAGGGAGTAGGAGAGAAGAGACGAGAGAGAGAAAAAAAAAATTCCACCGGGGGCGCTGATATTTAAGTGTTAAAGATCTCACAAGTCCAATAGATTCACAGCAGTCTCTCTGAGGATGTGGAGTGGAGGTGTAGTAACACTCGCTCTATTACGTCACACAGAGCCACAAAGGGAACGCCGTGTAGCGCGCTCGGCGGCTGGGGGAACACTGAGCTGGAGACAGCCTCCGCCAAACGATTCCGAGAGAGAAGCAGACGATAACGGGAGAGAGAGATGCGTGGCTGGATGAGCACCGCCATCTATTGTTCTCCGGGAGCATGATCCACATCAATAAAGGGAGCGGGGGGAGAGGGAGAGAATGAAAATATTCCCCGAAGAGGAGGAGGGTTACGGACGTCCGGGATGCGGCGGGACTGTGGCGATGCCCGAGCCGCGTGGAAAAAAGCGGGGGTGGAGTACGGAGTAGGCTTAGCAGATTGGCGCGGATTTTTTTTTTTTTCCCCCTGGCTGTATGTCGTTGGCAGCGAAGGTGGATGTAAGAAACAGCATTGGGTTGCTGAAGAGGATGCAGGACCTGATTAACACTTTCTGATACTATAGGCCAGCCATAGGCGTAGAGTTATATGGGCCCGTGGGGCTCGAGCCCCCCCAATAAATTGTGAATAGGGGCTGAGCCCACCCAATAATTTATCACTCAATACAGAAAACTAATTTATACTAACATAAAAAAAGTATTCACGCCATTTACAAATGTTTAAAAAAAAACCTTTACTTCTACTTTTAAAAATTTTCTTCTTTTGATTTCAATTATGATTTAGTATTTATTGTGACGCCCTGTAACACAAAATGTTACTATAAGCTGCCCTCGCCAGGCTCTGGTTCATTAAAATCAGTTTATGCAATGTAAAGTATGAAATGAAGAAAAGTTCAGATGTGTCTAAAAGGCACTATCTCATCGAATATGCTTTTTTTTTCCTCCTTTGAATTTTTTACTTTGCTTCTATTTTTAACTTATAACATGGTAGGAAGATACTAACATGGATACTTACCTTACATTGGTATAGAATTCTATGGACCCATAGAGATCGAGCGCCTCCAATAATTTACACTTATATATAGTAAGTCATAGCTGCCAACTACTACGGAATATAACTAACCACTTTTTGTAAACAGTATATTTTTTAATTATTTTTTTTCAAAATAGTAACCAGCTCGCGCGCGCATCACAAAAATTTTGCTATATTTCAAGCCGAAAAATCATGTAGAAAAAGTGGTTAATTATATTCCGTAGTAGTTGGCAACTATGAGTAAGTTATATGTACGTGAATCAGTGGCGTAGCCATAAATGTTTCATGGAGGGGGGTTATGACTTCTGCAACTCACATATATGTATACGGGTGTATGATAAGGGAGTGAAGAATATACATTTTGTATGGCAAAAAATTCCTTATGGGGGGTTATGACCCCCAACCCCCTCCCCCCTTTGGCTACGCCACTGACGTGAATATAAGTGGTTGAGGGGCCCGGCCCCCCCAATAATTTTGAAAACTTTACGCTTATGAGGCCAGCTAGGGTTCCCAGGTCGCCAAACCAAATAGCCGGACAGCCTACAATATTGAGGATTTTGTCTCAGTATTAATAGGTACAACAAAAAAAATTGTATGTAAAATCAAGCTTTTTTGATTGTTACCATGAATCTCGTTAAATTCTAATGAAAGATAAATAACATCGAATGCCAAATCGGTTCAAGTACCTTATTACTAATCAGCCAAAGTCACCAGTAAAAAGCCTAACAAATGCCGGACACCGTTCAGTTTGGCCGGACACGCAATCCAAAAGCCTAACTATGTCCGGCTTTATCCGGACGCCTAGCAACGCTAAGGCCAGCTATCACTTCGAGGCCCCCCCTCACACCTATTCCTATCCCATTCCACAAGTATAAATAATAAATATTGTAGTTTTGAGGCCCCCCTAGACTTTTTTTACTATAGGCCCGGGCCTTGTGGGCCTATTCGGTAATCGGGCTCTGAGAGGATGTGTGTGCACAGCACACGGGCAAGGGGGGCAAAAGGCCGGTGCATACGCGTAACTTCCTATGGGCAAGAGGAGGGGGGGCAAAAGTCCGGGGCATAGGCGTAAATTACTATGGACAAGGGGGGGGGGGCATTTGCCACCCTAAAATTCTAGAAATTTCAGATATAACCTATTTGAAAATGATATTTTTTAAAGCAGGAAATATTTTGTCACTGGGGGTCAAAAGTCTGGGGCATACGCGTAACTTCCTATGGGCAAGGGATCAATTGCCCCCTAAAATTGTAGAAAATTCAGGTATAACCTATTTGAAAATCATATTCTCTAAAACTGGAAACATTTTGCCCCCTCAATGTTACATGCCATTTTACGAAAATGGCCCGGAGCGCTTAAAAAAAATTACACGCCCCCCCCCCCCACACACACACCCGAAATCGCCTGTGCATATATGAAATAACAATATTTTTAAAAAATCTAAATTTCCTTCGTAATATACCTATTACATAATTCTCCAACAATAGATCCGAGTTGCAGAACTATTTTCTATCCTTCGAACTCTGTGATAATGGTCCCGGTTATAGATTAAGTCGTTATAGATTAAGTCGTTTCAAGTTCTTCGAAAAATTATGTACACATACATGCCAATTATAACGCATCCACTTGGGGGTAGGGGGGGGGGGGGGTGTTTAGGGGTTGGGGGGGGATGTGGTGGGGAGTGGGGGGGGGGGGGGGGGGGGTAGTTTGGATGTGGTGAGGAGTTTTTTGGGGTATATGTATGGAATTGTTTGTAAGGATCCTCGTTGGAAATTTAGTGTCTGGTTGGTTGAAAGATATGTTTCTGTTCTATAAACGTATAAATGAAAGCAATACACGACACTAAGTTCCTATGGGGAAAAATTGTTTTGAGAAAACATTAATAATAATAAAATATTTATAAAGTCGTACGTTTCCTACTGTGTTACTGTGGCAATTTTTTCCCCAGCACCAGTGCCTTATGATTCATTTATTATGAAGAAAGGATTATTTAAAAATTTTTTGGGTGACAAACTTGGCAAGGATACCATTTAACCTGTCATCCTTGACTATGCGGACGTGTGCTAATGACACAAATGGGTTAAAAATATTATTATAAAAACAATTTTTAAATATAATCTTGTTCAAAACAAGTATAAATATACATGGAATTTTTAAATTTAATTTTGGAATTCTTAAAAATGTTTCATTTTTACGTTGATTAAAAACGCAACAGCGGTCAAAAACGAGTTAAAATGTTAGTGATAATATGGAGGGTCCAGTGCATGTTTTGTCTAAGCAAGATCAGGCTTTGCTGGTGTGATAGTAACATAGTCTGAAATTTTGTATTGTTTAAACAGGATGCTAGACTTTAAAAGGACACATCACCGTAACTCAAATATCCGAATATCCTAAGAGATTTGCCCGAGTACTGTCTATGTGTTTATAAAAATTGAAGAGTTTCATTATTTTGCCGCATCACATCATGAAAACTTGTCCAAATTATTATGGGCTGCCTCCTTACTATTTCCCTTTCCTATAATAAAGAATAACCGAAATCGGTCCACATATTAAAATATTATTGCTGAAGACACACACATACACACACACACAACAACTCGATTTTGCCCAACCCGAAAAAACCTGGGCGGGTTTTTCAAAACTTCAAATTTAATTAAGTAGATAATACAATCTCTTAATATCAGAATACTATTTGTAAAGTTTATAAACAGCTCCCTCCTCCCCCCCCCCCACACACACACCACCACTAGCCAAGGGGAAAAAAATCAGAAAGACTTCACATACTCATAACTTTCTAGGGAAAAATTTTATGCCCATCTGTATTAAAATGTATAAGGATTGTTTAACAATAAAAAATAATTAGTTTAAAAAGCTAAAGCTCCAATTAAGCACTGTTATCATCAGCAGTATATCACTGTTAAAATTATTACTAATAATCAATTTATCTAAGAGCAAACCATGATTTAGTTGTTATTGTTATTGATTTATACGTTTTTTCATGTATGATTAATAATTGTATTTAGTTATTACTATTAATTTAACTATTTTTATTTATAATTGATTTTTTGTAACCAATTAGTTGTTTTAAGTTGTATTTATTAATAAGAAATTTTTTTTTGAAATATTCTGAAACCCCATCACTTCCTCAGAAAAATCCCTGATAAAACCCGAAAAGCCCTGATGAAACCCAAAAAAACCCGAACCCTCCCCCCCACAAAAAAACCCCGGGTTTTTAACAACCCTGAGAAAAAAAGAAGAGATTTCTCGATGAATTGAGAAAATTTGTTAAACGAATGTAGTTACGTCTAAGGACAGAAAACAATCAACCTCCAGAGATGTAAATATATTGAACACATGCGAGTACAAAAGTAAAGTGACTCATCTTAACTAAATAATTTTGGAAAGAGTCAATATTCACTTTATCAAGGTGTCAATTTCTGCTGCCATTGAACTTCATGGGAGTGGCCATTCACTTTTTCTGTTTTTGAGAGTAAATAACTTATATTTGCATAAAGGAAGCCACAAATACTTTTTTCACAATTATTCTACCGCCCACTTATCCTTTTAGACTGGAATAGAAAATTTTTTAGCGTTTCGTTAACCAAAATCTTTTTTAAGATTTGATTACGAGAATTGTTTGAGGTTCATATTAAAACCGTTTTTGTAAACTCTGTGTTCTTAGAGAAAGACATTTTTCTAATTAATTGAAAACAATATTCGAAAGTAATTCGTCCGAGTTTCCTATTCGAACATAAAATTTATTAATAGTTTTCACGAAAACAAAATATTTAAAAAGAAAAAAAAGAAAATTTCCTAAAATGTTACAAGACATCTCCAAACTCATGGGTCCCAGTTAAAACTTCAACTCTATTTTACTTATAGTTTAGTTAAAAAAATTATTGATACTGTTTGATAAAAATATATTACTGTTTAATTTCGGCGTAAATGTAACAAAAAGCATCGAAACGTGTGCTTCAGTATTTTCGATCATTATTAGCCAATTTCTCAAATGCGGAAATTTTCCATGGAAAAATTATTAGAATAATGATTTAAAAATAGAGACAAATATTAATGGTAAGAAGTATAGTAACACTTATTTATGAATTGTACAGTATTTTAATCATTTAATCCCTTAAAAGTGATAATTATGTTTCACTAATTCAAAATCAAAGAGTTTAGTGAAAGCATTAGCCATCCATCAAGCAAGTCTCGATGAAAAAGTGTTTTCATTTCCATATCCAAGATAGACTACCAATTAATTCAGAATTCGAATCATTTATAGTTACGACTCTTAAAAACAGTTCTTAAATTGACATAATAAGATCCGAATTCTTAAAGTATAATTATAACCTAAATTGTTGGTTGAAGAAGTACTAATTCAAGCGTCACACATGCAGTACTAAAAGTTTTTCCCACCAGTTTAAAAAAACAAAAACAGTCCAGTCTAAAAAAGGGATGTATTGAACTACTTAACTACTTTAGGCGCATATTTTATATATATATATATATATATATATATATATATATATATATATATATATAAAGTTAAGATTAGGAAAAGAAAATCTTTGGTAGTCTATCAAAGTATAAAATTTTATTTTTGTGATAGACTGAATTATCAAGTTTATTTCTAAGAAATGTGTGTATATTATTTATATGTATACACATACACATTTCATAGAGAAATTTCATAGAGAATATTAATAAATATTCTAAATCATAATCTTCAAAATTAAATTAATGAGAAGTAATTATATATGATTTTTAAATTTGAGTTTATCTTCATTTCTAATCAGTATTTAGCTTTGAGCAGTTCCAACAGAGAAAAATCATGTCAAATGTATTTAAAATCTGTATTTTTTCTCGTTAACTGAAACGAATGTATGTATGCATTTATTAATTAATTACAGGTTATTAAAATTATGGCAATAGCTGTCAACTATTATATTCTTAAAGGTAAATTAAATATAGTTTCTGAATGTAACTATTTCTAGTATCTACTGATAAAAACAATCAATCAAACATGTAAGACAATGTACTTGATCATTTAAAGCAAGCCAAAATAGGTTAATCGGGTAATATTATATATATATATATATATATAGTTTAATTAAAATATTAAATATATAACTAAGATACAACCGACATACGGCAGCCTAAGATACGGCAATGATAATTATATACCAGATAATGATTAATTTAATTCTTGCCTTGTTTTCTGTTTTTCCTACTGTTTCGGTAAAAATACCTTTTTGGTGGCAAATTGTCCAATCCTGGTCAAAAGTATTTCAAAGTATCGCATTATAAAATAACAGAATTTAGGTTCTTTTTTTCATAAATCACAGAGTTTAACGGAAGTGTAATGTGACCAATAAGCAATCAAGAATCACTGATAATGCTCGGAATTGGAGCCATATTTATTATAGCTAAGATTCTTAAAAACAGTTGATTATTAAAATTACGATATGCAATCACAATGCCATTAGCGAAATAAAAAACCTAATTCGTAACCTACAGAGTCAATCGAAAGAATTACTTAATGTAACAACATGTTTATTTATCATATATATACTACAAAATATTGTATTCTAAAATAGGAAAATGTAAATTATTGCTTTTTTAAAACAGATTAAAAGCTTTTTGAACAAGGAACAATTTGCATACCAAAAGGTAAAGTAAGTCATATTTTCAACAATTTTGTTAATATCTAGGTATCTATATCTAGTAAATTATTAGTACCAGAAATTTTAACGTAGATAAAAAAATAATACTGATGAATATACGTCTCTGTGGGCCTTTAAAATATTAAGTCCTAAATCAATATGTTAGTTTATTGGGTTAATTTGTGTATTAATGAGTCTGTCCTCGAATTATTTTAAAAACATGGTGATATTTTTTTGATTTTTCCAAATAATAATAATATGGTGATGATGATTTGATGATGTTTGAAATGTACTGAAAACTAATTTTCATTTGGGAAAAATATATAAGTCTGATAATTATAATAATTCGCCAATAAAATAATTTACATTAACATCATTGTTTAAAAACAAATTTTTGGGAGTATTATAAAAATGGTATAGAGGGCGCTGCTCCACGTTCTTCCAAAGGATAACAGATTGCATTTTTAAATCAAAATGGAGCTTTTTATAAAAAAGAAGCATCTGAATTGTCAAATAGCAGAATTAATATTACGCCATTTTGAAGTCGTTATTCGCATTCTATTAGTTTTAAGCTTATAATTCAATATTTTTTTACTTTCATTTACTCTAAATAAACTTTTTCGTTTGTGATAGTTCTCATTCATACGAATTGACATTTTAAAATCCATAGATCAAATATAAGAGGTATTTAAAACTGATTTTATCGCCTCTTAGTCATGCACTAACTTAATTTAACTTGTTAATGCACAGAATATTACATAAAAAAATCATATTTAAGCATTCGTATAAGTATGTACATGTTTACGACAATAAAAAATATGTACTTATAGATGCGTACATACTCTGCAATTATATTTTAATGCAATTCAAGGTATTATTACAGTTGTACACAGAGCCAGATGCAAGGATGAATTCTACAACCTGAACAAGGAAATAAAGTGAGGGGGGATTGAAATACAAGCATAAAAAACTAAACATCCAAGGTAAAGAGGAAATAACTATTACCACGTGCCCGAAATTTGTCCCCCACATATGTGCTGAGGCACCAGCCCCCCTAAATATTTTTTTGTACGTCGCCAGGAAAAAAAATTCTTTTGTAAATGAAGGCCGCCTGTACAAGGACACATTTTCTTCTTGCCTCCCCGCACCAGGAAATGTATGCTAAAAATGCAGGTTTTTCTTTTTTTTTTCTGTGGGGGGGGCAAGGGGGTGATTAAAATATAACATAATACCAACTTTAAATGCACAGAAATGGAAATAAACGAAATTATTATAGCATTTATTTTATTACAATAAAATAGCAACATATTTTAATATTTAAATTAATAGGAAAAATTTTATTCTTCATCAGAATTTAATTTGAATTATGTAACACGTAAGCTTAAGCATGCTCAAATTAAAAATATTACTGCGTAGAAAAGATACACTTCTTGAGAAGACTAGCATAAAAAAGTAAATTCATTTTTCTTACTTGATTTTTATTGCTATTTGTAAATTTGTGTTTTAAGTGTTACGTACTTATTTCCTAATCTGAAATAATCAATCTGAAATAATCAATCGATAAAAATTTTTAAAAAGATGTCAGAAGGAAAAGTTTTGAAAGTTTACAAGAAATAAAAATTAAAGAAAAAATTTTCACTTTTTCTTAAACAATATTTTAATGAGAGCAAATTAATATCATGAATAAAATACACTTAGTTAAGTGTGAAAAAGCGTTTGTTTAAGTCTGCAAGAGCTTCTTGAAGGTTAAAAGATTAATTATTTAGAAAGAAAAACCAAAGAAATTTGGAAGCCAAGAATCTTCATTAGCAAAATGAACTTCAGAAAAGAAAACAAAAACTAGAACAACAATAATAAAAAAAAATCATTTTACGTTAAATAAAGCGGCTTGTATGGTTATTCCAAGATATAAAAAGAACATCACTACTTTTAAAATGGAGATAAATTATGAGGTAATTCTATGAAATATTAAATCACGTTTACGTATATATTATTCCATGATTATATCAAAATAGTCAGGTTTTCTTTTTAAATGCAAGACCGGTTATTAAAATACATACACCTAAGGGAAAAAATTTTTAAAAATGCACGAAATGAATTGGATGCAGTATTTGTGGGGTGGCTTGTCCAATTTTTTTAATTTTTCCAGTCTCTCTGTAAAAATATTTAATATTAAGAGTTATTGGTTTTCAATAAAATTTATTATTAATAATAAATTTTAATGAAATCAATAAATTTTTTGTTAGTATTTTAATACACAGAAGATCAGCATACAGCTTGAAAGACATAGATTAAGTTTAGTGGGTGCATCGTTTATATTAAACATAAATCATGCAGTTAAAGGCATTTCATACATATTTCTGAAATAGAATGATTCATTTGGAACGAAAACTAACAAATATTAGGTAACATATTAATGGCAATAAAAGAAACTTTAAAAAAAAAACCTGTTGATTTAAAGACGGCGTATTAAATATATTCACAAATTTTATGTTAACATTTCGAATGTTTATGCTTTCAGAGTTTTAAAAATATCATTAATCGAAACGCTATTTAGAAAATTTAACGTTTTGATCATTAATAGCATTTTCGGTATGAAGAAGTATTTTGGTATGTTGTAATACAGAGTGGCTACTAAATTTCTAAAAGTCAACTTCCTGACTTCCAGATCTCGATAAATGGCATTCGAGAACACCTACACATTTTATTTTGAGAAATGCCTCACTAGAAACCCCCACTTTTTATAATTAATATTTTGCTATAACTAGCTCGAAATCAATTTTTAACTGTAATACAATTCATGCAGTTAGATAGAAAATAATCACTACTAGTTTACCTGTTAAGTAAGATACATCATTAAAAGATTGCTATGTAAGATTCTGGTTTTTTCAGATTTAACCAATACTGCTTTGCGCTACTGGGATATTTATGTGATATATCTGATATCTGTGTCTAACGTTCTAAATTTCGAACACAAATATTTATCTTTTGATCAGCTACAATTTCAACCCAGAAAGAAATTCTATTGCTGATCACAGACAAACAGCTTTTGAACCTCCTGTCACAAGTAACTCCCTGCAGAATGTAGAACTGCAAGCATTACATACCCCACAAACATTGAGACCCATTTTTCTTACTAAACATAAATTAATTACCCTTATCAGCATCTTTTATTCTAGGGAGTCTGACATTGAAAAGGGGTAAAAATCCAATTTTTTTTATTTTTTACAGAGGAAAATTTATTATTTTGGGAGAATTTTCTGGCCTATTTTGCACTTTCCCGGCATTTTCAAGACTTTGCTGACCTATTTCTAATTTTCCTGACTGGTAGACACTGGTGGTAGACACAATAGCGGTTTTTGTTTTTGGTAATAAGCTTTTTTTCCCTTTTTTTTCTGAACAAGATTATTCTTTTATGAACTTAATTCATTAACATTCTACACTCAATCCTTTTTCCATAAGTCTGTTTTCATACATTAGCGAAAACATTGAGAAAAAAATTATCATTAAAAAACAAAGCAAGTGGGTAAAGATGGTATGGAAGTTCATTCAATAACCATCTAAGGTATTACCGTTATCTCTATAAATAATTCGTTTCCGAAACTTTATTATTAAATAAATGTGATTTATATATTGTGTTCAATAAAATAATATAAATAGAATACAATGCAAGACACGAATGCCTTTTTATGAGCTTTAATAAAGAAAGAGAAAGCATGGCAATTTTCAAAGCCCAGTTCGAAATATACTTACATTTATGGTAATGTTTATCAAGAGAATAATGTAATTTATATAAATCGAGAGAATTTATCTCTTAAATATATTTTCATAATTATTTTATCTCTTCTAAAATAGTTAATTACTTTACAATTATTCGCCAACTATACCTAAAACTTATCAATGGCTATTCTTCCTATAGCTCTATTGTTTAGGCCTTGTTATAATGATTTCAAAATGATTTATTGCAATTTTAAATAGCGCTTTATCCGAATTTCCTTATATTATTGGGTAAATAAAATTTTATTCAATTTTTTAAAAGTGCAGTTACAGATTTACAAAAGTTTTTCTTGCAACAAAAATATGTAACATTGCATTCGCTGAGCCTTGTTCTAAATTAAAGTTTTAAATAATATACAATAAGCAGCATATTATTTAAAACTTTAATTTAAACAAGACTACGAGTCCATGAAATAGAGATCTGTCCAGACTTTTGTCCATACAGGGTCTTGTTCTTCTGAAATTGTGAAACCTTTACTCATAATTTTGTGAATCTGAAATTAGCACTAAATCAGGTTTTTCTGCCCAGGGTCCTATTTTTGTGAAAATAATATCCTCTTTTTGTGAATTTGTGAAAAATACAATTTCAATTAATCATTAAAGTTACTTTTGGACATTTCACAGAAATCCCCGTTTTTAAAAAACTGCACATGTATGCATGTATATAAACATCTACAGATTTTTATAAATAAACACATTGATGTTTTTTTTTTTATATGTATAGATTTATCTATCTACGACTTGCGATAAATTAATTTTAGAAATAAACTTAGATTTGTGAAAGGTCTGCTTTTCATTGAAATTTTTTTGTGAAGGGTTCGTTTTTAAAATGAAAGATATTGTGAAGAGTCTGTTCGGGGATCCAAATTTCTCCTCAACATACCCCTGGAAATGCATGTTATATAAAGTATGAAAAGGTGAAATAAAGGCATACCTCAGTTTATAAGGTTTTGGTAGGATAGCAAGAACTCCAGGGGGGTAGTTACCTCCCCTACAGCAACATATCAGGCTAGCATAATCAGCTAAAAATAAAAGGAAAACATAAGTTTCATCAATATTAAGTACAATATCAGTAATTTTTTAATAATTAAAGCAGCTTACTAAACATACATAATATTCATGAATTATACTAAAACTGATCTTACATGTGCAAAGTCATGAATAATAATTCAGCACCATATTATCCCACCAATGACCGTGTGGATAATAAACTGAACATTTGAAGACGGCTTAAGTGTGCAGCTCTAGGGTTCTAACCTTTTGTATACGACTGTTAATATAAAAGTCTGGAGTTTTAAAAGATTTTCTCCAGATGTAACGTGAATACGCGTCAGAACCCCTTTAAAAAGTTCTCTGCCCAAGATATTCCCATAGCCCTTGTGAAGATTTGCATTAACCAAAAAACAAACCTAACCAAAAACCAATAACAGCAGATTACGAATTATGCGTTTGTAAATTAAAGTATGCATGATTAATGAACTATATTCGATCACTTATATTGTTTCAATAATATAAATATTAATATTCTGTACTAAGTGAAGAAAATTTAAAGAAACACCTCATGCAATATATTACTAATAATCATTTTTAAATTATCCGTTCCATAAATATACTCTTAAATGAATTGTAGTAAAGCTTGAGTTAGTAAAACTATTGCAATCATTTTAGTAATTTAATTTTTACAGCTGAAAAAGAGATATGCTTTTAAACTAGTGTTAATTTTCTGCCGAGGAAAATACATAGAAAAGTAGAAAATTAGGCATTGCCACTTGCCACAAAACAACTAAATGTAAAAAAAAGCTATCAAAAAACTGTTTGATGATGATTATTATAACAATATTTCTTACTTAAATCCTCAGTTTCATTTAGAATTATGACCCCGAAAAGAACAATTAATTTTCAAAATATAAATTTTCAACCAATCGATTTTATATATTTTATTTAAAGCAAACTAGTTTGACTAAGTAATGATAACCAATCATTTTCATATTCTTTACAGCTTTAGATACAGAATATTAATATATTTTATTCTACTTACTGATAATTAGTATGTTTAATATGTCCTTGGATCAGATTTCTGAACACTTATGGCAAAAGTGCTTTCAGATTCCTTTAGGCATCGCTTTTTCATTTGTTTTTAGGAGATTACTCTGAACTATAACTGTTTTCAAAATAAATAACTTTACATAAAAGCAAATTTAGTGGTAATATTATTATAATTTTTCTACAGATATACTATATTCTCGAACCAGAGAAAGAAGCTATTTCTAGGTCTATTGGGGTCGAACTCTTGTTGTTATATAGCAAGGATAAAAATACTGGACAAATAAATAAAAAAAAATCGGATTGATGTGATTTAAATATTTTTTAATTAAAATATTTTTTAATTCTTTTAAGGGATACTTTTAAATTAAATTTCAAAATAGTAAAATGTCCCGTACAATTCACCATTCAGTAATTTGGTTTGTAAACAACTGTACGGGATGGTTATAGTTAAAACTTTCCCTATAAACAGGGTTCTACAGATAAAACGGGTGAGCAGATTGTAACCAAATTCGATAAATAGGCCATAAATAAAGTGCGCCCACAAGGAATTTCGAAATAAATAAATAAATAAAAACTAGCGAAACTACGTTATGTCACACTAGTTGCCGTTTTGCATAAATTAACAGCAAATTTAACAAGGGAAAAAGATAATACAAAATGTTTAAAAAAAAATCAACATTTATTCAATAGTTCTTGAGCATTTATTTTCTAATTTAAGTCATTTTATGAGGTGATTTCACCATGCAAAGCGTGGACATTTTATGAACTAAACATTTCAGACCGTATACCAAATTTGGTGGCAATATGCTCACCTGTTTCAGCTGCAAAATGCTGTTATAGGGGAAGTTATAACCACACTGTATCTAATTATGTGTAAGATTGTATAATGTGGCTGCCGATAAAAATAATTTTTATGATGCATAAGTATTTTCAAGCAGACAGAATTATTAGGTAATTATAAGTTCTATAAACATGCATAAACTAATCATCCACATAATTTTTTTTAAATTTTTATAACAATTAATAAATTCTAATATTCTTCATTTCAATACTTTATCAGGTTATGTTCGAAACTTGCTGCGCATGCACATCTTGCAAGTCAGTGCAGTTTAAGCATCTTATTTTAAATTCTTAATTATGAAAAAAAAATTATTACACTATTCTTTTTTACTTATTTATACTTTTATAGGTTATTTATATTTCAAAATACTCATTTTGTATGAAGTTCGTAAAATTTTAATGTAGCTGAATTATTTACTTATCTTTGTTAAAAATATAGGAAACAAAAAGTAAAAACTCGTTATAAAATTCAGACTATTATAATTTATAAACGAATTTTAGCAATTAAAATTGAAAAAAAAAGTTATTTAACATTTTTGCAAAAATAAAAAATAAATATAAAAAAATTAATAAACATATTTATGTATTGAGGTACTGAGCTTTTCAATATTAAAAATTTATTTTTAAGCACAAGAATAATATTTAGCGAATAATTTTAAGCAATCAGATTTATATAATAGATTTTTTTAAATACTAGAGAAAGGGTAGCTAGCTCACAAGTCAAAAATTGTTTGAAATAATTTTTTGACCTCTCTCGGAAAAGTGATGTCTTCTGGAAGGACTTCTCATGGGGAAAATTGTGTTTCATTGGCAAATCGCACGGAATAAAATTCTTACCAGGTAGCATAAAAATTGATGTATAATTGTTTATCATAATCATAAACTTGTCTTCTCACCGTCAAAGGATGAATCCTGAAATCGGTCATTTTGAAAAGTTTTAATACTGATGATTACGAAAATATATTTTTTTAAACTGTTAGCTCACTATGTCCTACTAATGTTGTATTCATAGTGAGCCTTTCTTTATAACGGAGTGAAGGTTAACATTAGCGTAACTATTTAAAATTGTAGTTTCTAAAAAGACAACTGTTTGTAAAAGGAGAACCTTGTTAATAACATTATGAAAGTACTCAAAACAACTATAAAATGTACAAAGATTAACAGGTTTTGGCCCATTTCAAATAAAGTTAGATTATCAATTGTTTTTAAAACCCCTATAATGAGTCAGTGATGTTTTTCTAAACTAAAATTAACAGATTTATTAATGTATTGAACTTAGAGAAGGGGATTCAATATCTTAAAAATTTTTCAATTCTGATGGTTCTGCATCATTTTTTATTTCAACAATTTAAGTCAACCCAGCAAACACACACAGGTTCTCTGAACGTCTATTAACGTTCAGAAGACGTTTTCTGAACATTAATAGACGTTTAGTGAGCCTGTGTGTGTTTGCTGGGAACATTTATTTTCGCATCTCCGAGTCTTTTTATGATTAAATGATGATGAAAAGATTAAATTTCGTAAATCACTTAATTGATGTATGGAGCACATTTTACTATTTAGGAATTATTTTTATTTTATTTTGTTTATTATTTATTATTATTATTTTGTACGAGGGTCGTAAATTTTTTTAAAATTTTACATTTGAATTTGATCAGATGTTCATTGCAAATAACTGAACTTTTTTTTATTTTGCTGGCTTTTCCTTTCGATTTTTAGGACAACAAATAAACTATAAAATTTTAGATGTTTACTTTATTTACTTATTCATTTATTATTATTATTTTGATGTGACAAAGTCCCTCATTTTTTCATGCACATGTTATTCGTTCATATTATTTTCATCTTTTTCTCAAATAAACATTTCTGCAATTTTTAAACTCAATTCCAACATATAATGGGAAAGTTAGATAACAATTTTCTATAACTGCATTTACTTCTAGCAAGAAATAAATGCAGTCTAGCTACAATGCACAAAACATTCAATCAGAATTTTTATAAATATCACTCATCATTCTGTAAATTAGTATTTCATGTAAAAGTGTAAAATTATTACCCTTTATGGGATCAAGGGTTATGCGAACACAGTTTCAGTAACCAAAGGAATGTACGCATTTAATGAACATAAAAAAAAGTCATCATAATTTTATATGTTTTTTTTTAAGCAAATAAACATGTAATAAATGTAGATTCATCTTTGCTCTGGCTTGCGACAAGTTTCTGTGCCATTTTAAAATTTAAACATAAGTGAAAAAAACAGAGAGCAAAAATGCAACTATATATTACAGGAAAACGAAGGTACCATTTGTATTTAAGAGCTATATTATTTATAAATATTTTTAGGAAAAGTGAAAAAGTCTTGCTTACATTAGTACTATAAACTTATCTACTTGAATGCAGAGTACAGTTTATATACTTTATTTTTAATGTAAGATTTACAGCAGCGAGCTAAGTACATTTCTACACAAATACAATGTGGGTCAGCATAACCATGTTTTCAGCTTACTCTTCCGTAAACATTAATATTAGGCGGTATCTCAAATAAATATCAATGATTTTGAAAAAAAAAATAATGTTATGAATTTCAATCACAGTTAAGGTTAAAAGGGACTAGATAGTTCTTGTTTATTGTCTATTTAATGACTAAGTGCAATACCAAAACAAACTAAATGCATTTATTTAAGAAATGTAAAAAGGATGTTTCAACTATATTGCTAAATTCGAATTTTAGAGCTAACCAAATTTTATGAAAACTTCAGAATACATTTTTAAATACATAGGTATAGTTTGGAAAATATTTCTGCATTCTTTAATAACATTTCCTGGAACATAATAGGTATAAAAATCTTATCTGATCGAATTTCGTAAGTATATGATAATTTTCTTTGTTATTTTTGATGAAAGAAAAATAAGCATAAAAATCACTTTGAGAAATACGCATGATTGTGATGATACAATTAAAATTCTGAGCTTTTAATTAACTTAAGACAATGTTAAACCAGATTGTAATAACTAATAAACTTAATGCGAGTTGAAAATACCATCAGGAAAGAATCACCCGATTACAAAATTTAATATTTTCTATAATTATATACAGAAATTCTTTTTTTTTCGCGTGCTCGCTTCCTTTAGTCACCCGTACAATGTGTTTACGATTTGCCATTTATGGCCAAATATGTTGTAATATTACACTATTAAAATCACAAATACGTTGTTTAAGTTCGAGAAAACTTAAGCAAAGATGGTATGATCATGAACATTATGTCTTTGACATCTTCCCAAAATTAGGAGTCGCACGGGATTAAGCCAGGTGACCTAGGAGGGCAGCTGTGTTGCACTAAATCAATGGCTGCATTTCGACCCATCCAATGGTGTGGTAGTTCTATGTACTAAACACTTAAAATTTTTCCCTACACACTGACATATTAATTACTTTACTGTTTGTAATTATGAGAAATATTAAATTTTGATATCGGATAATTTTTTTCTGGTGACATTGCACAGCAAAAAGCTAAAAATTAATGTGTGTAGCACATACACTACTGGCCAAAAGTATTGCAAGTTTCAGAAATGAAACCCTTTTCAAGATGAACCCCCCCCCTCTCCCCCATCAAAAAGAAAAATCAATATAATTGGCATTTTTTAATGTCGACATGTCAAATTAATGACTTCAAAGACAAGATAGCATTTAGTTAAAGAACAAAAATAACTATTTAATTTATTTAAAAAATAGCATAAAAAATACATAGGTTATTATAGATATCATAATCTGTTTGGCCTGCCCGAATAAAATTAAATAAAGAATTCATTTCAGGGTCTTCTGCAAAAATAGGATAATAAATAAATGCGATTGAACTAAAGATCATTTATTACATTGCTGAGCAGCGTTGACTTGGATCACAACAGCCACTCTTTTAGATAACTATGTTTTACAACACTTCCTTCGGTGTTTCAGGGTGCCAACTTAAATTATGGGTTCATGAAGCTCTCATTCTGTTTTTTGAGGATTTTCAGATGTAACCTTTCCTATTATCATATATATTATTTCTCAAAGGTGTCTTTTCTGGTGCGGCTAGATCTCATTAAATACTTGACCAAAAAAATAAAAAATAAATAAAAAAATACCCAGTTAAAGCTTATAATTTCAACTTTTGACGAAAAATATTCAAAAATTCGGAAAAATATTTTTGTTAATAAAAAAATAAAAAACAAATCATATATATTATTTCTCAAAGGTGTTTTTTTCTGGCGCGGATAGATCTCATTAAATACGCGACTCAAAAAAGGAAAAAAAAAATGTAACAGACTCCATGGTTCCAGGTTGCTATGGAGTCAGATGATTTGAATATACTTTCTTTAAAAATGAGTGGCAACGACAGACAAAAAATGTAAGAAAAATAGAACAGCTCGGAGTTGCTATATTTTTTGTTTAGATTGGATGGATGATTGAAGGTAACTAGAAATACAGGCTTGTTTTTGTAAATAGTTTGTAAAATAAATATTTAAATGAGGTTAACAGAACTTCTTATTTTGTCTTTTCAATCGAGCCCTCTCATTTTGATAATTCAGCGAGTTGTATTCATCAGTCGCCGGCAGAATATTTTGTTCTGTGCCATTTTCTCAAAGGTTTGGCTAGATTTTTCTGGCGCCCCCGGATGGGTGGCTTTAATTGGAACGGACCCGGCAAGATCTCATTAAATACGTGACCAAAAAAATAAAAAAAATACCCAGTTATAGCTTATAATTTCTATTTTTGACGAAAACAGCGCCACCTGTTGGTGACACATGTTTTTTATTCTCTATGAAATGCAAATATGTACAGAAGATGGCGTTTGAATAGCCAAAATACTACCGATATATTCAACTTTATATCGAAGATGGCGCCTCTTACATTTAAATATCAGTGGTGCAAACTGTAAATATATCATTCCATGGATATTTAAAATTTTTTGTATTTGCCAAGTGGATGCTACGTTGATTCGTAAGTTATGCTTTTTACTACATACCAATATACATATTTATATATTGATATACAATTAACATTAAGTAGATTTTCTGTATGCTTATAATTATTAACTGCTAACATTGTTTTTAAAGAGGTTTTATAAAATAAAACAGTTAAAATAAATGTCTATTTCAATGATTTCCAATCAAACATCTAACTGACCCGTGAAAATATTTAACAGAATATTATGTACTTAGACACATTTATTCATTTTCACACTATAATATTTACAGTTTTTGTATTAAATACGATATTGTGCGAAATTTTCGCACGGGTCAGCTAGTACTACATTATTTCTCAAAAATATTTAAATCTGGCAAATTTCCTGTCCATTTTTTCTGGGCTTATTCTTGGAAAGATAGTTAGATTTCTCAAACTTGCAATACTTTTGACCAGTTGTGTATTTCGTGGCACTTCAAACTGAACTGAAGACCCCCCCCCCCCCCTCCCCCACCAAATGAATGTTCCCCCAGCTCTCGCTTCATTCATTCATTATCTCCGCCGCAGAGACAACCAATCTACTATTTGGCAAAACACAGCCAAAAATCCATGAACTTATTTTCCTTCCCCCTCCACTGCATTTGACTGTAATTTCCTAGAGTAACCCGACAAAAGCATAATTCATTTACTAGATCGGATACCATTCAATTTTTCCAGAATGGCGTGTTAAAAAGGTCCCAAAACATGTGCGATTACCATCATCTACTCCTTTTGTCAGGGCAGGGGCATCCGCCGGGCCCATGGTTTTAAGCGGCCCCGTTTAGACGCGACTCGCCGATTTCAAACAATGCACCGACACAGAAAGACAACCACACCAAAAAAAAAAAAGAGAAAAAAGGGGTCGTTCTCACAATAATTAAAAACGCGACAACTTGCATGGAAGCAGTGCCTTTTTATGAAACTACCAAAGGATGTGACATAAAAAAATATGTGAAATATATATAGAATAATAATAAAAAAAATGTAATAAAGAATGGTCATAAAATAGAAAAAAAAATATATCTACATTCCGGTTCGTGAGACAGATTATAAACAGAAATTGGAGGATTCCGATGCATAATTCCAATGCAGATAGATGGGTGATGCAGATATACAAGGAGGGAGTTTACTGAACTGACACAAAGAACAATGAACAGGTGCCGGAGTGAAATACGACATGCAAAGTATGGCCGCCAGAGGTCAGCCACTCCAGGACTTTTTTTTTTTTTTTTGCTCGATTATTAAGTTTTATTTGCCAGCTTAATGTATAAAATAATAGAAGTAAAAAATCTTTCACACACTGATTATATGTGAATTTTTAATTCAGTAGGGAGATTTCTTTTGGCTTTAGTATGCTTTTATCTGCAAATACATTTTCACATTTGTTCAAAACAAATAAATTCCAACCGTTTTAAAAGAAGACAATGGGGAAAGGTTTATTGGACCTAAGAAAAATATAGGTTAAAGCAAAATGTTACCCTAAATCAATATAATTTTGGGGGCAGGGGCTAATTTATACCTATTAAAAAAGAAAAAGCTCATCTTACAAAGCGTAAAAAGAAGAAAAATTAGAAAGGATATAATTGCCTCCTTTTTATTCTACTCAAAATGATTATTTCGTTGATAAGTACTTATTTTTATGTGTGTTATTTTACAAGGTTTTTAGTACTTTTAACACCAGTTTCTGCAGAATGTTTTTGTTAAGACAGCATTTTATTTAGTTGCTCTTTAACTGATAATATTAAAAAAATAATAATAATTAATTTATGAATGGAAAATGAGTGAGTGATTGTGGTACGAGACTGGACGTGCACACATCTTTTATACCAATAAAATTGAATGATATAGGTTAGGAACGTTTTCTGTGTTAGTCACCTTTATATTTTAACAGTAAAATTGTATTTTTAGATATTGTTTTCTACAGAAAAGCAGAATAGGACGTACTATTTAATACAACTACTTCGGGAATTATTTAATTCATAAGATTCAGCGCCTGTTTTTTAAAAACTATGATATATGATGGTGATATCTCCCCACTAATTAGCATGGAACTAGATTTGAATTTAAAATAGAAACAGTAGATGAAATCATTTTAAATAACTGAAAAATTATCGAACATAAAACTTGTGTAGTGTCTGTTTCTTTCTTGAAGTAAATATAGGGCTACAAGAGAAAATTGTTTTCTTCTAAAATATACTACTTTACTATTCCAATAGATATCTAAAATAAATAATTGATGTCAAGTTAGATTTTTTTTAAACCTAAAGTGGCTATTAAAACACTTTAAGGTAAATTACATAATTTTTCAAGATTTAGAAAATAATAATAGTAGTAGTACATTTTAGAACTTTAAAAGAGAAAATTCACTCCTAAGGAGCGAGATTGAATTCTCTCCTATGTTGAAGAAGAATTAAATCTTAACACTCTAGAGTTTACAATGCCTCATTTTGTATGAGTGACTGTTTATTTTTTCGAAAAGGAGTTGTCTTGACATTATGTTCTTAAAAATTGAATGCTTGCTGTTTTACCACCAGAAAAGATTAACTCGCAGGGTGTGTCAGTATATAAACCCAGATTTTTTTAAAGTTTCGGAAAATGATAGTGGATCTACGTGTTTCAATGTTGTACATGCTGTCATCAAAACAGCCACTTTCTGATAAAGATACAGTTTCGTTTAGTTAAAATCAAATACAAAAGTCAATGGATTCGGCTTTTATACTCGCATTTTTATGCTAAAGCATAACTTAAAAAATACTCATATAAGCGCATCGAAATAAATTGACAAATATGACAATTTTGGATTATCCATAATGTGCCATTTCACTGGCTTACGGGTTATGTAAACATAAATTTACAACGCTGTTAATAGAAAACTATTAATTATCATGAAGTAGAGTAAATACCTACATTTGTCAGATATTAGATAAGTTCACAAGCAAATCTATATAACTACAAAATTGAAACTTTTACAAGGGCCCCGGAGAAAAAAATTCCTAAAAATTAAAATGTGTCATTAGATTAACTAGGTGATGCACAAATTTCAGCCTTTTATCATAAAAGGATTGGAGATGTGTTTATAAACAAACTTGGTACATAACTATGCAATAAAAATTAATAGCGAAAATAGTATGCATTTATGCAATCATTGATGCCCCCCCCCCCCCCCCCGATTATTTCTGTACAGCCTCAAAAACGCGATCTGCTTATGTGATTTTTTCCTCTTCAAGAGCCACGTCAACATATATTTATTTTTTTATATCTCCGAGTCTTTTTATGATGAAAGTCGTAAATTTTGTACACAACTGAATTAATACATGGGGCACATTTTACTAATGAATAATTTTTCTGTATGGGAGGTGTGTAAAAATTTAAATTTTGCATTTAGATTTAATCCTAGAAAAATTTTTAATGGTTCCCATTTGTACCTTTTTCTACGTAACTTAGTAATTCATTGTGTATGTCTATGATCCGTATTTAAGGAATAAAAGCATACGTCAGTGTTTTAGAGACACCCTGTGTATTACATGAAAAGTTATATTTTTACTCCCAGTCATTAAAATTTAGTAAAAACTATTTAAGCACGATATTTTGTAACATATACAGAAAAATGTAATCATGAAGGTTTTGCCAGTTTGATCTGTTTTAAATGAACTCTTAAGTAGGTGAAAGTTTTTTTTTTTTTATGAAGCTAAAATCTAAAGTGTTTCAAAAAATATAGATAACAAATAAATACCAATTATGTACATTGTTTCATCTGTTTATAAAACTCAACCTTGTGCAGTAATTAGTGCAAGTTTTAGTTAGCAGAAGATAATTTGCTAAATTCAGCTATCAGACTTGCCAACTTTTCAAAATC
This sequence comes from Cheiracanthium punctorium, assembly GCA_038373885.1. Lineage (NCBI taxonomy): Eukaryota > Metazoa > Arthropoda > Arachnida > Araneae > Cheiracanthiidae > Cheiracanthium > Cheiracanthium punctorium. The sequence continues at coordinate 215,771 of JAWZYV010014639.1, read as the reverse complement.
AAAAATCCCTTTGATCTCCTGCTTTTTAAAGCTGAAAAGTCAGATTCTGTTTGCATATGTTTTCAATACAAAACGCACAGATAATTTTTTTTTCTTAAATGCCATATGCTTATGAACGTAGCATTATCCCATTACTTGAGATGTATATTGTAAATAAATAAATCCAATTTCGAAAATTGGCCAAAGAAATTTTAGAAAATACAAAATAAAGTGAGGTAAGACATTATTTACATCTAAAAATTATAAAGATACCTTACAACACTAAAATTTTAAATAATACCTAATTTTGTTACAAAATTGCTTTTATTAAACTCATACAGCTTTAAATTTCTAGCATATTTCTAAATAATAATCGTAACAGAATGATTATTTATTAATGTAATTTAATTTTTTAGAACAACTCTGGATGCTTCATTTCAAATCAAATGCCCTCAGATTGTTTATCCTCGTCCATATGAAAGAAACAAGAACTGATCTTGTGGAAGTGATAAAGAAAATTAGAGGAAATTGCAATTTACGTATGTAAACTCTTAAAAAGTCTGATAAATGGAAGAAAAATCCTGGCGCGCAAAATAGGATAAAAAAGCCTGAGACTCAAGCCAAAATCCTGAGACCTGGCACGTCTGAGCTATGTATAGAAAATGAAACGATACCTTGAAAGAAATTATTGAAAGGCTAGTGTTTGATTCAAAGTAGTACGACTAATGCGCGATCTGTTATATCAAGAATTTAATTACATTTTCACACCTCTGCAAAGTCTAAATTTAGCAACTCTCTTTAGAACATTAAATTTAAATGGAACAAATTCTTAAAGAACATACCGAATAGCTTTCAAATAAATATTACTTCATGAACATTAAAAACAATTGTAAAGATTGAGTTTCTTAATATATATAAAATAACTATCAAATATAAAAAGATTCCCCCACAAATAAACTTATTTTTGTAAATTTAAAATACCAAACTATTATTATCAAAAATATGTAAAGATTATGTAACGGTGGGTTTTAACTTTTGATGACGAAAACATTTTAAATAAATTCCTTTCATTATCTTTGACAAATGATAATCACTTATTTTGTAAGACGAACGAATACACCTACTTATCACATATAGCAAAACAGACACACAAAATCACCATGCATAACAATAAATAAAATCTTTAAAATCATCCAACACAAGAATTTATTAATAATATTTGAAAACAAAAATATGAGATTTTTACATTTTTCTTATTTGTTTCTATTTGTTTTAAACTCCGTGTACATGAAGTTTAAAAACTAGTGAGGAATTAACAAAATAATTATGAAGTTAATTATAAATTTTTGGTCTTTAATTCATTAAAAAATATACTTAGGATTCTCTAATGCTTTATGATAGTTAAAATGACAGGTACATGAAATTGAAGAGATTTTATATTTAATCTAGTGTACCGTTTGCTTTATGAAAAATAAAGACAAATTTACTTAAACGATAGTTAAGAAAAATCATTTTACAATAAGCCTATTATGTTTTAGAAATTCACATATCTAAATATATAATTAAACGTATTATAATATTTGTAATTCAGATATCTAAATAAGTAATTCAATGACAAGCGTACTCCAACCTACAGTGGAAAAAGTACAGTTAAAAATCTATTTATTTTACATACTTCCCATTGCATACTTCAAAATACACATGGAAGATTTGCTGAACGCATTATCTTGTTAAAGACACGAACAACAGCAAAAAAAAAAATATTTCAATTTTACTGTCATTTCCTGTATAGCAACTTCTTTCTTAAAACTGATACGAAACAATGACATTTCAGAATGAGTTTGATAGTGATACCAGTACAATGCACAAAAGAAGCATGGAATAAATCTCTGGTTTACAGAAAACTTAATCGAAAAATAATCTAAATTATACTCTAATACGAAAATGGGAGTATATTTTGCATGAAGATACTGATCAAGTAATTCTATTAACTTTTGTTTTACATTTTTGGTAGAGATAGATCCCTGTGTGAACTAACTGTATCAGAGGAAAACAGATACAAGCCCGATGTTAATCTTGATATAATGTGCCATAGTGAATAAGCATAAAGCTCATGTAGCTTTAAGTATAAAATCCCAGAACTAATTCTCATAAAAGTATTTTTGTTTCTTTTATTAAGTATTTCCGCAATCCTCAGTGTTGTAGTATAATTTATAGACATTATGGATTTTTAACTATATATTTTTTTTTTCAGTACATTTTAATAAGAAACTTAGGTTCACATAACTGCGCAAAGTACTGTTATTAGTACTGCATCTAGTTTTGATAATAGTATTAGATGTTCCATGTAATACCATTATTAAAACATGAAGCGCAACTATTTTTGTAAGGAAAAGTGACTTTCTGCGAGTTTTTTTTAAATAAATATGCAAATCGAGAAATAGAATCTTTGTTAAAAATAGTTTCGACAGCTTTGACTGTTTTTTTCCGATAAACTTACAATTAAAAGTTATGCACACACATTAAAAAAAAAACGTCCTTTTTAATCAAGATTATATAATTGTGATAGTCATCAGAAGAAAATGCCAAGTTAATGGAAAGAGAGTTAAAATGCATATAATTGTAATAAATTATCGTGGGGAAAAGTGTTTTTGTTTACGTATTAAGTATTTGTAGTATTGAGACATATTCAACAAAAATGCTTTTTTTCAAAAAGGATCCTTAACTTATAAAATAGGCTTTTGAATACAGGTTGCCTCTTGAATATCAAAAGTATACTACGATTCTCACTGCATATTTGACTCAAAATTAGTTGAAATAGTGACCATCTTAAAGAAAATAGTCATTTTTCGTGACCAGCTAAAGAAAAAAGTGGCCTAAATAATGACTATCCATATTTAAATAGCGCTTTTCACATTTTGTTTTTGGTATATATTACTAAAGTTACAACATATTAATTCATTATGCAAGCCGAAAAACAACTTGAATAATGATTTTTATTTTAAAAATATTTTGAACAAAACTTGTGGGCCAGTCAATTTGTTCACAAAAAGTTCTAAAAATCTCAAAAAAATCAACCAGTTCTAGTTTTTTGATACATACCAGTAGTACAAACTCAAGTTTACAACTTCAAAAGACAAAGAAAAGCTACATGACTGCATTTGGAGTAAAATAAGTTAGTTTTAATTTAAGCATAAAATAAAGCTTGTTTAGCTTAAATTAAGCATAAAATGAGGCTAACAGATCATTCATTCTTTGATGGGTGGGTGGGTGGGGGATGACAAAAGTGCATTTTCAGGGAAATTGATTTAAAAACGTCCCATTTTAGTTTGTGTGTGTGAAAGAAAAAAAATCTGGTGCAACTTCACTGGAATTAACGAATACTTTACCATGCATTTAAATAAATGGGCGAATAATTCAGCAAACACAAAAGTGAAAATTATAATATGCTGTTTAAATATTTTCCCTAGATGTCCCCTTATGTCATTGATTTAGCATATTTGAAAAAAAATAATAATTTTGCACTATTTCAACAAAAGTAGATAAACAACAAACTGTACTATACACTCAAATGGCCGGTAACCAAACATATAACAGTTCCGAATCTTTAAAAAAAAAAAAGAAAAAAAAATCTTAGAAATCGAAATTTTTGCAGAATGTGTCAGTTTGAAAATTTTTGCTGTGAAATTCCCTGTTTAAGAATTTTTTCTGAAAGTTTTAAAAGTTTCACCTTTTTCCGTTTATATCATTGTGCAGTGCCTAAAGAAATATCCTGAATTTTTTTCGAGTCCCTGGTGCAATTTTCTTATTTTAATTTGTGTACCTTTGTTTCTTTGACAATCAAATTTAAATATGCTTTGGCAATTTATTTCTTTCAGAATTTTACTCTTTAAGCAAGCTAAAAGACTTCAAATGATTTACATTTTTCATCCAGATTCAATGTAGTGATCTAACATAGAGTAAAGATTCTTTTTGGCCCTTTTAATGTATCCGCACAGTTCAATAACATCAGATCCACATTTAATATCATTTAAAAACAAACGATTGTCATCAAATATTCCAGTAAAATCTTAATTACTGGCAACCATGTCCGCAAAATCTTTTTTTTTTTCCATACTCATAATTATTATTTAATGATTAATTAAGGATTCATCAAGCTCTGAAACATAGATCTATGTTTGGTAAACACCCGGACACTCGGCAAAACAAATACGAAATGTGACTTGACTGTTTTAGTCTTAAGGCAGAAATTCTTGGTAAGAGTTCTCACTCATATTTTTTGTTCTCTTTAAATAGAATGTACAGTCTGTCAATAATATAACCAAATGCTGGAACCTTCAATCAAAAATGCACTTGTTATACTTAGAAATTAAATTTAAATACATGTAGTTTTATACATTGAAATAAAATTTAAAAAACTGTAAGATTAATATTTAAAAATTAAATTTAAAACTGTATGATTAATACTCAGAAATTAAATTTAAAAACTGTATGATTAATAAATGATTTCGAGTGGGAAAAATGTTTATTGGAAAATCAAAAACAGTATTGTTAAATATTACAAACTAGATTCGTAAATTTTACACCTGGGGCAGTATCCCCCCCCCCCCAATTTTTTTCTGTAAATGTAATCTGAAATTTACAAACTAGATCAAGATTTTAAAAACGTCCCAACAAGTGCATTTTTTATTCACGGTTCCAGCATTTGGTTATATAATTTACTTACTGTATGATTAATATTTAGAAATTAAATTTAAAAACTATATGATTAATACTCAAATTAAATTTAAAAACTGTATGATTAATAAATGATTTCGAGTGTGAAAAATGTTTATTGGAAAATCAAAAACAGTATTGTTAAATATTACAAACTAGATTTGTAAATTTTACACCTTTCCCCCATTTTTTTTATGTAAATGTAATCTGAAATTTACAAACTAGATCTAGATTTTATAAACGTCTCAATAAGTGCATTCTTGATTGAGGGTTCCAGTATTTGGTTACATAATTTACAGACTGTACTGTACGAATGGCAAGGCATTGCTTTAGTTCACGAGAAACAGCTGTCTCCAGTGTTAACCAATGAATTGATAAGTTTGTGTTTTGGAACACTTGTTTCTCCGTATACTTTCACACCCTTTAATCCTTAGTGGCCATTGTCAAAATAATTACAATAAGAATAATAAAAACCTATCAAAATATCCAAAATATTAATATACCAAGCGTGTTTCTAGGCCCTTTAAATAAATATACGGTTTTAACCCCATGCAACTTGCATACACTTATTTGAAGAATACCTTTTTTAGACCATCCTACTTTTATATTCATCATTTCCAATTATAATGAATTTATGAAGACTCAGTTATGGACTGTCTAAGCATTTCAGGATGTTGTACACTATTCCTCAGCTGTTTTTACCCTCAGAAATATATTTCTAAATGACTCAAACTTCACTGAACCACCCCAAGTCCAAGAAACAGAGCTATGTGTTGGACAATGGACACATACACAAGCAAAAAAATTCTAAATTGTCAACTCAATAAGCATAAACCAAAGATTTTGATTCCTTTCTCATTGACCAAAGTTGTCAGTGAGACAATTTAACCAAAAATAGAGACTTTAGTGACCATTTTGTAAAAATGGCGACTTTTTAGTTAAAATAGTGGCCAGTGAAAACCCTTGGTATACAGATTAAAATTATTTCGGAGTTGTAGACATACTCTTAAAATTTAAAATAATTCTTCCCGAACGGTTTAGTTAACTTGCCATAAAATGAAAAGACTTAACTCATATTTTTCAATAAAGTTTTTCTATAATGTATGCATTTAGAAGTAAATTCAATATAAAAACATTTGTGATCCACTTGTTTAGTAAAAAGCCAAGTTTTGTAGCTTGTACAAAATACACAACAAACTTAAACAATAATTACTTGAATTTCCTTAAAAAATACCATTTTTATAGTCTGAAAAGGTAATATTCGACCAACATTTTTTTTAAATATAAAAACTACACTTTTTTTATGAATATAATCGAATTTTGAGAAATTATTTCAATGCACAAAACAAACATTACATTGAAATTTAAAATTAAAATAATGAATTCATACATACGATAAATCATAGATAAGTTACAAGTGCTTATATAGAACAACGATTCTCAACAATGAACTAATCAAAGATTTTTTATATTAATTTAATTGGGATTTTTTGACAAAATCGGAATGCATATTAAGAGATAATTAGTTGGTTTGGTTGCACATACAAATATCATAAGTAATATTTAATTAATATTTTTAATGTTAATTGAATGCTGTTATTTATATAAAATTCTTCGCATAAGAATAGTTCTTCACATGAAGTTCTAATGAATGACATCTAAATGAACGTACTATCGTCCTTTCCTAGTAAACATATTAGCCATCTATATGGACTTAATAAAATTGTTAATCAAAAGCATTTAAATATGAACATCAATGTGTGTGTGTATTTGTGTATGCATGTAAATTGGAAACTCTCTAATGCGACCGACCTCTAAGAGTTCAAAACTGAAAGGCGGTAAACTACGGTGTTTGTAAAGTAAAACTGAACTAAAGTGGTTACTCTAGACAGGTGGCCTCTTTACCAATGTGGTCACTTTAGCAGGTTCCAGTGTAATAATATTTTTTAAAAATGCTTCATTTAATAATCATTATATATGTTACTACCTGATTTAATATAAAGAGTACGATGCTATCATAATATATATTATTAAATTAAAATAAATAATAGTGAAAACTAACTTTTGTTTATTTCCTTTAGTTTAATGTAACAGAATAACGATATTTTTAAAAATTCTACATGCACAGTCAGTTTATTAATCTAAATGGTAACTCCATGGTTCACTAGATGATTTTAGAAATGCATGTTTAATTCTTTAAATTAATAAATTTATTAATTATTTTTCCACTTAAATTAATTATTCTAACTTTTACTAATATTTTAATATTGATTAATACTGTTACTAACCGCTGTATTTACCGACTACAGTTTCTTGCAACCGTCATCACTTGAGTACATGCTTGTTGAGTCCAGGGACAGTAAGAGTGGACTAGGCGAGAGCCTGCTGCCCTTTCCCCGAAATTTAGATTTTTTATATATAAAATAATATCAATCGTGTCTTTGCATAAAAGTTTCAAATTTTTACTATTAGAAGGGTTTATATATGGATATCCATAATACGTATGTTTAGATGTATTGCATTATATATATATATATATATATATATATATATATATATATATATATATATATATATATATATATATATATATATAATAGCTTACTTACGTAAAGTGAAATCCCCAAGATAATCCATTGATAAAGTGAAAAAAATATAAAAATATAAAAAATAAAAAAGTAGATAGCACATGGTGCCAATTAACGAGCTTATACCGGATAAGTGTTTAAATATAGCCTTTTAAGGCAATGAAAGAGTGGATAAATTGGATATAAAGCGCCAAATTAGAACTGGTGGGCTTTTTAAGCCTAATCACATGTAACCACAAATAGACGGAAAATGGAATTAATATTGAAATGATGATATATATATATATATATATATATATATATATATGTTTTAAATTTATTTATAGCCTATGGATTTTCATTTTTAATTTCATGGTTACGTATTATATCTGTTATTAAGTGCTTTCAATTAATATTTCACTTGGGATTCCATATTAAGTAAGTTAAGCTATTTTTTATATTATATTATATATATATATATTCAACGTCGTCGTAAGTTATAATACTACTCCGTGAGAAAACTAGCTGGGATTTTATTTTGTAACCACTTTTGTAACTCTTTCTAAACCTGTTCAACACGAATTGTTTTTATTTTCAGACACAAACATACTCTTAATTGTTTTAGTTACTGTTACAATATTGGTTTGTTACGATAATGTGGATTAAAAAACGATTGTATTTCGCGAATGTTAAATTTGAAACGTTTCTTTTAAATTAAAAATTTTTCAATGCCTGACAACGAAGTAAGCGATGAGTAACGCTTCTCCGTATACAAATGTGCGCGCGACTAATTAGTGATTGCAACGAAAGAAAACGTTTAGTTAAACCCCCTTTTCTATTGACTGCTTTGGTTTGTTCTGTTTTAAAGAAGGCAACCCTACTGCATCATTTTGTTATCGGTAAAAGTAAAATAAAAATGTTTTTGCAGCGTAGTATCCTATTTTAGAAAAATAAATAATTAGAAGAAGAGTGTTTTTTTTTTTTTCCCTTTCAGAACCAAACTATTATAAAGTATTTTAATGATGAAATAGTTTCGTTTCTCAAGCTAGCCTTATGTACAGCCCCCAAATTTTGACATCTAAATATTTTTGCAATTTTAAAAAATAATGAAAATAAATTTAAATAATTCGACATTTCTTTTTCTAAAGATTTATTATTTAATTATGTATTTAATTTATTAAACCTTTGAGGCGCAACACTTTCCCAATGCTGAAAAAAGGGCAGCCGTTGCCATCGCTCGACTTAACGACCAGCAAGATGGCGGACGATCGAAACGTTCATCGCGTACCACAGATCTAGAGACCCTTTTTAGACGCAGCTGGCTGTGCGGTACAGCTAACTGGCTGTGCGGTACAGCTAGCTGCGTCAAAAAAAGGGTCTCTAGATCTGTGGCACGCGATGAACGTTTCGATCGTCCGCCCTCTTGCTGGTCGTTAAGTCGAGCGATGGCAACGGCTTTTTTCAGCATTGGGCAATCTATCCAGCTGTTCTCGCATTTTTCCATTTTTTCAGCAGATGTCAGTTGCTGTTAAAAATAATCGTGACAATTTTTTTTTTCGGGAAATGACGTGCTAAAAAAGTAAAGGATTCTCGTGGAGCGATATCACACAACTATTTTTATAGAAATCAAATCTATTCTTCGTGGCTGGCGACAGTCAAAACGTCAGAGTATGGTGTTCCCAGAGCGGGAACACCAAACTCTGACGTTAAAGGGTTAATAGGACATTTTATAAAGTTCATTCTCAGACTAGTGTTCATCAGTTGGTGTTTAACGGAGTAAGTAATTATTATTATTTTTTATTATAAAAACAGGAATTCTTCATTGAAATATCTGTCTTTTTCAACTGTCTAAACAAGATGTCAATATACAAAAAGAGAGAAAGGGAGAAAAGGGAATAAAAAAATCCCTGCAAGTTCCACCGCAGTGGTTGGAGACCGGAGCGTATCAGCCCGACATCATAAAGCAATACGTTTTTTCGGTTAATGCTCTCCTCATTTGCCATTTTACCCAAAGACATTGATTGGAAGCGGTAATGATAATGGGGAAAAAAATGGCGTCCCCTACCCAAAAAATGGATGGTAACGAATCGTGAGCGGAATGTCGACAACCAATCGTAAAAATGACGATTTCGTACTAATATCTCGGCATTAAACGGAAAATCTCCCTCCGATTTAGAAGGAATAGTTGCGACTCATTTGAATGTCGGAGATAATTAATTTTTAAACATATTTCTCTTTTTCTCTCTCGCTCGCGCAATGTAAGGGTAGAAATATGCGAGATGCGAGTGAGGGGGAAACTAGAATAAATCGATAAAAACATCTTTTGAAAATAATAAAGCGCTGTGTAATATGGGGTAGCAGACAATACAATTTGGGATCGATCCATAAAATATAATTAGCAATTACTTCTGTGAAATATTCTTGGTTTATATTTTAATTAAAAATTATTTTTTTAATCAAGCGATAAATATTTCGCAAGCATATTTTTATTACTGTTACATAATAATAATAGTAATAAAAATGTGCTTGGTCACGGAGGAAGAATCGGCTAAAATATGTAAAATATTTTGAACTTTGAAAATTTTGAGGTTTCGACTGGAAAAATTTCAAAAAGCACAAATCGGAAAATAGCAATTTAAAATTCGCATTTCTGCCAAGAATTTTCATCACTTGTCTTTCTTTTTTAAATAATAATAAATGAGAAAAAGAAATGGAGAGAGAAGAAGGGGGGGGGAAATAAGTAAAATCAGAATGTTTTTAATACCCCGGAAAGTATTGGATCCGATATTGCTTCTAAACGAGTGTGCATAAATATTGCAATTTGAAATTAATTAATACTTGGTAAGAAGTTTATTTAATTTTTACTGAATTTCTCAGAATATTAAATAATATCCTTATAGTAAAAGTAAATACAATGAAATCACTAAAAAATTAAACACAAATAAATAAAAAAAAAAAAAAAAAAATACATAAAATCACCATGTGCAGGTGAAATTTTATTTAACAGTGATGTAAAAGACTAAAAGTTAATGTAAAAATAATTATTAAACTGTGTTTTAAATTAAATATACAAATAACCTAAATTAAAGAATAATTTTTAGTGTTTTAGAAACTGTGTAGCTTGGCAAAATGAATACTTATATTATTAAAACTTTAGTATACTACAATGCAAAATAATTAATCATCATAAACTTGCATTATTTAGCACGATTTTGCAAGATTTAAGTTTAATACATTTTCGAAACTGGCATCGTTATTAAGATTTCATTGGTATGTACTTAACATAGAGGTTATTCTTTTTACTTCTGCCACCCAATTATAAATTTATTTATTAAAGAAAAATTTTAAACATGCTACATGCAGTTCTATTTACTATTTGTCCAAGTAAACGTGAGAAAAAATTAACTCTCTCTGGTATTCAATTTAACATAAAAGATTTACAAAATTTTCCTTTTTTCTACATAAGTTATTGAAAAGCAATTTCGAATTGCACGATTTAATAAACTTAAAATTATGAGACAGTAAGAACGTCTAATATAGTATTTTAAATACAAAATATATTAAATAAAAATAAAAACTAATTGATGTTTGATTTACATTACAATTCACTTTAATTTCCGAAACTATTTTTTATTTCTTTTGAGAAAAAAAAGAGATGGAACTTGTACTTAAATTATACATCAGCTAATATATCATAAATTAATTCTGTTGAATGGAGCAATAAACAACAAGAGTGCAAACGCATTTCTCGCTTTACAATGAGAGGTTTTCGAGATTTATTTATATAAATTAAAATCCCTATTTAATGAAAAAGATAAAATCGCAAATTACATTTAGTACATAATGAAAATCTGATTAAATCCTGAAACTCTATATTTGATGACAAAGGTTAAATAAATAATAATCAAAAGATGGATAACAAAGATATCAATTTATTATACATAAATGCAATAGCAATGGCAGTAGTACTTTAAAAAAATCAGGAGAAGTAAAAAATATTTTGATAAGGCGTTCTAGTAAAAAGAGCTTAATGTCCACGCAAAAAAAAAGGTCGTAACGGAAGAAAAAAATTTCTCCGACCATAACGTATTGCATATTACATACTAACATGTCGCAAAAATGAAAGGTATCTAATACTCAAAAGTAGTTAAAGATATTTAACACTGTTAAAAATTACTTCGAAAATCGATGCACTTAAAAAAGGGGGAAATAAAATTCAGCACAATCTAGTAAAAATTTGATTCTAAAGAATAAAATAATATTGAAAAGTACAAAGCAGTGATAGTAAATCATGATATAATGATAAGCTATGGTTAACAAGTTTCCAACTCCCCTCAATCACTGATGGGGAAATAACTTGAAATTTCATAAAAATTATCCTGGTTTAAATATTTGCTATATACATAAAAGTAAAATATAGTAAGCTTATTTAATTTTTAATTTGCAGTTATTTGTAATATAAATAAAAGATGGCGATAGGTGAAAGGGAAAACTAACTGAACAGTTAAAAATTAAATAATACTTACATCAACACTCAAATTTATACGCTATAAAATATGAACTTTTAAATATACTACTGTTCATTAGCTTCATCATAGTTAACTAAGGTTTGTAATTTTGGAACAGCGCAGGAGCATTTTTGGAACAGTGCAGGAAGTATTTTTGTAAGTTAGCTGTTCATTTTTAAATTTGGATTACACGTTCACATTCGTAATGAGTTAATGAACAATATTTGATAATCAAAAAATTGTCTTTTTAGAAGCAAGTGACGAACTCAAGTAAGAATTCAAAAATTCAAGCATTTCCGAAGTATATAAGAGGGAAATTTTAAATACCTGTTTTGGCGAATATTTGCATCAAAACAAAAATGTTTCCTAACCAATAGTATTAAATAAAGATAAAAGGGTTCCGTTGGAACGAAAACAATATATCGTTTTATAAGCGATACAATAAAAAGAATAAGATGATTCTTTTCAAAATGAATACATCATAAAAAACAAGTGTTTTAACTATGTTAAAATATAGCTAAGTAACAAAATTGTATTTAAAAATAAATAAAAAGATGTAAAATAGTTTTCAAAGAGCAGCAGTTATATCAGAATTATTATCACAAATCGATTATCGAGATCGATCAATGAGATCGATCAATGAGATTTAATTTGATTGAAGCTGAGGCAGTTGAATCAAGCACGTGCATACCAAATCTTTTGCACAATTAAATAAGATTATTAAATGCTCATTTTATATATTAAAAAAAAGATTAAAGTATTTAGTAAAGCATGGAAGAAATAATAAAGGCTGATTCATGCAGCTTAATTAATCAAGGTGGTTACAAATTTCTGTTATTTTAGGACTGAATTATAGCTTAAGCAAATATAATTCAGTAAAAAGGAAGTAACAATTTGCATTAGTTATTTGACATTTTGATTAAAAAGGAAAAATATTAGCATTAATTTCAACAGAGAATTGTCATGAAACCTTTGATATAACTCTTTATGTACAGTGGCGTGATTAACTATCGTGATTAAAATAAACTACAATTATTTTACAATATAATTTAAAATAAAATAATGTAAAAAAAACAACAGTACTCACTTAATGCTATACACAAAGGAAATAATGTAGCCTATATACTTTGAATTTTGTATGCTTTCGATTAAGAATCCTTCTCTGGGATAATCTAACTACTTTTGATGACCGTAACGGCATCTTCCTAAGGATAATTAGAGTTCTAATCAGTCACTTAAAAATATTAGGTTTATTTAGTTCACACACAACTGATTTTGGCCCACCAATACAATTTTCATTCTAGAAATATCAAGCATGAAAGCAAATGTAAATACACAATGTGCAGTAAAATGCTGAACATCGCGAATGCAACCATGGCACAGTCAAAATAGTACCAGGAAGCGGAAATTTAAACTAGCGACCACCTAACGTATAGAGTACCCCAAACCGCCCCCTACATCAAAAATAAAATAAAATAAAATAAAATGCAAGGCCAAAAAGAGGAGAAAAAATAGATTAAAAAATTCAACGGTTGCATAAAAAATGCTAACTGCTGTGCAGTATCTGATGCACACCCACGGGGGCCTCCTATTGAGAGAAAAAAAAGGGGGGGGGAGACCTGCGTGCGGGGCCTTGAAATTACTGACATGGCACGTGTACTGACCTACTAACACATATATAGATGAGACTGGTACAGTTGCACAGATAGTTGGCATACATTTTAATTAAAGTTTCTGGCAAGAGTATCAATGGCTTAATATAATACACATAACTATTTTCAGTTTTTGAATGTGTAAATGTCTGCATACTTGTAAAAAAATCACACCTTTTTAAAAAAGGTAGTTAGCACAGAGTGATTAAATAGAAACAAGAAATGAAATTTTTGAGAATTTACAGAGAGCATTCAATAAATAACGCGCCATGTGCACCTCTAACAATATAATTTCTCGGTTCGCTATTTACTGTAGACTCCATTGGGGGTAAACTAGCAAGTAACATTTTGGGCGAAAAATGTTTCATATTGCAGAGAACAACTCCATTTTCAAATAAGTGATATCTGAATTTTCTTGAAAGGGGGCAATTGCCCCCTGTTGCCCTTAGTAAGTTACGTCTATGGTAGACACCTTATAATGTATCACAATAAATTTGAGTTCGTTGGGGGGAAAAAAAAGAAAGAATAAAAAAAGAAAAAGGAAAGAGAAGAAAAGAAAAAGAAATTAAGCTGTTCATAACTATTAAAAAAATCAAACCACATATTGTTAATATTTTTAAAAAAATTTAACACCCAAAAGCCAAATTTATTAAACATGAGTGTATAATTAAGTACATTTATCTTCAATCAGTTTCAACCAGTTTTTGTTCCGCTTTTGATTGTTCTATAAAATTTCATTTTTTCTCATTTCTACAGCTAAAGTAAAAAATTACATGTACTACTTAATAGATAATTGAGATTTGAGATTGTTTCCAAGCCTGAACTGCACGCATTTCTGATGAAAAACTCATGCAAGTAAAAAAATGACAAAATAAGTCGCACTTCTACACATTTTGTTATACAATTGTGTATTTACTTTATTTATTCTAAACACTCTAGGTAGAAAAGATTTTGTTTGTAGTCCAGGATAGAATTAATCAAAAAAATTTTTAGTTTTCATTAAGCATAATATTTATTGTAGTCACAAGCTGCATCTTTTCAGTAGGACAAGAATAATGCAGAAACTATTGGATGCCCTCCCCACCCCGTTTTTTCTGAACAGAATTGCATTCGAATTAATTAATGTAGAAAACAGTTAATTTAATTTACTATGATGCATGCTATTCTACATGTTAAGTAAAATTTATTAGATTTTTTGTTTCCTCGAAACATTTAAGTTTTTAATAGAAAAAGAAATGTTTACGAATGTGCTGTTAAAAGTAAGTCTTCTGTTAGCTGTGAAGTACATAAATTTGCATTGTATTTTTTATTAGAAATTTACTTCGCTACTGCAGCTTCACTTCTTACTTAATAAATCTAGGGGAAGGGAGCCAAAAAGGATCCCTTTAAAGTAAAAACTTGTATAAAATAACATAGTAGTATATTAGTAATATTTGTAAAGCACAGTGAGTAATGAAAAAAAAAAATAGAATTTTGTGAAAGTGTCCAAATGATCATTTTACCCTGAACCACAGGGGAAAATTATCTTTCATTTGAAAATAATTCTAAATTTCTTTTTCTGCAAAATAAAAGATATAAATGTAATTATGACGATACATGATGAAATAAAACGAGTTTTACAATCATATAGTATGCATAATTTATTTTAGAAAAATTTTAAAATAAAAATGCGTCACAAACAATAAAATGGAATCTTTCAAAATTATAGCCTACAAAAAGCGAAGAAATAAATTTAATAATGTAATGGTGAGTCACGCGTTTTGAGAACGGTCTAAGGGTTGCCATGATGTCTAGGACGCGGTACTGGAGTTTTTCCAGTGGATGGGTCATTTTACCCGGCAGTATGGCTGGTCCATATTACTGGATGATGCCGAGAAACAAAATTATATAGCAAGTGTAATTCCCATTTGAAACATACTTCAGTAAGTAAACTAAGTCATATCTGTACATGAAAGACTATATCTAAATAAATAGGAAAGTTAGTGCTTACCTTATAACCGATGTTATAAAACCCAATTTTTCAAATAATTACATTTCGACGCCGTAATATTGGGGCCGCTTCAATACCGCCATTACTTCTTCACTTGACGCAAGTAGTTTATGTGTTACACGGTAGACAGACCTGTATCTTAAGAAAATATAGGTGAACTGTTTTGCCCGACAGGATCATTTTGGACCACTTTCCCCTCATCATAACGTTTGAATGAAACTGTTTTATTTATTTGTATTACAATTTATGACATCGAAATAGCTGCTTATTTAGTTTGCTTGACAAAAACAGTTTAGTAGTTCATTTTATTTGTAAGTACAATATATGTATATATGACAATAACTGATTTTGGTTTCGTTTGTGGGATTACGGCCGATTTGCTACGCGTGGGCTCTAGGCCGATGGGTGGGATGCCCTCCGTGGGGGTGTTTCTAAAATAACTGACAATAACTGATATCAGTAGATATGTGGGGGGGGGGTTACAACCCCACCACCCCATGAGGAAAATTTTTGTCTTACAAATGTATTTCCTTCACTCAGGGCGTTGCCAAGTTTACAATGATTTAAGTTATGTTTAGTTTACAAGGGTTTGAGTTATGATAGACTCATGGCTTTTAGACTGGAAGTCAGGGGC
Source organism: Cheiracanthium punctorium (assembly GCA_038373885.1). Taxonomy (NCBI): domain Eukaryota; kingdom Metazoa; phylum Arthropoda; class Arachnida; order Araneae; family Cheiracanthiidae; genus Cheiracanthium; species Cheiracanthium punctorium. The sequence goes on along the minus strand of JAWZYV010014639.1, from coordinate 199,725 downwards.
GTAGCCAAGGCGTGGGGGGGCATAACCCCCCCCATGAAGAATTTTGTCCATACAAAGAGATTAATGTATATTCTTCACTCCCATATCGCACACATGTATGCATATATGTGAGTTGCAGTAGTCGTTACCCCCCTCCCCCCCATGAAAAATTTTTGGCTACGCCACTGCACTCTATAATCACCAAGTTAGATAAAGTGATTCGTATACGTTATGTAAAACAGAAAATTCGCCGTAAAAATACCCCCACCCTGCGAATACATAAATCAATGACTAATTACATTTAGCAATATTTTAAATATTAAGTTTTTTTATGTTTCTTACTGAGTTATGTATATTATATATGCACACACACATGCATATGAGTTGCAGTAGTCGTAACCTCCTAATGAAGAATTTCTTGCTATGCCACTGACATATTTCATCGGTCAATTTCCTTTTACAGTTTAAATTTTCAGTGGAAGGAAAATTCTCACGATTATTAAGTATAGTATCTTAAAAATATTCTCTGAAAGTTTGAAGTGAAACCGACAAATATCTTTCGAGTTATTTAGCGAAGAATAAAAGGCTCTCGAGCGGTCTAATATTTCTTAGAACAACTAGCTAGCGGCATAATTCTCCCTTACCTCCTGAAGTTTTAAAAGCAATCAAGCCTATTTGTGAAGATCTTGAATGATAATGAAAATTTACTTTCAAGATGTGTAGGTGGATTTAATCAAAATAATAATGAGAGCTTCAACCAACTAGTGTGGAAAATATGCCCAAAAACTATCAATACTAGTTTTACTATTGTTCAAATTGCTGCATACGTAGCTATGAGTATATTTATTGAAGGGACAAAGTAATAATGAACACACTGGGAATTAGTTGTGGGCCTAATTCGCATCGGTATACTGAAAAAACCGATAGTGCACGTGTAAAAGTAGCTGATCAGCGCGCTAACGACAACACTCGCGAAGGTAGAATGCGACGTAGACAACAACAAATGAGCTGATTATTAGAGCATGTAAGAAGACGACATTTGCGATGTTGCATTGCTGTGTGTTTCTGAGTCATCTTGATGTCCCCTGGAATTCCTAAAAATTTGCAAAGAAGCTTTTGAGACACTCTGTATATTTTTCTGTGTATCCATTATTAATAATAATCTAAAATAATTAATTATTTATAATAATTAAAACACAATCAACGCACTTAGAGCTGTAATAAGAAATAAATAAAATATCCAGTTTTTAACTGAAATTTTAATAAAAAGAACTGCCTATTTAGATATTTTGCGTATCGGTAAATTTACAATAACGTAAAAAACAACGTAAATACTTTCTTACGTTGTTTTGTATCTTGAACATTTGCACCGTGATTTTGATTGTTAATTATCTATAAATTCAGCAAGTATGACACAGTCAGTTGCTAATCAAAACGGATAAAAACTCTTTCGTATTCAATCATCTTCTACTACAACGACCATAGAAAATATAGAACGTAACATACAACAAATTTCACCCATTATTAACTTAACACGGAAGTATGTGTACCAGTAACAGTGCTTTGAATTTTTTTTTTTTTTACCCCAACAAGAATTCGTTTTATTTCATTTTTATTCTATTTTACTTCTTTTTTACCTTGAAACACCCTCGCCTGCAGGAAAAAAAATCCCAACAGCTGTTAATAGGGAAAAAAATCTACCGATCCAGAATCTATAAGCGCCCCTTAAAAGGGACTCCTATTCATGTTAAAGGGGACCTGTAAATAGGAGGCCCTTGTAATTTCAAATATGGCACGTGTCCTGACCTACTTATTTCTGTTTATATATTGGTACAGAAGAATCATAGCCTAACTGCTCAAGATTTTCCTCACATGAAAAGGGGGAAGTTAAGGAAGCTTAATGTGGCATCGTTAACCCTTTGAGACGCAACCCTTTCCCAATGCTGAGAAAAGGGCAGCCGTTGCCATCGATCGACTTAACTACCAGCAAGAGGGCGGACGATCGAAACGTTCATCGCGTGCCACAGATCTAGAGACAAAAAAGGGTCTCTAGATCTGTGGCACGCGATGAACGTTTCTATCGTCCGCCTCTTGCTGGTCGTTAAGTCGAGCGATGGCAACGTCTGCCCTTTTTTCAGCATTGGGCAATCTATCCAGCTGTTCTCGCATTCTTCCATTTTTCGGCAGATGCCAGTGCTGTTAAAAATAATCGTGACCATTTTTTTACGGGAAATGACGTGCTATAAAGTAAAGGATTCTCGTGGAAATATGTCACCCGCAACTATTTTTATAGAAATCAAATCTATTCTTCGTGACTGGCAACAGTCAAAACGTCAGAGTTTGCTGTTCCCAGAGCGGGAACACAGCGCGTTAAAGGGTTTAAGGTAAAGCGACACATGGGCTATATGCCTAGGATGAGAGACAGCCTTGGTCGGAGAAATTTCTGAGGAGTCTTTTTATGGCGTTTTCACGTTACATCTGGAGAAATTCGACTGAAACTCCAAACCGTTAGATCGACAGCCGTGCGATGGAGTCTCGAACCTGGGACCTTCACACTTCAGAAGTCTGCCATGAATGCCTCATCCACTCGACCATGGTAGGGCGAAACAACGCTTAAAGCTCTTTTGCCTGTAGATTTTTTTAAAAATTAGTAAATTAAAATAGAACTCTTCGAATTTTGCAGTGCATAACTAGATTATTCTACTGGAGAGAGAAAACAGCAAAACCTCACTGAAATGTTGGAAATTTCTAAAAAAAAAAAAATACTAATTAGTGCCATGAAAGTCCCTGTTCCTCATGTACTAGGGGTTGGGTTCAATGTTTACAGATTTGCACTCGCACGCTCAATGCAGTTTTTATGTAAAGTAAGACAATGGTAACATAGTTTTAAAAATAAACAAATTTAACTTGTTTAAAGTTGTCGGGAAAATGCCTATATTTGGAAAATAAAGGAAAGAACATATGTTTTTCCTCTTAAAAAGAAGAAAAATTTAAAAATGTTCTATTCTTTTATGACGCAGGGGCAAAAAATCAAAAGAAGCTCTTGACAATCGACCATGTTATCTTTGGATTAAAAATTTGCACCAACCTGCAATTACTTTACAAAGTTGCATCAACAAAACTTTCTGAGAGTTTTGCATAGCAAGGGCCAGGAGTAGCGCATCTACAAATGTGTTGATGTTGGTCTTAATTTAGAGCTTTGAGATTTAATAAATATAAATACTAAATTTTTATCGAAAGTTCTCTGCCCAAGGCACACACCCGTAGGCAGGTGCTTGCCATGACACAAAACGGAAACTAAATTTCATCTAGCAGGATACAAAGGTACACTGTAACAACACATTTCGAATACAGCTTGATGATTACATTTGATTTGTTATTTAAGAAAGTGATAGCGAACGGTTATCTTTTTCATACTTACATTAAAATAAAACTATTTTCACAGGAGTTCGTTTCTCTGGATTCCATTGAATCCAGTTGAAAAACTACAATTATATGAAGGCAATATTTTCAAAGAAATTTAAAAGAAAAGTGAATAGAGTAAGCTACTAGTTAATGAGTGTGATTAAGTGCAATCTAAAAGTAATAACTAAAGTAAATAATTTTTTTTAAAGATATATACTTGCTTTTTATTTAAAAATAGCAATTTACAGTTTAGGGAAAAATACAGTGTTATAAATGGACGTGATTGGATGTTATTAAATATAGAGATTGTACTTAGTTAATAAAATAATAAATAGAACTTCTTAGAGTTAGTCTGTGTTACCGTATTGATTAATTAACGCGGAAGAGTTCAATTTAAAAATTGCAATCGATATAAATGCAAATTTTCAGAAGAATAAACTTTCCAGAGTTAGTGCATAATACACAATTAATTATTGGACGTGATTTCATCTACCAACATGCATAAAGAAAAGCTGATAAAGTGAATTAGCTAACCAATATTCAAGACGAAATTACTTTCAGAAGCATTAGTTAAAACTCCATTACAAAATTCAAGTACACGAGAAATCTCTAAATTGAGTTTAGCTTTTGGACGAAAAATAAAACAACTCAATCTTAAAGCTAGTTCAAAATTCTCAATTACCGAGAGAATGTTAAGATTAGAGGGAAAAAGACGCTGGACATGAGACGTGAAATCTTAACATTTTAAAATTTAGTTGCATAAAAATGTATTAAAATGCAAGATGCATTAACGTACGAATATTTGACGATGACACGTTAAATTTTCCTGCAGTGTCTCTAAACAAATTTTTCGCAATTCATATATTTTAAAAATACAACTGATACCTCTTTCATTTATTTATATATTTACTTTAAATCGAAATTTTACATCTACAAATTAAAAAAAGGAATAAATTCATTTTCATATACATCGAAAAAGTATATACAAAGTAAATAATTTAAGTCAGTTATATTTCAAATAATCAGATTATTTTTTAAATCATCCAGATATACTGCAGATGCAAGCAGTATTATAATCGATAATTTTCAGATTTGGAAATGCATGGCATTTCAACGAAGTTTAAACTATTTATATATAAATAAGTGTGGATCAAAAATCAATAATTCCAAATTGTCAAGAAGTGTCAAAAACGTTTGCCAATTTTCTTAATAAAATACAACTGCACAATCATAGTATTTATGATTATTTATCTCAATTTTTCATTTGTTAATGATAATTTCGATAATAAGCTAATCCAAAACAACAAAGGTTGAATTTCGGATGTATGCAATAATTAGTTTAGTATATATCAAGTAGCACAAAATTTAATTGTTTCCAGAAGTTAAACAATGCATAGACAGATATGAAAAACAAAATTGGTTTATGTTGGTCTGTGCACATGTCGATAATTAGTGCTTTTGAAATCTATGGACCAAAAGTGCTAGACAATTTTTAGGCCTTCTTAAAAACTCATCAGGATCGTAGTCGAAGGAATGGGGGCAAGAACCTTTTCTTAACACTTAATAAAATATTTTTTTCTTGAGCAGAGGCTTCATACACTTTAATTAATGAATTTTATTACAAGTAAACAATTAACAATTCAAATTTTCCACGAGTATAGTTTTTTTTTTTTTTAATATAGCTTTAAAATGTAAGAAAATTCAGTAACAGTGACTAATGGATTAATGTTTACAATAAAGCTTCAGAAGACACGTATTTGTTGGATAAAGGTGCATTTGAACCAGGGTAAGTAACAATAAAATTCCTGTAAAGGCCGAGTTTCCGCTTAATAATGTGAATAAACTTTACAGCACAGACTCGAAAGTATATTTCAATACCTTTTTTAAGATGATATGTCGATTATTTCATCAAATGGATCTGGAGCACCGAAAATTTTAAATAAATTATGATAAGAATGAACATCTGCACACCAGGCAGTCTACAAGAGAGAAAATATCCCAATGCATCATCAATAATCCAGGACACTGCATTTATGAAACATCGATTATTCCAAATCATCCCAAAACCTTTCGGAACAACTGTATTTAAATAAGGTAGAACAACAAGAAGCAAATGCAAAATCTTAAACGATAATCCCCCCCGAAAATGATGGAAATTGCTTCTTATTCTCTTCTCGCACAACTTTTATTTCAAAATAACTAGCGTAAAAGAGCCCCTGCTGAAAGGCTTTTCCACAAATATCTCGGGCAGCATGACCGTATCGGTTTCCTTTAAAAGCAGAGGGCCCCAAAGAGCCTTTTGAATGCTAAGCGTCTTCGCATACCGATGATTTGCATGAAGGAGGTGCAGCACAGCCAGCGGTGAAGTGCCAGTAATGAGGAGCCATCGGCAGAAAGGGAAGGTGTCATTTGAAACTACTACCACACACATTCGACGACTTCAGTGTTTAGTAAAGTCTTTTTTTTTTTTTCTTCCCTCCCTTGCCTGTAAATAAATTTCATTTTTACCATAAAGGAGAATTCTGCGAGACAGCACACCAACCAATTAGTTGATCGATTAATTTTTACTTTTGGTTATAGTGTACAAAAATTAAGGTTAGAAAGAAGTAAATTATCATTTCAATGTTCAATTTTCCGCCCACACTGCTATAAAGGTCAATATTATTCATTAAGATAAGATAAACGATGTTTGTGGTGATGATAATTTAGTTGTTCTTATTCAAATCAAGATTTTTTTCAGACTCGGGTATTTGTAAGCTACTGTTTAAGAATGTTACTGTGTGTAGTTTTGAAAAATAAAAATCTTTATAAGTAAAAAATCTTTATAAATAAAACTAAGCACATAAAAATGCACGGTATTAAAATCATAATTTTTCATTACAAAATGATGCATCGATTATACGCATAAGTCCTATTTTAATATTCAACTAGCTAAAGCATATTAATTTTAAGCTTTATGAGTTATTTATGTTTAAACAAACATCTTAAAAAAGAGATTTTTAATTTTCTTCCTAGTGACTATTTTAATTGCACTTTTGAAAAATATACCCGAAGACATGAATCGCTACAATTCTTGCATGAGTAAATTTAATGTAGTAAAGAAACATTTGTAGTAAATTAATCAATTATATTGTCTTAAATTTTCATGCGATTAAAAAATCTCAGGCTGAAAGTATATTTTTATAAAATTAAAAATCTTTTATTGGTTAAAGATGTTAAGATTATGAAGATGACATCTACCTTTATAAAGATCCCTTACATTTTTTCTTAGTGGTCAAAACTCTGACCCATATGGATGCCTATTCAAAGACTCATGCGGGAAATCAGCGATGGCTTGCTGTAGCAACATCTATCTTGTCAACGATGGACACAGAAAAAAAGGATTTGTAGTAGTTGCATCTTGGTAAAGGTGACAGCGGACAAGCTAAATCCAACAAAGCTCTCGGGCATTTATTTTAATCATTCTCTTTAGAAACTCAATCTATATGACCATTGCTTCATTTGCCTTCTAAATATCATAGGTAATTTTCTCAAACAGAATTCAGGAAATTAAACGGGATGAATGGTAACAAACTGGACTGACTAGTGAAACAAGGTGACAGTTGCCTGACAATCCTAATGATATATCATGTGTTCATAATTTTTTTTTATGGCTGAGCGATTCATACTTCTCGTGCATGTTATTTTATTACCTCCCCTTTCCGTAACCCAGTGCTTCTCAAACTTTTAATATTTGCGAACCAATTTTCAATCATAATTTTCACCGCCCCTCCCAAATACAATAACAATGTATTAAAATGCAATAATAATATACTTAGACGCTAAAGCTACAATGCGATCTTAATTATAAACCGTACAAAGTATCAATATAAGCATCACATTTATTGATTCTGACTGTATCAATAAATGCGGATACTTACATTAATAATTTGTACGGTTTATAATTAAAGTCGTATTATAGCTTTTATTGATTCTGATTAAATGCATTCCTTATCTTGACTGACTTTACTGCACACAAAACAAAAGCGTTTCGTACACTATTACCATTTTCATCATCCTATACCTTTGTGAAATGGAATTTTCTGTGGTAGCTGCTATCGAAGACAAAATGTAGATATCAGTTAAATATAAAAAAAGAACTTAGAATGTCAGTTTGTAACATTAATTCTTCCTTTGATAAACTTCGCAAGACAAGCCCATGGGGATCACTAATAATTATTAAACTTGGTCTCAACTTAATATTGATAGATTAATTATCAATTGCATTGTGCAATATTGATACATTTATAAGCATATTATATCAGTTTTCATGTTTATTTTATCTTTTATAGTGTCACAAAGCGATCAAATGCCCAAGGCATTTTGTTTTGCTTCCTTTCAACAAATTAATAATGTTTTAAACAATCTATTATTTTCGATATGCTCGCACCTCCCGTGTAGGGCTATCACGCCCACCCCTAGGTGGGGGACGCCCCACAGTTTGAGAGTCGCTGACGTAACCATCAAAAATAAATTGACCTTCAGCACGTTCCGTTCCCGCTACCTTTTCCAAGAGATGTTACTTTGCAGTGCAATGTATCTTTCATAATTCCAGAAAAACAGATCTCCAGGAGAAACAGAGGCTTTCTTTCCCAGAAACCTTATCAACTGTGTCAACAAGCTCATTTCGTCACAATTTTCTATGGCCGGCGGATAATTAATACACGTACTCGGAATGTGTGCCTACCTTACCTTCACACTGTACACACACTTCGATTTTTGAGGCAGCCTACTGGTTAACCAACACCTTTGGAAGTCCCGCCACCTGCCCACTAACCAAACATGGTTAAGGTGCGGATGGTGCCCAGTAATGACGATTAACGACGAGAGATTTCTCAATCACTTCTCGTTATAAAAAGGCAGCTTCTCGCTTACACACCAAAGTCAACGGCCGAGAAGACAAAAGTGGCATATTGCCCACCTGGTGACCTATCACGATCGAGGAGGAATGCTGATCGGGTATTGATCGCAAATCGATAAGAATTTTCCATCCCGTCAAGGTAAATATTTACGGTCTGTTCAAACATGAGGGGTCCCAATACAATTAGTCACCATCGAACCAGAATTTCATTCCCAAAGCAAAAAGGAACGAACTTGTAAATCAGATCCATTTATGGCGGCCATTTATTATTCACCTCCACGACTAAGTCGCTGCAGGAAATAGTGAAAAAAAAATCTATATATATATAAATAAATAAATGTTTATTATTTTTCAGGTCAGGCGCGTAGCCAGGAAAGAAAATTTTTCGGGGGGGGGGGGATATGCGCCTGGAAAATTTTTCGGGGGGGGGGGGGGATATGAACTTATATGTGTATAAATAGATGGAATTTCATCACTAATCCAAACATTTCGGGGGGGATATATCCCGATATCCCCCCCCTGGCTACGCCCCTGTTTCAGGTAAACTAACTAGCAAAGTACAAAAAATTACGGCACACGGGATATATCCAATACAGAACCCCTGTTTAAAAACTGGAAGTCATCATTGGAAATTTTAAAGAGAGCGAAATTATGTTTAACAACAAAATGTTATTCCGAGACGGGTGTTCATCAGGGGCGTAGCCGGGGAAATCGGGATATATCCCTCCCCGAAATTTTTGGATTAGTGATGAAATTCCGTCTATTTATACACATATAAGTTCATATCCCCCCCCCCCCCCCGAAAAATTTTCCAGGCGCATATCCTCCCCCGAAAAACTTTCCTGGCTACGCGCCTGGTGTTTATCATTAAGTGTTTCTAAAAGCCTTCATTCAAAATTATTGGGATAAAATATATTCAGCAGGCATATTTTAAAACTTGAAAATCTTTTATTTTTACCTTAATGGAATTTACTTTAATCGAAAAGTTGGATTTTTCAATAGTTTGTTGATAACTGTTTGTTAATTCAACAAACAATTTCGTTGGCGCTAGTTCAACCGGATAATTTTATTGATTTAACAAAATATTTTTTTCAGTGCACTGTATAAATGGACAGAGCCTGATTATCACACGGGCATGCGGGGCAATAGCCGGGCCCCCCCCAAAAAATAAGAGCCCCCAAAACCTCCCGATTTATTGTTACAATGATTTATTACATATTCAAGTATACTGCAGTAATAAATTTTTTACAACTAAACTTCCTTTGTAATATCTATAGCATAATTTTTTAACAATAAATGGACTTAAAGATGTACTTTCTGTTTTTCCAACTCGATGGTCTTTAAATCTCACAGATCAATGAACAAGAAGTTAGGAGTTTTTGAAAACGTATGGTATGGCCTTCTATATGCTTATCACAAAATATTCATGAGTTAATATTTTTTTATTTCATGACGAAGGAAAGAAAATTTCGAACTTTTTGGTGTACTAGGAAAATTTTTGGATTGAGAAACTTGTCGCCCGTGCCTCGCAATTCCTTGTATTATTAGCGCATGGGGCGCTAATTCAAACTAAAAAAATATTAAAATCACTTTTAAATAGTCTTGTTTTAAATAAGTATAAATATATAGGTCACAAAAATGTTTTATTTTTTTGTCGGCAAAAATGCAGCAGCAAACAAAAATAAGTTAAAATACTTGTGATAGTATAGGGCCCCAAAATAACCTCTTGACTCGGGGCCCCATCGACCCATGATCAGGATCTGTAAATGGGTGTCTTTCCAAAGCGAAAAAAACTGTGAAGTTGTTTTTACACCAGAACAAATTCAGACATGTGAAGCCCAGCGGTGTAATGGTTAGTTTATTGTGCTGCAATGCCACAGTCCGGGGATCGATTCCCGAGCACGGCAAGGTTGACTCAGCCTTTCATTCCTTGAGTGGGTTGATAAAATGAGAACCCAGCTTGCTTGGAAACTAAACACTGGGGGGCTGTGCATCAGGATGACCACTTAGACGCGGCATGTGCTTCCGTACCCTTGAGTCTATGGGCGCGAATGTGAATGAGCAGCACTGGCCTTGGCCCCACATGTGCTGTTGTACCAATGTTTAGTTTAGAATACATAAGAAGAGCAGGGAGGTCAACATTAAATTTAACCTACAACCAAAACTAGGCTAACCTGTTCTTTTCAGGAGAAGTTGATCATTTCTGGTGGCCCGCGAGTTCCGGGGAAAATATTTCAAGTGGCCGCATGCACAGAAATGGTGGTTGGACGATCTTGCTGATGAATAGCGTGAACTGTTCACTCAAAAAGACCAAAGCAAAGCATTCGAATTTCCAGATTCTAAAAGATTAAGTATTCAGTCTTCTTTCGTATTATTAAATCGTCCAAGTAAAAAATCGAGACTTAATGAATACAGACTGACATTAAGAAAATCAATTGAAATATCACTTACAACTTCAGGGATTGAATCACAGCTCTACAGCAGGATGAGAGGTCAGTCACCAGTTGCGACTAGTCACTCTCACTCAGTGGCGTAGCCAGAAATTTTTCATGGGGGGGGTTACGACTACTGCAACTCATATGTATACGTGTGTGGGATAAGGGAGTGAAAAATATGCATTTTGTAAGACAAAAAATTTCTCATGTGGGGGTGGGGGGTTATGACCCCTTAATCTCTCCCCTTTGCTACACCCCTGCTCTCACCGTTTAATAATATAGTTTGTTCCAATTATTGATTCAGGGATCTATGCAGACGAAATTTGGGTCCATTTTACAGCCCCTTCACAAAACTACAATCGATTAAAACGGCCCCTTCACAAAATTATAATCGATTAAAACGGCCCCATTCATTGGCATTTTACCGTATACTTTAACTTGTTTTGTAAACTATTAGAAGAAAAAAAAAGTGATTTTTACAAAAAAAAAATCTGGTATGAAAATTCACAAAAATAGTTGTTGAAATTCGCAAAAATAGATGTTGAAATTCACAAAAATAGATGTTGAAATTCACAAAAGTAGATGTTGAAATTCACAAAAATAGATGTTGAAATTCACAAAAATAGATGTTGAAATTCACAAAAATAGATGTTGAAATTCACAAAAATAGATGTTGAAAATCACAAAAATAGATGTTGAAATTCACAAAAATGAGACCCTGAAGAAAATTCCTTTATCGACCCCTGTTATTTAAGCTGGGGCTAAATGATTACTGGACAAAATTAGTTTGGTTTTTATTCTTCAAATAAATTTAACTTTTGTCTGATAATGCACAGAGAAGGAAGAGGATTAAAAAAAAAAAAATTTGGAGACAGCAGAATTTGCTTCGAAAAAGTTAAAGGAAAAAAAAAAAAAGATACATTATGCCGATAACCTCTGAACTTGTCAATATTTCGGCTTTTCAGACCCCGAATGCATTAATAATGAGGAAAGCGTGAGGCGTCTCTCTCTGTACCTTCCATGCATATTGATATTCTGATGCTGACATCGAGTTTAATATAAAATTCTAAAACGTAAGTCGGTCGATAACATGCATTATTGAACTTTGTACACGAAGAAAATGAATACAGAGCGTGTGGATATGCAGCATGCTTAACGGTAGGACCTCATTCTCAGTTGGAAAATTACGGGGACTTCTTTTCAATAAAAAATTAACGTAAGTTGAATATTGAAAAAAAATATAACATATACACATGTAGGAATAAAAATCCTTGAAAAACGGAGATTGATTTATGCGTGCTTATATTTTTAAATAAAAATGACTTTTCCCCGAAAATTGCAAAATGCGTCAAAGACAAATATTTTCATTTTAAGCTTCCTCCTTACGCTGGGCCGAAATTTTTAATGAAAATTCCATTGCCTATTTTGTAGATAAATTCGTGAAATCAACAGTACATTTAAGAAAGAGGCAGTCTAAATTTTATGGATTTGCACATTACGAGTACTGAAGATCAGTTAGAAGAAAAGTTCTCATAAGTAATACAAAATTATGATGATAATGCAGATCTTACTATAATGAATAACTTCTTTTGGAAGTTTCAGATTTAAACCCTCTCTCGTGCAATGTTAGACATTCTAGTCACCAAATCGTGGGCCTGTTGTAAAAAAATGTTTAGTTTAGAATACATAAGAAGAGCAGGGAGGCTACCATGAAAAGGCGTGTACTCTAAAGAGTTACAGCAGACGAAAATGAAAAGTATCTTTGTTGAAAAAAGTTTCTCATTGAAACACTAGAGCAAAACATTTTTTAGTCTGTATAAAAACTTGATACATTTGCCAGCAAAAATTTGAAAACAACTCATAAAAGGGTCTTGGTTATTATTTTGAATACAACACTCCCCCCAACAACAATGTTTTATACACTCGGCATGGGTTGATTCTAATAATTGCTAGACATCAGGGCCGGAAAAAGCTATTGCTGGACATACCCGGGGCAAGTATAATTTTCAGCCGGGTATATATATATATATATATATTTTATGACTACGTCATTTTATCTCTCAGGCCCTTTATTGAAAATTGTCCAAACAATGTGTCCCAAAAATGCGACATAATTTTACATATATTTAAATACTATTAGTTCACAACAGCTTCAATCTATTGTTACACTATTTCGTAAGCTGTAGAATAGGCATCAACTGTATCTTTTACATATATTTAAATACTATTAGTTCGCAACAGCTTCAATCTATTGTTACACTATTTCGTAAGCTGTAGAATAGGCATACCATGTATTTTTCTACAAATAGGTGACAATCCTAAAAATGTCAACATAGGGTTACCAGGCGAAATACCCGAAAGATGAGAGATAAAATGACATAGTATATGAATATCGTTTTAATAGGGCAATCATGAAACTAAAAAATGAGGGGGGTTCAGGGGGTCTCCCACTGACGAGGCTCGAATACCCGAGTTTTTTTTTCCCCCACATGCCCGATCGAGCATGTACAAAAACCAACCATAAGAGATTCATAAATTATTTTTCAGGCAATCTTCAGGAAAAGGTTTCAGACATCTTAGGTGTCCATACTGATTGTGGTTGCAATATTTCCTTTCAATGGAAACCGCCTGAATAACGTAAATTTTACAGAGCAATGAAATGTTATGCGTGCATATAAATTTTTGGTTCGGGCATGTATTATTTTGGAATACACGCACGACCGGGCATGTAAACTTTGGGGGATACGTCATAGAGACACACACCCATGCTACTATTTGTTCCTTTAAAGCAGAAAACATCAACCAGTACATGTTTTCGTACAGGTGGCTGGATTTTCGGCGGAGGTCTTTGTGAATCTACTCTGTTGGCATTACGTACCTAATCTAATTACTTAATGCTCTTTTGAAAAGGCCGACAAGATTTCGACTAATGAGATTTACGTTGAATAAACGAAAGGTTTCTTTTTCTCGCCCTCTAACGCTACCGAAATTCGAACATTGGAATATTGCTTTTTCGAATCTCGGGGCTTATTTTCTCCAGTGCACCGTTTAAAAAACATACACGCAGGAAATTTTTCATTAATTTACATTGCTCTCCGTGGATTCCCAGCATGCGACCACCGGGGAAGCACGTTAAAAGGTGGTTTTTCCCCTCACGTGCCTTAAAACGTACGAGGTCATTAAAAGAACTTTACTATTTACCAATATACCCTTTCTTTATAAAAACCATTATCATTTCCCCCACCCACCCCACTCTCTTGTTAAAAAAATATATTCCAAAAAAAAAAAAAAAATCCAGTGTTCTGTTCCCAAACAAATTCCATGTACGCCTAAGATTTTTTTATTTTTTTTTCCTGCCAGCAACCAACCAACTTTTTTTTATATTTCCCGATCAGAGCAAGGCAAATATTAAATAACGTCTTTCCGTGCATCGAAAAAAATTAATAATTTTCTCCACGTATGCGCATTAAACACGTATTCTGTCCGCCATGATGAAAAGAAAGCGGGCAAGGTTTTTAAAAAGGAAGAGCAGGCAGGCGGTAGCAATCGATTTACAAGAGCAAGCAATCGGCCGCTCCGAAGCCATAATAGCTGTATAGAAGAAGCGAATATGTTAGAGGAGATGGAAAAAGGGGGCGGGGGGGGGCTTTATCGATTTCGTTTTTAAAGATTTTAAAATGTGCGAGGTCGAGTGATCTAGCGCCATCTGTAGGGTGTGATTTGTAATATTTTTTGTTATTATTATTTGTTTATTTTTTACTTTCCGAACATGTACCATGTAAGGAAAGTATTGTAATCATGAAAAAATTCGACTTCGAGATTTTGGTGTTTTTACACGTTTTGAGGGCTTCTGAATCCATTTATGCTATTTTTACGAGATGTATGTATGTATGTGTGTGTGTAGTGTGTTTGTGTGTATGTGAGTGAACACGATAGCTCCTGAACGGAAGCATTCGATTGAGCTCAAATTGGATATATATGTCATAAACCACCGTCGCAAGACCGGTATTGATTTTGGTGTGTATAGGACTTATAGTTTTTCTACAGGGCTACGACAAAGATTTCTTTTACATTATGGCCTATGGAGGGGATTTCTTGAAAGTGCGCTAGCGTTTAAACGGTGCCTTCGATTGAGCTCAAATTGGGTATATATGTTATAAATCACCATCTTAAGACCGGTATTGATTTTAGTGTATATAAGACTTATAGTTTTTCTACAGGGCTACGACAAAAATGTCTTTTATATTATGGCATAATGGCATATGGGGAGAAATTCTTGAAAGTGCGCAAGCGTTTAAACGGTGCATTCGATTGAGTTTCAATTTGGTATATATGTTTGAATTATTCATCGATTAAAATTTATTTAAATGCTTGGTCATGATCTTAATCATAAGTGTTCGGAAAGTCCAGTGGAGTCACTCCAGATTTTTTTTTAAAGATATCCCGAGAAGACAACAGCGTTGCGGGCGACAAAAACGACAGAACCTTGAGAGAACACGAATGCAGGCAGTAGCGTACGCATCTTAAGAAGTCAACACGTTTGGTTGGCTCGGAAAAAAGACGGCTATTTGGTGAAGAGGAGGACACATCTACAGTGCACAAGGAAATCGGTCTTCGAGAAATATTTACCGTTTATGATAATAAAGCAACATTTTAACATGCATCTTAACCCTCTGACTGCTTAATTTTTGGACCAAAATCGCTTCAAAAATTGTGTATTTTTTTTTTTTTCCCATATTTCAAATCTATATACATTGGAGAATTGAAATGTGTATTTTTTCTTTCTAGAAAAGATTTTTAATATGGATTTTTATCATGAGAAACTAAGCTTCAGAAAACCAATTTCAGATGTTATTGCATAGAAAATTTTTTTAAAAATAAATTTCAGTTGAATTACAGTTATTACATAATATAAGAAAATGCACCACCGCCTAACGCTTTGCAGGCTTATTGAATCATGGTCAGATTCAACGGGTGCAGTCCAAAAAATCTAAATGACTATCACTATCAAAACTAAAATCTCTCCCAGAATCTCAAAAATTATCCGTAATATACACTCTGTCCATTGCTGAAAGATTTCTACCGGCCATTTCTGATTAGACAAGGCGCCAAACAAGTAAAGTGAGAGCATTACATACCGAGTATTACCTTCAAATGCCTCAATTGAGCGGACGACTCACGACATGGGTTGGTCAAAACCTAAATTAAACGTCTAAAACTGTACCTAATTTATTTCACTGGTTAAACTGTGAAAACGCCGGATGCTCTCCTCAATACAGGAAGAAAAACACCTGCCCGCGGAAATCGCGGGACGAGCTAATTTTGGCTACATTTGAGTTGCCCGTGGAAATCGCGGGAAGATCAGCCAGAGGGTTATGAAGTCAACGCGTTTGGTTGGCTCGGAAAAAATACGACTATTTGCTGGAGAGGACCCATCTACAGTGCACAAGGAAATCGGTCTTCGAGAAATACTTACAGTTTATCATAATAATGCAACATTTTAATATACATCTTAAAACTCTATGTGTATTCAAAAATAGAAGCAAACTAAATACAAATGCTCGTTTCACGACCGAATGAGGCAAAAAGTCAGATTAAGTTCCACAATAGCCTAACTCAATTGTTTGGCTGTGTGTACCTGGGCCCTATGACAATGACTTTTGTTTTGAACAGAGTATTTACAGAGTTCATTTGGATGGAAGTGGGCAGCTATCAGACTTTTCTGCCGTTGTGAAAGGTAAAATTACATTACGGGAATGCAAGGTTGCAGCTCTTGCTTAGCCAGTTGCTTCTGCTTTGTGAATGGATGATAACTTCGAATAACGCTTTATAAAACCTTTATTCCAATTTATTCATGCTTTCCGATCTACTTTTCAAATTTCAGGATATTCAGTATTGGATGCTTCAGCATACTAGAAAGCGTTGATGTCATCACAGCTTTTATGTATTTTATTACAAGACTGCTATTTAACACAATCCTACCCTAATTAATATGAGGAAATTTTTTTTTAAATGTATCAATTAAAAATATCAATTTGATAATGTAAAATGTATCAAATTGATATTGTATATTTTTATGTAGCCGAGCATCCCAACCAATGGACAGGAACACCATTGGTTGGGATGCTCGACTCTGCTTGGAGATTCCGAGGGGAAGCAGGGGCGTAACCAGAGGGGGCTGCAGCCCCCCCCAAAATGAGACCCTTAGCTTACAATTGAACTTTATTTCGGGGGGAGGGGGGTATAAAACTGTAAACTAAGGTCCTTGCTACGGTACTGGGGTGAAGGGATATTGGAGTGCCAAATGTCTGCTGATGAGAGTTTCTCTTACTGTATTTCTATATTCATGCTCCTTGTTATTT
Source organism: Cheiracanthium punctorium (assembly GCA_038373885.1). Taxonomy (NCBI): domain Eukaryota; kingdom Metazoa; phylum Arthropoda; class Arachnida; order Araneae; family Cheiracanthiidae; genus Cheiracanthium; species Cheiracanthium punctorium. Next base: position 182,644 of record JAWZYV010014639.1, on the reverse strand, counting down.
TGTAAGAGTTTGTCATTTTCTCATGGCATTGCGAAAAAAAAAGTATTTATTATAACACAGATACCATATATTTTTTATAATATTACATACCAAATAGTTGTTATAATTTAAGCTTTAAAAGTTCAGCCAGTTTTCCTTTCAAAACCATAATAAAAAGGTGTAAATAAACATTCTTGGTTACAAAACCATTCTTAGGAATGAATGGGGCAGTTCCACTCATTGTTACCATTGTTACCCTGTTATCTGAGATGTCATAAAAAAGACGTCCATTGGATGTCTACAGATGTGAAACTTCCTTTATCGGTCGAGCATCCTATATTTCTCTTTCGAATTTTCAAGGATGTCCAAAGGATATTTGAAAATCAAAGCTATGGCATGAGGCATACTTTGAATGTTTACAGGAGATTCCCGCGTTATTAGGAATGGTGATAAAAAATACAAACAATAATAAAATATCAACAAATTAAATACCAGAGTCAGTGGCGTAGGAAAGGAGCCCCCCCATACCTTTCAAAGAGGGGGAAGAGTTATACCACAGATGTACACGTGTACTCTCTACACACGCTTTTTTTTTTCCTTCCCCAGTAAGAGGTGTAAAGAGAGGAGATTTACAGAAAGACTTCTTTAACCTAAATGTTTTATAAAGAAATATTGAAACTATTTCATCTCTCGTTGGAGGATGGCAAAATATCCCCCCCCCCCCTCTGCCACACACAAAGGTCATCTTACCCACTGACTGGGTAGGGCGGTGGGTTAAGATGGCGAATACATAATAATAGACCGTCAACAGGGGCTATTTTAAGCCACTTTTTCATATTTTCACTAATGTTTTTGTCATTAAAAATAATATTTTAATTTTCAAAGTCTAGATTGAGTTTTAACCAACCGACCTGGTATAAGGAAGTAAACTGAACTATTAATGACTATCATTTTATCTCTTACCCCCTTTATTGAAAATTGTCCGAAAAACGTGTCCCAAAAATGCGACATAATTTTACCTATATTAAAATACTATGTCACTGCTTACTATCATAGCTTTATATTCACTATTTCGTAAGCTGTAGAAGAGGCATCCCATGTATTTTTTACAGATATTTAAATACTATTAGTTCACAATAGCTTTAATCTATAGTTACACTATTTCTTAAGCTGTAGAATAGGCATCCCATGTATTTTTCTATAAATAGGTTACAATCCTAAAAATTGCGACATAGGGTTACCAGGCGAAATACACGAAAGAGGAGAGATAAAATGACATAGTCCATTAATATTGTTTTAATATGGCAATAATGAAACAAAAAATTAGGGGGGTTCAAGGGGGTCTCCCCTAACGAGGCTCGAACAGCCGAGTTTTTAAAAAAATATCTTATAATAATTTTATTATTTTACTATTTTTAAAGTTCTGGACCAAAGTAGTTCTTGCTGTCGATTTCATACAAATTGAACAGATTTCACATTGTTAAGAATCTTTGCTTGATCTGCCTTCTAAGTGTTAAATATAGTCTAGAATTATTCTAAGCGTAAATACTCAAAATTTGCATTTTGTTGCATGAAAATCGGTTAATTAGAACGCGAGATAGGAAGTTTTGGGTGTCCCTATTGCTTGGCATAGGGTTTTCTCCAATTCTCGAGAAATATTGGTTCTATCGTTTAGCTGACTTTAGTTTGAGGACTTATTTTCGACGCCAAATGTGGCGATATTTCGCTAAAACTCGTGGTGACATTTGGGTCGTTGGGCGCTATTTTATTAATAGGACCTCAAATGTTTGCTTGCCTGCATTAGTATCACGCAATAGCCCAGTATTACTCAATTTCATTTCTATTAAGCAATGAAGGTTCGCGATTATTTGGGATTTTTCTGGAGAGTCTCGAGAGATTGCTAGAAATTTCTGACAAGACTGTATACACTGTATCCGGAGGGGGCAAATCACGACCGGGAGTTCAGTGGCTCTAGTTTGTCAACTGTCGCTGTTAGCAGAGAAAATTTTACTCTGCTGAGATACCGTGCTTCGTTGTCAGGGCCTGATTAAGACTCTCTGATACTATAGGCCTGCTATTATTTCGAGGCCCCCTCCCACCTATTCCTATTCCATTCTACAAGTATAAATAACAAGTATTGCAGTTTTGAGGCCCCCAGATTTCTTTTAGTGTAGGCACAGGCCTCGTGGGCCTTTTTCGGTAATCAGGGCCTGTTTGTTGTATTGTGTGCGTCGTAAGCGATCTTTCGTTTGTTTTGTGAAGCTTGTTTTTGAAAACTGTTCGTGAATTCTTCCTTGTTTTATGTGGAGGAATATGTCAATTTTTCTCGAGAATTTCCCCCAAATTTCAGCTGGTGGAAGTATTTTATTGCGTGAAAAACAGAGCATATGAGATAGCTTCTGTGATAAGCTGACTATTATGAAGCAAGTTACTGACTGTTAATGACTCAATTGTGTATACCAGATTAAAGACTAAGTTCTAGAATCTTAAAGAAAAAATGTGTGTTTCGTCCCGTCAGCTGGCCTGTCTACTAGAACTTTCCATATACACTGGACTTTATAGACCTTATGATTCGAATAATCGAAGTTTCAACTAACATGCTAGCATACCCTGGCTGTTCAGTGCCAGCGAAACAATGGCGCCGCTCTTTGAAGCCTCACTCGCTCAGTCCCTTGGTCGCAGTTGTATAATGGATACAAGACTTCCTATCTACAAAATAAGATTGTCCCGCAGTGGTCTTGGCACGAAACTCCGTTCCCATAAGAACACGGCAAGTGAAGCAGCAACCGGCTTGGCCAGTGCTTGGGTGGGTCAACTCTCTCTCGGCGACCGTGTACGCCGATGGGAGCTGGTGCACGTAAAATCTGTGGTGGCTCCAATGTCCTCCAAGTTGTTAAACGATACCTCTGGGGGTGCCAATTTTGGGGGGGGGCGGGTTGGTCCCTCCTGTGGATTTGGTTCAAAATTAGGGGAAACCGGGCTAAAATCGGATTTTCTCCCGCTGGGGCCCACTAAAAATGGAAGGCGCCCACCCTCTGCCCATCGCCTCCATACCTGGGGGATCTGGCACCAGGCGCGTAGCCAGAAATTTTTTTCGGGGGGGGATATGCGTCTGGAAAATTTTTCGGGGGGGGGGATATGAACTTATGTGTATAAATAGACGGAATTTCATCACTAATCCAAACATTTCGGGGGGGGGATATATCCCGATATCCCCTCCCCCCTGGCTACGCCCCTGTCTGGCACCACAAGCGGTTGTCAGAGAACACAAGTAACAACAACAAAATAAGATTCGAAAGCAAAACTGATGTTGTTACACTTATCTTACATCTACGCAATAAATGTAGATATTATTCATAGGAAGGTGTTCAAACTCAAACGCCACGAAATGCAAATGCTCAGATCTAGATTATATGGGGATAATCTCAATGCAGGCATAAAACGGCTATTATATATTTTTGCCGATTCTTTTAGGGAGAAAAATACTACCATTACGGCTGCTGTAGAGAAAGAACACACAAAACAACAGCGGCGCGTCTCCTCCTTCAGATCAATCAAAATATCAATCAGTAGACAAGAAATAATTCAAGAAATCTTCAGAAACATGAAAAGCAGCGAAAATTAAAGAGGCAGAAATGAATCAGACAAGAAACGCTTCATGTTGTTGTAATTCGACCTTATAATACATCGACGATGTTAACAAAGGCAGCAGAATCTCTCCCCCCACTCCCCCACGGAATAAATAAATGACAGCAATTAAGCGTGAGCACGGTCTGAACACGTGCAAGGATGGACACATCATCATCGTGACAGACAAACAACTTTTCTTCAATTGGACTGGTTATTACGGTTGATCATCATTACGGGCACTTAGCACAGCGCGGCGAAATTAAAGCCGGCTGCTAGCGGCAACCGTAACGGGGTGACGCGACAAAAGTATTAAGCGGCCCTAATAAGACTCAATCTGGGGTGGAAAGAATCTGGCAGGCCCCACCCCTCTTTAAGCCCGAAACAGGAAGATCACAAAGTGGGATAGATCATAATTAATCTTCTCCTAGAGAGAGCACCGAGTCAATTGAAGAGGAATGGAACGGGCTAGAACCGATACACACCAAAGAGCAAAATAAGCTTTTAAAAAGCGGACCTCGTCAATCTGCAGAACTATCTGCACTCCTCAGTCCTGAATCATCGAAGAACTGATGAGACACAAAGAAATAAAAATGCATCGAGGGTGAAAATTTTAAAAAGTACATTGCTGGCCAAAAGTATTGCAAGTTTCAGAAATCTAACCCTTTTCAAGATTAAGCCCCCCTCTCCCCCGACAAAATTAAAAAATTGATATTCTTAATGTCAACATGTTCCATTAATAACTTCGAAGACAAGATAGCATTAAGTTAAAGAAGAAAAATAATTAATTTATTGAAAAAATATATAGGTTTTCATAGAAATCATAATCCATTTTGGCTAGCCGGAATAAAATTAAATAAAGAATTCATTTCAAGGTCATTCTGCAAAAAGAGGATAATAAATAAATGCAATTGAGCTAAAGATCATTTAATATGATGCTGAGCAGCCTTGACTTTGATCACAACAGCCACTCTTTTAGATATGAAATCCACAATGTTTTAAAACACTTCCTTCGGTGTTTCAGGGTGCCAACTTAAATTACGGGTTCCAGAAGTTCTAATTTTGTTTTTTGTTTTTGGTGATTTTCAAGATTTATTCTTTCCAATTATACTACATAAGTTCGCAAAAATATTAAATATGGCGAATTTTTTGTTCATTTTTTCTGGGCTTATTCTTGAAACGATGGTTAGATATCTCAAACTTGCAATATTTTTGACCAGTAGTGTAACACGTTCCTCTCGCAGTTTTCAAAGAGCCAAAGACCATGCAACGAACACTGATATTTCATAGAACATGCACTCCCCGTCCCCAGGCCCCCGATTATTGGGCCCAGGGCAATTACAAATTTTGGGGCCTTTGCATTTACGAAAAATTGCATATTACCAGTGGCGCACCCGAATTTTAGTTTACGTGGGGGGGGGGGAAGGGGCTAAGGCTACAAATACTGAACTCTGTTATAGTGACATCGATTATAACAACAATTCTCTTAAAACGTTAAAATATTCTGTACCACTTACCCATAAAACACGAGCCCACTATCAAAGTAATTCCTCATAAGAGTCAAATAATTATCTGATTTTTCAATGACGTTGTAATAGAGTTTAACTAAATTTTATACACTAACTGTGAGTATTTATTCAAAGAACAATGTCAATTTATTTTATTATTATTATTATTTTGGTAAAAAAAAATTATAAATAATTTGAAGACAATTTTTAAAAATATAATATTTTAATTCATTAATGACAATTTTGAATTTTTAAAGATTTCAGTTTTAACTCTCCAGCTGGGGCTTTAAACCCTATAGCCCCCTCCGTGGGTGAGCCTATGCATATTACGTATTTGCTTTGGGCACATATAGCAACAGAAATACATTAAATAAGGGCCGTGGCAGCCCAGTGGTTAAAGCGTTGGACTCAAAACCGGGTTCGATTCTGACGTACCATCAGAGGCCACAGTGTACATGCGGTGTACGTGCACGCTAAATCTCTGGTTCCGAAAGCCTTATTGGAGGTCGCTAACAGTTTCAGACGGGTGCCAATATTCAGAAGACACCCCCCCCAACCACCACCACCACACACACACACACTCTGATGAAGATCCAAATTGTGGCGGGAAACTAAGGGAAGGACGGATGTAAGCTCTAAACGACACTTTCAGTAACGTGAATTGTCCTCTCCTGGCAAGCAAATATTAAATAATGATAATATATAAAATATATTAATACTAAATAGTAAGTTTAAATACAAAATATGCAAATACATTGCATATCTCAGGATATCTCAGAGAATATCAAAGGATTTTCGTATGCAAGAATATCATTTATTTTCACATAATAATAAATATTTATACTCATACTACATAAATAAAACTTCCTTTAAAGTATAAATTAAAAGAATTGGAAAACTTACTGAAGAGTACGTAACTTAAAAAACCGATGAGATTTTTTTAATAATAAATCTTACGAGGAGGGGCTCAGACTTTGGGCTGACGGATTTTGATCCAATGCTGATGGGTTTTAGAAGACCCTTAGTAGAGTAGAATGAAAGAGAAATAGCCGCGAACTCTTGAGTAACCTTTCAGACAAACCTTGTAGGTTGTTGTTGTCCCAGTGGTCAATGGGATGATGGATGCCTGGGTGAAGAAGCGCCGGGGAAAGGGCCAACCTTTCATGCAGTATTGTGTGCACACTTTTTTTTGCTCACAGGCATTTCTCCGCTATTTCACGAGTGGTGATTCGCTGATTCATTCTCACGAGATGGTCCACAGCTGCAACTACTTCCTTGGTGATAGCCACATGCGCTTGACCAATTCGGGGCGGCCGTCAGTACTGCTTTTTCCACTACGAAAATCCTTACCCCTTCGGAATACCGATCTGCGGGACAGGCACTCCATAGAATACCCATGCATGACCGTCTCTTGAAAATGAATAGGCGAATCACCAATTGCGAAGTAACGGAGGAAATGTCTATGAGCAAAGGAAGTGTGCCCACAATACTACATGAAAGGTTGCCCCTTTTGCTGGAACTTTTCACCCAGGTATCCATCATCTCGTTGACCGCTGAGACAACCTACTAGATGAGTTTGTCTAGACTATGCGATACCCTTGTATATCGTCTTTCTTTTGTATACTAATTTATAAAAATACCATTAAACAATTTCTCAAACCAATTTCTAGTGCCACTTTCAATTTGGGCTACTCTTATACTTAGAGCGCAATGTTTACAGGCGTAGAGGGGAATCAGAAATTGCGTCAAAAATGGTGCGACTTTTATTAAATGATTTATTTATTAATATGAACTCCCATCAGCTGCACCATACATGTAATGCGTACTGGACAATTCTGAGTTAGTAAAGCCAATTCATTCATCTCCGGAAACGTCCTATGCTGAAATAATCACGCTTCCATAGGCCCGAGAAATCGCCCTCTAGCGGCCGCCGTTTGCATTTCCAGACAAGTTCCTTTCTAAATACTGTTTGTCATGGTATAGCAGATCATCGAAGAACTGAGCGTGTTAAGTTTAGCAACGACCTTTCAGGGGTCGATGCAGATGAAAATTGGGTCTGTTGTACGGCCCCTTCAGAAAAATACAATCGATTAAAACGGCCCTTCATTGGCATTTTACAGAACATTTTAATGCGTTTTATCAATTATTTTAAGAAAAATAGTGACCTTTATTAAAAATTGGTATGAAGATTCACAAAAACAAGTGTTGAAATTCATAAAATTAAATTACGAAAAATACGATCTTTAACAAACGTTTATCAAACAATAATATCAAGGTTGATCTTCTTTCTAATACTTGGTGGTCAAGGGTTGATCCAGGAATATTTTCTAGGATCCCATTTTCGTGAAATCTATTTATTTTTGTGAATTTCAATAACTATTTTTGAGAATTTCAACACCTATTTTTGTGAATTTCCATACCAATCTTTGTAAAATTCACATAACGATGACACGTAGAACTACATGAACTTTTATGAATACTTTTTTCTTAAAATAATTTACAAAATAAATTAAAATGCACGGTAAAATGCCAAAAAACGGTTGTTTTAATCGATTATAATTTTGTGAAGGGTCCGTTTTAATCGATTATAATTTTATGAACGGACTGTTTTAATCAACTGAATTTTGTGAAGGGGTCGTAAAACGGGCCCAAATTTCACCTGCATCGATTCCTGTTGGTGTAATTACCTTCATGAGGCTAAATTGCAGAACTTCACAAAAATAAGCCATTTTCACAAAAATGGGACCCTGGAAAAAAATTCCTGAATCGACCCCTGCCTTTTGAGAGCCACTGCAAGCTTCATGACTGTTTTGCAGAAATTTATTTATTTGCTTTTTAAATCACGTTGGTCTTATATCATAGCCTATCCTATAAAAGCTTGTTCAACGATTAACTGAATTTGATTTGAGCATTTTTTTTTTCATTTATACATGTTGCCAGTCAAGAAAGTGTGAGATCAAAATTTTAGCCTAAAAATATCATTTATTTAATTTAAACAAAATTAAATATTTTTATTTTGAATCAATCTTACACGTAAAATTATTATTAAATCATTTTGTATCATAAATAAATTCAAGGCAATATTCAGGGTGAATCTAAACTCTTGGGCAAAACTTTAAGGGGTGATAGAGCAAGCACATAAGGAATCAGTATCCCATAGCAATGTGGGGTCAAAAACGCAGTTTTTACTTACCCGGTAATAATCACTTTGTGAAAAGTATTGAAGTGTTCGTCTCATTTCTTAACCAAGTTTCATAAATAATAGGCTCGTCTCCAAACATTTCATCCATGAAATAAAATAGAATTTTTAAACTATGAACTTTAATCTTCTGTTTTCGGAGAAAAAAACATTAGTTTCTGACGAACAAGGGTCGGAAAGTGCTCTGTTGTTTCAACTCTTTTTCCAAAGGGATTATTAACAGCTACATGAAGACGATGTTGCCGACCCCATATTGCTATGGGATTCTGATTCCTTATTATGTGCCCTACCACCTCTTAAAGTTTTGTCCAAGAGTTTAGATTCACCCTATATATATATATATATATATATATATATATATATATATATATATATAATATAAATAGCTAAACTTACGTAATATGGAATCCCAAGCGAAACATTAAGTAGTAGCACATAACAAAAAAGTACTGAAAAACTGAAAACATGAAATAAAAATTGATAATCCAGAGGCAAGAAATTGTAAAAAACAGAGCTGTCAAAGCTAGAGAGAAGTGGGAGGACAAGCCAAGTGAGATCACGTGGGCGTAATATTTCATGTTTTCAGTTTTTCAGTACTTTTTTGTTATTATGTGCTACTACTTAATGTTTTACTTGGGATTCCATATTACGTAAGTTTAGCTATTTTATATTATATACTATTCTGTTATTATGCTGCAAAATGCGCTAATCTTTCAGAATATTTTTCTATTTCTACACTGTTCTATGCATAAATTCTAAAATATCGCCAATATTTGGTTATATATATATATATAATATTCTTATATATATTATATTCTATATATAATATTATATATATATATAATTCTTATATATATTATATTCTATATATAATATTATATATATATAATTCTTATATATATTATATTCTATATATAATATTATATATATATATAATTCTTATATATATTATATTCTATATATAATATTATATATATATATATAATATTCTTATATATATTATATTCTATATATAATATTCTTATATATATTATATTCTATATATTATATTATATATATATAATATTCTATATATATTATATTCTATATATTATATTATATATATATATAATATTCTTATAAATATTATATTCTATATATAATATTCTTATATATATTATATTCTATATATAATATTCTTATATATATTATATTCTATATATAATATTCTTATATATATTATATTCTATATATATAATATTCTTATATATATTATATTCTATATATATAATATTCTTATAATATATATATATATATATAGTATACTAGCTGAAGTACCCGTTCTTCGCACGGGAATGAATGGACTTTTTGATATTAATATTTGTTGTGATTACTATTTATTGTAATAAAGAGATATAGCAAAATGGATATCGCGTTATATTGTGTTCAATAATCATGCATACTGAATTTCAAGGCAATCGTTTTTACGGTGCAGAGGCGATGCGGCGTAGCACAATCTAGTGGCGAGTTTTAGCAAAACGGATACGGCAAAAATATTCTTCGCATTCAGATATCGATGTATACGAATTTTCATGACGATCGGCTGAATAGTCTTGAAGTTCATGTGTTGACGCGACATCTAGTGTCAAGTTATAGGAAAATGGATCGTGCCAAACTCTTCCCCGTGTTCAAATATCTATGTATACCTATTTTCATAGCGATTATTCGCACAGTCAAGAAGTGATACACTGCAGGGCCATCTAGTGGTTAATTAAAGTAATGATTTGCTACAGCGCCGACATGTGGCGAGTTATAGCAAAATGGATAACGCCAAAATATTCTTATTGTTCAAATAGCTATGTATACTGATTTTCATAGCCGCCGTTTGAATGGTCAAAAATTTGGCCTGCTGCAGCGTTATCTAGTGGCGCGTTAAAATAATAATGCATTGCAGTGCCATCTAGTGGTGAGTAACATCAAAAGTAACGCAGTTAGAATATATTCTTCGTTCTCAAATGTGTAAGTGTAAAAAATTTTATGCCGATCAGTCGAACGGTATAGAAGTTGATGCGTTGCAGCGCTATTTAGCGGTAAGTTACAGCAAATGGATAGTGAAAAATATTCTCCGTGTTCTAATATTCGCGTGTACCAAATTTCATCGAAATTTGTTGGACGATATTTGCATAGCAAACGGCTAAACGGAATAGAATTCGACGTTCTGCTGCGCCACCTAGTGAAAAGTTAGAGGAAAACGGATAGCATAAAAACCTTCTCCATGATAAAAGACTTAGGTGAACCAAATTTCATGGTGATCGGTGAAACGGTGCTGGAGTTTTTCAACCTCCTACACACATACCAACATTCATTTTTATCTATAACCAGTCTTATTATATGTATATACCAGTCTCAAGTAAAATCCAGTTTCAAATCTAAGCCTCGCCAAAGTGCCAGCATACGCCATTTTGCAAGAGTTTTTTCAGGGAATCATTCGAAGCATTGACTTAGCAGCAATCAAAATGGGAAATGGTTCGACCGCCAGGCATTTATTTGAAAAGTGGAATCCCTTAATACAGCCGCATTTTTTAAATTATCAACTATAACATGTTTTATTCATCGTTACCTCGATGTACTAAATGCGAAGATTTCAATTTTCTGAAATTTGGCGGATTTCCCCCAAGTTAAATCAATGTACTCAATTGGCGAGAATTCTGAAGCTACATCGCTTGAAATGCCCTAATAACTGCATTATTTCTGCACGGATAGTTAAAATTTAATGCTGTATTCTAAGAAAACGTATACACTTGTTTTCAAAAATGCTATTTCCTTAAGCTCTCAGTAAATTGAGCCAAAAAGCCTAAAACTGTGCAAACCGCTAGAACTCACACTCTAAAAATCGGCCTATCAGCCATTTTATTTTTCGCCAAACTAAAAAAAATTACATATTAGTCTCGGATATCTTCGATCCTCATTGTTTTGCGTATAAAACATTTCATTCCTGCTCTCATTTCTTATGCGCACACGATATTATAATTAAAAAAAAATAACCTAAAAAAATAAACTAAAAAAATCATTATTATTCTTTTATTTTTACTTTAAGAATTTAAAACATTTTATTCGGCAAAATCGCCACACATGGCAACCAAGATGCTTATTTCACACACTTTTTTCACTACAGGGGTTAATATTACGTAAAGCTTTCTGCGTGGAGAACATAAAAAATCTCTTAAATTCCGGGAACGGAAATTAAGGGAACCCTTCAGGAGGAAAACGTTTTTATTAAGGCTGGAGATGTTTCAAAGTTTTTAAAAGTGGACTATCATCATTTATTACTATATTATTATTTTACATATATCTTGTGTAAAATTTCAGGCTGACAGGTCCATTTTTGTGGAATTGTATACTACCCAAATCAACAAATTGACAAACAGAATTTCATTTTTATTTATAAGATAACCTACGCTTGTTTTTAAAAATACCCTCTCATTAAATTGCGCCAAGCGCTAGAATCATAGAAAATCTGACACACTTTCAGATTTTTAAATACGCACTAAAGTGCTATATATAAAAAGAGTTATAATCCATGGGTCTTCCCTATTTTCGTTCCTTCTTTCATTAAGTTGGAAAGTGTATCATTATTCATGAGTGTGATTAAACAAAATTAAAATTGATATTTCTAACATCCTTTTTTCTGGATGTAATACATTAGATGCAGAAAAGCTGCTCTGAAAAATGCACAATTCCAACTGAATGAAAATTTCAAAAACTTATACGCAGGTGTATCATAACCCAAATAGCAGACGATTAAATTACGATAAATAGCGCCAAGCGTTAGAATCCTCCTCAAAATCGCGAGAATGCTGAAGATAGATCGCTTGAAATCCCTTAATAACTGCATTATTTTCGCAGGGATCATTAAAATTTAACGCTGTATTCTAATAAAACCTTTGTACTTGTTTTCAAAAATCCGTTTCCTTAAGCTCTCAGTAAATTCGCCAAGCCGGAAACTGTGCAAACCGCTAGAACTCACTTTCTCGGCATTTGAGCCATTTTATTTTTTCGCCAAACTAAAAAATTTTAACATAGTAGCCTCGGAAATCTTCAATTCTTATTGTTTTGCGTATAAAACATTTCATTCCTGCTCCGATTTCCCATGCACACGATATTATAATTAAAAAAAATATAACCTTACGAATATAAACTAACAAAAAAAAATCATTATTATTCTTTTATTTTTACTTTGAGAATTTAAAACATCTTATTCGGCAAAATCGCCACACATGGCAACCACGATCCTTATTTCACACTTTTTTCACTACAGGGGTTACAATTACGGAAAGCTTTTTGCGTGGAGAACATAAAAAATCTCTTAAATTCCGGGAACGGGTGGACTTTCAAAGTTTTAAAGTGGACTATCATTTATTCTATATTATTTTACATATCTGTGCAAAATTTCAGGCTGATAGGTCCATTTTTGTGGATTTGTATACAACTCAAATCCACAAACAAACAAATAAACAAACAAACAAACAAACAAACAAACAAACAAACAAACAGAATTTCATTTTTATTTATAAGATATATATAAACTTTTTTCAGGAACTCTTGCCGCTAATACAACTCCGCCCTCCCGTCAAGAAAAATAAGTTTGAAAACTTCATGCTCATGCTCAAGTTCACAAGCCTTAACGAATTCACGTTAGAAGAAAGCGCACGCCAATGCACCAGCGTATCTCACCAATCAGTTAAATGAGGAAAAAATGAACAATCAAGTTTCTAAAACAAAGTCAGCTCCCGCATAATAAAGATTATCTGAAAAGGTACACGACGAGACTGACTGACCCTCTTCACATTAGCCGTAAGCTCCTCATTTGTTTACCGATATTTAATGAGACACTCGGTGTTAATTCTTTTTTCCCTCGTCTCCAAGAAGCGTTGAAAAGAGTGGATGATAATTGCCCCCGCAGAGAGCTTTATTTACATATGCATAATTGCCCCCCGCTTGAAAAAGACACAATGCTGCATCCGTTTCTTTTACAAAGACCACACCAGCCCTGGGTTTCCATAGAAGAACAAAGCTCGGTTTATTATTGCCGCAGAGCAAATACGCTTATTAATGAGACCTCCTTCCAAGCGGCTCTAAAAAACTCATCGCTGAAAAATAAAATAAATAAATAAATAAAAAAAGTCGAAATTCCACAAATTTCTTGTACGAAACTTTTGCACATCTTGCTAAGACTTTATTTTGTAAAGGATTCTTGCGCTGTTTGTGGTATACGAGGGCATAAGCTTCTTTTTTATCTTCCAATGAATTGAAAATATTTTTATTTTTCAGCAAGCGGTTGCTCTAATTAATCCTTCAAAAATTAGCAATGAGAGGAATTCTTTTTCGGTACTTTTTAACCACAACAGCACAAGTATAGACAAATGTGCAGTGGTGCACGCAGGATTTTAGTTTGGGGGGGGGCTGGGCTACAAATCCTGCTGAATTGTGTAATAGTGACCTCGATTATATGTTACAACTCTCTCATAGCGTCAAAATAGTCTGTACCACTCGACTTGCCCATAGAACACGAGCTATGTAACTCGTTACACAGTCAAATAATTGTCTGATCATTTCAGTGATGTTGAAACCGAGTTTAACTGTAAGTATTTATTTAAAAATTAACACCATTTTTGGTAAAATGCATTTTAGAAATAATTCGAAGAGAATTTCAAAAAGAGAAAAAATTTAATTCATTAGTAACCATCTTCAATTTTTAATGCTTTTCCCGTCTAACACCGTTTGGGGGGGGGGGGCAAGTGCATGTTTTGATACAGAATAATTCATTTAATTTACAAAAAAAAAAAAAATATTAAATAATCTTTTCTAAATGTATTTGCTTCCATTTGCGTATAATAAGTGTAAAGATATTGCAGTGAATATTATCTACGGACATTTTTCTAAAAAATGTCTAATCATCTCACCCACAAAAGTTTTGCAAAAAGTCGGTGCCTCTGTGTCAGTCAAAACTGAAAGTCAATAAATGGGATTTTGGCCCAGTTGCTCAGAAGGTAAAACAGCCGGTACATTTTAACCATGATTTTAACAACAGTATGTTAACCCTTTAACGCGCAGTGATCCCGCTCTGGGAACACCCAATTCTGACGTTTTGACTGTTGCCTGTCACGAAGAATAGATTTGATTTCTATAAAAATATTGTGGCGGGTGACGTAGCTCCACGAGAATCCTTTACTTTTTAGCACGTCATTTCCCGTAAAAAAATTGTCACGATTATTTTTGACAGCACTGACATCTGCTGAAAAATGGAAGAATGCAAGAACGTGCTGGATAGATTGCCCAATGCTGAAAAAAAGGGCAGCCGTTGCCATCGCTCGACTTAACTACCAGCAAGATGGCGGACGATGTGCCCGCGCACAGCCAGCTGTCGTCAAAAAAGGGTCTCTCGATCTGTGGCACGCGATGAACGTTTCGATCGTCCGCCCTCTTGCTGGTAGTTAAGTCGAGCGATGGCAATGGCTGCCCTTTTTTCAGCATTGGGAAAGGGTTGCGCCACAAAGGGTTTTAAATTAATAATTTTCCTACGAAAATCACAGATGGCTAGCTCTATGAGTTAGTTGCATACATGAGCTCTATGAGACTAGCTCTATGAGTTGCATCTTAAAATAAAATGAACAGAGCTTTTCTTGAAAAAATAATTGGCTTCTTTTGTAAGTTCTGTCTAGGTTCGAATAAACTGCATTTCGGATGAGTCTTTTCCCGGAAGGAGTCCCTCATGGCTCGAGGGATCGAATTCTGAACCTTCGAATGAGTGAGAATTTAAAACGCAACTTCACAGACTTTAAATACACAATAATACAACACTATCTACGTCTCGAGATGGAGTTTTCAAACTGAAAAATGTTTTGGATTCTAAGTTAAAGAGTTTCTCACAGATTTTGCATCATCAGGCCTAAAAAAAAATATTTTAATTTTTCTTCGCTTATTTTTTCAAATCGGTGGTAACGTTTCATTTTTGAAATACAAAAAATCTGGAGTGACTCCACTCGACTTTACGAACACTTACGATTAAGATCATGACCAAACATTTAAATAAATTTTAATCAATTAATAATTCAAACCTATATACCAAACTGAAGCTCAATCGAATGCGCCGTTTAAACATTAGCGCACTTCCAATAATTTCTCCCCATAAGCCATAATGTAAAAGAAATACTTTTTCTACAGGGCTACGACAAAGATAAGTCCTATACACATCAAAATCAATACTGGTCTTACAATGGTGGTTTATAACATGTATACCCAATTTGAGCTCCATCGAATGTACCGTTTAAACGCTAGCGCACTTTCAAGAATTTCCACCCATAAGCCATCATGTAAAAGAAAGTTTTTCTGCAGGGCTACGACAGAGATAAGTCCTATACACACCCAAATCAATACCGTTCTTGCGACGGTGGTTTATAGCATCTATACCGAATTTGAGCTATATCGAATGCCCCGTTTAGGAGCTATCGTGTTCACTCACATACACACATACATACATCTCGTAAAAATAGCATAAATGAATTCAGACCTCAAAACGTGTCCATACACCCAAATCTCGAAGTCGAATTTTTTCATGATGATAATACTTTCCTTACATGGTACATGTTCGGAAAGTAATAATAGAACACTATCTACGTCTCGAGATGGAGTTTTCAAACTGAAAAATGTTTTGGATTCTAAGTTAAAGAGTTTCTTAGAGATTTTGAAATCACCAGGGCTAACAAAACCAAATTTTTAAAAAAAAATTTCCTTCGATTTTTTTTTTCAAATCGGTGGTAACGTTCGATTTTTGAAAACACAAATAATAACTTGATTGAATTATCATTAACGTATGTAAAATTTAAGAAAGAGAACGTCTGGGAGAAAAATTTGTCAGAGAAAAGTGTGTCAGTGGCTTATCCCTGTACTTCGAAAGCAATCGTCCAGTCACTCATCATGAATATAACCTGAGTAAAGTAACAATTTAACCCTTTAACGCGCAGTGTTCCCGTTCTGGGAACACCACACTCTGACGTTTTGACTGTTTCCAGTTACGAAGAATAGATTTGATTTCTATAAAAAAAAATAGTTGCGGGTGGCAGAGCTCCACGAGAATCCTTTACTTTTTTAGCACGTCATTTCCCCTAAAAGAATGGTCACGATTCTTTTTAACAGCACTGGCATCTGCTGAAAAATGGAAGAATGCGAGAACGTGCTGGATAGATTGCCCAATGCTGGAAAAAGGGCAGACGTTGCCATCTCTCGACTTAACTACCAGCAAGAGGGCGGACGATCGAAACGTTCATCGCGTGCCACAGATCTAGAGACCCTTTTTTGAAGCAGCTGGCTGTGCGGCACAGCCGGCTGTCGTCAAAAAAGGGTCTCTAGATCTGTAGCACGTCATTTCCAGAAAAAAAACAAACAAAAAAAAACGGTTGCGATTATTTTTAACAGCACCGACATCTGCTGAAAAATGGAAGAATGCGAGAAAAGCCGGGTAGATAGCCGAATGCTGAAAAAAGGGCAGACGTTGCCATCGCTCGACTGAACGACCAGCAAGATGGCGGACGATGTGAACATTCATCGCGTGCCACAGATCTAGAGACCCTTTTTTGACGCAGCTGGCTGTGCATCGTCCGCCATCTTACTGGTAGTTAAGTCGAGCGATGGCAACGCCTGCCCTTTTTTCAACATTGGGAAAGGGTTGCGCCTCAAAGGCTTAAGGAACACCCATACTGTTGCATACACACTAGAAAAATTTCAGATTTAAGTTTTTATTTATTTATTTATCGACGAGTCTCCTCTTATTTCTAAAAATGCTCTATTCGCACCCAAAGCGGTGTTTCACATTTCGGTGACTAGCGTAGTCAAACATGGTTAACTTCATTTCCATACAATGGGGAGAGAAACGCCCGCGAGTTTTTGACGCGAAAGGCCTTGTCCCCTCTTTATTTATTTATTTATTTGGCCACGGATAAGAATTATGCGTCGGCAGCGAAGCCTCACAATAGACATTTTTAACCAATTGTCAAAAAAAAAAAAAAGAATTCCAAATCGGGAGGGCAGTTGACCAGATAAATCGTCTGCTTTCGTAGAGCAAGCAGACAGGTTATTTGCAAATTACATAAAAACGCGGTTAACGTTGAATGAAGGGGGGGGGGGAGGGAAACATATGCCGAGATGTCACGAGAAATCTAGATCTGAATAAGTAAAAAATCTGGAGTAACTCCACTCGACTTTCCGAACACTTACGATTAAGATCATGACCAAGCATTTAAATAAATTTTAATCGATGAATCATTCAAACATATATATACCAAATTGAAGCTCAATCGAATGCGCAGCTTAAACGCTAGCCCACTTTCAAGAATTTCTCCCCATAGGGCATAAACTAGCTGAAGTACCCGTCCTCGACGGGTTAGTGAATGAAAATTTCCAAAAAGCAAGAACTTTCGTCAGCATTGTAGGAGTACACAGAATGGATGTAGTATGTTGCCAAAGTAAAGAAAGCGAAGTTATAATTTTCATGTATTGTTAAAATATTACAGGTTAGAGAGTAACTAAGTAATATCATTTCATTCGCTTTAGTCGTAATTATGTGATGCGCGAACGAATATTTACGCATATTGAAATAAATTTCGCAAAATCTCAAAATTTAATCAACATTTTTGAAAAATTTGAAGCCTAGAATTTAAGTTGAGTGACAACGTATCATGTCACCCAAAATCGTTTCATTCCCTGCAGTCTTTATTTCGTGATGCCGGAACAAATTTTCAGCATTTTAAAACGATTTTCGAAAAATCTCAAAATGTAAGCAAAATATTTTTAAAATTCAACGCCTGTAATTAAGATTACCAAGTACGTATCATATCACTCAATTTCGTATCATTCGTATTAGTCGTTATTACGTGATGTTTGAAGAAATATAAACGTATTTTGAGAGAATTTTCACAAAATCTCAAAATCTAATAAAAATGTTTAAAAAATTGGACTCCTATAGTTTATGTTGAGCAACCATCTATCGTGTGACCAAATTTCATATCATTCGCTTTAGTCGTTATTACGTAATACGGGAACAAAGATTCACTGAGTTTTAAACGATTTTCACAAAATCTCGAAATCTGATGGATTTTTTTAAAAATTAGATGCTTATAGTTTAAGTTGAGTGACCACCTATCATGACACCCAATTTCATATCATTCGCTTCAGTCGTTTTTGCGTGATGCTTGAACACAAATTTACGCAGTTTGAAAGGATTTTCGCAAAATCTGAAAATCTAATCAAGATTTTTTAAAAATTGGACGCCTATGTTTTAAGTTGAGTGACCACCTATCACGACACCCAATTTCATATCATTCGCTTCAGTCGTTTTTGCGTGATGCTTGAACACAAATTTACGCGGTTTGAAACGATTTTCGCAAAATCTGAAAATCTAATCGAGATTTTTTAAAAACTCGACGCCTATGTTTTAAGTTGAGTGACCACCTATCATGACACCCAATTTCATATCATTCGCTTCAGTCGTTTTTGCGTGATGCTTGAACACAAATTTACGCAGTTTGAAACGATTTTCGCAAAATCTGAAAATCTAATCAAGATTTTTTAAAAATTCGACGCCTATGTTTTAAGTTGAGTGACCACCTATCATGACACCCAATTTCATATCATTCGCTTCAGTCGTTTTTACGTGATGCTTAAACAAAAAAAGCGTCACGGACAGAATGACAGAATGACAGACAGACAAACTTTTTTTTGAGGGTCGCATCGGATTCCCGGGTGCTTGAAACGGATAGAAATCGCAAAATTTTTGAATTCCAAGAAATGTACAGACGAAAGTCTAATTTTATTTATATAGATTAATATAAAAGAAATCTTTCTCGTATCCCTGTAGAAAAACTATATACACACCAAAATCAATACCGGTCTTGCGACGGTGGTTTATAACATATATACCGAATTTGAGCTCAGTTGAATGCACCGATTAGGCAGGCGCGCACACACACACATCTCGTAAATATAGCATAAATGTATTCAGAAGACCTCAAAACGTGTCCATACACCCAAATCTCGAAGTCGAATTTTTTTCATGATGACAATACTTTCCTTACATGGTACATGTTCGGAAAGCAAAAAGACACTCCCCCCTCAAACCAAGATTTGAAAACGTTTGTTGTAATGACTCAATACACTTACATAAAAGCTTTAAAAAAAAATAGAAAATAAAAGCTCAAAATAAGGTAGTAGAAAAAGACTACAACAAGAAAAAATTCTTGTTCATTTTCAAAAAAGTGACACTTTTAAATTTGTATACGATCCCCCCCCCCCTACAAACAAAATCCCCTCTTAGTAAAATATGCCCAATACAATAGTGAGATGATGAGAAAAATGTGAGAATTATATCCTAAAACGTGTCAGACATAAGAATGTATTGTCACAGGACACTCTGCCTGCTTGCTGGGTTCGACGTTCTAAAGTGCAGTAGGTGTAGAGAAAGTTCTAGTAAAGAGTCCACTGGTCAGGATGGAACACAAACTTTGCTTCTAGAATTTCGTCGAACCATCAGCTATACAAAATTCACAGGCCAGTAGCTCGTTTATGACAGTCCACTCCATAAGCGTAAAGTTTTCAAAATTATTGGGGGGGGGCGGGCCCCACAACCACATATATTCACGTCAGTCGCGTAGCCAAGGGGGGGGGGTTAGGGGGGGTCATAACCCCCCTTGAGGAATTTTTTTCCATACAAAATGTATATTCTTCACTCCCTTATCATACACCCGTATACATATATGTGAGTTGCAGAAGTCGTAACTCCCCCATGAAAAATTTCTGGCTACGCCACTGATTCACGTACATATAACTAAGTAATAGCTGCCAACTACCATGGAATATATATAACCACTTTTTCTACATGATTTTTCGGCTT
This sequence comes from Cheiracanthium punctorium, assembly GCA_038373885.1. Lineage (NCBI taxonomy): Eukaryota > Metazoa > Arthropoda > Arachnida > Araneae > Cheiracanthiidae > Cheiracanthium > Cheiracanthium punctorium. The sequence goes on along the minus strand of JAWZYV010014639.1, from coordinate 162,408 downwards.
AGCAAATATAGCAAAATTTTTGTGCTGCGCGCGCGAGCTGGTTGCTATTTAAAAAAAATAATTAAAAAATATACTGTTTACAAAAAATGGTTAATTATATTCCGTAGTAGTTGGCAGCTATAACTTACTATATATAAGTGTAAATTATTGGAGGCGCTCGAGCTCTATGGGTCTATAAAATTCTACACCTATGTAAGGTAAGTATCCATGTTAGTATCTTCCTACCATGTCATAAGTTAAAAATAGAAGCAGTGTAAAAAATCCAAAGGAGGAAAAAAAAAACATTTTCGATGAGATACTGCATTTTAGACACATCTGAACTTTTCTTTATTTCATACTTTACATTGCATAATCTGATTTTAATGAACCAGAGCCTGGCGAGGACAGCTTATAGTAACATTGTGTGTTACGTAGCGTCACAATGAATACTAAATCATGATTGAAATCAAAAGAAGAAAATTTTTAAAAGTCCAAGTAAAGGTTTTTTAAACGTTTGTAAATGGCGTGAAATACTTTTTTTTATGTTAGTATAAATTAATTTTCTGTATTGAGTGGTAAATTATTGGGTGGGCTCAGCCCCTATTCACAATTTATTGAGGGGGGCTCGAGCCCCACGGGACCATATAACTCTACGCCTATGGTCCACTCAGTGCCGAAGCTTTCACAAATGCTTTAATTCTCACACAAAACACTTCGACAGGCGAAATTCAGTGGAAATATACATGGGATATCGTATACAATCCCTTAAGACACAGCAATGAAGAATTTAGGCGCAGCACTAAAAAATCAGCTTCGACAAGCAAACGAAAATACGGCTTCTGTAGCGTCAATACAAAGCGTAACACAGCAAACTCAATCGACGAGAGCTCAATGAACACTGCCTCAAACTGGGGGAGCCCGCTGCTTTTAAAGGTGTCGCAGAAGCTACTATGCATGTTAATGCAGAAAAACTTACTTTACAAGCCCCATTGAGAAAAAAGCGCCAAATTACTAAAATATCGCCAAACTTGGCGACTTTTGGCGAAATATCGCCCAATTGGGTACGAAAAATAAGTCCCCAAAAGTGAAGTTACAGAAAGCCTACGACCCATATTTCTCGAGATTTCTAAAACCGCCATAAAAAATCAATGGGGAGACTAAAACCTCCGTCGCCATCTATCGACGGCTATGCAAAATAAGAACTCAATTGTTGGTTTTTTTTTTTTAAATAAATGATAGGGCTTTTTTTTTCTATATTATAGGACCAGTGTTTTTTTTCGCGCGATAAAAAGCAGCCTATTTGTTAATCCAGGACTTTAACTCTCTTTATTCCAAATTTCATCCAAATCCGCCAAATTGTTTCGGCGTGAAAGAGTAACAAACATACAAACACTGGTATTTATAATATTAGTAGGATAGATATATGAGTTTGGAAAGTAATGTTTTTCATAACTTAAACCATTTTGGCATGGTGTTACACGTTTTTGTAACGTTCATTCCTTCAGGGCACGTATCTATTAAAAGTAAAAGGTCCTCCAAGTAACATCAAATGGACCTCTATAGGGATGGACGCGAGACGACTTTTTTGCGAGACGAGACAGAGATTTACAGCTTTTTTGCGAGACGAGACACACATTTTTAACATTACGATATAGGGATTTTTGCGAGACGAGACAAAGCTTTTAGGCTATTTTGCGAGACGCGAGACTCCTATTATTCGTCTCGCGTCCATCCCTAGACCTCTATTAGAATTTTCAGGTGTCAGTTCTCTAACGTCCAAATCTATATATCAATGGAATCCAATCCATTTCTGAGCTATTTTGCATTATTCACATCTTCTAGATACGAGATAGATATCCATGTCTGGTCTATTTCCGATCACTCCGACATTTTGGACGTGAAACAGATATCCAGAATATCGGAGTGGTCCGAAATAGCCCAGAAATGATTATCTACCTCATATCTAGTAGATCTTAATGACCTGAAATAGCTCAGAAATGAATTGGATAATATAGATGTTTTTGCTCGTTAGGGAGATCACACCTCTAGTCTCTAATAGAGATCCATTTGATGTTATCTGAAGGACCTTGGACTTCTAATAAATATGTGCTGTGCGAGATGATTTTTATTTCAAAAGCTGATTTAAAATAATTACTGACACGTAGGGAAGTCAAAAATTATCCACAGTATCGACATAACCCTTCTTATATTGGTTCATACTGACTTCTACCCTTTTTACTTTCCGAACATGTACCATGTAAGGACTTTTAATCATGAGAATTGTAATCATGAGAAACTAGTATTGTAATCATGATTGTATTGTAATCATGAAAAACTTCAAGATTTTGGTGTATTGACACGTTTTGAAATCTTCTGAATTCATTTATGCTATGTTTACGAGATGCATGCATGCGTGCGTGTGTGTGTGTGTGTGTGTGTCTGTGTGCGCATGTGAGTGAACACGATAGCTCCTAAACGGGCCATTCGATTGAGCTTAAATTGGGTATATACGTTATAAACCACCGTCGCAAGACCGGTATTGATATTTTGGTGTTTATAAGACTTACAGTTCTCCTACAGGGCTACGACAAAGATTTCTTTTACATGATGGCCTATGGGGGGGGGAGGAATTCTTGAAAGTGCGCTAGCGTTTAAACGATGCATTCGACTGAGCTCAAATTGGGTATATATGTTATAAACCATCATCATACTATCTGTATTGATTTTGGTGTGTATAGAACTTATAGTTTTACTACAGAACTACGGCAAAGATTTTTTTTTACATTATGGCCTATGGGGAGAAATTGTTGAAAGTGCGCAAGCGTTTAAACGGCGCATTCGATGGAAACATTTGGTATATATGTTTGAATGATTCCTCGATTAAAATTTATTTAAATGCTTGGTAACGATCTTAATCGTAAGTGTTCGGAAAGTCGAATGGAGTCACTCCAGATTTTTTTTTTTTTTTTTTTTTTACTCTGCTGTAGTGCTCCTGCTATGCAAGTTTGATCCTAATACCTTCATTTCTCTTCCTTTTGTGGCAAACAGATCATGGTCGCTACATTAGAAGTTTGAACCTAAATCTTGCAGCGATTTAGGTGCAAACCTAAATCTTGCAGACGATTCACCTTCTGACCACAAAAAAAACCGCATCACTGCTCGTTATTCCTTTTTGGTGCAAACTTCAAATGAAGCGGCTTCTTCAAATGAAGCTATCTTACAGGGGGCGGGTGGAGGAATTAGGATCAAACTTCCATAGGAGGAAACAGCATAGCAATAAAGTAAACTAGAATCCATTAACAGTGACTTCGAAGAATGGAAAACGAGGGCGGTCAGTAACGACGTTGAAAAGAAATTAAGCGCAATTTGACGGCAAAGACGTGCGCAAGGATTGCATTTTTAAAGTACATACGTCCCCGGTAATGTAATGAAATTTGGCATTCTATAGAACGTCTGGGCATTTTATATAGTGCCTAAAACTTGCTGACGAAGTATTGAAAAGATTCAAATTTTCACGCATTGGCTAAACACTCTGCAGAAATCCAAGTGACAAACCGACAAAGTATTAAATATATATCATTTCGTTTCCAATGTCACGTGACAAGCATAAGTTTGCTACTTCATTTGCTGTCGCTGGTCTTTTGCTGAACGGGGGAAGGGGGGGGGGGAGAGATACTCAGTGGCGCACCCAGGATTTTAGTTTAGGGGGGGCTGGGCTACAAATACTGCTGAACTCTGTTATAGTGACCTCAATTATAGATTTAACTCTCTTATAACGTCAAAATATTCTGTGCCAGTCGACTTGCCCGTAGAACACAACCCCACGAGCAATGTAACTCATTTTAGAATCAAATAATTATATGATCTTTTCAGTGATGTTGTAACCAAGTTGAAGTGTTTCATGCTCTAACTGTAAGCTTTTATTTAAAAACTAACATCTTTTTTCGGTAAAAAGTATTTTAGAAACAATTTGAAGACAATTTTTAAAAACAAAACATTTAACTCATGAGTGACAATTTTCAATACTTTTCACTTCTAATTTCCCACCTTTAGGGGGGGGGGGGGCTTCAGTCCCCATAGCCCCCTCCGTGGGTGCGACTATGGAGATACTATAATTCATACTTTGCCTATAAGCGCCAGGAATTACATAAAATGCCTACTAGACGTTCCATAGAATGATGGCTTTTCATACATTGCCATTAACGCATATATACATTTATTTATAATTATTTTACCAGTTGAAGACTACTCACATCATGCACTACTCCATCCATAAAATTTGCTAGCGGCCGCATGTTTAACGCAGCAATGTAGGGCTGAAAGTTAGGCCGCAGCACCAACACGGTGGTCTTTAGCTAAAAGTGCAATAAACTATTTCATAAAGAAAAATATATTCTCACTTTCCCATCTTAACATTCAAGTTTAAATCCTCGTTCATCAGAAGAAATGACGTTACGTTACCAACGTTAATTTATTTTTATAAACCAACTTAATATTTCCATAGCAAACTAACAAAACAAATGCCGTAAAACAGCGGCTGCTCACGTACAATGAAAGGGTTAATCAACAAGCACATAGCTTATTTTTTTATTTAACTCAACTGCGGAAGGAGCGGCAACTTTCACCAACAGCAAAGTGCGCGCAATTATTTAACAAAGAATTGCATCGGGCGCGATAATACACATCCCGAAAGACAAACTGTGCGCCAGAATGAAACAATAACCACTCAAAAATAATTAACCCTTTGAGCCGCAACCCTTTCCCAATGCTGGAAAAAGGGCAGCCGTTCCCATCTCTCGACTTAACTACCAGCAAGATGGCGGACGATCGAAACGTTCATCGCGTGCCACAGATCTAGAGACCCTTTTTTGACGACAGCTGGCTGTGCCGCTGGACTTAACTACCAGCAAGATGGCGGACGATCGAAACGTTCATCGCGTGCCACAGATCTAGAGACCCTTTTTTGACGACAGCTGGCTGTACCGGCACAGCCAGCTGCGTCAAAAAAGGGTCTGTAGATCTGTGGCACGCGATGAACGTTTCGATCGTCCGCCATCTTGCTGGTAGTTTAGTCGAGCGATGGCAACGTCTGTCCTTTTTCCAGCATTGGGCAATCTATCCAGCAAGTTCTTGCATTCTTCCATTTTTCAGCAGATGCCAGTGCTGTTCAAAAGAATCGTGACCATTTTTTTTTACGGGAAGTGACGTGCTAAAAAGTAAAGGATTCTCGTGGAGCTCTGTCACCCGCCACTACTTTTATAGAAATCAAATCTATTCTTCGTGACTTGCAATAGTCAAAACGTCAGAGTCTGGTGTTCCTAGAACGGGAACACTGCGCGTTAAAGGGTTAAATTGTCGTTCATCACAAGAAATATAGCGTTAATTTATTTTTATAAACCAACCTAATATTTCCATAACAAACGAACAAAATAAATGCCCGTAAAACAGCGGCTGCTCGGGCGTAAAATGAAAGGGTTAATCAACAAGCACATAACTCAACTGCAGGAAAGGAGCGGCAACTTTCACCAACAGCAAAGTGCGCGCAATTATCTAACAAAGAATTGCATCGGGCGCGATAATACACATCATGAAAGATGAACTGTGTTCTCGAGAGTGAAACAATAACCACTCAAAAAAATAATTAAACAGAGAAACGGGATGGACGAGAAGATAAAAAGAAACTGAAGGAATCACAGCTCCGTTTTTAAAGTCCTCAGAAGCAAGCAAGCGCTTGGCAACAGGATAGAAGTAACTCTGAGAAAAGACGCCAGCGAAAAATAAAAGAAGAAGATAAAAAAACCTTCCCAGAAGCTAGGCTGCGCGAATGAGAATTACATTAAAAACTCTCGATTGCGCTAACTGGTCCAAAGAGGAAACGGGAGAAAAGAATGGAAGCTGCAGCCAGTAAATGACAATTAGGCAAGAAACCTCCTTAAAAGGTCCGCACCAATTTCTGGTACTCGAGTCCCGCCTCGCTTTTATAAAATGAATGCCGCGGTGGCAGCGTGAGGTCGTGATTTAAGACAAAGGGGACAACAGCTGCAGTCTCACGTGATACCGTAAGATTGAGAGAGAGAGAGAGAAGGGGGGGGGGCAGTCATTTTTTTTTTTAACTTAGTTTATTTGCAGAATTTGTCATTAAGGCGTTGCCAAGAGGCGGTTCCTTTATCAGGATGTTTGATTGAGAACAATTGTTATGGCATTTGACCCCAGGACACACCCCACCACCCTCATTGTGATTTTCACTTAATAAATCTTGGGATGATACGATTAAAAGACAAGGGGGGAAAAAAAATTAAGTCCAACGCCTTATTGAGATGTAGCCCCCGAGTTCTTGTTCTATCCGACATTATAACGGTTCAAATGAGCAGTGCCCGTACTTTTAATTCAAGACTCAGCACATCCAGTTACAATCCCTGCAGTGGTTGGGCAGTTTTCCTTCTCTGCTAAAACTGCTGTAAGGATTACAGGATCAGGCCTGCCAAAATCATTTGGGTAGTCAAGTCAAAGCCTGGCGAGGGCAGCTTATAGTAACATTGTGTGTTACGTGGCGTCACAATGAATACTAAATCTTCATTGAAATCAAAAGAAGAAAATTTTTAAAAGTAAAGTTTTTTTTAAACGTTTGTAAATGGCGTGAAATCCTTTTTTTTATGTCAGTATAAATGTGTTTTCTGTATTTAGTAGTAAATTATTGGGTGGGCTCAGCCCCTATTCACAATTTATTGGGGGGGGGGCCTCGAGCCCCACGGGCCCATATAACTCTACGCCTATGCCCTCTCCTCCTAAGCAGATACCCCTCGTGCAGATTTGTCTTAAATACTCAATATAATCATCAACTGGCACAGTAGGATAGGTTTATGGGATATTTAACCCCTTCTAGATTGCTCAATCTCCCTTTTTTTAGCAATAGAAAATCTAATTTTTGTATAGGGAGCTAAAACATTTAGTTAGATCAATGGATACGTCCAAAACTCTAAACTTATAACCAACGGCGGATCCAAGGAGACGCAAAGGAGAAGACTGACAGATATAACTTCTCAGATTTATTCTTTGAACGTTCCATCGGAACACAGCAACTGCGCAAGCGCAACACAGCTTACAAACGAAACGCTCTAGTTCACCATTATCATAAGAAAAGTTTCATGATTTGTGAAAAGTAATTTGATCAGGGTACGTACGGATCCTGGACTTGCTAAAGTAGTCTTGCTTTTTATAAAATACTGAAAGAAGCTCAAATATGTCAAATAGTAAGGCATTTTAGAGCAATTTTTTCAAAAGCTCGGAATTTCATCAAATTAAAGACCCGACGTACACTGTTTGATTCTAAAATTGTATAAAATTTATTTCTTAGCCATTGAAATAATAGCACTTGTGCAAAAAAAAAGCAAAAAAAAAAAAAAAAAAAGTAATTTTATATCTTAAGCATTGGAACCGTAAATTTTCCTACGTTCAACTGCAGTTTACGTTGCCTTCACACTACATGTCAAGTCAAAAAAAGCATTGTTATATTCCAATTTTAATCCATTTGAATAGGTTACTGGACAACGAAAAATTTTTAGCACACCGCCTTTATTTTTAGAGCTATAAAGATTAAAAGCAATAACATTTTTTTTATGGAGAGGAATTCCTTTAAGAGGAATAATATATTATCCCTTCACAGCAAAACCAGAAATATAGAGCAGTATTCTCGTGAAACTCATTGAGAATTTATACATGCAAAATTCTCTTATCCCCATATAGCAGTAGGCGATTTTAATAGGGATATCAGCAAATATTTAGAATGAAATATATATAAGATTTCCCAAATCCTAAAATTCGTGATATGGGGGATATCTTGTGAGCTCATACAGAATTCCGCAGACCTAGTCTTCGACTTTAAATTCGCAGTAGACGAATTTTTATAAAAAGTTTCATGCATACTTTTGAAAGGAATATACGATTTAAAAAGCGATTTGAAGACTTTCTGGAAGAAATATATTTGCTGGCACAACCTATTATAACTTTGCAACACACGGCAATGGTCATTGAGCATTTTCGATTTGTGATCAATATACTATTGGTAATTTATCTTCAGAAAGATATCGCATTACGTTTGAAAATCTTAAAATAATTGACCTCACAAAAAAAAGAGGGGGGGGGGTTGCTCTGGAAGCAGAATCGGGACTAAAACTATACACTTAAGATCTGGTCAGAATCTGACATTTTACTACTAAGGTAGGCTATGTCCGGAAAAATAATACTTTTTGACAGCTCTGTGGTTTGTTGATGGCGTCACACCACGTCAAACATCCTTTCATATTCTTTAATCAGCGGATTGTCATTGATAGACTCTTTAAAACGGAAAGCGCTACTAGTAATTCCCAAAAAAGTGAAATGGCAGTGAAAGCGTCAACCTTGTACAGGTGTGAATATTTTCAGTCCCCGACATGTAAAAAGGAACTGCTTGTGACCCATAGTTTTAGGAACAGTCAGTATTCACTTTATGAGGGTATCGATTTCTGGCTTCTTAATCTATGAACCGGGGTCTCCAAACTTTTCAGCTCGAGGGCCGCATTAACTACCAAACAGCAGTTTTCGGGCCGATTACACAGTCGAGATCCAGGAGAGAGAAGAAAAGGGAATCAAAACATAGATATTTTGGTACTTATGTACTCGTATTATCCTGGCCGAGTCATCATTTCCGCCAAACTAATTTTTCGTCAAAAGTGCTCGCAAACTGTTGCCAATCGTAGTCGAAACCATTAATGATTTCATGCGTCCAGCATTTGTCTTGCCGAAAAATCGCTCGTCTTGGTGAACCGCCCGGATAATATGTAAGTACCGATATTTTTATAACACATTGATGCATGACACATGAACACCTGTATGAGTGGGAATGGGTGAAACTATTTCCTGGATGCAGAAATACTAGACATTTCTGGTTTTAGATTGGATGTCCCTACGTCCCTAGCATCAGCAGTGGCCGGAAATTATCACCACACAAATTTGTTCTTCTAGCGTAGTCGAGTTTATATCTTCCCATTAACTGTGAACAGAAATAGATAAAGTAATCAGCGGATAAGCTTTTACAAAACAGAGATCAATTGGAAAACTTAACACACTAATGCGCATTTCAATCCGGTAAAAAATCGTAAAGACCACGTTGGTCTTGACCTGATCTTGGCAGGATAAACGTAAATTTCCGTAATTTTTTTTCCCAGTAGATAAAAAGATCTCCACGGGCCAGATGAGAGGGCGTTGCGCGTCGCATCTGGACCGCGGGCCGTAGGTTGAAGATTCATGATATAGAAGACTGAATACTTACTCCATTAGGAGTTGGATGCATTAGCTGTCCCTCCTTAGCAAAAAAAGAAAAGAAAATGTTTCTTTTTTTAGTGCGTCGTAAGATGCTCTTCCATAGACGCCAGAGAGCTACCGTTGGATGTAATGCAATCACCAGCAAATTGGATTTTGAACGGGCGAAACACCCATTCACTCCCTGTTTAATCTTGAAGCAATTTTAAGCGCACCGAATGAAATTTTTTTCTGAAGCTGATTTAATTGTTGTCGTTCCATCGTTTCCAGTGTGCGTTACGTATTTGACACATCGGCGAGTCGCTGGCGCACTGTAAAAATGATTACTAAAGGTAATTTACAACTAAAAACTAGGGATGGACGCGAGACGACTTTTTTGCGAGACGAGACAGAGATTTACAGCTTTTTTGCGAGAAGAGACACATTTTTAACATTACGATATAGGGATTTTTGCGAGACGAGACAAGCTTTTAGGCTATTTTGCGAGACGAGAGACGCTTATTGTTTCGTCTCGCGTTCATCCCTACTAAAAACAATGGCCGCTAAAATAGCAACGTTGAGCAAATGCTTTATATAAATGACGCTCCACAACAGTTTTAGATGAGTTTTAGATTGTAAAAGAGGCCTACTCTACACGAACAATTTTTAAGAGATATAAAATGGTCAAGTTTCCACAAATCGAGACCATGGCGATGTTTACCGAGTCAGACTACCTGATCGGTGATTTGAGAACGTTCAAATTTTGACGTACTTCTGGATTACCGTGCCTAAGCGGTGTAAATGCACACTGAATATGATTCCGAAAATTTCACTTAGTGGTCATCAGCAAGTTTCCGAAAAAAAAAAAAAAAAGGCTGGACGATGCACTGGTGCATCAGAAAACACCGACGTAAATCGAGTAACATATCACTGATGCCTTATCTACAAAAAAAGAAAGAAAGAAGTAAAAGAAAAGAAAGATTCATTAAAAAAGTGAGGTGAAAACGATATCGCTATGACTCAGATTGATGGGAGTGATGCTGAATCCACTCTGATTTGTTCCAAAGAATATTTCAGATCACTATTTGCATTTATTTAACGTAATGTTTTAAATCTTAATATTACTCATTTTGGTTTCTTTTTTTGGTGCAACTCACATATTAAAAGCAAGCTGTAAAATTGCACATTAAATAACAAGAATACATTAAGTTTTAAAAATATAGGAATGATTTTATAGTAATTTTTTTACACTGATGCTTTGAACAATTCCGATGTACAACAGACAATGCATCACTATATAGAAATCAACATCATTCAGCCCTAGTATCAATACTTAGAAGGAGGGTTGGCATGGTTTAAACAAAATGTTTTTTTTTTTTTTTTTTGAAAGAATAATTTAAAATTCCTAATACGACACATAGAATACGTTCCGATATCCTTTAAAACTATCCTATAAGTATCAATAATAAGTTTTCATATCAATGTAATAGCTACCTTATTGTTTTATCATTATTAAAAATTATTAAACTTAAATTATAGGCTGCATTTTTAATTAGTTTCTTTTTTTTTATTTCCAATGCAGCAGGCGATTACAGACATTATCCTCACGCCGTACAGAGATCAGAGAAACAAAACAAACTAAGACAGGGTGGCTACAGAAATTGAGAAAAAAAGTTCCCTGACTTTTCCCCGATTTCCCTGACTATCTTCATCAAATTTCCAGGTCTAATTATATACATACCATAATCTTTCATGTAAATCACCATTGTGTATCATGCACCAACAGGTGAAAGCTTTATATAGGGAAATAAATAATAGAAAACCACAAAAATGCTTAATATTAATAAAATGGTAGTTCAGTTTCATAAATCCAAACATAAATTTTAGCTGAACACTAAAAGACAGTATGTAGCAGAAGGTTTCCTCGTTTTATAGTGTTCAATTTTAAGCGTAAGGATGACTGATAAAAATAAACTGGCCACCTAGTCAACTTATTTAATTTCAATCAATGTATTGTTGCAAATTTTAAAAAATATGTATAAAGGCTTTAAAATGAGCACTATCTTTAAAAAAAAAAAATCGTCTTGCGGGGGAGCTTTGAAGGCATCACTCAAATGTCCCATCACTTTAAAAAACACAACGGCGCAGTAGAAGACTAAATGATCTTTTACCTATGACTTTATTCAGAAAGCAATTTACATGCCGATATCATTCGCATAACTGGCATCTGGTATGATCCGCATCTTAGAACGAGTCCGAATACATGCGCTTTTTCGGATTCGTATAGTGTTAGTGCCTACATCACTTGAGTCTCGGATTCCTATTTCTATGTTCTCGTATGATCTGTATTCTGGTTTCGGATTCGTAAAATGTCTGTATCTGTGCATCAGTTGAGTATCGTGTGATCCAGAAAGGGGCTGCGCATCCGATTGACAATTAAAAAAATGATCTAGTTCACTAGGCAAAAACGAAAGTTCCCTGATTTTTAAATATTTTTGCAAAATTCCCTGATATTTCCAGATTGATAAAGTACCCTGATTTTTCCATGATTTCCCTGATCTGTCGACACCGTGTAAGAATATTTAAAACATTAAAAGCACTAAAAACGCAAAATCAGGCAACTAAACTGTTCAAAGAATCTCTAGCCTCCCAGTATCGAGAATAGATTCAGCTCTTAGTTAGAGCAGAGCAAACGGGGATAGGATCGGCATCTATCGTCGCACCACTGCGGCAGAGGGGGCAGGCAGGACTATCCACCAAGTTGAAGCGGTAAAGACGGGCACATAAACAGTCATGTCCAGATGCCAGTCGAAAGGCAGCCCCTGCATTACTTTTTGGACAGTCGGGGAGATTGAGGATGGCATTTCTCCACGATTTTTCCTTCGTTCGATCTTTTAGTAATGACATATGTGTTGTCTTAAAACATTGGATTCATTCTTGGTGAGACTGACTTATAGCTAACCAGAGCGCATGGGGCCTGCTTAACAAAAGCCCTTTTTGGCCAGCTCATCCGCTTTTTCGTTAGCTGGGATACCACAGTGAGATGGGATCCATTGTAAGACAACCGTTTTATATTTATCGTGCATTTCTCTCATTAAAGTTCTACATTGCACTATAGGCATAGTGTCGGGAGCCTGAAGGCAGTTGGCAATGGCTTGAATAGCAGCCCGAGAATCTGAAAAAATGGCAACCTGGTCCTGTTCGGAGAGAGAGAAGGGCAAGCGTCTAGATGGGCTAGAGCTACTTTAATTGCCTCGACTTCACCGTCAAAAGCAGTCTTGTATGTTCCCAATGAAAAATAATGAGCGAAATGCTCACAGTAAATACCAGCTCCGACCACGTCTCAAGCTTTGAGCCCTCAGTATATATATGTAGCCATGCCTCAGGAGGAAAGCGATAGTGAATAGTCTCCATCCCCGCGCTGAACAAAGCTTCAGTACAATCCTGGGATTTTAACACTGGACTCGCAAGGTCTAGATTATATAATATTTCATCCGCATCCAATGGGTTCAATGGGGGGCAGTAAAGGCTCGATCCGGGGTAGGATATCACGTCCATCCATTTCTTTTAATACAGCCTGCAGAAAGCCATCCTGAGTCCTCAGCCTGCGAGGCCCAGATTTAGCCCACTTATCACTATGAGGCAGGCGAATTAATTTCTGGTATAGTTTCAAGGCTGATTTCTTTATTTCAAACAGCACAGGTATTTCGTTAGTCCGCAATAGCAGTGCGTCAATAGGTGTAGTCTTGACAGCACCAGTGACAAGGCGGAGAGCATTATTTTGTAGTCGCTCCAGTCTTGTTCTACCTCTTTCATCCGTCTCAAGCTTTGAGCGGCGTCAGTATATATACACTCTATAACAAATAAATCGACGCACCAAGAAGGAGGTGTCCGATTGAGACGAAAATTGGTGGATAGGAAGACAATGTACAGAATAGTAAATGATTAAAATTTCAGAAAAATCGAATAATTTATTTCAGAGTTACAGTAGCAAGTTCAATAAGGTGTTGACCCGCCGCTAGCCTGGATACAAGCTGCCACACGGCGTGGCATAGACCGATAAAGCACCCGGATGGTCTCCTGCGGTATTTCCTGCCAAATTCGCTCCAATTGTCGAACGAGGTCATCAACAGTCCGTGCCAGATGCAATCGCCTTCCCATCATATCCCAGACATGCTCGATGGGAGAGAGATCTGGCGATCTGGCAGGCCAAGGAAGAGTTTGACAAGCTTGCAGACAGTTTAGAGCAATACGAGCCGTATGTGGTCCGGCATTGTCCTGCTGAGAAACCAGCCCAGGGCACTGCAAAAAGGAACGGTAGCAAAATAGGTCTTAGGATGTCGTCCACGTACCGCTGTGCAGTAAGTGTACCTCTAATGACGACCAAAGGGGTCCCGCTGTCAAAGGAAATGGCACCCCAGACCATAATGCCTTGTTGAGGGCCGGTGTGGAGTGCAATAGTGAAAGCAGGATCCCCCCTCTGCCCTGTGCGTCTCCAAACACGTCTTCGATGATCGTCAGGACACAGTTGGAAGCGGGATTCGTCGCTAAAGACTATACGTCCCCAGTCGGCATCATTCCAACCTGTTCGAGCCCTGCACCACTGTAATCTGGCTCGGCAGTGTGCAGGCGTGAGTGGCAGGTGGCGTAACGGTCGGCGCGAGCGTAGATTTCGCTCTCTCAACCGTCTGTGAATGGTCATGATGGACACTGGTGTTTGGGTTGAACGTCTGATGGTTGATAGAGATGAAGAAGGCGCTGTAACAGCTGATCGGACCATCACTCTGTCCTCACGATCTGTTGTAGCCCTAGGTCGACCGCTACCATCCTCACGCTGCACTCTGCCATTTTCCACCCGTCCTTGCCAGCATCTTCGAATCGTCACATCGCTTCGACTCAAATGACGAGCGATTCTCCGATTAGTCCAACCGGCCTCTTTCAATCCAATGATACGACCTCTGTCAAACTCTGACAGTTGCTCGTAATGAGCACGAATCCTGCAGCGAGGCATTTTTTAAGTTGTTGAAAGGTCATCTGAATCGCAATCAAACCGAAAGTTTTAACAACCGTTGAAGAACTGCTCCTTATATACGTCTGCTGCAGTGGTGCACCCAGGATTTTAGTTTAGGGGGTGGGAAGCTGAGCTGAAAAATACTGCTGAACTCTGTTATAGTCAGATCGATAATAGTTACAACTCTCTTATAACGTCAAAATATCCTGTACCACTTAATTTGCCCATACAACACAAGCCCACAAGCAAATACTCATTATAGAGTCATAAATAATTATCTGATCTTTTCAGTGATATTGTAACCGACTTTGACAGTGTTTCATAAACTCTCTGTAAGTATTTATTTAAAAACTAACATATTTTTAGGTAAAAAATACTTCAGAAATAATTTGAAGACAATAAATAATAATAGTAATAATTCATTAGTGACAATTTTCATTTTTTTAAGTTTTTCACTTCTAACAGTCCACCTTTAGGGGGGGCTTGAGCCCCCATAGCCCCCCTGTAGGCGCGCCTATGGTCTGCTGGATGCGCAGTTCCGATGCGCTAGAGATCAAACTATTCATTCATTGCACACCAAATTTGAATCATTTGCATATCTGTTCAAAACATTCATGCATACGAAATTTCAAAGCAATCGGATGATTGTTTCTTGGTGCGTCGATTTTTTTTGTTATAGAGTTTATGTAGCCATGCCTAAGGAGGAAAGCGATTGTAAATAGTCTCCATCCCCGCGCTTTGTTTCTAAAATAGAGGTTTTGTGTTTTAACAACTTATTTTTAAACCTTAAAATTATCATTTTGAACAACTTATCACCATTATTACGAATAAATCTAAGTGCAAGGTTTCATGAAAAATGTAGTAAACAATTAACATTATATTATATACTAAATATAAAAAATAATATCTCTAAATAAAATGTTAAAATTGAATGATTTCAATGTCCACATAAGTATAGCAACAATTGTTTATTTACTTTGTTTTAATTACTTTCAGAAGGAATATTAATTGTTATTTGAACATTTTACAAATAATTTTATTTATAAGTATGTAACAAGTAATTATAAAAGGATTAAAAAAACAAAAAAAACCTGTTTTAAACAAAAAACTTTTTTTTTAGGGGGGGGGGGGTTCAAATAAATCGTTTTTTTTCCAACCCTGCTTAGAAGTTTATTTCCCCCTTAGGCTGAGAATATAATCTGAAAAGGAAATATCTAAAGAAAAGAACATTAATATGAGAACTTCAATACAACACATTTGTTGAGGTGGGGTGTCCCCCCCCCATGAGATATTCAAACCAAAATTCACTAAACCGACATGCCTTCTACTATTTTCAATGTTTATATGTGAAAACTAATTTTCCTCATACCGTTTTAAATGTTATTTCCTTATACTACAAAACAGATTTAAAACTTCATTACTTACCCCAAATTACGAATTGTGTAAAAATCTCATTCCCTTTTTAATTTACCATCATTTAAATGAGATAACCAAAAAGGATAATTGCATTATCGATTTTTAACTATGGCAACACAAAGGTAAAATATTTTAATTATCTTACTGAATATTCGCTGGGATGTCGCTACAAAATATTCTTAATTATAACGTTGTTCGTTTCAAGAAAATTATAAATTTTGGTTTAGTTCGACGGGCATTATTTCTTTTACAGGAACAACTAGTTAACTGTCCAAAAGGGTGTGGTAAAAATTAATTAGCTCAAAATGCGCTGCAGAATATAAAAGTAATTAATTCTGGCAATATGTTCTGTAAATAAAGGTTTATTTATACACGCTATTTACAAAAAGTGATGCATCTTCTCCAACTGCTCACAAAACGGCCTGCACTTATATGCGAAGGCAGACCTGAATTCACTGAAGTGCAGTGTTGATTTTAGGCCCCCCACTACCCCACCCCCCCAAGAGATTATATATATATATATATATATATATATATATATATATATATATATATATATATATATATTATTCACTAAATAAAATAGGCTTCTGGTATTCATGCAATTCTTAGTTTGTATTTACGCTTTGAATAGTTCACACTTCGACCATTACCTCCGAAAAAAATTTCTGGATCTGCCATTGGAAATTCTATTATGCTTACATTAGATTCAAAGTTAACGATTACACAGCGAAAACATTTTATCAACTTCCATTTAAGACAGTTACTTTCCCTGTGTTATGAAGAATGTAACCAGATAGTACAATTACGAATAAACTTGTTGAATATCTTTAAAAAAAAAAAAACCTGTTGAATCTTCACATACTTTTCCACATGCTTTAAACTTTCTTACAAATTCTTGATGAGAAATTTTTTAAGTGGTGAGCCAGTGATGAGTGTCATGAATTACCAATAACACTTACCAGTTGCGAAAGAATAGATAATAAAAAATCTAAGCCAGCCTTATAAGTCCCTTATCCATAGTGGACACTACACTTTCGAATTGCACATTATGCTCTGTTCAGTAAATTTTATAATCTAGTAAATTTAATATATTTCCATGAAAAAAATTAAATAAAAGTACGATTTCCTTCAGAACTTAAATTTGAACCGGCATTATCATTTGACTCCACCTGGTTGAGTGAGGTGGGTGTAAAAAACAGTATTTGAAAAATAACTTTTTCTCCTAGAAATAAAAATATTTCAACAACCGCGGATATGTAAAGAACAAGGCTTAAATATGAAGGCACGGTCATTGTAGCGGAAGTATTTGATATCATTTTTTAATAATATAACAATAATATGAAAAAAGTCTGTGTTTATACACATTACACCCATCAGACAGTTTATTTTAGTTCATAAGTACAAGCTGGTTTTGAGTATATAAATATATTAACATCTTAGCTTGTTAACTTGTAGCTAAAGAGTTTGCTTAGTGTATTAATGTTTAACCAGCTTCGAACCTTCCAGTTTTAATTTGCATCTTATTAAAGAATGTTGATAAATTTGTCATGACATTTAAAATACTTCTGTTAGATTGATTATAAAGGAAGATTTATGTAAAATTTAATCGAATCTTAAGCATTTAACTACTTGTAAGAAGATAAAGCTATGTGTAAGCATAATTATCGATAAATTTAATCAATAATTTATTAATCAAAAATTTATTAATCAATATTGATTTAGTTTACTTGTGCATAAATCGCAAAGGTTGTATTCGACGTGATAAAATTAAGCTGCATGGCATAGTGACCAGTAATTTTTGCTAATATTATTAAAATATACATATGCAGTAACATATTTAAAAACTTTCTTATTTTACCAATAAATATTCATCTACTACTATTATTTATGACTTAAAAGCATTTGAAAGGTGGTACAAATGTTGAAAAAAAAATATCCCCGCATTAGTTGAAAATTCACGAAAAAGAATAAACATTCCCCTGAACCATCTTATACTTCGGCAGAGAAACACTTGAGCAAGATACAAGCACGGATAGTTGTCGTATAATCTTACCGTGATTTAAATTAATAAACCCCAAAAACACGCGATTTAATTTCTTTTTACATCGCAACATGAAAAACAGAGACATGTCATACCGCACCCAGAAAAAGATTAAGGGAAAAAAAATATATATATATACTTTTCAATATTTAAATGTAACTTTTTTTCAAAAATACCGAATGCATTATGATTCGTTCCATAATGATAACAATAATTGAGTTGGAATGAGATTTCAAAAAAATTAATTAGATTTTGCGTGGAACGCTTTGCGGTAATGGAATATTAAAAATAATGCAAAAATCGATCGCAACAGGCGAGGTAATGTATGCATGCATGTATTTATGTGTATATATATATATATATATATATATAGCTGTGAGTGCGCTAGGAAAAGAAATGTTAAAAGTAGAAATGAAAATGTTAATGTATTCATGAGCAGGATTGTTAGGGATGTAAGAGTATATCGGAATGCAATTTGCGATTAATTTGATGCGGCAAGAATTAAGTATTTTATTAGTTATTTTGGAAGCATCGTTTTCTTCTCGGGTACAGACGACCACTATTGTTGAAGAAGGAGGGGGGGGGAGGTTTGATGGAATATTCAGTTTGAAACTAAATGGCATAGTACAAGTTTACGTGGAGTATCCCCTCAGCAGAAAAGAAAAAATTATCGCGCACATACACACATAAATAATTGTTTAGACCAGTATTTATGGATTAATGTTTTCCATCTTTCTATATCCGTTTTAACCAATATAGCCCTTTCCCGCTACTGGGAAGCTAAGTGAACTTATGTCCGCTTATGTTTTATTATTTTTTCCTTAATTTTTTTGTCAAGGATAATGTCTTTTGCGCCCTTTGCATTGAAAATATCAATATCATATCAATTTCAACGTTTTGAGAGACCAGCCATACACTTGTTATTGTAATTTTGAAATTTGTAAAAGAACCATCCCCCCCTAACTATTTCTTAGCTGTAAAATTTTATTGCTCCAGGTTGCTTTTAAATTAAGACAGCTAGTGATTAAGGACTCAATATTTAGCCTCGCGAAATAAAATGGTGTTATGTGAACAACAATGCACAGAATGGGGGAATCTGTAATACGGTTCTTAAAGAGACGATTTTATATTAGCCAATATTGAAAAAAGAAAGAGGAACCAATGGAATCACGGTGTAAAAAAATAAAATAATCACAATTTTTTTTAAATTTAATTGTTTGTGTTGTTATGGCAAGGCTACGCATGGGCCAACTGCTTACGATGTGGGGTGGCTTGGTCGGAGGACTTCCTAAGGGGTTCTAACACGTATTCACCTTACATCTGGGGGAAACCGACCAAAACTCCAGATTTTTGATAGCCAGTCGCGCAATGGACCCCGAACCCGGAACCTTCACACTTCAGCCGTCTACTACGTTCAGTGTCTTTTTCCAGCAGGCCATGGTGGGGTCTTTTATTCATTTTAATCAGAATATATTGAAATACAGATTTCTACAAAATTATTAGATTTTTTAAAAATAAGTTTCAATGCTGCATATAAAGAGTAAAGTCACCCGGTAAATATCTAGTTGTTGACAGTACTAATCTGTAAATAAAATATTGCTTCGGTATGCAAATAAAATAATCTTGTCCTAAGTAAATGATTTTAGGAGCATAGCAAAATTGACTGATTATATACAAACTTACTTTACAAATTTAAAAGCAAAGATTTCAAAAATAAAACTTTACAGAAATGTTAATCACGTGCAATACCAATAATAGTATCATGCACAACCTGTTACAGCTCGTGGGCTACAGATGTGTGGTATCAAGGGCCAATCAGGTAGTGCGTTCTTTCAAGCAATATATTCTTTAAAACAATAAATGAAAGACTAACGGATGGATGTAATGACACATTTCCAAATATGTATTTATAAGTTTCTTAGGAAATTAGTTGTTGAAAATAAAAGATATTGATATTTTCAATAACTTTCAACTAAGAGCAACAGGATGATACCACAGTATTGTGAGCCTTAATGTTACGTCCAGTTCAGATGTTCATAACTTTGGGCCACAGGTTGTGCATCCTTGATTTAAGATTTTTTTTCAAAAAGTCAATTGATTTTTAAAATAATGATTAAAATCACAGGTCATACTTAATCAAAACTAAAGGGAATTGGTAACGCCACTACCTTTGAATACGCTACTGTCCGAAGTAATTGTCAAATGAGTAGATTCAGAGGCATAGGGAAGGAGCTTGGGAGCTAGTTTCCACCCCCCCAACGCCAAGATGCCTGGAGGAGAGGAAAAGGTAAATCACAGATCACCAAAATGCGATTTACTCTTATCTTATCCGTCTTGTTAGTTACAAAATTGATGAAAATATAATAAGCCTCTCCTTTAAATTTATTTAATTTTTTTTATGGGCGCATTTAAAGAGGGATCCCGGGAATTCGGAAGTCACACACACACATTAAAAATAAAATAAACTGATAATAAGGTGGAAAAAAAAACGACATTCCCACTATTTGGAGATCCTCCGAAATTGTTTTTTGAGCGTTTTTCTGCGCTCCCCCAAGTATTGCCTCCTCCCAAAAGTATTGCAAGTTTCAGAAATCTAACCCTTTTCAGGATTAAGCCTCATTTCCCCCGTCGAAATTAAAAATCAATATAATTGATATATTTTTTAATGTCCACATGTTAAATTAATGACTTCAAAGACAAGATAGCTTTAAGTTAAAAAGCAAAAATAATTACTTAATTTATTGAAAAAATAGCATAAAAATATATAGGTTATTATAGAAATCATAATCTATTTTGGCTCGCCGGAATGAAATTAAATAAAGAATTCATTTCAAGGTTATTCTGCAAAAAGGGGATAATAAATAAATGCAATTGAACTAAAGATCATGTATTATGTTGCTGAGCAGCCTTGTGTTTGATCACAGCAACCACTCTTTTAGATCTTGAATCCACAATCTTTTACAACACTTCTTTCGGTGTTTCATGTTGCCAAATCATCATAAGGGTTCCAGAAGTTTTTTTGGTGATTTTCAGATGTATTCTTTCCAATCATACTACATAAATTCTCAAAAATATTTAAATCTGGCACATTTCCTTTCCGTTTTTTCTAGGCTTATTCTTGAAACGATGGTTAGATTTCTCAAACTTGCAATACTTTTGGCCAGTAGTGTAGG
Organism: Cheiracanthium punctorium; assembly: GCA_038373885.1. Classification (NCBI taxonomy): domain Eukaryota; kingdom Metazoa; phylum Arthropoda; class Arachnida; order Araneae; family Cheiracanthiidae; genus Cheiracanthium; species Cheiracanthium punctorium. The sequence continues at coordinate 141,509 of JAWZYV010014639.1, read as the reverse complement.
TCTGCTTCGACACGTTTTTGCAAATGCAAAATGACAAGGAAAAAGCCATCCCACAAAACCGAGGGGTTAGCGAACTCATGAATGTCACTCAACCAACCCTCTCTGAAGGAAGGCAGAGCATTGCATTAAAAAAAAAAAAAAAAAAATAAGTGAACCCCGTTCGAATGCACCCCAGCACCGAGAGGCGCCTCTTACTTTTCTTAGAGGATGGGTGGTCCTAGGAGTGATGCAGGACAGATTCCGAAGATCCCAGATAAGGTCCTACTGGGTGCCAGTGGAATAAGAGGACTTCTAAAGTGCTTAGACGAAATGAAGCACAAGAAAATCTGGAGTGACTCCACTCGACTTTCCGAACACTTACGATTAAAATCATTACCAAGCATTTAAATAAATTTTTATCGATGAATCATTCAAGCATATATACCAAATGGACGCTCAATCGAATGCGCCGTTTAAACGCTAGCGCACTTTCAAGAATTTCTCCCCATAGACCATAATGTAAAAGAAATCTTTGTCGTATCCCTGTAGAAAAACTATAAATCCTATACACATCAAAATCAATACCGGTCTTACGATGGTAGTTTATAGCATATATACCCAATTGGGGCTCAATCGAATGCCCCGTTTAGGAGCTATCGTGTTCACTCACATACACACAAACACACATGCATACGTGCATCTTGTAAAAATAGCAAATGAGGAGTTTGTTCTACATTTTAGAAAGAGTTATCTTCAAAATCAGTTTTGTGCACGATCATCGGTTTTACTCATAGGGCATCAAGATATAACAGAATTAAAACTTTGAAAAGAAGAACTAAAATTATCGAAGTTTTCTCAGACTTATATATATTTATTCTTTTGATCTTAATAAATTTAGAGCGAATGTAAAATCTCTCCCTCTTCCGAAACTGTAATTCTATCTTTTACGTAATGCATACGATGTTCAAGGGAAAAACGGCAAAAAATTTCAGTTTAATGCATTAAAAGTTTTAAAAGGAAACAGAAGATAACCACTAAAGCTTTTTTTTTTTCCACTGCATATTTATTTTTCATAAAGATGTATTTTTTCTCTCTAAATTCCCTAAGCAACAGGGCAAGGGTTGAATTTCCCGTTTGATTACCGAACCTTGACAATTATACTAAAAGCCAAAAGCTTGGAGTCTAGAAAGAGAAGAAAATTATATTTGAAAAGTAAATAAATATATTTTGCAAGAAAATATATGATTAAAGTGAACCATATGTTTCAACTCCGTGATTAAAAATATTCAAGTTTTGATACTTATACAGAATATTAAATATTAAAAAGAATAAATACAAGCTTTCGGAATGCAAAACTCTTACTGTTCAATTATTTAAGAGGTTTTTCATTAGCAGTAATGATAATCATTATTTTATGGTGCGATTAATAATGAGGACACAAATAATAATAGCAACTTTGAAAAATTATCCAGTGTCTTCAATCATAAGGCTCTCAAGCACATAATAGCATTAAAATTACTGCATTATCAAAATTAATGCAAAACTTTTGATTTTAAAATAAAACAAATAAAAACTTTGTGTAAAAAACACATAAAATGATACTTATAACAAGATGGGATTGTTTCGACAACGATCGTATCTTGTTATAAGTATCATTTTATATGTGTTTTTTACACGAAGTTTTTATTTATTTTATCGTTTAACACCAGTATTTTGAGGAAGTCTGAATAAATTTTCAGTCGAAAGCATCGTATTAACTTTATATCATTTTATGTGTGTTTTTTACGCGAAGTTTATACTTAATTTCATCTTTTAACAGCAGTATTTTGAGTGTTCTTTCTGTACTTTTGATTTTACTTATTTTTCGAATTCCTGAAAAACAAGCTCTGGAATTATTGAATAATTTCAACCATGGGAGATTTTTCATTGAGCTTTTTCAGTGGCGTTTCGGTCACTGTATCATAAAAAAATGTAGAAATGAGTTGGCAGTCGGAAAATTTTCACTTCTAATTCCCTCCACTAATAATTTCGTTCCTTTTAATCGAAAATAAAAATACACACTATTTTGTTATGTATTAATTTTTATTTTTTAATAATATATTTTTAAGCTTTCATTGTAATTATTTTTCAGAATTTATATTTTGAAATATTCCTTGAAAGAAAACAAAAAGTACTCTTCTTGCACCCCCATCCCTGTCCAAAGTTGAACAAAATTTACTAATAGAATAAAGAACCTTACATACATGCAACTAAGAAAGTTTCAGCTTTAAATCAATTCAATGATATTGACTACTGAATGATAATTTGGATGATACTCAAATAAAAACAATGAGTTAAAAAAATAAAAAAATAAAATTTGTCTGATTTTTTCAACTGTGACAGCAGAAACAGAAATAGCTGCGATATCCGTACAAGATGAATTGTGACAGTTTACGCGGTGTTGCAATGCAGGTTAACTAAATTATGGAATTTTCCCCCTCATATTTTTAGCTTTTTAATAATAGGAAAAACATTTCTTATAACTGTAACTTCTATAATTGATTTGCTTGCTATAGCATATAATTGCAATTTGTAGAAATATTAAAGATACATTTGCGAGGATATAATTTGGGTGGTGTGTTTTGAAAATACAAAAATTACATGTTGCTACTCTAGGGAGGATTTTTTTTTGTCTTTAACACTTGACATTTTAAGCCTTTCTATAATGGCAATGCATGGCACCTCCCAAAAAACTGCGAATCGAACTCAATACTTACGTTTTAAATCGCAGAAAAAGCATTTATATCTATTCTTTAACCACAGGTCATATGAACGTTACCCACCTTTGTGTGTTTAAACTTTTATGTATTTTAAAGAACCATCAGCAAATTTAATTTTTACTCAAATTTGAAATCTGGAATTCAAACTATTTTTTATTCTTACTTAACTTTGACATACAGAATTGAGAGTATTTTTTAATTCTTATTACGGTGAAATTTTCAAGTAAAACGATTTTTTAAATTATTTTTTAACCCGTTTCTTGAACGTATTCATCCCGTTACGAAATTTTACTGTTTTACATTGAAAATTAAGCTTGTTAGCGATTGGGGACTGCATTAATACACAGCTCTGTCTCTAAACTGAGTATGACAATGTACAGAATGACACTATCTAACCAGTCTCAAAAAGGATAGATTTTAATCATTTTTCAAAATTTTGAGTCGCACTGACTCTAATGAACAGAAAATTTATGTATGTTCCTAGATATGATTTAACAATTTATATTACAAAGTTATTAAGGAAAAGACGAGTTGAAGAAAAGTCATTATTGTTGGGTTTAGGCTTTTATAAATTGGCCACTTGATGAAATTGGACAAAATGATCTTTTTTAATGTAAGAATTGGGAAAATATGAACAAATTAAAATCCATTAATTTTGAACAAACATATTGCTGAGACATGTTAAAATTGTCTTCCTGCATTTTATCAAAAATAAAACTAGTTAAAATGTTAGTCATTAAGAAAAAGTATTTGCATCTTAATTTGAAATTAATATTAGTAAATCTAATCTAGAAAAGATCAAAAACACAGTGGTATAATTAATTTTAAGGTATAGTTTGCTGAAGAATCAATTAAATTGAAAATAAATAACTTGTTCAAAGTTAATTATATTATTATATTGTATAGTGTATACAAAAAGAAAAATCTTTTCTTTTTCACATTTTAGTTTCTATGAAACCTACAACTTGATACTCCAAAATTTTAATGATTGTATAACTACACTTTTTAAATGAATTATTTTTTGAAATGAAATACAATAAAATAAATATAATATTTTCAAAACTATAGCTTAAAAATAGCAAATTTCTCTATTATTAGAAGTATTATTTTTTTCAAAGCTACATCATTTTTAACGATTCAAGCCTTAAAATGAAATACTTCGTATTAAGTTTAAATGTTGATATGTAAAACAAATATATTGAAATAAGCAGTGACGTAGTGCAAATTTCTAAATCTTTCCAAGCAAAATTTTTCCCGAGGCTCTCTACAATTATTTATGAAATTGTAAATTTTATACTTTCTTTTCTATATATGAAACAAAATGATTCATTAGTGACTGTGTAAATATTTCTTTTAAAATGTAACAAATGCTAAAATTAAATTAACTACATTACTTAGATAAGCACATGTAAAACAAGACTTACTAACACATATCATGGTTGGTTCATGGTTGAAGCTAGCTCTATGGGAAAAGGGAGGAAGTGTGAGAAAAATTTGCCCGCTTAGTTATCTTAAGTCTTCTACTCACAGAGTCAGATAAATCAATAATAGGTCTGTGTGCGTTTGTTCTTTGTAAGGTGTTGATAGGGCTGGTATTTTGTCCCTTTTTTTTTTAAAAAAGTCTGGAGTACTTGGTAAAATTGGACAAAATGATCATTTTTAATGTAAGAATTGGGAGAATATGAACGAATTAAAATCCATTAATTTTGAACGAACATATTGCTGAGATATGTTAAAATTGTGTTTCCGCACATTTCATAAAAAATAAAACTAGTTGAAATGTTAGTCATTAAGAAAAAGTATTTACATATTAGTTTGAAATTAATTATATTTATAGCAAATCTAATCTAGAAAATATCAGTTACATAGTGGTATAATTAGTTTTAAGGCATAGTTTGGTGTAGTATCAATTGAATTGAATAATATAAGTAAGTTTTTGAAGATTAATTATATTATTACATTGTACAGTGTACACAAAAAGAAAAACCTTTTTTCACATTTTAGTTTCTACGAAACCTACAACTTCATACTCCTAAATGTTAATGATCCAATAACTACATGAATTATATTACTAACTTTGTAACAGTAGTTGATATTTTTTATTTTACTTTTATTTGAAAACAAATCGCATGCAGCAAATTAAAATCAGCATTTTGCTTAAGAGTGAATCAAAACCAAAGCTGACACAAATTAACGTCTAAAATTTTTTCATCTTCATTTGAAAATGAATTCTATGCTAGAAGGCGAAGAGAGTAAGTTTCGCTCCAATCTTGAATGAGAATAAACTAAAATCGTAAACTCTATCCTCAACCAAAAATCTGAAAAATTAATTATAAAAAAATGCTAATGCAGGGTGCCCACCACAGCATAGCCACAGAAATAGTTGCTTTAGTAGCCTTCAGGGTACAAAGTAGTAGCCTGATAGTAGCCTTCAGGTTACAAAATAGTAGCCTTTATGGTAAAAATAGTATCCTTTTCAATACTAAATAGGCTGAAATCTTCTAAACAAAGTTTAAAAAATGTTAAATACACATTTTTTGTTTTTTGAAAGAAGTTTATATAATATTTGTGAAGATTGAATTCATTATATATTATTCCGTAGCAGATGATTTTTGCGGTAAAGTTCTGTTTCCTTAGATGCAGAAGTTCATAGAACATAACATTATAAAGTAGACAGTTTTCAATGTCTTTCCAAGTACTTTTAGTTAAACATACAATGCAATACCACAGTAGACTCTCTCAAAACTACACACACCAGAATCAATATAAACATGGAGAATTAAACATAGAATTTTCGATCATGGAATTGTTAACAAAACTTTTTATTTAATTATTATGCGGATTAAGAAGTAAATAAATACTCAAAATAAAAAAAAACTTAGGACTCTTGAAAATAAATTCTTTTTAATAATGAAAAAAATATACATAGTTTAAAAACAAACAGCAGGTGTATTAATTTTCATGCAGCATACATTACCACTAATAAATTAGAAGTGTTACTAAAATTAAGTTTTGCATTTTGTTGGATGTAAATTGGTTAACTAGAACGCAAGATAGGAACATTTAATATTCACATAAGATAGTATCAGAACTGGGGGTTTCTTGTAAAATATTGGCGATATCGATTTGGCAGGGTTAAGTTTTGGGGGCTCATTTTTCGCACCAACTTCGTCAATATTTAGCCAAAAAGCAGCCAAGACTGGCGACATCTGACATGACTTTAAAAAAGATACCTTCAATGTTTACTTACCCACTTAGCATAACACAAATGATGCAAAGAAAATGATACAGAATGTACTAGACAGATTTTGCTAGAACTTTTGAGAAAACTACCCATAAAGTATAAACACGCGAGTAGGTCATCCCACTGTTTCAGCCTTGTGTGAATTGGCTTTTCTACCAAACGCTAGCTATTAAAAAACATCGCTTCGCACAATTTTGATGCCAGAGGCACCGTTGTTCTGCCAAACTGTATTTTAAAATTTGTTTAGGAATTCAGTATTGTTGTAAGCCATGGAGCAGTCAAGGGTACAGCTAGAGTATTTTGATAGTTTAGCAAATGGAACAATTTTATTTACTGTAAAGAAATTGCAGTATTTGAGGAAATTGCTCCAACTGACGACAAGTCATCTATAGAATTACTGCTTGTAAATTCCTGTAAATTGTGCTTTGAAGATTGTTTGACAAGTTTCTAGAAACAGTTATTTTTGTGTTTCGTCTTGACATTCTCGACTGCCTACTGTAACTTTATACAAACCCCAGACTTTAAATCATACTCTCTAATACGAATCTGACAATTCAGCAGAGTTCCGGCAGCAAAGTGAATGATATACCACTGCGTCGTTCCGAACACTATGTTTTTGGAATTTTGAAGTTTTGTCAATTTTTTGATTATGAAAACCGCGTCTTTTACTGTAGTGAACTATAATGGAAGGACACAAGTGGTATGACTGTAGCTTATCTGCTCTTGCCAGATATTTCTCAAAATCTACGGGTGGACACTGTTGCGCTACGCTCAGTGTTCATGATGCTGTTAATAGTGGGGTAACATGCCCTACAATGAAATGTTCTAGGCATAAGTGTAAAGTTTTCAAAATTATTGGGGGGCCGGGCCCCACAACCACATATATTTACGTCAGTGGCGTATATACATATATGTGAGTTGCAAAAGTCGTAACCCCCCTCCCCCATGAAAAATTTCTGGCTACGCAACTGATTCACGTACATATAACTCACGTACATCACGTACATAGTTGCCAACTACTATGGAATATCATTATCCACTTTTTCCACATGATTTTTCGGCTTAAAATATAGCAAAATTTTTGTGATGCGCGCGCGAGCTGGTTACTATTTTGAAAAAAATAATTTAAAAATATACTGTTTACAAAAACTGGTTAGTTATATTCCGTAGTAGTTGGCAGCTATGACTTACTATATATAAGTGTCAATTATTGGAGGCGCTCGATCTCTATGGGTCCATAGAATTCTACACCAATGTAAGGTAAGTATCCATGTTAGTATCTTCCTACCATATTATAAGTTAAAAATAGAAGCAAAGTAAAAAATCCAAAGGAGGGAAAAAAAAAAAAAAAAAAAAAAAAAAAAACATTTTCGATGAGATCGAGAGTGCATTTTAGACACATCTGAACTTTTCTTCATTTCATACTTTACATTGCATAATCTGATTTTAATGAATCAGAGCCTGGCGACGGCAGCTTATAGTAACATTTTGTGTTACAGGGCGTCACAATGAATACTATATCATGATTGAAATCAAAAGATGAAAAAATTTTAAAAGTAAAGGTTTTTTTTAAACATTTGTAAATGGCTTGAAAACTTCTTTTTATGCTAGTATAAATTAGTTTTCTGCATTGAGTGATAAATTATTGGGTGGGCTCAGCCCCTATTCACAATTTATTGGGGGTGGGGCTCGAGCCCCACGGGCCCATATAACTCTACCCCTATGGTTCTAGGTGAAAAACAGAAATTGCATCGATAGTCCTAGAAAAATAGTTGCCATTTTCCTCGAAACAATTGTTTTCTAGCTGTTTTTACATGTAAATAGTCGCCTATTCTCGATTATAGTAGCAAATAGTCTCCTTTTAGTAGCCAGTGGGCACCCTGCAAATGGGCTAGTTGGAAGCAATGAACAAAATATTTTGTTCGGGATGGTTTATTCCGAGATTTTTGCACACCGAACGAAATAGGACAAACCCGGTGTTAGAAAACAGCTTTCAGGTCTCATACTTTTGTTACCCTATTAAACAAACAAAACTACAGCAATTTAATTCGCTAAGCATTGTGGAATCGCTGGGCTAACTGCTACTCGTAATATGTGTTTCAAACTAGGATTGATACATGACACTACGTGACACTGTGCACACTTGACACACAGTGTCGAGTACTTCATAACCCTTTAACGCGCAGTGTTCCAGCTCTGGGAACACCCAACTCTGACCTTTTGGCTGTTGCCAGTCACGAAGAATAAATTTGATTTCTTTAAAAATAGTTAGGGTGACATATCTCCTTTGAAACGAGAATCCTTTACTTTTTAGCACGTCCTTTCCCGTCAAAAAAAATGGTCACGATTCTTTTTAACAGCACTGATATCTGCTGAAAAATGGAAGAAAGCGAGAACATCCGGATAGATGGCCCAATGCTGAAAAAGGGGCAGCCGTTGCCATCGCTCGACGTCACTACCAGCAAGAGGGCGGACGATCGAAATGTTCATCGCGTGCCACAGATCTGGAAGAGACCCTTTTTTGACGACAGCTGGTTGTGTGGCACAGCCAGATGCTGTCAAAAAAGATCTCTAGATCTGTGGCAGGCGATGAACGTTTCGATCGTCCGCCCTCTTGCTGGTAGTGAAGTCGAGCAATGGCAAAGCTGCCCTTTTTTCAGCATTGGGAAAGCGTTGCGCCTCAAAGGTATAATCGTATTTATAAATATATATACGATTTATTTATTATATATTTTTAGTGTACTATAGTATGGCTAGTGTCCCAGCTTAGTCAAAATGAACAAGCGCATCGAGCGTACCGTAGATCAAAACAACTGTTCCATTTGCTTCATAAAAAGAGTTGAGAGATAAACAAGAGGGTGAGATAAGGCGTCGGGAAGAGAGGGGGCTCGGCAAAGGGTCACGAGTAGAAGTCGAAAAATGTTTACACAAGCAACCGAAAAAAGTTTACATTTCCACGCTGAACCTCCACACCTCCCGTGATTTTCCCCAGATGATGATAAATATCACGAATTGTAATTCTCGAAATCTTCTGTAAATAGAAAATAAAAATAGCGAGTGTAAATACCATTTTGGTATACTCCTGCTCAGGGGCGTATGCAGGCTTCCTTTAAGGGAAAGGTTATAGACATATCTTTGTGTTTAAAAGCGTAATATTTAAGCTAAAAATTAAAAATTTACGGCCATTTTGTTAAAAAAAAATTGACAAGCGGAGGAGGGGGGTTGAACCCCCAACCCGTCCCCTTCCTTTTATACGCCACTGCTCCTGCTAATTTTTTTTTTTTTAACCTTTAGTGTTTAAAAACAGCTTTAAAGGAGACATGTACTAAATTTTGCGCATGAAAATCTGTAGAATATGGACTAGGATTCTTTTTATTTAATATAATAAAACAAGGGGGAAAAACTGTCTCGCAGGATAGCTAAGATATTTTTTTTTTTTAATTTAATGATTTGTAGATTTATTATGCACTAAAATCAATCTGTATACTAAATTTTGTATTGAAAGAAGAGTACTTTTTTTTTTTTGTTAAATAACAATCTTATATAAGTTGGACTACAGATACACAGCTCCTTAAAATTTAGTTATAATGGTATTCATGCATATTTATATTATCTAAGATGAGTCCGTTTTTGGTCATAAATGGGGTTTATGTTAGAATACCCCATGTGTATGTTTGCCTTAACGCAATACATAAAAGTCTGTTTTGAAATGTGCTTGTGTGTGTGTGGAGGGGGGGGCGTGGTTTTAGAAAATAACTTAAAATTTCAGACGGACACACTTTTTCTTTTTAGTGGGTGCTTCTCTTAAAATGATCTGCGCATTTTAAAATCATACGTGGAATTGGAAATGTTTTTATTGAAACTAATTGTACAAGCGAAATAATTACAGTTATCGACATCGTAATTTACATCATTAAGCAGAGAAACCAACAGGGATTCATAAATCAGTGATGCCATTGTATTCACATCCTGTACATTTTGAGCAAAATCATACTAAAAACTTTTACCGACTTAATCAAAACAAAATTAGGAATATTAATCACCCAAACTTCGTATCTTAAAAAAAATGAAGGTTATAAATGCTAAATGAACATACCTTAGCATGTTATGTTAAAATCCTTCATTCTAAAAAGAAATTTTATTCCTTAAACTTTAGAAGAAGAAAAAAAGCAACACACATGCACAGTAGTTATACAGGTAAACCAATGCGCGATTCCAGACACACTTGAGATTATATTAATCGCCTTTCGCAACTTGCGTTTCTTGCCTGATAAAGACTATTTCATCCCTAGTTACTTAACAGATGCTTCCTAAGTGTACACAGAGCTGCTCTTTTAAGATAAGAAATCTACAAATGCTCTCTTAATTGTATGTAAATGCCAGCAGGATCACTGATATGTGCTGCTCTCTTTCAAAGCGTCGAAGCAGCAAGTATGTGATCTCACGACATACACCCGAGAAATTACGATCATTATTACATAGTAGATATTTTTTAGAGTTTTATCAGTTAATATACGCCAGTTAACTCTTTAAGGCGCAGTGATCCCGCTCTGGGAACACCCAACTCTAACGTTTTGACTGTTTCCAGTCACGAAGAATAGATTGGATTTCTATAAAAATAGTTGCGGGTGACATAGCTGAACGAGAATCCTTTACTTGTTAGTACGTCATTTCGCGTAAAAAATGGTCACGATTCTTTTTAACAGCACTGACATCTGCTGAAAAATGGAAGAATGCGAGACCAGCTCGATAGATTGCCCAATGCTGAAAAAAGGGCAGGCGTTGCCATCGCTCGACTTAACTACCAGCAAGATGGCGGACGATCGAAACGTTCATCGCGTGCCACAGATCTCGAGACCCTTTTTTGACGCAGCTGGCTGTGCGCGCACAGCCAGCTGCGTCAAAAAAGGGGTCTCGAGATCTGTGGCACGCGATGAACGTTTCGATCGTCCGCCATCTTGCTGGTAGTTAAGTCGAGCGATGGCAACGCCTGCCCTTTTTTCAGCATTGGGAAAGGGTTGCGCCTCAAAGGGTTAAGAGAAAAGGAGCGGTAGACATAATCGATCTCGCTTAAGAAAAGAGTATCTTACTGCCGAATGTGGCTGCAAATTACTAGGACTACAAGTGTTAGACAAGGTCGTTAAATATTTTGATAAAAACTTATATAATTTTACTGCCACTGATCGGAAATTGGATGAGGTTTCCGTCAGTACAACAACAGCTGTATTCAAAGTATTAGAGGCAACTGTCAAACAAGCAACATGGGAAGTTTCTGACACACACACAAATGATTTATAGGCGATAAAAAACCAATTACATAAGATTCGGAGAAAGTTTTAGAGGGAGGGGAGGTTAAAATACAGATTTCACTACGATTCTAACAGAATTGTACTTTACTCTGTAATATTAGGTTGTAACGAAAGTTTCCCGCCACCGCAAACATCGTCAGCACACAGTTCGCGTTGGCGTATTGGCTCCTATTTTGTCAAACGATTTTTGGCATTTGAAAGAAAGAGGCTTACTTTATAACACTGTGTTGTGAAATCTGTAAAAAATATTGTTATCATTAAGCATAAGGTGTCCCAAATGGAACTATCACTCTAGAGGATTAGAACCATCATTTACTTCCATTTGTGTTGCAAAAAGTCAGCTACATAATATCAACAAATTATGAGTACAGCTTTAAGTACTATTGTTGTATCCTGTGACACTGTGCAGGTTTGGTACCGAAAGTTCAAAATCAGTTATCTAAGGAGTTAGAAGTTAGTTTTTCAGGCAGATAGGGCGGAAAACTTTCGTTATAACCTGATAGAATCTTTTTAAACGTTTAATGCCTTAGACGTGCCAGACTTTTTTTTTAAGGTTGTGCGCGTGAGTTTAATTTATTTTTACATAAAAATGTTTTAATGTTCACTCACCTAATCCCAGGAAAATCAACAACAACAAAAAGAAAAGAAATAAAGAGAGAAGGTAACCTTACTTACTTTTGAAATTCAATGAATCCTTTGTAGTATCAACCGCAAAGTCCAAAATACTGACCTAAAATAAAAATGTTTATTGTAATAAATTATCATCCGTTATAATCTAAATAAAGGAAACATAGTATGAATAGGCATGAATTGTAAACACAGCACATACTATTCAAGTCAGTAATCAACATTTTAATAACAATTACGAGGAAAAGACAATACTTGATTTGTTACACAGCATTAACATTTCTTTTAATTAGTTCTGTTTTACATTTTTTGGGCATACAACATAAACATGGTGCAACTAGCAAACCTGGAACAAATGATTCTTTCGAACAAAATCACTCATTGGCGGAAGAGTAGAAGACCGTTTTCTATTATCCAGTGTTTTCCCCATTTTCGAAACACATTTGTAGCGTACATCGAACAGGCTAGGGAATAGTATTGTACAGCTGATTAAAGGAACTGGGCTCATTTGGCATTTATGTAAAATATCGTGACTAGCTGCTGAACTCTGTCTAGCTTTATTAAATACTCATCCAGGACTAAGTCCAACTTCCTTGAAAAATCGTTTCTTTAAAAATCAAAGTTCGTCATTGCATAAGCACATTGTAACGCTTTTTTAAAAATTGTGAGAGCCTCGTAGTCACAGCTAGGCATTAAAGCTGGAACTTATAACTGACATGGAATTTATAAAAGAACATTCATTATCAAAAAGCACTTATAAATTCTAAATCGGTCACGAACGGGCGCTTAACTTCCGACTGAGGAGGGTCCATAACAGTAGCGTACGCCAAGAGGAGGCAACGGGGTTTAACCCTTTGAGACGTTCGACCCTTCCCCAATGCTGAAAAAAGGGCAGCCGTTGCCATCGCTCGACTTAACTACCAGCAAGATGGCAGACGATCGAAACGTTCATCGCGTGCCACGGATCTAGAGACCCTTTTTTTGACGCAGACTGGCTGTGCCGGCTGGACACTGTACTATCTTTGGAGTTGAGGACACACCAAAGACAAATACCAGCTCATTTGCATCGATGGAAGTGAGCAGATCAGTCCTGAACACAAGATCTTTTTTTTCAAGGTTTTGAAACGCAATGGAGCATTCTGTTCCAATTCAGAAAAGAAAAGTTTGGAAGGATTCAATATTCCGATCTCTTGGGACACTGCAGGTAGGGTTGCCAGGTCGCCAAACCAAATAGCCGGACAGACCAGCCAGTTTGGCCGGACATTTGGGTAAAAAGGCCGGACAGTCTACAATATTGAGGATTTTGTCTCAGTATTAATAGGTACAACAAACAAAGTGTATGTAAAATCAAGCTTTTTTGATCATTACCATGAATCTTGTTCAATTCTAATGAAATATAAATAACATCGAATGCCAAATCAGTTCAAGTACTTTATGACTCATCAGCCAAAGTCACCCGTCAAAAGCCTAACAAAAGCTGGACACCGTTCAATTTGGCCGGACACGCAATCGGAAAGCCTAACTAGGTCCGGCTTTATCCGGACGCCTGGGAACGCTAACTGCAGGAGTGTGCAGTAAATGATAATTTTTAGTGCATTTTATAGTTGTTATAGAGCCGACCGGATTCTATAGTGGGTAAAGCGCCGTACTACGGTTTCGGGTTCAATCCCCTGTGGTCCGGGTTCGATCCCCTACTGGGCGTGGTTGTCATTTGTCCGTTCCTTCATAGGGGGGCGACGTTGCCACCCCTACTAGGTGCCCCCATAATAAAGTGGCCAACAACTCCGGACCCGTTGTGGCCAAAGCCTTCCAAGGCAGCGGCCGGCCATTGTAAAAAAAAAAAAAATATTTGTTATAGATTTTATGTATTCAAAGACAGTAAAATAAAAAATATATTTATATTCTGTTAAATAACGCATATATATTTTTAAACTGATTGAAAATAGTAGGTTTGACTGAAAATGCCAGAGTCTGAAAAACAAAGTATTTTACTGTAAATTTTTTGTTTCTCAGACTGCACGATATGCATCGATCAAATTTGATGAAGTTATTTCAAATTTTAATTTAATTCATCTATATTTGTCCTTTGGAAACATTCAGCTCGTATTTAGGGAAATGCGGAAATGCTTATGCAGCGATAACATGGCATGTCATAAAACGGAAGATTACGAATTTAGCAAATTACTGTTATCCATCAGCAAGCAGTGCTCGACAAATAATTAAACAGAATAATTAGTTTACACTTCTTATCTCCTGAAAACTGTATGGTAGAAAATAAAATGCTTTGCATTGGGGGATAACATTTGCTATCTCTGAAGTGTACAACGTATCTTCTTTAGAACACTACGTTTGATTAGTATATGATAACGAGGCCGTTAAACTCTAGTGTAATGAGCTTAAATATTTAAGCTGGTGTGTGTGTTTTTTATTAGAATGAAGGAAGCACATCAGTTATTTCGGTGGTGGTGATGCTTTCATTAGTTAGGACAAGATTTGTCACAGGACAGATGCAAGTTTCTACATGGGATGTCCCAACAAGAAGCCTTTTAATAATTCATGTTACTTTAGAAGAAAAAAAAATTGACCTTAATTCCGAATAGACAAGTTACACTTCGCTGAAAAACTTACGGTGAAAATACACATGTTTAAAAAGACACGACGTTTAAAAAATAAAAAATCATCATCTTTTAAAACATTTCTCTTAATGTTTTTAAAAAGGCATGACATTTTTTTTTTATGTCATGCCTTAAACATTTATTTTTAAATACAAAAATAAAATATTTTTATGTCATGAAATTAAATTACATTAGACGTCACGTTAGCTTAACGTAACATGCTATGAAAGTGAAATTACTTCATGAGCCAAATTCATTTCGCTTAAAACAACAAATTTCCACTATGTTGAATTAAAAAAAAAAAAAAACATGCTCAGTGAATACTGTAAGTAAAATAAAACATGGAGCAATGATTTTTATTCTTCAACTAATATACAATGTGCATGCTTAAAAAAAAAAAAAAAAAAAAAAAAAACTAAATTTGCTCGGAAGCATTTAAAATCGGGATAGGTGTATCCGGATTTTAAATCTTTCGGAGCAAATTTGACTCCTCATTTTTTTTTTTTTTTTTTTAAGCGCGACTCAAATGATGTTTCCTATAATTTTTTTTACACATTATGATGCATTACATTTTTATTTTTTGTGGGTGAATATAACATACCAAAGAAGCGTGTTACCTCAAAGAATAGAATCTATTCTTTTAATGTATCAGTTTTTAAAAATTTTGAGAACAGAATCGTTTTCTCACACTTTTGAGAATAGGCTGAATTTCTACAAAATTTCATCAACAAATGTAAATATTTTCATCATGTTAACTGCGTAACAGGTGTATGTGTGTAACACATGCTTAAAGCTGATTTTATCGATCACTCCTTCTCGTTCTAGACAGATATCGATTTTTTATTAATCCTTTGAAAAAAAAAACTTTTTGTTCATTAAATTAGTAGAAACATTTTTAATTAGAACAAAACAAGTTATAAAAGCATAAAATGAATTACTTATCCTTATAAATAAAAATGAAATTCTGTTTGTTTGTTTGTTTGTTTGTTTGTTTATTTGTTTGTTTGTTTGTGGATTTGATTCGTATACAAATCCACAAAAATGGACCTATCAGCCTGAAATTTTGCACAGATATGTAAAATAATCTTATAAATAAAAATGAAATTCTGTTTGTTTGTTTGTTTGTTTGTTTGTTTGTTTGTTTGTTTGTTTATTTGTTTGTTTGTTTGTGGATTTGAGTTGTATACAAATCCACAAAAATGGACCTATCAGCCTGAAATTTTGCACAGATATGTAAAATAATATAGAATAAATGATAGTCCACTTTAAAACTTTGAAAGTCCACCCGTTCCCGGAATTTAAGAGATTTTTTATGCTCTCCACGCAAAAAGCTTTCCATAATTGTAACCCCTGTAGTGAAAAAAGTGTGAAATAAGGATCGTGGTTGCCATGTGTGGCGATTTTGCCGAATAAGATGTTTTAAATTCTCAAAGTAAAAATAAAAGAATAATAATGATTTTTTTTTTGTTAGTTTATATTCGTAAGGTTATATTTTTTTTAATTATAATATCGTGTGCATGGGAAATCGGAGCAGGAATGAAATGTTTTATACGCAAAACAATAAGAATTGAAGATTTCCGAGGCTAATATGTTAAAATTTTTTAGTTTGGCGAAAAAATAAAATGGCTCAAATGCCGAGAAAGTGAGTTCTAGCGGTTTGCACAGTTTCCGGCTTGGCGAATTTACTGAGAGCTTAAGGAAACGGATTTTTGAAAACAAGTACAAAGGTTTTATTAGAATACAGCGTTAAATTTTAATGATCCCTGCGAAAATAATGCAGTTATTAAGGGATTTCAAGGGATCTATCTTCAGCATTCTCGCGATTTTGAGGAGGATTCTAACGCTTGGCGCTATTTATCGTAATTTAATCGTCTGCTATTTGGGTTATGAATATTGGGGCAGAGTGCGAGTGGTAGAGGAATTAATTATATGGCATTCACACATTTAGAACATTTATTAACGAAACATAACATAGCACAACATATACATCGACGAAAAAACATTGAATAAGTAAAACACAATAAGGGGTAACTAGGGCAACGGAACAGCATGTTGCCATACTATAAAAAGGTTAACAATGGGAAAGATTATTATTTGTGACATCACAGTCACTATTTCACTTTATAATTATCCCCAATAATGAATACACCTGCGTAAAGTTTTTGAAATTTTCATTCAGTTGGAATTGTGCATTTTTCAGAGCAGCTTTTCTGCATCTAATGTATTACATCCAGAAAAAAGGATGTTAGAAATATCAATTTTAATTTTGTTTAATCACACTCATGAATAATGATACACTTTCCAACTTAATGAAAGAAGGAACGAAAATAGGGAAGACCCATGGATTATAACTCTTTTTATATATAGCACTTTAGTGCGTATTTAAAAATCTGAAAGTGTGTCAGATTTTCTATGATTCTAGCGCTTGGCGCAATTTAATGAGAGGGTATTTTTAAAAACAAGCGTAGGTTATCTTATAAATAAAAATGAAATTCTGTTTGTCAATTTGTTGATTTGGGTAGTATACAATTCCACAAAAATGGACCTGTCAGCCTGAAATTTTACACAGATATGTAAAATAATATAGAATAAATGATAGTCCACTTTAAAACTTTGAAACTCCACTTAAAACGTTTTCCTCCTGAAGGTTCCTTAATTCCGCTCCGGAATTTAAGAGATTTTTTATGTTCTCCACGCAGAAAGCTTTACGTAATATTAACCCCTGTAGTGAAAAAAGTGTGTGAAATAAGCATCTTGGTTGCCATGTGTGGCGATTTTGCCGAATAAAATGTTTTAAATTCTTAAAGTAAAAATAAAAGAATAATAATGATTTTTTTAGTTTATTTTTTTAGGTTATTTTTTTAATTATAATATCGTGTGCGCATAAGAAATGAGAGCAGGAATGAAATGTTTTATACGCAAAACAATGAGGATCGAAGATATCCGAGACTAATATGTAATTTTTTTTAGTTTGGCGAAAAATAAAATGGCTGATAGGCCGATTTTTAGAGTGTGAGTTCTAGCGGTTTGCACAGTTTTAGGCTTTTTGGCTCAATTTACTGAGAGCTTAAGGGAATAGCATTTTTGAAAACAAGTGTATAGGTTTTCTTAGAATACAGCATTAAATTTTAACTATCCGTGCAGAAATAATGCAGTTATTAGGACATTTCAAGCGATGTAGCTTCAGAATTCTCGCCAATTGAGTACATTGATTTAACTTGGGGGAAATCCGCCAAATTTCAGAAAATTGAAATCTTCGCATTTAGTACATCGAGGTAACGATGAATAAAACATGTTATAGTTGATAATTTAAAAAATGCGGCTGTATTAAGGGATTCCACTTTTCAAATAAATGCCTGGCGGTCGAACCATTTCCCATTTTGATTGCTGCTAAGTCAATGCTTCGAATGATTCCCTGAAAAAACTCTTGCAAAATGGCGTATGCTGGCACTTTGGCGAGGCTTAGATTTGAAACTGGATTTTACTTGAGACTGGTATATACGTATAATAAGACTGGTTATAGATAAAAATGAATGTTGGTATGTGTGTAGGAGGTTGAAAAACTCCAGCACCGTTTCACCGATCACCATGAAATTTGGTTCACCTAAGTCTTTTATCATGGAGAAGGTTTTTATGCTATCCGTTTTCCTCTAACTTTTCACTAGGTGGCGCAGCAGAACGTCGAATTCTATTCCGTTTAGCCGTTTGCTATGCGAATATCGTCCAACCCATTTCGATGAAATTTGGTACACGCGAATATTAGAACACGGAGAATATTTTTCACTATCCATTTTGCTGTAACTTACCGCTAAATAGCGCTGCAACGCATCAACTTCTATACCGTTCGACTGATCGGCATAAAATTTTTTATACTTACACATTTGAGAACGAAGAATATATTCTAACTGCGTTACTTTTGATGTTACTCACCACTAGATGGCACTGCAATGCATTATTATTTTAACTCGCCACTAGATGACGCTGCAGCAGGCCAAATTTTTGACCATTCAAACGGTCGCTATGAAAATCAGTATACATAGCTATTTGAACAATGAGAATATTTTGGCGTTATACATTTTGCTATAACTCGCCACATGACGGCGCTGTAGCAAATCATTACTTTAATTAACCACTAGATGGCCTGCAGTGTATCACTTCTTGACTGTGCGAATGATCGCTATGAAAATAGGTATACATAGATATTTGAACACGGGGAAGAGTTTGGCGCGATCCATTTTCCTATAACTTGACACTAGATGTCGCGTCAACACATGAATTTCAAGACTATTCAGCCGATCGTCATGAAAATTCGTATACATCGATATCTGAATGCGAAGAATATTTTCGCCGTATCCGTTTTGCTAAAACTCGCCACTAGATTGCGCTACGCCGCATCGCCTTCTGCACCGTAAAAACGATTGCCTTGAAATTCAGTATGCATGATTATTGAACACAATATAACGCGATATCCATTTTGCTATATCTCTTTATTACAATAAATAGTAATCACAACAAATATTAATATCAAAAAGTCCATTCATTCCCGTGCGAAGAACGGGTACTTCAGCTAGTATACTCAATAATAAATCCAGAAAATTAAAATTGTTGAACTCATGGCACGAACTTAGTCTTACGACAATAACTTGAGATGGCGCATGACGTTACTGCAAATATCG
This sequence comes from Cheiracanthium punctorium, assembly GCA_038373885.1. NCBI lineage: Eukaryota > Metazoa > Arthropoda > Arachnida > Araneae > Cheiracanthiidae > Cheiracanthium > Cheiracanthium punctorium. Next base: position 122,300 of record JAWZYV010014639.1, on the reverse strand, counting down.
ACCGAAAAACTATGTCAGCGTTACTGGCGATCAAAGGATTGATGAAAGCATTTACAATTCAATCTGCTTCAAATGCCATTCTAAATATAAAAATTTTGTCTCGTATATTAATGACTTGTCATTTTATTCTCACTCCCTTTATTGAAAACTGTCCCAAAATGCGACATAAAGTATGCGACCTAATCCTTTAATAAAACGAAATTCTGTTTGTTTGTTTGTTTGTTTGTTTGTTTGTTGTTTATTTGTTGTTTGTTGGGATTTGATTCGTATACAAATCCAAAAATGGACCTATCAGCCTGAAATTTGCACAGATATGTAAAATATAGAAAAATGATAGTCCACTTAAACTTTGAAAGTCCACCCGTTCCGAATTAGAGATTTTTATGTTCCCACGCAAAACCTTTCCGTATTGTAACCCTGTAGTGAAAAAAGTGTGAAATAGGATCATGTTGCCATGTGTGGCGATTTTGCCGAATAAAATGTTTTAAATTCTCAAAGTAAAAATAAAAGAATAATAATGATTTTTTTTTTGTTAGTTTATATTCGTAAGGTTATTTTTTTAAATTATAATATCATGTGCATGGGAAATCGGAGCAGGAATGAAATGTTTTATACGCAAAACAATAAGAATTGAAGATTTCCGAGGCTAATATGTTAAAATTTTTTAGTTTGGCGAAAAAATAAAATGGCTCAAATGCCGAGAAAGTGAGTTCTAGCGGTTTGCACTGTTTCCGGCTTGGAATTTACTGAGAGCTTAAGGAAACGGATTTTTGAAAACAAGTCCAAAGGTTTTATTAGAATACAGCGTTAAATTTTAATGATCCGTGCGGAAATAATGCAGTTATTAAGGGATTTCAAGCGATCTATCTTCAGCATTCTCGCCAATTGAGTGCATTGATTTTAGTTGGGGGAATTCCGCCAAATTTCAGATAATTGAAATCTTCGCATATAGTACATCGGAGTAACGATGAATAAAACATGTTATAGTTGATAATTTAAAAAATGAGGCTGTATTAAGGGATTCCACTTTTCAAAAAAATGCCTGGGGGTCGCACCATTTCCCATTTTGATTGCTGCTAAGTCAATGCTTCGAATGATTCCCTGAAAAAACTCTTGCAAAATGGCGTATATTGGCACTTTGGCGAGGCTTAGATTTGAAACTGGATTTTATTTGAGACTGGTATCTATATTAATAAAACAATGTGTGTAAACTGTTTGTTTGTCTGTGTCTCGCGTAGTTCGCAAACGGGTGATCGTAGACCTACCAATTTTTGAACGGAAATTCTCCATGACAGGTCCCGACACACCTCGAAGCGATTTTTTCAAAATTCGAACTTTTTTAGGAAATATCGATAAAAACGTATCGCAAAAGGCTAATTTTTGCTTTCCGCCATTTCGTAATTGTAACCCCACAGTGCATTAAGCGACAATTAAGCTTATCTAGGTTGCCACATTCGGCAGTTCATTAAATGATTCAGACTCTTGAAGTAAAAATAAAAGAATAACGATTTTTTTTATTTTGACTAGATTATTTGTAAGGTTGTTTTTAAATTAAAATATCGTGTGCATGTGAAATCAGAGTGGGAATGAAATGATTTATACTCAAAAGAAAAATAGAATTTGGAAATTTTCCGAAAATAAATGTGCAACTTTTTAATTGGGCGAAAAATAGAAGGGGTTGATGTGCGATTTTGAAGAGGATTCTAACGCTTGGCGCTATTTATCGTAATTTAATAGTCTGCTATTTGGGTTATGAATACACCTGCGTATAAGTTTTTGAAATTTTCATTCAGTTGGAATTGTGCATTTTTCTGAGCAGCTTTATTGCATCTATTTCTAATATATTACATCCAGAAAAAAGGATGTTAGAAATATCAGTTTTAATTTTGTTTAATCACACTCATGAATAATGATACACTTTCCAACTTAATAAAATAAGGAACGAAAATAGGGAAGACCTATGGATTATAACTCTTTTTATATATAGCACTTTAGTGCGTATTTAAAATCTGAAAGTGTGTCAGATTTTCTATGATTCTAGCGCTTGGCGCAATTTAATGAGAGGGTATTTTTAAAAACAAGCGTAGGTTATCTTATAAATAAAAATGAAATTCTGTTTGTCAATTTGTTGATTTGGGTAGTATACAATTCCACAAAAATGGACCTGTCAGCCTGAAATTTTACACAGATATATGTAAAATAATATAGAATAAATGATAGTCCACTTTAAAACTTTGAAAGTCCACCCGTTCCCGGAATTTAAGAGATTTTTTATGTTCTCCACGCAGAAAGCTTTATGTAATTGTAACCCCTGTAGTGAAAGTGTGAAATAAGCATCTTGGTTGCCATGTGTGGCGATTTTGCCGAATAAAATGTTTTAAATTCTTAAAGTAAAAATAAAAGAATAATAATGATTTTTTTAGTTTATATTTGTAAGGTTATTTTTTTAATTATAATATCGTGTGCGCATAAGAAATGAGAGCAGGAATGAAATGTTTTATACGCAAAACAATGAGGATCGAAGATTTCCGAGACTAATATGTAAATTTTTTTAGTTTGGCGAAAAATAAAATGGCTGATAGGCCGATTTTTAGAAAGTGAGTTCTAGCGGTTTGCACAGTTTTAGGCTTTTTGGCGCAATTTACTGAGAGCTTAAGGGAATAGCATTTTTGAAAACAAGTGTATAGGTTTTCTTAGAATACAGCATTAAATTTTAACTATCCGTGCAGAAATAATGCAGTTATTAGGGCATTTCAAGCGATGTAGCTTCAGAATTCTCGCCAATTGAGTACATTGATTTAACTTGGGGGAATCCGTCAAATTTTAGAAAATTGAAATCTTCGCATTTAGTACATCGAGGTAACGATGAATAAAACATGTTATAGTTGATAATTTAAAAAATGCGGCTGTATTAAGGGATTCCACTTTTCAAAAAAATGTCTGGCGATCGAACCATTTCCCATTTTGATTGCTGCTAAGTCAATGCTTCGAATGATTCCCTGAAAAAACTCTTGCAAAATGGCGTATGCTGGCACTTTGGCGAGGCTTAGATTTGAAACTGGATTTTACTTGAGACTGGTATATATAATAAGACTGGTGATAGATAGAAATGAATGTTGGTATGTGTGTAGGAGGTTGAAAAACTCAGCATCGTTTCACCGATCACCATGAAATTTGGTTCACCTAAGTCTTTTATCATGGAGAAGGTTTTTATGCTATACGTTTTCCTCTAACTTGCCACTAGGTGGCGCAGCAGAACGTCGAATTCTATTCCGTTTAGCCGTTTGCTATGCGAATATCGTCCAACCCATTTCGATGAAATTTGGTACACGCGGATATTAGAACACGGAGAATATTTTTCAGTATCCATTTTGCTGTAACTTGCCGTTAAATGGCACTGCAACGCATCAACCTCTATACCGTTCGACTGATCGGCATGAAATTTTTTATACTTACACATTTGAGCACAAAAAATATATTCTAACTGTGTTCCTTTTGATGTTACTCACCATTAGATGGCACTGCAATGCATTATTGTTTTAACTCGGCACTAGATGACCCTGCAGCAGGCCAAATTCCTGACCATTCAAACGGTCGCTATGAAAATCAGTATACATAGCTATTTCAACAATGAGAATATTTTGGCGTTATCTATTTTGCTACAACTCGCCACTTGACGGTGCTGTAGCAAATCATTACCTTAATTAATCACTAGATGGTTAACTGACCACTAGATGGTAACTGATTGCTATGAAAATAGGTATACATAGATATTTGAACACGGGGATGAGTTTGGCGCTATCCATTTTCCTATAACTTGCCACTCGATGTTGCGTCCACACATGAATTTCGGACTATTCAGCCGATCGTCATGAAAATTCGTATACATCGATATCTGAATGCGAAAAATATTTTCGCCGTATCCGTTTTGCTAAAACTCGCCCCTAGATTGCGCTACGTCGCATCGCCTTCTGCACCGTACAAACGATTGCCTTGAAATTCGGTATGCATGATTATTGAACACAATATAACGCGATATCAATTTTGCTATATCTGTTTATTACAATGAATAGTAATCACCACAAATCGTAATATCAAAAAGTCCATTCATTCCCGTGCGAAGAACGGGTACTTCAGCTAGTAGATATATATAGTAACCTAATGGGTGAATATAACATACCAAAGAAGTGTGTTACCTCAAACAATAGAATCTATTATTTTAAACGCATTAGTTTTTGAAAATCTGCACGTATCAAAATTTTGATCTGCAATCAGAAAGCCTATGGTTAGTTTCAGTAATGACGGCTGGGCTTTCTTTCCTCTGTTTTGAAGAGATTTGCAGGTAATTTAACGATCTTTAACATGCCATACACATTTCACAAATCGCTCCGTTTAAACGCGGATTAAATCGAGGTTTCTAAGGCAGAGCACAATTTTAGAGAGTGAAGTACAATGAATACCTGTTCAAACAAAACCCAAACATACATAAAAATAAAATAAACTATTGCACAATTTGTATCAATAAGTGCCCAAACATGAAAAAAAAAAATCACGTTTTATTTATAACTACTTGATATGGAGTATCTAGAAAATAAGCATACATGCAAGAAAAGTTGATTTTAAACATCATTAAATACAAAATAATAAGGTATTAAAGAAAGAAACTTACAATCCAGACATAGAAGAAACCTTAGAGCTAGTCGAAAAAATAAATATTGAAGAGCGTGTGTGTTTACACATTTAATTCCAAATCTTCGACTTTAAATAACTGGGCACCGGTGCAAAGGAAACTCAGACTCTGCCAAAAGCAACTTTCGGCGGCTTAACACGTGTATACTGCACACTATCCTGACTTGCGGGAGACAAAATAAAACACCGTTTCAAATTTAACCAGCGTAATAAGACAAGAAAAAAAAGCATAAGGAATCACCGCTTGGAAGTGTGAGAGGGAAAAGTCGTTCACTTCAACTGTTCCAGACTAATTTGAAATGCCGGCTCCACAATATCGGGATACAGCTGAACGCCAAGTGGGAGAAAAAAAAACGACAAATTATTTGTCTTCGCAAATAGAAGATTTTAAAACTAAGGTTAAACCTACAGGAGAGGGGGGATTGTTATGATACTATAGGATACTACCTTCAGGAACGGCCTACCTATTTGGTTTAAAGCCTGTTTTAGTTCCTGAAGTGTCCTACTGTCCTGCTGAACCCTAGCTCTAGGCTCAGGTCCAGCCCTCATTTTTATTTTATTTTTTTACACCACAATTTTTGGATTACAATTGTTAAAATACATCAGTGTTATACAATATAAAAGCAGTTAGTTTACAATGGTTTACAATTGCTCATACTATTGTTCTGAGTAACATTTGACCATAGATACATATATTTAACACGTTCTTTTTTTACAATTTTGAAAGTTAAAAAAAGTAAATAAATATCTAAAAGTAAACAATAGGCTTGAGAATGATAAACTTTAAAAGTAATTTTGAAAAATTTAAACATAAATAAATACAACTAATATTCAAAAATGTGCTTTAGAAAGAAAGGTTTTTTTTTTTTTAATTTTGAAAGCATACATATAATAATATACTGAAAAATAAATTTTGGCTTCGATATGAGAAGTGTAAGTAGACGCAAAATTAAAAGTTGTATAGCAATATTATGATTGTGATTGCTTATCATCAGTTTATAAAATTTATTATTTCTTACATTTATCTTGATTTATTATTGATGACGGATTCAATAGGACACTAAAAATGCATTTAGAAATTGGGATTGCAGCTCCAATGTTTAATACTTATATGTATGTAATGTATAAAAAGGTAATTTGGGTTTTACTAGTTTGGGTATTGTTCAAGCGGGTACTTTCACTGTAAGTTTTGCTTTCCTGTCATACTTGTCACGCGCGCTCTGGAGCTATGTTTTATTTATTTTGTTATTTGTCAAACATCAGGCCGTCGATTCTGAGTTCTTTAGATGTACACGTGTCCCCAAGCCCTTGTAGCCCCGGATGCGGGTCATGTTGGTCAATGTGTGTGGTTCGATCAGAGATAAGAGAGAGGCGGAGTTATGTCTTCGAAAACCACGTGGTGTGGTAAGCGTAAATACTCCCGCAGATCGAAAATCGTCGGACTTCTGCCACTGGAACTGCTTAATGAGTCCACGCTGATTCTTGTACCCGTCTCCCCTCCCCTCTTCTCATTCTAAATTGTAACTTAAATGTAATGTTCAATAAACCATATTACCTGCCTTAACTCTGAAACTTTACTTGAAATATCTGACGTCACATGTATATAATTTTAACTTTTGTTCTGAAGATATGTTTTTAAGCACTGATAAGTTTGATAAAATGAGGATGAGCAACCAGAATTTTAATTTTATTTTACAAATTTTCATTTTATACCTAAATCGGCCTACTTAGGATGACGTATTCCTTAAGCCAGCAGGCCTTGGTTGCGAAGGTCACGGTTGTGTGCTGTTGTCACGTGGGTATACCATGAACTAACTACAATAAAGATTCCCGTGTTTATGCAGTGAAAGTTGGTCGCTTATTGTTGTCATACGACTCGCTACAGAATAAAGTGTGTGCTGTGATTGTCAAGAGTTCTTGCAGATAAGTTGACTTGGTACACTGATGTTACGCATAATGTACGCTAAAAAAATTGAAGTTTGTTGCACTGTGTTCGTTATTCAGCTGCCAGGGTTTTGTTAATCAGTTTGAAGCATAGGCGTAGAGTTATATGGGCCCGTGGGGCTCGAGCTCCCCCAATAAATTGTGAATAGGGGCTGAGCCCACACAATAATTTACCACTCAATACAGAAAACTAATTTATACTAACATAAAAAGAAAGTATTTCACGCCATTTACAAACGTTTAAAAAAACCTTTACTTTAAAAAATTTTCTTCTTTTGATTTCAATCATGATTTAGTATTCATTGTGACGCCACGTAACACACAATGTTACCATAAGCTGCCCTCGCCAGGCTCTGGTTAATTAAAATCAGATTATGCAATGTAAAGTATGAAATAAAGAAAAGTTCAGATGTGTCTAAAATGCACTATCTCATCGAAAATGTTTTTTCTCCCCTCCTTTGGATTTTTTACTTTGCTTTTTTTTTTTAACTTATAACATGGTAGGAAGATACTAACATGGATACTTACCTTACACAGGTGTAGAATTCTATGGATCCATAGAGCTCGAGCGCCTCCAATAATTTACACTTAAGTCATAGCTGCCAACTACTACGGAATATAATTAACCACTTTTTGTAAACAGTATATTTTTTAAGCCAAAAAATCTTGTAGAAAAAGTGGTTAATTATATTCTGTAGTAGTTGGCAGCTATGAGTAAGTTATATGTACGTGAATCCGTGGCGTAGCCTGAAATTTTTCATGGAAGGGGGGGGGGGGTTACGACTTCTGCAACTCACATATATGTATACGGGTGTATGATAAGGGAGTGAAGAATATATATTTTGTATGGCAAAAAACTCCTCATGGGCAGTTATGACGTGAATATATGTGGTTGTGGGGCCCGGCCCCCCCAATAATTTTTAAAACTTTACGCTTATGGTTTGAAGGTTCATTTGGCGTGTCGGGTATTATGGAATACTGGGTAATATTGTAATGGATTCCATGGCATCCACCAACCGACCGGTAAACAAAGACGTTGAATGTGTCTTCTGCACCGGAAAATTCTACCAAGACCAACGAGGAGAAATTTGGATGCAATAACTTCAGCTGTCCTGTGTGGGTTCACCTTGAATGTTCCGGAGCAGAGGAAGAAGGTTATGTCTGCAACCTCTGTAAATAGACTCGCAGCAGAAATGGCTTGAGCATTATCTTAAAAATACGGTTTTATAGATAAAAATAACAGTTTTATGAAGTATAATTAGTTTTTCACCGGTTTAACCCTTTAACGCGCAGTGTTTCCGCTCTGGGAACACCAAACTCTGACGTTTTGACTGTTGCCAGTCACGAAGAATAGATTGGATTTCTATAAAAATGGTTGCGGGTGACAGAGCTCCACCAGAATTCTTTACTGTTTAGCGCGTCCTTTACCGTAAAAAAATGGTCACGATTCTTTTTAACAGCACTGACATCTGCCGAAAAATGGAAGAATGCGAGAGCAGCTGGATAGATTGCCCCATGCTGAAAAAAGGGCAGCCGTTGCCATCGCTCGGCTTAACGACCAGCAAGATGGCGGACGATCGAAACATTCATCGCGTGCCACAGATCGAGAGACCCTTTTTTGACGACAGCTCACAGGCAGCTGTCGTCAAAAAAGGGTCTCTCGATCTGTGGCACGCGATGAACGTTCCGATCGTCCGCCATCTTGCTGGTAGTTAAGCCGAGCGATGGCAACGGCTGCCCTTTTTTCAGGATTGGGAAAGGGTTGCGTCTCAAAGGGTTAATTGAGCTCAAGGGAGAGAGGGGTGCGATCGCCCCATCGCCCTCCTTCTTGAATCCCTCACTGTATACTAAGCAAACAAAAAAGTACCTTTTTGTAAAAGTTTTGATGAGCTTTTCTTTATGTCTAAATTTAGATATTTACACTTGCACTGCTGTTGATCCTATGTTAAAAGTTGTGCTGTTTTTCCACTCTTGTCACCGAGTCATGTCAGACAAGCGAGAGAAAATTAATTTCAGCACCGTAACTATATTTTTAGCATTTAAATTTTCAAGATGAAAGCATACCAGCAACTCAAAAAACTAATGGGCGCATTTGCACTTGTCTAATAGAGAAGTTAGCCGGATCGTTAGAAATCTAGATCCGCGGATATGGATACAGATATTCAGTGTCTGAATCCGTAGATACAAATATAGATACGGTGCATAATTTCGAAGCAAATGTTACCTCGAACTTATGATTTCTTACAAATTGCGTTCTTCAATTGGCATAATATTGAACTAGTGTAAATTTTCAGATCAAGTACCATTAAGAAGCTTGGTTTAAAAAGAAAATGTAGAACATTTTATTAAAAAAATTCTTTTATGTATAAATTTATTCTATTTTTTCCTCATACGAAAAAGTATTCAAGATTAAAGTTTAACAGGACCATAAAACTGGAACTTCTCGAAATTTCGAAACCTCGCAAATCTACTAAAAATATATTAAAAATAACAGTAATAAATAAATAGAATAAAATATTAACCCGTTAAGTTTAATCTTACATTCATAATGCAGATGCCACTTCAAAATAATGTCAAGTCATGCGAGCATTTTAAATTGCTATATATTTTTAAACTATTAAATATTTACTTCAGCATAAGAGAGAGAAAACTGTAAAATGTCGTAAAAAGTTAGACATCGAGACTACTAAATGCTTTCCATTATTAAAAATCAAAGTCTTAGAAAATTTTTCACTCTTAAAAAGCAAATTAACCTTTGTAGGAGTTTTACTCACTGATCTAAAACACTTCCTGTATGTAGCCTTTGAACAAACTTTACTTGTCGATTCAGACAGCGTCTGAACGTGACAAATCCAACGCACTTAGTCTGTAGGTAAGGATTATTACAGAATTTTACTATCCCAACAGGAATGATAAAGATCTCGCGATAACCAGTCGTTTCTATAACAAAAAAAGAAATTACAAACTGAAAAAGGATTATAAAAACACGCTATGATTTTCACGAGCCTGATAAGTCACGATGCATGTACATCGCATTTAATAACGAATTAAATTCCTAAAAACACTTTGCTTTTATACTTTTAAAAGTTATTCTCTATTTTATTTATTATATTTTAATGTGAATCATCACTATATCATTCTGTCGGTTTTACAAACACTTAACATTCAAGATTATTTTGTGTTCATGTTTGCGCTATTATGGCAAAGCTACGCATGGGCTATCAGCCTAGGATTGGGTGGTGCTTTGGTTGAAAGAGTTTCTAAGGGATTCTGTGGCATATATGTGACATCTTTAGAAAACCTACCTAAATTCCACACCGTTAAATCGATAGCCGCGTGACAATCCCGAACCCGGGACCTTCACACTTCAGCTGTCTACCGATTTTGTGTTGATAATACTCACGCAAGTGCATCACAGTACAGCTTATGCGTGAACACATCTAATTATACTAGCTGAAGTACCCGTCGTTGACGGGTTAGTACGTAATGCAAATTCCAAAAAAGTCTGAATTCTTGACAGCATTAAGTGTTGAAAGAACGAAATTAGTGTATTGGCAGTAGTATAGAAAGCAGAATTATAACTTCTGTTTATTTTTAAAAGATTCCTGCTAAATTTCATTGACCATTCTTAATCCATTTTTAAGGGACGCGAGAACAAACATTTATACGACTTTTCTCAAAATCCCAAAATCTACGAAATATTTAAAATAGTTTTGGTATTTAGAGTTTGAATTAACTTACATCTGTCATAAATCCGAATTTCATTCGATTCCATTACCATTTTTGAAAAATGGAACAAACATGTACCGAGTTTCACAACATCACAGATTCTATAAAAACCTTCCAAGTACTTTGACGCCTATAGTTTAAACGACCATCAGTAACAACACTAAATTGTATTTCATTCGCTTGAGTGGTTTGTTTATACGTAATCGACAATTTTTTTTCACATTTGAATAACTGTTTTGGAAAATAATAATTTTTTTTTTAATTCGACATCAATAGTTTAAGTTAAATGACCACCTATCACGTCACTCAATTTCATTTCATACGTTTTAGTCGTTAATACGTGATGCTCATCAAATTTTTACACATTTTGAAACGTTCTTCGCAAAAAATCTCAGAATCTTTTTTTTCAACACCTATAATTAAACAGAGTGACTACCTGCCATGCACTTAATATCATGTCATTCATTACTATATGAAGCACAAACGACTTAAGTAATTTTCGCAAAACCGAAAAATCCATTTTTTTTTTTTTTTTAATTCGACGCGTATGCTTACGCGTAGCGACGCGTATACATGTTACACGTATGTAACATATACATACGTGTTAACGCGTATACATGTGTTAAGTTAAGTAAACAGATATCATATCACCAAACTTCCTTTCATTCTCTGTAGTCTTTATTTCGTGGTGCTGGAACAGAAATTTACGCATTTCGAAACAATTTTCACAAAATCTCAAAATCTAATCATTTTTTTTAAATTTGACACCTATAGTTTAAGTTCAGTGACCACTTATGTAAATGGAATGAAATTTGGTGACATGATAAGTCGTCATTACGTGATGCGCGAACAAATATTTACACAGTTTGAAACGTTCGTCGCAAAATCTTTTGATCGTCGAAAAGTCTTATCATGATTTTTAAGAAATTCGAAGCCTATAGTATAAATTGAGTGACCAATTACGTCAAACTTCATTTCATTCTCAGTCTTTATTATGTGTTGCGCGAACAAAAATTTATGCAGTTTGAAACGATTTTCTCAAAATAGAGTCAATATATATATATATATTTTTTTAATTCGAAGCCTATAGTTTAAGTTGAGTAACCAGCTATCATGCCACCAAATTTCATTCCATTTGCATTATTCGGTATTACGTGATGAGCGAAAAAATATTCACGCCGTTTGAAACGATTTTCGCAAAATCTCAAAATCTATTAGAAACTTTAAAAAAAAAATTAGGTGTCTATAGTTTAAGTTTAGTGACCCCCTATTATGTCACCCAATTTCATTTCATTCGCATCGGTCGTTATTACGTGATGCGGGAACAAATATTTATGCAGTTTGAAAATTTCGCAAAATCTCAAAATCAAGATTTTTTTAAAAATATAACGCCTATATTTTAAGTTAGTGACCACATATCATTTCACCGAATTTCATTTCATTCGCTTCGGTCGTTATTACGTGATGCGCGAATAAAAATGTATGCAGTTTGAACTAATTTTCGCAAAATCTCAAAATGTAATCGAAATTTTTAAACACTTCCAAGCCTATATTTTAAGTTGAGTAACCATCTATCATGTCACCAAATTTCATTTCTTCCGCTTGAGTCGTTTTTACGTGATGCGCGAACAAAAAAAGAGTCACGAACAGAATAACAGTACGATAGACAAACAAACTTTTTTGAGGATCGTACTGGATTCCCAGGTGCTTGAAACGGATAGAAATCGCAATATTTTTTTAATTCCAAGTGATGTACAAACTAAAGTCTAATTTTATTTCTTTTTTTTTTCCGCGGCATCCTAGGGTCCCACGAGCGTATGTCAGGGGTGCCGTGGAGATAATCAAGAAAAGTGTTTTGGTGGAGTATAATCCAATAATTTCCTCTGAACCGGTATCCCCAAGAAAGTGAGCCAAGCCGATCACTAAGTGGGCTCAAACAAAAATATTTCAGTCAAGTTCAAGACTGTCCTGTAGCCTCTCTTTTATAGGAACTCCCTGAAATGGGGGTATTGTCAAAATTCTATATCCCTTTCCCAAGAGAGTACTTTCTTGATAGTTAGCCCTATAAACAAACAAACAAAAAATAACGTAAAATGCATCCAAACTGCTTCATTCTATCCTTCATATTCATATTGCTTTAAAGGAAATCTTCCGCGAAAGTTTTTAGCCTGAAAAGGGTGCCGCGAAATGTTTTTAGCCTGACAAGGGTGCCGCGAAATGCTTCTAGCCTGACAAGGGTGCCGCGGATAAAGAACCGGATAAAGTTTGGGAACCCCTGAGTTAGAAGAACAGAAAATAAATAAGTCCATTTATTGTTAAAATTTTTGCTATAGATATTACAAAGGAAAATTGGTTGCAAAAAAATTTAACATTGCAGTATATATGAATATGTAATAAATCATGATAACAATAAATCGGAAGATTTGGGTGCCCTTATTTTTCAGGGGGTGGGCTCTGGTTTCACTATGTACGCAAAAACTCTCGAATTCGTTGTCGACTGCACTCAGCATCCAACAACCTACAAATAATTTATATATTCTGCAAACAATGAAAGAAAATGCACATATTTGCCACCCATCTGGGTACCACTGACCACTAAACACATAATTGCTACCCTCTAAACTGCCGCTTTAGTATTTTCATGGAATTGAATTTCTTTTTTAGTAAGCAATCCTTTAATTTGGGAATCAACAAAAAACATCTGCTTCCTGTTGGCCTACAGAAAAATCGGAGGCACAGAGAACAAGAATAATCGAACACGTATCCATCCATCCACACACCCTCAGGGATGACTCGAAAAAAAAAAAAAAGAATGGAATTAAAGAAAAAGAAGTTAGTCATAAATGCAGTTGTAAAAACCTCGCTGGCCACAATTAAAACCATTAGGCGCCTATTTTCCGGGTTAATCTCCAGTACGAGGCTCTGCTGGGAGATTGCGCAGGTGACGACATAAATGGTAGCCTGGAAATGGTATGATCGAAGGAGGGAGGCGAATAAATAAATAAAAAAAAAAGGCCAAATGAAAATTTCTTAATGGCAAGAAAAGCCACTACAAGCACTCGTAAAAGACGGTGATAAAACTGCACATCTTCCTAGAGATGCAGAAAAGATTGCTGATAAAGAGAAGATTTGCAAAACATAGTGAACATGGCCTTGGACGTGTAACAAACAATTCGGTGGGAATAATTCGATGAGTACAGCGAGGCAAAGTACTAAACTGAGGAATTTCAGTCTTTCGGGGGGATTAACTTTCATTATAAATGCAAACGACTGAAGGTCCATTCCATTTTAAAACCACTGTCACATGCACAATCTGCAAACTCGTAATTTTTTAAAAATAAAAAATTATTTGAAACACCTATTTGTCTTTAATAATTTATCTAACACACAATTTTTTTTGTTTCAATATATTTCAAAAATAATTTCTACACGTTACGTTGTTCATTTATAGTGCGATGGCCAAGATAATTCATTAAAATTAATACTTTTTAAACCTTTTCTGGATTGTAATTTCAATATTATGTGTAATTTATGAAATTGCATTATTCGTCTAGTTTCATAAGAATTTATCAATAAATATTGAAAACTTTTTCAACACTGTAAATAATTTGAGAGAATTTCAAAACATTATTTTTAAAGTTTTCGTTAATACTATTAGAATGTAGTCTTTTTTTTTATTAGCTTCATTTTTAATCAAAATAACTATTATTAAAGATATATTATAAGAAGAATGATAAAGATAAAAAAATTATGAGATGGAAAAAAATTACGTAAAGGTATAATAATTTTCATAATTTATATTTTTTTCGGGGAGGGCAATTAATATACAGTTTTCACAAAAATATCAGAAATTTCGAGATTTCTCGATAAGGATAATTTTCTGTTCATTTCTTTTTATATTGAAAGAAAAACATTTTTAATTTACAGAAATGTCATTTTGAATTTAAAACTGTAAGGAAGATAAAATAAGGGTTGTTAACTCCTAACCTCTCTAGTGTGCGTGTGATGTTTCCAAAATTATCGTGTTTACTCGCGTAATAGTCGCACCCCCGTTTTGAAGTAGAAAAAACAGCAGTAGAGTTACTATTTTATATGTAGTAGATTTTCCCCGCATAATAGTCACACCCAGACTTTCACCGTGAAAAATTGGCACAAAAAGTGCGAAGTAAACACGGTATATGCTTTCTAATGAGTATTTTAAAAGTAAAAACACAGAGAATTTTTCAGAGCGAAAAGTCAGAGGCTTTTAATTTTTCTTATTGGCTCTCGCCATACAACAATGAAAATTCACAAACAGCCTTCAAAAATTGGTTTCTCGAAACGAGCGAGAAAACTTTGTTTACAGTAATGCAATACAAAGAACCAAAATACTTGTTGTTAAACCAAATACTTGTTGTTGAACCAAAATACAACCAGACTCACAGCTAACTTATTCAAAAGGTAGACTCCCAATTGAACTTAACCTGTGCGACATGTTCTGCCCTTCCTATATAGCCTCTTCGAATTTTCTAATATTTCCACGAGATTCCACTTCTAGAAAACTCCAATCAATCGCGAAGCTTGATTGCGCAATACTAATGTTATTGCGCAACACTTACGCAAGAAAGGAAACATTACAGGCCCCGTTAATAAAATAGCGCCAAACATCGCCAGACTTCCGATTTTCCGGCAAAATACTGCCACAAGTGGCGCCAAAAGTAAGTCTTCAAAACTGACGTCAGCCGAGTGATATTGCCCATATCTGGCGAGAAACCACCAAACACTATGTTAAAGGAGAAACCCAAAACTCCCTACCTCGTATTCTAATTAACCAATTTACATGCAACAGAATGCTAATTTTAATTATTTGATGCTATCGCATGGAATTTTAGACTAAAATTAGCTCCTGAAGAGCAGGTCATCCCCAAAATTCGTAACAATACCAACACTTCAACAATTAAAAAAATCGCAATGAACTAACTATTTACCTCGAATAATAAAGATACACTAGCTGTGTTGTTTTATGCAGAAGGTCCTGCAGAATTTTAAAAATACCAAAATAATATAGGTTAAGGGGACGGTGGACGTTATAAAATTTTTTTTTTAATTTTTTGACCAAAAATTATGAATTTTTGTATGTATATGCTTTGAAGTATGACAAAATTAAATACTTAAAAAACTCAAAACAATTACTTTTTTTTAAATTTAATAAAAAATTGAATTTCTGAAAAAATATCTCTTGCGCGCCATTTTTTAAATTTTTTCCTTCAATTTTACTCTTGTTATTATTCAAAAATGTATTCCGAACAATTTGTCTTATTAATTTAGAGATTCGTTGAAAAGTAAAATTTTAGGAAGTATTTTTATGCGTTAACATTGAATTTTCACAAAAATTTCATGTTTTTCTAAACTTATATTGAATTTTTATAATCTTAATGACCACCAAAATTAAAACGGATAAGAAAATTTATTTTTATATGTATCTTGAGTCTCTATAATGAATTTTATAAGATTTCTTCAAAAATTGTGTCGCAAGGGACATTTTAAAGACACAGAACTGCGAAAAATATTCATTTTACACAAAAGGCATTTTTTTCGGACTTTTAAAGGGCCATTTATGAGATACTTACATTTTTTAAACGCTTATAACTTTTTTACTAATTAAGTTAGAGACATGCAGTTTTTTGTCTCAGATACAGTAAAAATCATAGAATATGAATACACTAAAAAAAAATTTGCGAATTTTTGGTAATGTCATAGTCTACTATCAGTGGCGGATCCAGAAAGTCTGTTTTGGGAGGGGCTAAATTTTGAGAAAAGCTTATTTCACCCAAACAAAATTTACAATAATGCAAAATTTTAGTCTAAACCAATCTAAAAACTTTTGGGAGGGGCTAAGTGATAAAAAAGATCATTTTAGATACTCTAAGTGCATAATGAAGCAGAATGTTACCCTTTAACAATCTCTTTTGGGGGGGCTGAAGCCCCCTAGCCCCTCCCCTGGATCCGCTACTGTCCACCATCCCCTTAATATAAGATTTAAAGATATTGAATTCAATTTTTATATTTTAAAATGCATTTGCATCGTGTGACGAAAAACATTTTCACACACCTGGTAGAAAATATGGGCACTCAACTAGATAATTCATAAAAATATGTAATTTCCCCGATAAAATAAACACAGAACGCTGTAACTAGAAAAAGCGAATTTCTCCGATGTCCACGGTCCGAGAAGATTCCAGAATGACTTCTAGAGGATCAGTGACCTGATTTGAGAAAGATTAGGATGTCAAAGCACTTTCTTTTAATCGAATAAAAAATCAGTATTTCGTGAACAGAAATCAATTTGTTTCGCTCGTAAATTATAGTGCACACACTGTACATGCTACGTGTCTCTGGCATGATGCAGTAGTTTAGCTCGTGAACTCCAATATAGTATAGGCTAATTCATATGTTTGGAGCGCCATACGTTCACGTATGGCTAAAAAAAAAAAAATAATGGTTAATGGAACAAAAGAGCATTAAGTCACCAATAACGAAACATCATAAACCAGGAGGAAATGTCGAATTGCACACCCACGCTGGATCGTGGATCGACAGATGCAGGTCGAGAAGCAACTTGTTTGAAGGGTGATAGTAATAACCTATTAATAGTTTAACCCTTTGAGGCGCAACCCTTTCCCAATGCTGAAAAAAGGGCAGCTGTTTCCATCGCTCGACTTAACGACCAGCAAGAGGGCGGACAATCGAAACGTTCATCGCGTGACACAGATCTAGAGACCCTTTTTTAAAGCAGCTGGCTGTGCGTGCACAGCCAGCTGTCGTAGTTAAGTCGGCTGGTAGTTAAGTCGAGCGATGGCAACGGCTGCCCTTTTTTCAGCATTGGGCCATTTATCCAGTTGTTCTCGCATTCTTCCATTTTTCAGCAAATATCAGTGCTGTTAGAAATAATCGTGACCATTTTTTGACGGGAAATGACGTGCTAAAAAGATAAAGGATTCTCGTGGGGCTCAGTCACCCGCCACTATTTTTATAGAAATCCAATCTATTCTTCGTGACTGGCAACAGCCAAAACGTCCGAGTTGGGTGTTCCCAGAGCGGGAACACTGCACGTTAAAGGGTTTCACACGGTGAAAGTGATAGTTTACGAATATGAGCAATAATAATAATGCTTAATTTTTTATACCTTCTTTCGTGCATCTATCGGCAAAAAGGTGAAGATGTCATTTAAATGTAAATCGTTTTATTTACTTAAATTCGCATATTACTGACAATCGATGGCGCACCCAGGATTTTAGTTTACAGGGGGTTGGGCTACATACAAATACTGCTGAACTCTGTTATAGTGACCTCGATTAGTTACAACTCTCTCATAACGTCAAAATATTCGGCACCACTGGACTGTCCCATAAGCCCACAAGCAATGTAGCTCGTTATAGAGTCATAAATAATTATCGGATCTTTTCAGTGACGTCGTTGTAACCGAGTTTAATAGGGTTTCATAAACTAACTGTAAGCATTTATTTAAAAACTTTTCTAAATAGATGTCTTTTTTTTTGTTAGAAATAATTTAGACAATTAAAAATATAGAAAGAAAATTCATTAGCGACAATTTTCATTTTTTAAAGCTTTTCACTTCTAACTTTCTACCTTTAGGGGGGAGGGGGCCTTCAACCCCCATAACCCCCCCTCCATGGACCACAAAAGCTCGAACACGAATAACAGCACAGGGGTAATAGCGATTATTTATTTATTCATTTTAAATAAACTCATAGCAATAGTACTCGAATTCGAAGCAAATCGTACATCCTAAGTAATGAATAGTTAAAAAAAGAGAAAGGAAAAAATAAACCTCACATTATTTATCAAGTTGCCCCAGATTGTGTGGTGTGGTTAGCGCACCATCTTCTACGGATTTGTGCTCTGGTTTGACTCCCGACTCATTCTGTCCGTGACGCTTTTTTTTTTTGTTTAAGCATCACGTAAAAAAGACAGAAGCAAATGATATGAAATTGGGTGTCATGATAGGTGGTCACTCAACTTAAAACAAAGGCGTCGAATTTTTAAAAAATCTTGATTAGATTTTCAGATTTTGCGAAAATCGTTTCAAACTGTGTAAATTTGTGTTCAAGCATCCCGTAAAAACGACTGAAGCAAATGATATGAAATTGGGTGTCATGATAGGTGGTCACTCAACTTAAAACATAGACGTTGAATTTTTAAAAAATCGTGCTTGGATTTTGAGATTTTGCGAAAATCCTTTCAAACTGCGTAAATTTGTGTTCAAGCATCACGTAAAAACGACTGAAGCGAATGATATGAAATTGGGTGTCATGATAGGTGCTCACTCAACTTAAGCTTCGAATTAAAAAAAAAAAAAACTTGATTAGATTTTGAGATTTTACGAAAATCATTTCAAACTGAGTGAATCTTTGTTCCCGCATTACGTAATAACGACTAAAGCGAATGATATGAAATTGGGTCACATGATAGATGGTTGCTCAACATAAACTATAGGTGTCCAATTTTTTAAACATTTTTATTAGATTTTGAGATTTTGTGAAAATTCTCTCAAAATACGTTTCTATTTCCTCAAACATCACGTAATAACGACTAATACGAATGATACGAAATTTAGTGATATGATATGTAGTTGCTAATCTTAATTTATAGGCGTTGAATTTTTAAAAATATTTTGATTAAATTTTGAGATTCTGCAAAAATCGTTTTAGAATGCTGAAATTTTGTTCAAGCCTCACGAAATAAAGACTGCAGGGAATGAAACGAAATTGGGTGACAGGATAGGTTGTCACTCAACTTAAATTCTAGGCTTCCAATTTTTCAAAAATGTTGATTAGATTGAGATTTTGCGAAAATTATTTCAATATGCGTAAAAATTCGTTCGTGCATCCCATAATTACGACTAAAGCGAATGAAATGATATTACTTAGTGACTCTCTAACCTGTAATAGTTTAACAATTAGTTAGTTGTTAGATTAGTTATGATTCATCCGTTCCTTCATAGAGGGTATCTTTGGCCGCCTTCCTAATAAAATGGGCAACAATTCGGGCTACACTAGTGTCGAATGTCTAGTTGATAACTAGTATTCCCCCTGCTGAAGGGTGAGGAATTTTTCCCCCCCTTCTTCATTTTTAAATTGTTACATATAAATGTTATTTTTCATTTAATATAAATTTATCGCATAGAAATGAGCTTCAGAGCTATGCGATTGCCATTTGAATCATTAAAAATTTTGCAATATTAGCAAATATCATTTTAGATCAAATACCATTTGTAATTGCTCTTGGTAGCTATTTGCTACCATTTGAAAATTTTAATTTTGACCTATACTTGAAAACTAGCACAAATTAAATAAATTGTGCCAGATACTCGAAAAATTCAAGGCGATTTCCGATAAGCTGCACTACATACCGCAATATTGAAAAACAGGTGCCCTTTATGAATCTTTTTGAAAAAATTCTTCAACATGGAACTGCACAACAAAATTTTTTTTAAAGAGTATCACATCCTGGCAAATTTTCGATTTTTAAGAATTTTTTTCTGGAAGTTTCGTTATGGATACAGGTTTTGTCCTTTACTGCGGTGTACAGTACAGCTTGTAAAGAGAAATTCTAAAAAAATTCAAGTAGTCAACTCACGATTTTGCGAACCTTTTATGTACAATATGTACAATAATTACGATTTTGCGACCTTTGATTTGGTGGCGTATCCGATATAACGATTGATTTGGCAGCGCATCCGATACACTGCAAAAAATATTCCTGTAAATCAACAGAAAAAGTCTGGCAGCAAAAAGTTGCCAGAAATATTCTGTAGGCAGAAATTTTCTGTTGCCAGGAGCTGTATGTTATATGACAGAAAAATTCTGTTCCCTACAGAAATTTTCCGTATACATATAAAAGTCGTTTCCAAGCAGCGTTTTACAGTTGATTTCTGTATACAGAAACTATCTGTAAGGGTTACAGAATCATTCTGTTGAATAACATTTATTACTGTCGACAGAAAATTTCTGTATACAGAAATTTTCTGGCAACTTTTTGCTGCCAGTAATTCTTCTGTATACAGAAAATTCCTGTATACAGAAATTTTCTGGCAACTTTTTGCTGCCAGTAATTCTTCTGTATACAGAAACTTTCTGTACACAGAAAGATGTTACATTCTGGCAACATTTTGCTGCAGTTTTTCTGTTAATTTACAGAAATAGTATTTTTAGTTATTTCATATATTACTATCATATTTCTCCAAATGTTTAAATTTTTTTATACAGATACTTAAAAAAAATTAATAAATTTACAAAAATATAATAGTAATACATAAAATAAATATAATACCAGTAAGTAGTCTGGTATTATTTATTTTATTATTACTATTATATTTTTGTAAATGTATTAAAATTTTTAAATATATGTATAAAAACATTTAAACATTTGGAGAAATATAATAGTAATATAGGAAATAACTAAAAATACTATTTCTGTAAATTAAGAGAAAAACTGGCAGAAAAATGTTCCCAGAATGTAAAATCTTTCTGTAAAAGTAGCCATATTTTATAAATAAGTAACGTTACCAGCATAACTGTTGGTGGCCTTATGATGACATGTAAAAGTGCTTAGTTCATTTACTTAACTTTTTGTGTATATTAAACTACTGATAAACAAAATTAGAAATATTTCTGACAAGAATAAAAATTGATTTGTCTAGTTTTTAATCACTGAATCTGAACTTT
Source organism: Cheiracanthium punctorium (assembly GCA_038373885.1). Lineage (NCBI taxonomy): Eukaryota > Metazoa > Arthropoda > Arachnida > Araneae > Cheiracanthiidae > Cheiracanthium > Cheiracanthium punctorium. The sequence goes on along the minus strand of JAWZYV010014639.1, from coordinate 101,211 downwards.
TTGTGTTCAAAATCTGTACCTAGAGATATAAGTATACTCATGCTTTAAAATAATCTTAATAGACACAAATAACTCTTCAGTTCAACAGTAAATTAAAATATTAAAGGTCTGAATTAAACATTCTGTGTGAGTAATAATTGAGAGCTGTTTCAAGAACACGAGTACTTACCGGAGCCGCAACTACTGTATACAACACCTGGGGCAAACCTTAATTAGGGTTCCCCTCCCAAGGAGCGATAATTGATCTTGGCACCCCCTTTAGCACAGCACCCGCATCATGTGCCCCACATACTTCAACAAGAGAAATAAGCATTCTTTTCCCATGAAAAGATAGGAGGATGAGTGTATTTGTAATGAAAATTTTTACATATCATTTATAAACATGCCATTAGAGCTCTAAAGCAAAAAATTATCTATAGCAGAGCTTGACAACCTGCAGTCTGTCTCCTTAGATAAAAAGGAGAAAGAAAATGAGGGAATTTTACACTTTTCCTATCATTTTAGAAATACACAAAGTATCCGATTTCCAGTATAATGAAACATTGTTGAACTCAGCAGCAGATCAAAAGAAAAATATGGGGGGAGAAAACAAATGCTGAAAATTTCACTTTTTATTTTCCTTTAGTTCACGCTTATTTTATTTATTTACTGTTTTTTTTTCTTTGGTTAGGAATCTGGCAACTAAATAATTGTTTTATAAATAGTTGGCACTAAATTGCGGGATAAAAATTTAAGCATAGGTATCATAATAGTGAAAAACAAATGAGGAATTATCCAACATCAGAGAGCATTTTCTCTGCTCTGCTAGGGTTCATTTTTGAACTACACATTTTAGAAAGCGACACAAAAGCGATCTTCTTTCAAAAATAATAATAATAATAATTCTTATTTATATAGTCAAAGTTGAAATTTTGAATTGATCATGCTCGAGTTATCCAAGTTTTGCTGTATTAATGAAAACTACACTCAATACTTTTAATCTTGTTCTCTTAAATTAAAAATAACTCATTTCAGATTCTATTTTAAACACTACAGTTACAAGAATGCATTGTTGCCATAAGTTGCTAAATTGAACCATTAAATGAAAGTCACTTCTAGAAAAACTCTTGAAAATAAATGAAAATGCATAAATATAAAACAAATAGAGCATTAAATGGTGCATTAAAAAATAATCCGATTTTGAATGCTATTGTAGCTATTTTGCTTTTTTTTTTTTTTTTTTTTCCAAATGTGTAGCAACAGAGTTTTCAAAATTATCTGGAACCACACATACACTTTACTACTAGCATAGGTAGTGACGCCTGGTATTCTCGGAAAAATCCAAACCATTTAGACTTAAAAGTTACAAAATTAGTTAACTAAAATTATTAGCTACACTGTAAAAAAAAAGAAAAAGAATCGGAAGTGTTACCTTAAAATATGGGGCAGCTCTTGTATTTTAAAATTGCAGGAACGTTTCTGCACTAGGCGGGTACAGTATTTATAAATGTTTCTGCATATTTTGGAAAAATATTTAAATATTTTCAATTTTTTTTTTTTTGCAAAGGTTTGAAGATAAAAGGTGAATAGATGTGTAACATTTCAGTATATTTCGGGGAAAATATTCAGTAACCCCTCTTTTTATTTCACAAAGGTTTGCGAATTAATATGCAATATTCCTATTAATAAATTGAATTTTATTAATTTTAATGAGTTTTAAAATAAGTGTTTAACTTGTGACTGCTTTTTTTGCAAAAGAAAATCTTAAAATATGAAAAAGTAATTTTTACTATCATAAAGTCATAAAAAAAAAATCTTAATAAATTACAAATCTGATCTTGGTTCCCTGAAATTTGTCATACTAAAATTGTACATTGGATTTCTTTTCCCTCTCTATGAATCTCAAACAAAATAAAAGGTTCTTTATAGAACCTTTTATTTGTTTGAGACAGTTTTCAGAGAGGGTGAAAAAATATTATTAGCTTACTTTCAGCAGTTCATTTTATACTTAAGAAAAAAACTGGAATAACTCCACTGACTTTGCAAACTCTTGATCCTTACCAAGCATTTAAATAAATTTAATCAGCTCAATCAAATGTAGTATTCAGACACTAGTGTACTTCAAATAATTTGAGTGTATAGGTCGCAATGTATAAGAATAATTTTTTGTAGCCCTATAAAAATAAAAAAAAAACTGCAAGCTCTCCGCATACTAAAATCTATACAGTGTGCAAGACAGTGACCAATAATATGCGTACCTAATTGAGCAAGCACTCTTTAGATGCTACTACACTTTCAAGAATTTGTGCCATAATGTATAAGAATATTTAGTAGCACTGTACAAAACATCTGTGCTCTACCCACACCAAAATCTATACAGGTTGTGTGACTGTGACCTATGAACTTTTATTAAAATGCACCATTTAGGCACTAGCGCACTATAAATGATTTGCATCTGTAGGCCGTTATGTATGAGAATTTTTTTTTTTTTTTTGCAACCCCGTGAACAGTGATCGCAACAACACCTCTAGATGTGAATATTTCACACCTTAGAAATTTTGGAATGTGTGTTTTTACACATTGTTTTTCCATATAAAATTAGGTATATTTTAATAAATAATTATGATTTGCTGATTTTAAATTTAAAAAATCAATTTTTGTACTAGTTTTTGTTGAATTGACATTTATGTACCTAGATATAAAATCAGTTATTATTTATGTGTCAAATGCTATTTAATTATGTATTTGAAAATTTAGCATGTTCGTTGTTTTAATTACTTGTTTGGAACAGAAAATACTTCTAAAAAGGTTAAGGAGTATTTTTACTCATCTGAAAAAATCCTAGATGGATCACTGCCCATGAACAAATTATCAGCTCTATGCACATCAAAATCTATGCAGGTCATGTGATCGAAACCTATAACATACATAACCAATTAGCACTCAATTGAATGCATCATTCAGACACTAGCACACTTTGACACCAGCACACTTCAGACACTAACACACTTAGGCCTATAGATAGAAATGAAGAATTTCTATCCATAGGCCATAAATTTTTTTTGTAGCCCTGTAAAAAATTTTAAGTCATATATACACCAAAATCAATAACGTTTTCTCAATCGAATGCACCATTTAGGAGCTATCGTGTTCACTCATACACACACAGATACATGCTCAAAAAGTTAAAACAGATGAAAAAAAATTTTCTTAGTAAAAGTTTTCAACAAATTATATATGCCATAAAGTATTTTATTTTAGAAAAGTAGTATATACATTACAAATTATCTTTTCTAAACATTCATAAGTAAGGCAATACAGATACACGGGACTTCTCTCTGCAAGTAAATTGATACATTTCCTGAAAAAAAGAAAAAGTAAAATCAGATACATTTTAAAATATATTTGATAAATTTGCTGGACGATTCCACCATTATGTGTGCGACATCTGTAAACTGCTTTTCTTTAACTCCTTTTTCATAACTCAGCATTGAAAAATCAAGTATCAATATTATCTTGCTTTACATCCTTTTATAAAATGAACATATACACAATAAATATAATTATCTGCAACATTTTATATTTAATTATTAATTTTATAAAATTTGTAACATGTGTGAAAACTTATGGGTAACACACAGACATTGGAACTGTCCTGCTCAGCAAACTCCTAAATAAAAAAAAAAAATTCATTTTTATACTCTATGACACTATAGGTTCCCGACCGTATGATTATGTCTTTGGTTATAGTGAGCCTCTGGGGAGCAGCAAATTTTGTTCACTAATTTGATTTGATTTGAAGTCACCCCTGCAGGGAGGGCGAGATTTTGGAGATTTAAGGCGAAGAGCCGTTATCTCACTTGTTCTGGAGTTCGTTCACTATATCCAAAGTTCTGATGTCCAATAACAATAAAACAATACTTAACTAGAAAATAGAATTTTATACAAGTACTGAATGTTTATTACGTAAATCAAACATAATGGATTGCATTTATAAGTCTAGAACTAGTTAAGTAAAATAAACACAATTAATCGCATTTATGGAAATAATGTATATTCCATTCAGTTGGAAAAAGGAGCTGTCGCTTTTAAGATATATTCATTGAGGATGGAAAATGAAATCGTCTTAAGTCAAGACGAAATTTCAACTTTTAGTTCACTTTTGTTAATGAATGCTTTTAAAGGATAGGATGGATTGCAGCATTGAAAAAGTTATGACCCCCTCCCCCCCTTGTTTAATATAATCAACTTAGTCTAGACACTGGCAATTCACCTGTACAGTGGTCACCACTTATTTAGGTTAGTGGTTTATCCTGTGAGCCGCTTATTCTGGTCAAAATTGTTATGAACAGAACAAACAAAATGGCCAAACAGCACTGTCCACCGTTTACCTCGGTAGTGAGTGCTGCTTTATCCAGTTAAGTAATCTGGAGATTAGGTAAAATTTCGACGCAATTAGCTTTTAGGGTCAGCCAGTCAAAGATGACTCATATTCGTGTGGAGGTGTTACAATAATTCAATCAAAACAATTGTTAATACACTTAATAGAATTTTAATAAAAATAATGATCAATTTGACACCCTGAACGAATCAGGCACCCGATGATGATGACAATGGTGTGCACCTGAACCACATGAGTAGATTCGCTGAACACTACAAACATTTTATGTAGAGTATTTGAGGAGAACAACGTAAATGGTTACCTCTTTTCATCACTAAGTTAAATTCAGTTTGCGCTAAAATACAATATACCCTTAAAACAGCCTTTAATCTCAGATTTCCCCCCCAAGAAGTTGTAATAGTTATTTTTTTTTTCTTTATTCTTAAATAAATATGTTCATATGTCAAACTATTGAATAATATAGTTTATATATTTTGCTTTAATTCACAAATTTTTTTATCTTAAATATTTCATACTTTGTGTCTCTTACTTTTACTTTGGTCCCGCCGTTTATTTCGGATTTCGGTTACTCCAGCCAGTTTCAATCCATTTCGATGTAACTGGAATAAGTGAGGACCACTGTATTTCGGAACAGGAGCTTGATAATCTTTCTCTCTACTTGAACACTAAAGAGACACTCTTCATGGGAATAGAACAACATTACCCCTACTGTACAAAAATTTTTAAGTTCACTATAACGGAAGTCGTGGTTCATTAAAACTGAAAAATGCTATGTGCATTTCTAATGTATGTGAGTCAGGACTAAGGAAATGTGTTCACTATAGCTGAAAGTTCTCTATATCCGGAGTTGACTGTACATATAAATTAAAAAAGCCACAGCATTCTCTGTGTATAAGTTCTAGGGACTTACGGAGTCTTTCGCTGACATTTTTCCTTTTTAGATAATGTAACAAAATAATGAAAGCATTTACAAGTCTAACATAGGCATAAAGAGGGGTTCACAAGTATGATTAAGGATTTAAAAAAGGCGGTTCTGGAACCCAGCGATTCAGAAGAAAGAAAAAAAAAAAGTTTACAATATACGCTATAGCACTTCAGCATGATCTCTGCATACGAAATTACCAAAAGCTTAATATGAGGTATGATCCAAAAGTTTAGGGACAACGTGTAAAATTCTTTACCCTGAATAGTTCACATCACCGAAGTACTACATCCACCTTCAAAGTAGTCACCTTGGGCGATGATACACTTCTGCCAACGTTCGTATAATTTCTGGAAGCCATTTTCCTCAACCTCCCATAAGGTTTTTTGCAAAGCTGCTTTCATCTCTTCTGATGAAACAAAACAACATCCCTGTATTATTTTTTTTTTAATTAATGAGAACAGGTAAAAATCACATAGGGCTAGTCGGGTGAATAAGGGAATGGGAATAACCTGGGTACTTATAGACTTTGTCAATTAAATCACCCAATATTGTCATTAGTTATTCTTTTTGTTCAGTAATCAACAATCGAGGGACAATGTGCTGGGACACTTGGTGTATGTTGAGATCTTCCATTGGAATGCACTGGCAACTTGTATATAAGTGTCTAGACTCTGCAATTTCTACAAGTGTTTGACGGCGATCTTTTCAAACACATTCAAGACACCAATGAAACATTTTCTGTATTCCATGAAGTCGAAAGTCGGCCAACATTGTCCAACGATTCTCGGCCCTCTTTAAAATGCAGATGCCATTCATAAACCATGGATCTCGTTATGGTAGATTCATCATACACATTTCTTAGCATTTCCAAAGTCTCTATTGGTGTCTTACCTAACTGTTGACAGAATTTAATGATACAGCACTGCTCAAGAAAAGCCAATTTTCTTATGTCACCAAGCTAAGACAACTGACTTTGGAAGGTAACAGCTGTGAGTGCTGTTCGTCCGCATGACATGGGATAAATCAACTCAGTCAGGTAGGGGTAGGTTGGGAGAATCCTTTCCAAGCAATTTAACTTTAGGTACTTGCTTTCGCCACATCATCAGGAATAACCACAGTCCCGGAATTTTTGGATCATACTATGTATAAGCTAATATAAAGCTTTCAGCATAAAATGCACACATAATCAATACTCTCCTTAATTGTCATTTTAATTGTAAATAAAATATAACTTTTCAAATTTGTAATTAAATACTAAATAAAGATTAATTAAAATTCCATAGGTAAAACACACAACAGTATATTATATGTAAAACTAAAAAATCTTGGTCATGAAAAAATACCTTTTACAAAGTTAAACACTAATAGCAGCATACTTATATTTTGCAATATTAATAATTTAATAAATATGCTATGATAAATGTAATTAATCTGGTAACTATGCTTAATCGCATCATGCTTTGAGTTTTACAAAACATATTTAGCAGTTTTTCGAAATTATGTTTCTAATTGAGGATCAGAAAAAAATCCTCCTATCCCCACCCCACCCGATAAAGAAAAGTAGAAAACCATGTCAAGTAGTGTTACCCAGTAGAAAAGTCTGCATTTCTGTAATATTATTAAATATATTAGAGATTATTTTTCACTCATCTTAAAATTCAATGACCTAGGATATTTTATAATATGAAATTAACATATTAAAGTATAACTAAGCAATATTATTTGTAAATACATTTAAAAATCTGTTAAAAATACCTTTTTTCTCTTCGTTCTGAAATTATTTAGCTGAATATGGCCAAATATCTGTTCAGTATTCAGCCTACCAAATTCACCAGTGTAGAGATGTCCTGTGTCAATTACAGTTGACGTTGCATTACTAGAAAGAAGCTTTATCTGATTGAGCCATCAAATCGCAGGACACTTCCCCCTATGCATGTTAAAACACAGGTATAAAAATCACTTGCAGACAGTAGGCCACAAAAAATTTAAAGGTATTGCACAAGAGCAAATCAAGCAGTGATATCATAAACGATCAGTTTTTTACACTTGGGGCTGTTATTTTGGTATTAATAACAATTTCTGGGATTATATTTGTTTCTTAAAAGAAAAGAATTCCTTAGGATGATTTTTCAAGAATTTTCAGGTAATCACAAGAAAAAAATAATTATTAAGTGTCTAAAGCATTACAACAATCAAAATTATTTGTTTCTTCCTCCTACATACCTACCAACATTCCGTTATTGAAAATCTTACAGAACACAATAAAAATCAACTAAAGATTAAATGTTTATCCTTACAATACAGTTAATTATAAATATCAATTTTATTAAATAAAAATCAAAGCAAGTTATTTAGAAATCTTTTTTCATAGTATGAAAATCAGTTATGATTTTTATAAGCTGATTAATGGAAATACAAATTTATATCAACATCTGTAAAAGAAAGTCATAAATGATCAACATACCTAAATTTGTCATAAGACAGATTGTTATTATTTATGAGAATGTTCAAATGTGAGAGGAAAATATATATGATACACCCCGCTAGCAAGTGGGGACATGCAACCAGTGTTATATATATCAGTCTCAAATAATATCCAATTTCAAATCTAAGGCTCGCCAAAGTGCCAACATACACCATTTTGCAAGATTTTTTTCAGGGAATCATTCGAAGCATCGACTTAACAGCAATCAAAATGAGATATATCTGTCACTTATATGGTTCGATCACCATAAAGTAAAGCAGGCATTCATTTGAAAAGTAGCAGCATTTTAAAAATTATAAACTATAACGAGTTTTATCATTAACTCTGATGTACTAAATGCAAAGATTTCAATTCTCTGAAATTTGGCGGAATTCCCCCAACTTAAATCAATTTACTGAATTTGGTGAGAATTCTGAAGATAGATCGCTTGAAATCCCTTAATAACTGCATTATTTCTGATCAGATAGTTAAAATTTAACGCTGGATTCTACTAAAACCTATACACTTATTTTCAAAAATGCTATTTCCTTAAGCTCTCAGTACATTGCGCCAAGCCTAAAACTGTGCAAACCACTAGAACTTACTTTCTCAAAATCGGCATATCAGCCATTTTATCTTTTGCCAAACTAACAAATTTTACATAATAGCCTCGGAAATCTTCAATCCTTATTATTTTGCATACAAAACATGTCATTCCTGCTCTGATTTCCCATGCACATGATATTATAATTAAAAAAATAACTTTACAAAAATAAACTAACAAAAAAATCATTATTATTCTTTTATTTTTACTTATTTAAGAATTGAAAACATTTTATTCGACAAAATTGCAACACATGACAACCACGATGCTCATTTCACACGTTTTTCACTATGGGAATGGGGGTTACAATTACGGAAAGCATAAAAAAATCTCAAACTCTGGGAACGGGTGGACTTTCAAAGTTTTAAAGTGGACTATCATTTACTCTATATTATTTTACACATCTGTGCAAAATTTCAGGCTGATTGGTCCGTTTTTGTGGATTTGTATATGGTCTAAACCCACAAACACAGTTTCATTCTTATTATTACTTAGATTTCTGTGTATCAAAAGCATACATTTATAAAAAACATTAGTTAAATTTACACATTTTACAACATTTAAGCTATTAATAAATGGTGGTATCTATGACAAGTTAGAGAGAAAATGGAGTTTCTGCTGTATAAGCAAAAAATCAATCATATCTTTATCTCATACGGTTTTCAATTTAATAAATTTACAAGCATAATTTAGCTGAACATTAGTGACTGAGGTACCAAAGTTTAAAAAATTATGTTTTTAAAAATTTTGTTGAATAAAAACACTTCTTTCTAAAAATCTTATAATAATGCCAATTAGATTTATAATAATCTTACAATGTAATCAATTTCTTACATTAAACCTTACATGTTGGCAGCAATGCTTCTAGCATAAATAATGTTAATTCATTAAATCAAACACAGTTCCATATTAAATTCTGCATATAAAAAGTCAAAATTATTTCAAGGGTGAAATGAGTTTTTAAAAAAACACGGTACTAACGTATTATCCTGCCAAACTATTTTTCCGTCAAATGAGTTGCCAATCGTATTCAAAACCATTGATAATTTCATACCCGGCATTTCTCTTGGCGAAAATAAATTGCTCGTCTTGGCGGACCGCGGGGCAATACGTAAGTACCAAAAACACTTTATCGATTGACAGGATTTTGTTCAACCCAAAAAATCCCAACTGAAAAACTTAAATGGTTTTTTTTTTTTCAAAATTTCAAATTTAATTACATAGGCAATACATCTCTTGATATCAATACACCAATTGCAGGGTTCAATGCATACGATAATTGGGTTTGTATTGCAGCCTCATCACAAAATTGCAAACGATTAATATGGCCCTTTATAAAAATGCAATAAATTATAACAGCACTTCACTGTCACTTAACCTGTTTTATCAATTATTTTAACAAAATGTATTTTACTGGAAAAAAATTCCTGGATCAACCCCTGACTTGTAAAAGGTCTGTAGAACTTTTCATAGTGCACCTATGAAATTGGGGACAACTTTTGTTAGTAAAACAAGGTTATACTGATTGTCTGTACACAAAGTTAATGGTAAACAACTCCATTTACTAAACAGTATTAATACAAGTAAAACCGAGCAATATTAAGCATAAACAATGGGGGAATAATTCCGTAAGCGGAGGCAGGTTTAATTGGCAACATTATTTTTGTCTTCAACGTCTATATATAAGAAAATATAAAACCAAAACTACAATACACTTATCTAAGGACCTTCTTAAAACATTTCTAAACATATTTCAAATGCAATATAAAACAAATTGAACATAACCAAAACACTTAGCTCTACACTGCCCCCGCTTACGGAATTTATCCCAACAATGGAATATTTGTCTTAAATAAAAGTACTAAGCTTATAATAAAAGCAAAACTCGTTAAAGCTTTTTATTGTTATTATTCAGTGATGAATGCTAGAAAACAGAAAATATAAGTGGGAAAATATAAAATATTCCAACTTAAAGCTCTATTTTTCAGGTTTTTAAAGAAAAACTAAACTTGCCATGAGATTTCTCTGGCAATTTATGAGCTAATTTTTAATCCCGGTGGCGTATGAATCTCAAATCGTATCATTACTTTAATTTTAAAATTGAAAATTAGTGTTTTTCTGTTTGTTTTTTACAGGTATATATAAAAAATATGACTAGAGTAGCAGGAATTGAATATAATCACAAATTATTTTAACTTTGCAATCGTAATTCCCCATACACCGATACGGAAAAAAACGTAAACAAATTTCACAAAAAACCAACGACAGTGGTTTTGTTGAACAGTGCCGTTCTTAAACTTCATAAGTCTAATATCTATTTAACTGTTTCTGTACAATACTTCAATAAAATGAGAGTAATGATTAGAAACCGAGAAAATTAAATTTATCCAGGCTTTACTAATTGTTTTATAAGAGAAATAGGTTACGTGTAAACATTAGGCTTAACGGCTTTAAAATACACGTCGTTATGTTTTAAAGCATGAGTTTTTTTGAAAAAGTAATATTTCTTAGCAGAAAGATTTCAGAAAATATAAGTAAAAATTAAAAAAACATTACCTTTAAAATCACCTTCAATTCTTTACGGATCCAAGCGTTTCACATTCACGTCGTCACGGATCGTAAATGGTTGTTTGTGTTTGTTCGCAGCAGCACGGACGGCTGCCACAAGCTACAGATAAACGTCGTTAAACTACAAAGTTCTTCCAAAACCCGTTTTATAACATAAAATATAGCAAGTTTACGTGGAAAGCATGGTTAAATTCTGTTAACATTTTTTTTCTGTTGAAAAATGACAGAATAGTTCTGTATTTTTAAGATTATTTTTTGCAGTGTATAACGACCTTTGATTTGGCGGCGCATCCGATATAACGACCCTCCGATGAAGTCCTACCCGTTTTCAATACCTTTTATAAACTTTCGATTTAACGACCATTTGATTTAACATCCTACTGGCGGAGGTGGCGTGAAGGTCGTTAAATCGAGAGTTGTCGACTGTATTTGACAAAATTAGTTTGTTATTATTATTCATGTTCCAAAGTCGCATAATTTTTTCAAAAGACACTGTTAAAATATTCAAGGTTTTTTTTTAAAAGTTCGATAATATAATTTTTGTTCGACTTAAATTGATCAATTTTACGAATTTGAAAATAAAGTCCATTTTCAAGCAACATACTGAATTTTATTATCATCGAATTTTATTATCATCTATTGAAAATTCTAATCAAGCTTCTGGCAACTCGATTATCATTCAGATACGAATAAATATGTATTAGTTCACATATTTCATTTCTATTTATATTAGATGTTTGCTTTGTGAACTGCACATTTACGAAGAGAGAAAATCATATTATTCTATTTGCAAATATAAGCTTAAAATAATCATGCATATTATGTTAATTTATTGCTTTAATCTAAGTGAAATATTCGACTGCTAGACGACAGAAAAAGACATTTTATGAAATAAAACTCTTCGGGATAATTCAAGCAATATAGATTTCGTCGAAAAATACTTAACTCTTACTTTTATATTTATGTTTTTAATATGTGTTTATAATTTTAGAATGTCTGATTCTCGGATTTATAGAGTGTCTGGTCTCGTCTGAGAAATTCTTAAGAGCCTAAAAACTGAAATATTTTTAAATACGATCGGACAATAGAATATTTTTAAATCGCTGAGGGTATTTCTGCAATATCTTACGAAGCTGAACAATATTCAAAGCTATTTATGAAGAAATTACACTCAGATTTATAAGAAATTCAAAATAAAACCGATAAATAAATTCAGTTCAAGTTTTACTTAACTAATGGAAAATATTGAAATCTTAATCTCGAAATCTATAGTAAATAAAAGTCAAGATTTAGTTTTTCACAGAGAAATCAAGGAGCGTTTAATAAATTATTTATTAATATCTCCCGGTTAGAATTGATTTCGTAGTTGATAATTTAAAGAGTGATATCCTTTCATTCGTTTTCCGGTTTTATTTTCATAAATTAAAATTCTTCTCATAGTTAGACAGCTCATTTCGACATAAATAATTTTATCGATATTGATAATCGGTATGCTAAAAGTGTGACAATGAAGAAGTTGGGGGGAGGGGATTAGCAATGCTTCTGGCGTAATTTTCATTCTAAAATATTAAATATCGCACATGTTCTTAAAAACATCTGATTTCAAATGATTACCTTATAAATAAAAATCTAGGTGTAACAATTCCGAGCTGCATGAACTCCAAAGCAATAAAAACTTCCTGTTTGTTTAATCAGCATTTCAACTAAGCAAATTAATTATTATATTATATAAATCAATGTAAAATGTTAAATAAATCATTTAAAAATTATTAACTAAAATTAAAACTATTACTGATTAACACTAAGTAGATCAGTAAGTTAATGTAGATATGATTAAAAATATAATGCTAAGACTATTAAGGTATAGCAGAAAACGAGCTGCAAGGCATCTTACATCAAGAGTGCTGACTTTATTCTAATTGCTGGGAATAAACTGAAATCGGGCGTTTTTAATCTAAAAATACTAAAAAACTTCGGAATAAAAGCAATATATAAAAATAATATTGTAACCTGTGTGAAAATACGAGCTTTTTCAATTGCTGAAGAAAGGCGGGCCTTTCGTATTCGATCGACATATTCTTTATATGCATGTGTTAATTCCAAAGTTTTCTATTCATCTTAATGTATGGATTATGTAGCGTTAGAGCATTATAACCGAATATCGTGCAATGTGCAATGCTTTATGTATCTTTCCCAGTTTTGTGCAAGAAACATGCTTTACGGAAACACCACAACAGCGAAATTCCATTGTACTAAATGTAAGACACCAGAAGCCCTTAAGAAAAACAATAAAAATAAAAACTAAACATTTATGATTTCATAAGAACATAAAGAGGGAAAACTTTTACGCGAAAGTCCGTGCATCTTCGAATTACTCAGCATGGCAGCACAAAGAATTAACAAAGGCCTGAAAATATGTAAGGGATAAATTCTATCAGAAGTATTTCACAAAAGCATCTCTCTCTGATTACGAAGCAGAGTTATGATAGACAGAGAGCACGACATACAGAAGTCAATCTGATATGGGATCTTCTCGGGAGGTCTATCTGGTCAATGGTCAAGCAGGCCACCCAGTGCGAGAGGAGAGGTCTCGTCAAAGGAACGGAGGCCCAACAAAAATCCAGCATATATCCACGACACACAATGATCCATGTAGATGCCACCCGTGGATTCCTACTAGATGAAACGTAGTAAACAGTTTGGAGGGATCCAGGATAAAATGTAGCAAAAACAGCAGACAAACTTTGACCGCGGAAGAATTTTTATACATGAAAGAAGACGGGAGTCGTGGATAAAGGGCCATTCAAGAATATGACGAATAAATGACTTACTTAATTTTTTTTTTTTTCTTTCTCTCTTTCACAAATCTACAATGTAGCGAAATGTAAAGAAAGTGCAAATTTGCAGTCCGAAACTTCTTCAAAGAATCTCACTATTTTCGAGGATTTGAAGAATTTAAATCAGCGAGCCGACATTGGCTGATCCAGAGGGGGGAGGGGGGCACAAAAGCGCATGTCCCTGTCCCCACCTACGAATTAAGTTTAGATTATGACTGATTGATTAATTTTGCAAATTAGAATGCAGTCATAAGAAAACGGATTTTAAAAAAACTGTTATATTTTAAAACTGCATAATATTGTATTATATTTTAAAACCGTATAAAACTGTATAATATTTTGTTCAAATAACATTTGAGTATTCGGACAAAGTAGATTGCACAGGCGTGTGGGTTCGAGTCAGTCTCTAGCTATCCATTGTATTTTATAGTAGTAAAACCATTCCTTGTGATGAATTTTTATTCGAAAGAGTACTTATACGTGAATTCCAATACAGCTATAACACCAACAAAGTAATACAATTTTCATGCTCAAAATTTATAATCATATTTTATTTTTCCAGAGCAACTCAATGCAAAATTTTCTCTTTTTTTCAGTATGAGATGTTTAATACAACATGCAAAAGCTCGAGATAACACTTCAGAGTAAGTTCGAGGGCTTTAAAGCTACACTGGCCTCCAAAAGTTAAGGTACAGCGCGTTTTTGTGTCTAATTTGCAAATGAGTGAATGGAGAACGAACAAAATTTGGAGGACATGTGAACTAAACAGTTATTTATTGAATGAGACAGAAATTTAAAAGCAAAAATGTTTTACATCAAATTAATCAATCTTGCGGAAAAGTCCATTCTTGAAGAAAACAATACACCACAGCACAGGTTTATGTGCGATAAAATGTCATAGAAACAAAACAAAAATGAGTCCTAATAAGAGATGTGTCCACCCCCAACTTGATTGCATTAACGGCAACGACTTTCCATGCGTCAATTAAGTTGACGGACACCAAAATGGGAATTTAAGACCAGACATGGAGCAAGCCCTGGTTCAGCTCATCTAACGACCTTGGACAAGGACTTAAAGCAGCAACCTGTCTGCCAAGAGTGTGCGCCATAGATGTTCTATCAGATTCCTGCCTCAGGATTGAGCTGGCGCTGGCCATTCCATTCGCTCCAAGCCATGACCTTCAAGATAGTCCTCAACAACTCGGTGAGGGCGTGCATTAGCATCCATGAGAATGCAATAGCACCGGTATATGGACGGACATACTGATCAAGGATCTCGCCCCGATATCTCACACCAGTCAGAGTTTCTGCACGGAACACATGCAGGTTAGTGCGATTACCAAATGAGGTCCTTGCTCAAACTATAATTCCACCACCTCTGTTAATATGACTTTCAACCGTGTTGGATTGATGGCATTTGTGTGTTGTTCCCTCCTGATATGCAGACGACTTGAATCACTATCCATTCTGAGGAGTCTGTGCTCCTCTGTGAAGAGTACAGAAGCCTATCGCCTCTCTGGTCCAAGAAACGTGTTTTCTTGACCAACATAAGATGGCCCTTCTCTGCCGTCCGTCGAGAGGGACACACACAACTGGTCGCCTTGCATAGAGACCTGCATTGTGAACGCGTTCTAGCAGAGATTCTTCTCCCTAAAGGCCTGTACTCATGCTACGTCTACGTGCGATGTGAGGAGCTCCAATGGTAAATCAATCTACTCTTCCTTCAAGCCTTCGAGAAATCTTCCGTCCCTTCTCGTGGTTTCATGAGTTAGCTTTCGCCAGAGGATCCCGACTGGTCAATAAAAGCCTATAAACATTTCGATTACAATACCCTGCAAGTGAAAATGGACCATAAAACGCCCCTCACTCCCTGGAGTTGCGACAGTTGATCGCGCCATGAGGAACAGCTTTCATGCTACAAAGAACTCTGTAACGAGATGCGGCACATAGTGTTTAGAGATGAGTTCGGGCTCATTTTTTGAAGCCCGAGCCCGCCCGAGCCCGAGCAATATTATTTAAGTCGGAGCCCGAGCCCGCCCGAGCCCGAAATTTCAGTTAAAAATAAAAAAAATCCAACTACTTCATTGATAGAATTCAATGAATTTTGCCGTTTGTGCAAATGAAAGACAAATATAGCTGCAAACTCTCAATGCTTTCTAATTCTTTATATATCCATGTATATCAAATAATGTCGGATCTCATGACTAACTAATCAATATGAGCCGCCGTTCTGAAATATCCAAAGAGCTTCACGCACCTTCTAGGCACCAGTGCACTATTTTTTTATAAGTACAGTCAACTACGGTTATAGTGAAATCGGATATAGTGAACCATCGGCTATAGCGAATGCAAACCATTAGTCCCGAGTCCCGATTCATATACAGTATCTCTATCCATTATGAAGACACTTGGGTTTTAGTGAACTTTGGATAGAGTGGACGAAATCGGATGGTCCCCAGAGGTTCACTATAACCGGAGTTGCCTGTACTTTTATTTTCATCATGAATCACTTTTTAAAATCTGTTTCAAGGAGTATGTTCAATAAAGGAGAAATTTTTCACGAGCCCGAGCCCACCCGAGAGCGAACGCAATTGTGAATTACAGAGTTCGGGCCCGGGTTCGGGCTTTCGGGCTCGGGCTGAGCCCGTCTCATCTCTAATAGTGTTTCTTCCCCTTCGGAAAGTGCCAGAAAACGGTCTTCTGCAGGTGTTTTAGCTCGTGGTCGACCTGGAACATGCCTTCTGGATAGAGTATCTTCGGATTGATACTGATCCCAAAGTCGTTGGACCATACTGCGAGGCACACATCGACACGCTTAGCAGCATCAGCCTGTCATAACCCTATTTCCATCCATCCAACAGCCGGCCACCTTGATGAACTGGACAAACAAACGGCTTTTCCCAGACACTGCTGGACTCTATTGCCTATTGTCAACGATTCTGCTAACAGTTGTAAACAGTTGCTACACACGCAAGTACGAAAGCCTGATAGTTGCATATTTTTCTCGCACTCATATATACCTGCTCTTTTCTATAAATTAAAGTGATATCCATGGTTTTTGAAAAAGTATTTGACTGTTCGGTACTATCATTTATATAAACAATGAATTTTATTCTTAGTCTTTTTTTTTTATGGTGAGCCTCGAAAAGCATGTTGTACTTTAACTTTTGGAGGCCAATGTACATTCATTAACAGGAATCTTCATGATGAAGCACTCATGGAGCTTGGTTTATTTACAAATGAAAGTGCATATATATCCTTAAAACATTATATGCCTTTAACGTTTATGTCATTTCCATTGATCTATGTGACTGCCTTTTTTTATTTACTTTACAATTAAAAGGGGAGAAAATGAACTGCCTTTAACCCCTTTAGTAAATATTAATTTTGAAGAAAAAACTCTTCAAATTTAGTTTCTTGTTATTGCAAAAATTTTGAATTCGCCATGTTTCTAAATATAGCATTCGATTATTTCTAAAATTTGAACCCAATGTAAGCTATTTTTTTTTTATACATTTAAAAATCAGGGAACATTCAGTTCAGCTTGTGAAGAGACATCCCAATTTTTTCTCGGCCGTAAGTAGATTCTCTAGAACTCAGCATGATTTCTGAAAAAGAATAGCTTTGAAGTATGTTCTATTTTTAAACAATTAAAAGCCGAAACAGTTGGAGGCGATATAAATTTATTGTCGCCAACCAGGTGGTGATGACAGATAAGCACTAGTAAGCAACATCTACACCAAGAAGTTTTTCAACCTATCACAGGCTAAAAACGTCCTCCCCTCCCACTTTCGTCCAGGAATATCTTTCAATACATTAAAACTCTTCACTATAAAACCAATATCGTGTTGATTTAAGAAACGAGAACTCTTTTCTTCGATTGCGGAACACCAAGGGGGTGTTGGAGTAAAAGAGAGGTAAAAAAAACTGAGCAAAAAGGTGGGGGGGAGGGCCCAATATAGCAAACAAGCCACCACTGGCGATTCAGAACCGGTTTCTGTTTCAAGTCACGTTTTGCAGCTACTTTTATTTACTACTTTTTTTTTTTTTTTTTCTTAACACACACTCCCATTATTATTTATTTTCGCGCTTTGCTGAATTATCTCACCTAGCACTACGATTCGGAATTACACATTTCCCTCTTTTCAGTTCATCATCGGGTCATTGTTATTCTTTTTTTTTTTTTTTTTTTTTTTCTTTTTCATTTCCTACGTTTCTTCTCCTTTATCACCCCCCCCTTTCCACCCCTTTTTTTTATGAAATTCGCCACCCCCCCCCTTGCACAGGCCGCATTGCTATGGTTCGCATGTGCAAGTAAGTCATTTAGTAATCGTCCATTTTGCACATCTAGTCTAAATGCCACGTATTGTAAAGCTTTTCATTATTTATTTTATCCGCCATCTGTCAATTTCAGCCTTTTTTCTTCTTCTCATTTGCAATAGGTTAATGCTCTCTCTCTCTCTCTCTCTCTCTCTCTCTCTCTCTCTCTCTAAAATATATATAATTTCCCTTTTTAAAAAAGTCTTCGGTAGATTTGACTGACTGAACATAACCCTTTCAAGTACTTTGTGTCATCTTCAGAAACGAACTCTTAAAAACGTATTGCCGAATAGCAGTCATCGTACAATACTCCCCTTAAGAGTATCAAATATATTCTTCGGAAATTATTGACAAGATTGTTCATTTTAGAGAGGACGCGTGGTTCTAGATTTAAAAAATAAAAGAAAATATCAGCTTTTACTGGGGGGCATGCCCGTCTGAGTGCCGAACTCCGAAATGGTATTGGTATATGTAGTCGTACCGATACTTTACTAATACCATCTAAAGCGGTAGTCGTACTGATACTTTACTAATACCACCTAAAGCGGCAGAGGCGTTCCGATTATTGAGCGACACCTCAGTGCATGCTCGAATATAAAATCTTTTTTAAAGCAATGGTTCTGAGAATAAACAAAATAATTTTATATTACTAATTCTTAGTTACAAGTGTCAAAACTTACAATCATAGGCGTAGAGTTATATGGGCCTGTGGGGCTCGAGCCCCCCCAATAAAATGTGAATAGGGGCTGAGCCCACCCAATAATTTACTACTAAATACAGAAAACTAATTTATACTAACATAAAAAAAAGTATTTCTTCTCGATTTCAATCATGATTTAGTATTCATTGTGACGCCATGTAACACACAATGTTACTATAAGCTGCCCTCGCCTTGCTCTGGTTAATTAAAATCAGATTATGCAATGTAAAGTATGAAATGAAGAAAAGTTCAGATGTGTCTAAAATGCACCATCTCATCGAATTTTTTTTTTTTTCCCTCCTTTGGATTTTTTACTTTGCTTCTATTTTTAACTTATAACATGGTAGGAAGATATTAACATGGATACTTACCTTACATAGGTGTAGAATTCTATAGACCCATAGAGTTCGAGCACCTCCAATAATTTACACTTATATATAGTAAGTCATAGCTGCCAACTACTACGAAATATAATTAACCATTTTTTGTAAACAGAATATTTTTTAATTATTTTTTTCAAAACAGTAACCAACTCGAGCAAGCAGCACAAAAATTTTGCTATATTTTAAGCCGAAAAATCATGTAGAAAAAGCGGTTAATTATATTCCGTAGTAGTTGGCAGCTATGACTAAGCTATATGTACGTGAATCAGTGGCGTAGCCAGAAATTTTTCATGGGGGGTGGTTACGTCTTCTGAGACTCACATATATGTATACGGGTGTATGATAAGGGAGTGAAGAATATACATTTTGTATGGCAAAAAATTCCTCATGGGGGGTGGTGGTTATGAACCCCCTTGACTACTCCACTGACGTGAATATATGTGGTTGTGGGGCCCGGCCCCCCCAATAATTTTGAAAACTTTACGCTTATGCTTACAATTATTTTGTCCTCATAGATATTTTTACGGAAAACGACAGCAAAAAATCTCCTACAAGCAAACCTTAGCAGAGAAAAATCAAAATACCGAACTCATCTTTAGTGATGCAAAAGTTCTTTATATTTATTTATTTATTTATTTTTGGTATAAGGTGCAATAAAGAGTTCAATATACTAACAGATAAACTTAAAAATGCAACAATTTTAAAAATTCTTTTCGAAGTTCTTTAAGCAGAAGTGGATATTTATATATATATATATATATTTTAAAAACGTCAAATTAAGTAAAGTATGCAAAGCATACTGTTTTTCAAAGAAATTTTTCTCCTTATCTGAAGATCTATCGAATGTTTTCTTAAAAGGGCTATTTCAGCTTCCACTGCAGGTGATTGGCGAAAAACCGCTCAAAAATCCATACAATATCGAATAAAAATTTTTTCTAGGCCGAATTTTGAAAATGCCTTTTGCACCAAATTAATTACCCCTTGCTGTAATAATTTGTCCATAATTCCACCGAGGGACACACATTCTTTTTTTACATGGAGTAAGCCAACAGTGTGCCCGTCCTTCGCAAGGAAGGGAGCGATTCCGCCCCACCCCCCACTGCATGGGATTGCCAGAGTTGACGGTACGCCGCTGAAATTATACATTTATTTTAAAATATCCATATATGTTCGTTGAGTTTTGTAAAGAAGTAAGTGTAGTGGGCATATCACAATAAAACAAAAAAAAAACTAGGTTGGAGGTTAAAGATGACAAATGCAAAGTTTCTCACAAAAAGGCTACCATTTAGATTACGACAGTCCAATCCCTTTTTCTGGTTATATCCCATACATATCACTTGTTCTGAGCATTTTTTTCATTTATTTTTAAATGGCAAAAGCTTTTTCCCCCCCAACTGCTGCATTACACACAATACTTCGAAATTGTTTTTCTTTCTGCTTACAGTCAATTTCCAAAATTGATAATATAAAAAAAAAAAGGTGTAACAATATGGGCATGGGTTGGGGAAAAAAAAAAACCCGGTTTATTTGGGGGGGGGGAAACGGTTTTTTGGTTTAAACAAGGTTTTTAAAATCCTTTTATAATTACCTGTTACATACTTATGAATAAAATTATTTGTAAAATGTTCAAATAACAATTAATATTCCTTCTGAAAGTAATTAAAACAAAGTGAATAAACAATTGTTGCTATACTTATTAAAATTGAATGATTTCAATGTCCACATATTACATTTAGAGATACTATTTTTGCATTTAGTATATAATATTATACGATATTAATTGTTTACTACCTTTTACATGGAATCTTGCACTTAGATTCATCCGTAATAATGTTGATAAGTTGTTCAAAATGATATTTTTTTAAGGTTTAAAAATAATTTGTTAAAACACAAAACCTCTATTTTAGAAACAAATTAAAAATGCAGCCTATAATTTAAGTCTAATTAATAATTTTTAATAATGATAAAACAATAAGGTATCTATTAGATTGACATAAAAATTTACTGTTGATACTTATAAGGATAGTTTTAAAAGATATCGGAACGTATTCTATGAATTCGGAATTTTAAATTATTCTTTAAAAAAACCAATTGGTTTTTTTGAGGAAAAAAACATTTGGTTTAAACCAGTCGGTTCAAAACATGCCAACTTGCCAACCCTGATATGGGTATTTATGTAAGAAGCTCTAACTGAGAAAGACCATGCAATAATAAGAGGGGGAGGGGGAGTTATTTTAGCTCAATAACAATAAATACAGAAATTCTAAATGATTGAAAAAGAGCATGCGCCATAGGCGCACCCACGGACGGGGCTATGGGGGCTCAAGCCCCCCCTAAAGGTGGAAAGTTAGAAGTGAAAAGCACTAAAAATTGAAAATTGCCCCCAATTAATTAAATTTTCCTTTTTAAAAATTGTCTTTAAATTATTTTTGAAGTACTTTTTACAAAAAAAAAACAACGTTAGTTTTTAAATAAATACGTAAGTTAGTGTAAATACGTAAGTTAGCAAGCACAGTTAAACTCAGTTTCAAGGATGCTGAAAAGATCAGACAATTATTTGAGTATAACGAGTTACATTGCCGGCGGGCATGTTCTATGGGCAAGATAAGTGGCACATAACATTTTGACGTTATAAGAGAGTTAGAAATATAGTCGAGGTCACTATAACTGAGTTCAGCAAAATTTGTTGTCCAGCCCCCCCTAAACTAAAATCCTGGGTGCGCCACTGGCATGCGCATTACATCAGTGCATTTGTCTTTATATGCTAATGGGTTTCCACCGTGATACATTTCCATACAAATCAAGTCAAAATGATACGGAATTTCAATGCACGACCCTCCGATCAGTATCCCGTGCCCTCTTGGCTCAATGCGAAAGAACTTTCTTGTACGTCGGGCAAAGGGATACCATCCATATTTGGATATGCATCGTCCCAACACCACCGACGCTTGAAAAAAAATCATAGCAGGTTAACGGCCCTTTTCCTTGCTGAAAACGCAATAATTTGGTTGTTGCACTCACTGAGCAATGCTTCTTTTAAAAGCGGTGCGAGCGCCTCCATTGTGCTGGACGCGTGTTGGCTGTCGTTAGGGTTGCTAATGGTCGCCACGCTTGGTTTGCCCTTGATTGCAGCGCCCCCCCCCACCCCTGCTGTTTTGATTACGAGCCGCGATTGTGATTTACCTGAAGTTGCGCAAGCCGGTGTTTTTTGTTTTTTTTTTTTTCGGGGGGGGGGGGGTTTGGGGGGGGGGGGAGGGATATGTGGTCTTTAAGAATCCTGCCCGTCTTCCCGATAGTGCGTAGGCGTGCAAGTATTGAAAGTGAAAAAAGAAAACAGATTTCGAGGTTGTGTAATCAATTTTGCCAAGCAGTATTGGTCATTAGTCGAACGAATTACCAAAGATTTACGTTTGAAGTTGTGTGTCATTTCGTGAATTAGCAATGTCTCCCGAGCTTCGAGGAACTATTATAGGAGTTGGAATAAAGACCGAACCATAAAGTTGACCTTTCAATTAGTGTTGACGAGACAAAAGGTAGTTGCTGTTTAAGGAGTTTACTGCCAAGCAAAACTGCTTGTGTTCTTCTGAACAAAGCTTGTTAAGAGAAATGTTAGGAAACCAGCCCATTACACCTCTGTATGTAAACACCTCGTCGTAAACTTTACGGTGCTCTTTACAAACGGGCTCCCACCGAGACTGATATGTATTTGTTATAATCTTTCTTAATTTGATTACTTAACAAGAAACTTACATCAAGTACTGGTATTGACTAACACATCGAGGTACAAATCTGGGAATCGCAATAATTATGAATCTTTAAGGCTCTGAATATATATATAGACCCACCACCCTTAAGGCTGAAGAAATTAAAGCGAAAACCTCTTTAAAATATCCCCACTTAATTAATCGATTATATATTTCATTTAAAAATTTGAATAAAATTATTTAAGAAGTATTTTTTACAAAAAAAAAATAAAATAGTTCGTTATTAAATAATACGGACAGTACATGATGTATGCATTTGAACTCTGTTATAACACGTCACTGAACCTGAAGAGACCGGATAATTATTTACGACGCTGTAACCCAGTTACGTTAACAGCGGAAGATTTACGTTAATAGTGGGCTATCTATGGCCAATTGAAATTATATATTTTGACGTTACAAGAGTTATCACAATAAATGAGGTCAGTTCAACCCAGGGGCGTAGCCAAGAGGGAGGGGGGTAGGGGTCATAACCCCCCCCATGAGAAATTTTTGCCATACAAAATGTATATTCTTCACTACATTATATTACATATGTATACATATATATGAGATGCAGTAGTCGTAACCCCCCCCCCCACGAAAAATTTCTGGCTACGCCCCTGGTTCAACCCCTTTAATGCGCAACCGTTTTCACATCTTCATAGAACAACAACTTTATATAGTGCCTGAAAAAGTGCATCCCTGTCCATCTCTCGAGTTAACTACCAGCAACATGGTCGATCCAATCGCCCATCGCGTGCTACAGAGCTGAAGTCCTTTTTTTGACACAGCTGGCTGTGCGGATGGCAGCGGGCGTACTTTTTCAGCTTTGGGACAATTTCACCCTATTTTTTGCGACCAGCAGTTGAAAGCGCTGGAAAGAGGCGGTTTCACAGCGCGATCACCGCGAGTTAGAGGGTTAAACTTTCTGACTGGATATATTTTTAGGTAAACATACACAGATTGCACAATTCACCCTCACCAGTTTTTTGTAGTCCCCTTTAACTAAAATCCTGAGCGCGCCGCTAAAATTGTCAAGTAAAAACATGGACATAGCTATAAAATAAATCGATATATATTTAACCCAGAAAACTATAACATGCATTTATCCCCTTGAATTAATAAAAGTTTCAGCGCAGAAGCACAAATAAATGAAACGCACAATTAAATTAGAATCTGGCATTTCTTTTGAATACTATTCAAAAAGAAAGAAGATAAAAGCTTGCATAAACAAATGTTTTGAACTATAGCTAAACCAAAAGTATGAGCAATAACTAATTTTAAAGAAATTCATATACATTTGTTGTATAAAACTCCCAGAAACGTTTAAAAATAATAAAAATCTTGAATGCATTTAATCACGTACGAGAATAACAAATAACTCATTCACAGAAGAAAGCAAAACTTTGAAAATTATAGATCACTTCTACTTCAACACAAGACACTTAAATTTTCGAACTGTAAATTGATTGAAATATTTGAAATAAACCATGTTTCATCCGGAAGGTTTTAAGACAGTTTCCAAAAACACATATCCCTTAGGATTAGATTATTTTTTCCTCCTTACAAATTGGCAACAGTGAAATCTGAATGATTTGCGAGGATTATTTCCAAAAAAACTGGCAAGAGTACAGCTTGAGATCTGATACTAATAAATATTTTCTTTATTTAGAATTTATGAAATTGGAAAAGCAGAAGCAAAGCATTGCTGAGAACAGTCTGATGTTTTAATAATTCTGTAAGGTTTTTTAGTATTTTCTTTGCATGCTGGGTACCTAACACAACTGAAGGGCGATTTATTTTGAATAGGCACAAATTTAACATCAAAAACTCTTTAGAAAAATCAATATGGAGCTGTTTTGAAAAGCAGAGTATAGTAAGTTCTTGTGGGGTCTTTTTTTTCGTGGTTTGCAATAATTCAATTGCAATTGTTCTTATTCCGCTTATAGCTATAATTTGACATATCTACCAGGGCCTTATTATCGTATGGGCAAATCGGGACTTTGCCCAGGGCCCCCAATTTCAAATGTTCTTCTGAAACATTCTTTTTTATATCGAAATTTAATAAATTTCATAGATGGGGCCCCTATTGGTCATAATCAGGCTCTGCTGTATACACTCAAGTACAAACAAAACTTTAAGGACCAAAATTAATTACCTATATGTTATTTGATTGTCAAGCTAAAAAAAAACCTTGAAATTTACTATTTAGCATCCATCGTAACCTGAATAAACAAACAAAATGTTTTAGTTCATAATTGAAACTTTGAATTTAACTATTAAAGTATTCTATAACACCTCAAGCTTTAAAATTATAATAAGTTAAACTTAGAATAACTTAACGCGTTAAAAACTTTTACATTGAAAATAACATGAAACTTCAATTTAAGTACATTTAATTGAATAAAATATTTTTAAACTATCGAAAGTTAAACAATAACTTTGCATAGTCAATGAAAAGGTATCTTTAATCTATTTTTCAAGATACAAAAAAAATAAACATAAAATAAAATAATACGCAAATGACTCAAGGAAGAAGTGGCATTTATCTATTTATGATCTTCCTCGGCTTTCTTTAATACAGTCAACGCCAATGAAATTCGTTTACTAATGTGTGCTTAGTCGAAATGCTACAAAATGCATTAATATATAATTCTACATTATGTACGAATGCCACAACTTAAAAATCAAAGTAATTTAAACTTCGTATAATATTTGCATTTTTAATTCCAACGCTTTTCAATTTCATTAGAAAAAAAAATCTAGCCTTTTCGTGTAAAATTCTGAGTCAATGACGTCAGAGGAAGGAGCGATTCCCAATCTTTATCAGTGGTAAGCGGAAGCATGGAGCGAGAGGTGGAGCAGGAGGTTTGGCAAAATGCAAACAAATCGTACAGCAGCGCCAAAATGTTTCGCAGAGCCAGATTAGCCGAATGTTCCGCCTTGACACAATCTGCGGTCAGTAGTATTACAAAACGATTCACTACAACTGGAAAATAGCCGTTCGTGAAAGGTTCCTGGTCGGAAACTAATGTTGGCCGATCGGGAAGTACGCCAATTTTGTCAACACATTCGTAAAAATAGGCATTTGGCAGATGCAGATTTTGTCACTTGCGAAAAACAATTACCTAAGCAACTCTGCGTCGCCGTCGATACATCAAAAGGTGTGGATACACATCATTACACAAAGTAAGACGTAAAGCATACATCATTTCATCGAATAAACGTAGCCGTATTGCATGGGCCAAATCTAACCTTAGCAGAACTCCAATGCAGTGGAAGAAGGTACTGTGGACAGATGAATTTATTTTTCAGGTTTCATGTGAAAATATTGGCCGAAAGTTTATTAGGAAGAAGGGTGAAGTAAGCGATCCATTTTGTTACAAGCTCATGGTTCTTAAAGTAAGTTCCGAGATGGTAAGGGCTATACTTGTAAGAGAATGGAAGGAATTGATAATATGCATTCTTGTACGGCCACGATAAAGCTGCAAGACTATACGCATTCTGGAAATGAATCTACGCCCATCAGCGTAGAGATTGTTTGACAGAAAACGATATCTTTTCCAACAAGATATCGCAAGGTCGCATGTAGCGAAGATAACAAACACATATAGCCGTGTTCTAAACATGTCCCTGTTTCAGAGTGGCCAGCAGCAAGTCCAGATCTTTCTCCTAGAGAATACTTAAAAGGAAGATGATTCAACGTCGTCCTCGCAATGTACAACAGTTAAAAAGATTATCTACGGCAGGAATGGGGAAATTTTTCTATAGACACATTGAACCGTTTAATTTCGTGCATGCATAAGCGCCTTGCTGCGCAATTATCCGCCAGTAAAAGTGACGTCACCTCTAGGCTATCGAACTGAACGAACATTTTTGACTTTAGTTGAGCAAAGAAATACACTTGTAATATTTATCAGCTACATGTTTTGTTTCAAACTAAGACAAATGCCATTAAAATGTTGTGCTGAGCATATCAAACCTTAATAAAATGTTTATTTCGCATACACATTTCTTGGTGTTTCACATTTTCCGCATTTCAGGGTATTTCTTATATGAACGAACTTCACTGACGTTTACTATGTAGTTTTCATTTTACTTAGTACTTCACATGACATCCTTATTCTGTGGTTGTCAATTGCGGTCTCGCCGTTTCAATGACGATTCTACAAGATCCAACAAGGAATAAACACGCATTTTGATTATTATTATTACTGAGACTCTAAAGCCCCAATAAAAATACAAGCCAAATTGCATATTAGATATTTTTTCCGCTTTCAAAACACGTGAATTAACTTACCTTAAAATTATCACGTGCTGTAATAACAGTTTTTGCAAGTCTTTTCAAGTACTATCTCTATGAAAAAAATACAAACACTGGCATTTAGTTCATATTTTATATTAAAAGACCCTAACAAATATTTTAATACATTTTTATGTATTCAAACTTTAAATTCAAATTCCCATTTAATTAAAATAATTAAATATGAAGTACTTTTTAACACTTAATTGTTTTAAAATTAGGCAAATAGCCCCTAGTATAGATACATAAACATTTATAAAAACAAGCATGTTTTAAAGAAGATATTTTAAATACGAAATACTTTTCTAAGAAAGGTAAAAAAAAATGTGGGAAAAGGTGAATCTTTGAGAAAAAAAAAAGTGGAAAAGAAAGGTGCTCGCTTAAAAAAAGGCGTAATAAAACGCCTTCCTTTAGGCGAGCACCTTATTTTGGGCGGAAACAAAGCTGATCGCGTTAGCAGGGTTTCTTTTTTAAAAATTCAATTAAATCTAAACAAACGTGTACGTTGGATAATTTTTGAATATTCCTCTAAGAAATGTTCACCAACTCTTAAAAATATAAAAATAAAAAACCTCAAATCTTACTTTAGAATATATCCGACTCTCCCAACTCCGGTTCCTCAACATAGCTTTTGTTTCTTTATTAATCATTTTAATGTATATTAATATTTGTAGAATTTAAGAGGCGAATGTTCCTCCAACAAAAAAAAATCTGGAGTGCCTCCACTCGACTTTCCAAACACTTACGATTAAGATCATTACCAAGCATTTAAATAAATGTTAATCGATGAATCATTCAAAAATATATACCAAATTGAAGCTCGATCGAATGCGCCGTTTAAACGCTACCGCACTTTCAAAAATTTCTCCCCATAGACCATAATGTAAAAGAAGTCTTTGCTGTAGCCCTGTAGAAAAACTATAAGTCCTATACACATCAAAATCAATACCGGTCTTGCGAAGGTGGTTTATAACATGTATACCCAATTTGAGCTCAATCGAATGTACCGTTTAAACGCTAGCGCACTTTCCAGAATTTTCCTCCATAGGCCATAATGTAAAAGAAATCTTTGTCGTAGCCCTGTAGAAAAACGGTAAGTCCTATACACACCAAAATCAATACCGGTCTTGCGACGGCGGTTTATAACATATCTACCCAATTTGAGCTCAATCGCATGCCCCGTTCAGGAGCTATCGTGTTTACTCACATACACACAAACACACACACACATACATACATCTCGTAAAAATAGCATAAATGAATTCAGAAGACCTCAAAACGTGTCAATACACCAAAAATCTCGAATTCGAATTTTTTCATGATTACAATACTTTCCTTACATGGTACATGTTCGGAAAGTAAAAACAGTTCTCTGTCGAAAAAAAAAGAAAAGAAAGATCCCTCGCCCCCTTTACACACACCTAAGTTTAAAAAATAGTCAAAGAAAAGTTTCACCTCCTGGTATAGGGAAAAAAAAATACCTACTGACATACATAAAGAAAATAGAAAAGAATTCGGAAGCAGGCGTATTGCAAGTGCTTAAAGGGGTAGCAAAGGGAGCCCCACCGTCACAAAAGGGTTAGATTTTGGTAATAGTCATTTCCTGTTCGCTATACAGGTGCGCGCGCACGGGCTTGTAAAGGGTTGAACTAAAGTTCCCGCATAGAAGATTCCATACCTCCCATCCCCCGCCAGGATCTTATGCAGTAATGTTAAAAAAAAAAATAATAATAAATAAAATTTAAGGAAGGTGCACTTTAGATGTCAGTAGCATATCGTTTTGTAATGCTCTAGAACAGCTGGTGAGTTAGCAAAATATATTCTACCCAAAAAAAAAAAAGTCACTTCCGTAAAATTCTAAATTTTTGAATCAATAATTCCAACTTGAATGTAAAATAATTTTAAAAACATGTCCTTTCAATGTGAAAATTTAAATATGTATACTAGAAGTTCGGAAAACATCTATTAAAAAATGTTTTAAACTGAGGCATTATTGTCTTAATTCTTTCGTTAATTTTATGCATTAGCTATAGCCGAGGAATATTCGAGTTTGGATACAAAATTTCTTACGAATTAGTATACATTGATATCCAAATTCAATCAATCTTCTAGAAATAACTGGTTTAAAAAGCATAAAAAATAAATCAATAAACCAAGCGGTTCTTTTGCAGAAGAAAAGGCATAAGTAGGAACTATTAACCGGTTATAAAAGTGGAACATCATATTCTACCTATTTTTGTTGATAGGTATCCTCTATACCAGGTATGAGCAACCTTTGAAAAATTGTGGACCAAACTTTAGGATGTTAGCGAAGTTGAGGGCCGTATAATTTGGATTTACATGGGATTTTTAATGGCTCATATGGGTTTTTAAGGGGTTTTTACAGGACCAAATCAAAAACCGTGGTGGGCTTCATCCGGCCCACAGGCCGGAGGTTGCCCGTATGTGTTCCATACAGTAAATCTCTGTGCTCTATTCAGTAAATCCAAATTGCACAGATATACTTAATTTTTTTTCATAAGCATGGAATGCCTTTAAGTTCTTCACCCGTAACCGCAAACTGGAAAGCAGCCAGTCCATTTAACGGTATTATTCGAAAAAATCATGTGATTTTGGTACATACGTACAAACAGTGGCGGATCCAGAAATTTTTTTGGGGAGGAGCTAAATTTTTAAAAAAGATTATTTCGCCCAATTAAAATGAAACTATAAATCAAAATTTTAGTCTAAACCAATGTGCCTGCTTTTGGAAGGGGGCTAATATAAAATATGATCATTTAGCTATTTAAAGAGTATAATAAAGCAGAATGTTACCCTTTAGCAATCTCTTTGGGGGGCTGAAGCCCCCCTAGCCCCTCCCCCTGTATCCGCAACTGCGTACAAATAAACTAACTATTGCCAGGAACTTCAAAATTTTGAAACTGTCTCTATACAAGCTGTACTCCATACTGAAATAAGCGATCCATCTGTATCAGTTTCAAAACTTTTAGGAAAAAATGCTTAAAAATCGGAAATTTTCGCAAAGCGTGTCACTCTTCGAAAAATCTTGCAGCCCAGATCCATGTTTAAGAATTTTTTCCGAAAATTTCACAAAAGCCACAGCTTTTTCGCTTACTGCAGTGTGTCAAGCAGCTTATGAAGAACCCTCTGGAATTTTTTGGAGACCCTGGTGCTATTAGTTTATTTCAATTTGTGTAAAGACTAGAAACAGTGGGTTTTTTTTCCTTCGACACACACCCTCAATATAGCATCAAGAATTTCCTTGTGTTGCCGCGTTTTACAAAGGTATCCCTTCTTCACTTAGATATTCATCTGTGCAGTAGAGATGAGACAATGGACATGCTCATCAGCCCGAGCCCGGGCCCGAACCGGGCTCGGGCTCTGTAATTCACAATTGCGTTCGGGCTCGGGCTCGTGAAAAATTTCTCCTTTATTGAACATACTCCTTGAAACAGATTTTAAAAAGTGATTCATGAGGAAAATAAAAGTACAGTCAACTCCGGTTATAGTGAACCTCTGGGGACCATCCAATTTCGTCCACTCTATCCGAAGTTCACTAAAACCCAAGTGTCTTCATGATGGATAGAGATACTGTGTGTGAATCGGGACTAATGGTTTGCGTTCACTATATCCGATGGTTCTCTATATCCGGGTTCACTATAACCGGAGTTGGCTGTACTTATAAAAAAAATAGCGACACTGGCGCCTAGAAGGTGCGTTAAGCTCTTTGGATATTTCAGAACAGCGGCTTATATTCATTAGTTAGTCATGAGATCCGACATTATTTGATAAACATATGGATAAATAAAGAATTAGAAAGTGCATTGAGAGTTTGCAACTCTATTTGTCTTTAATTTGCACAAACGGCAAAATTCATTGTATTCTATCAATGAAGTAATTGGATTTTTTTTCACCTTTAACTGAAATTTCGGGCTCGGGCTCCGACTTAAATAATATTGCTCGGGCTCGGGCGGGCTCGGGCTTCAAAAAATGAGCCCGAAGTCATCTCTACTGTGCAGCGGTAACGGAATTGCAAAAACTAATGTAATTATAACTATTATTCGCCACTTAATACCTCAGACAAGAAAACTCATTCTCTTACTTCCTAGAAAAACAAACCGATATACGAAACAATGGGAATTTGCGAAAAGGGTCATTTTACTTTGACTTATTCAACATTGTCCCCTAAACCCACCCCCCCCTCCCTCCCTCTTTTCACCTCCCTGCAGTTTCTCTTTACTGTTTCAATGTTGCGTAAAGGAATGCCACATTAAATACACCAAGCAAGAGAAGACAAAAAAAAAAAAAACAGTCGCAGATAATATACAAAAACAAACAGCAAAAATTGTCAGTTCTGTGTTTCTTTTGTTCTCTCCAAAACGCTAAGGGTTGATAGAAACCCATAATTTTGGCACACACACACACAAAAAAAAGGGGGGATATTTGACTGCAGATCAACAAATGTGTAATTAAAATGAGAGAAAAAATGAGTGGGATACTTTTTTTTTTCCCCACCTGTCTTTGAGTTTCCACGAAAACGGGCTTTTCACTTTTACCCAACTCGGGATGCGTGACGACAGTTTCAGTGAGAGAGACAGAAGAAAAAAAAAAAAATAGCCAGTATTTAAATTCGCGCATATAATAATAGAAGTGAATTAGTTGGTGGACCGTGGTTTTTCAGATCAGATAAGCCAGTCATTGTCAGTTAACGTTCTTATAATGCTTAGTGCAGTAATAATATGCACTGGGGTCCATCCTGCAACGAAACATGAATAGAAAATATCATGAAGCAGCAGGCACTATCAAATGGACGGTGAAGCGTATTTAAGATAAATACTCGGAGAATTTTCGTCAACGTGAGTTTGTAAAATTTATGCTATTGTTTTTACAAAAACCAGCACTATTGGTTTGTTAACCCCTTTGAGACACAACCCTTCCCAATGCTGAAAAAAGGGCAGCCGTTGCCATCGCTCGACTTAACGACCAGCAAGATGGCGGACGATCGATAACGTTCATCCAGCCAGCTGCGTCAAAAAACGGTCTCTAGATCTGTGGCACGCGATGAACGTTTCGATCGTCCGCCCTCTTGCTGGTCGTTAAGTCGAGCGATGGCAGCGGCTGCCCTTTTTTCAGGATAGGGCCATCCATCCAGCTGTTTTCGCATTCTTCCAATTTTCAGCGGTTGTCAGTGCTGTTAAAAATAATCGTGTCCATTTTTTGACGGGAAATGACGTGCTTTAAAAAGTAAAGGATTATCTTGGAGCTAGGTCACCCGCAACTATTTTTATAGAAATCCAATCTATTCTTCGTGACTGACAACAGTCAAAACGTCAGAGTTGGGTGTTCCCAGAGAGGGAACAATGCGCGTTAAAGGGTTAATATTTTTCCAAAAACCGGCACCATAAAAAAAAATTTCCCCAAGGACCTGTCAACCATTCTCGCGAATACTCTCCCCCCCTCCCCTCTACCCAAAAAAAACTTTGAGATTCAGCTCCAATAAAGGACATTTTTTTACACAATTCCCAGTTCTGTTAACCGTATATCTGAATCCTCACTCGCTTTTAAGTATGGATCCTTTGGCTATAGTTGACACCATTTTTTTTTTGTCTTCCGAATGGTGCAATTTAGCGTCAGTAAGAGAAAAACTATTGAGCAATTTCCAGTTTCTACTTTTGCATACCGTATTTCTGTTTCGCTAGCCAACAGCAACTATATACTATAGCAATTGCACTAACAGCTATAGAAATGAGCCCACTCAGGTGATACTCGCCAAGTGTGTGTTCCCGTGAGCCTTTCTTCAGCGTACTCTACGAAGGAGACCACAGGACGTAGAGCAATTTACAAATTTAACGGTGTATTTGCAACCTTGTAATCCGGCGATCAGCGGCCCAGAAGCAAGATCAAGGTAGTGGAGCAATTTACAAATTTAACGGTGCATTTGCACCCTTGTAATCCGGCGATCAGCGGTCCAGAAGCAAGATCAAGGTAACACTTCCGCGCGACAAGCAGGCCCCTGTTTATGGGTATATTCCAGCCTTAAATCAAACAA
This sequence comes from Cheiracanthium punctorium, assembly GCA_038373885.1. Taxonomy (NCBI): domain Eukaryota; kingdom Metazoa; phylum Arthropoda; class Arachnida; order Araneae; family Cheiracanthiidae; genus Cheiracanthium; species Cheiracanthium punctorium. The sequence goes on along the minus strand of JAWZYV010014639.1, from coordinate 67,931 downwards.
GGCTTCTCCAGCAATGCATCCTATTCGATGTTAACTGGGCTACAACAACTATTGTGCTTTAGATCTGTAATTTGGTACATCGAGAGTGCGGGCAGTGCTTTGCTTTAATTCAGCCTCAATTCAGAGCAATTTAATAGAGATAAGGGTACTGTAGAAGTCCAGTGGATGGCGTATCAGATCGCAAGAGATCGATCGGTCCGTTATAAGTTTGATAAGACTCTAAAATGAATAGCAACTCACTCCTGAGGAGTGAAATAGCAGCGAAAACATTTAACCCCCAGAAATGTCCGTCTGTTCAACTCCTTGGAATGTAAAAAGTGAATCCTTGGTTCATTTGTAGGGGTTTACACGTTTTTAGAGTAAAAATGGCCAAGTTTCTTCAATTTTTGAAACGAAAAGGCTTTTAAGATAATATTGAAGGGGGTGGGGGATCCAAAATTTTGGCTACGGAAATGGATATTCTTTACTTTATCAAGATGTCAGTTTCCACCAAATAAAATGCTTCCTCTTCTACAGTTTGGCAGCCATTTTACGCTTCAGAATGGCTATTTTATTTTTTGTTTTAGAAACTACCTGGCCAGAGAAGAGAGCCGTACATAGATGTTGCGGACGTATACTGCACTACGTCTGTGGTTCTGAAATGCCTTTTGTCGGGCAGTTTTGGAGTAGTGCCATTATATAGAAGTTCCTTTTCTTTTATTTAGAAATTGAATTGTGGGGACTGATTGCCAAGAAAGAGACAAAACCTTAATGGACACACGCAGCGAGGTAAGCAGTGCACTCTCTCCCTGGCAAAAGAAGTAATTATGCAAAGGATGCATTTATTTTTAAAATGCGCGATAAATAATTTACTTAGAATATTATTACGGTTATATACTTAGTATATTATTACTAACCTCATAGACTCGCGCAAGGCATTGTAACTTGTGATTAACTCTAAGACAATTAATAATAATACTCTTGTCGACGGATTTTTGGTTTAGAAACACATTTATAAAACAATTCCTTGGGGATAACTGATTTTTGGACTATTCAAGATCTTTCGCTTTCCGCTTTTTTAAAATAATAATTTTTAATACACAGCTGTTCTTTATTTTATTTGTAATTTCAAAACACATACATTTAATTTTAATATCAGAGCATCATAAAAATAATGAAATACACAAAACTGACCGATTAAATTGAAGGATAACCATTTCGCAGAGTTTGCCTGCAAATATATAATATATTGGTAAGAAGCTGTGTAATAAAACTCGGTATAAATAAATACTTGACATTAAAATGAAGAGCGAAGATTAAGGTGGAAAAAAAAAATCTGAAAACATCAGAGTGATTAAAGGAAGAACGTCGTATAAACGAACCTCCTTCGAAATTCTGGAACTCCTCGAAAGAAAAATCACCAGAGCATAAAAATCAAACCCTGGGATTAGTGGCGTTCTTAAGCCGGGGGAGGATCTCACCGCAGACGATCCAATGGGTGATTAGTTCTAATTAACGAGCTTCCAGCGGCATTCCGAAAGTCGTTTGGCAGAAGGCTGTACCACCCCTTCTTAATTGATAATTGAAGCACAGATTGGAAGCTAACTGCCTGATGGAAAATCTGCCCAGGAAGTTCGAAGCTTTTAATCGAAAGGGAAACTATTCGAAAAGAAAAATGTGTTCTGGGAGATAGATAGTAGTGCTTTTTATTTATTTACTTATTTATTACTCTGTTACTTGCACGGTTGAAGGCGGTAAACTGAAAGCAATTAATGAAATTCAAGTTCGAATTTTTAGTAAACATTCTCCACTGACGGTACTTATAAATTGCTTGAGCATTTGCAATGCAGATGAGCATTTAATGTAGCAAATTCTTCCATTAAATAAAAAAAAAAAAATTGCAGCATTTCTATTGTTCTGTTCAAGTTTTATAAAGAACGCTTCAGAAAAAAAAAAAAATTGAAATCTTCTGCCTGTTCTGCTAATGAATACATTGACATCTTCGCACCGAATGGAGTTGATGTAATCTATCTGAAAACTAGCAGTTGTCACTACATAAACTTTTAGTTCATGGGTTCCCAAACTTACCTAAGTTGCAGCACCCTTAAGATAACTAGAACTGGATCACGACACCCTCGTCGTACAATATATGTGGAATACTGCAATTTTATATGTATTTATATACTTCATACTTGTACGTTTGTGAAGAACAAATAGAGAAGTAAAGCAGTAAGAGATAAACATAATCACAATACAGATCTAATTTAAGATTCAAGCAAGTACCTTAATGAAATCGTGGTTGCTTCGCGGCCGCGCACCTGTTTTAGTTTATGGAATAACTGCTGAAGAAAGCTCAAGAAGTTCCCCGAAAAATACAAGTAAGTAGGTCCTCGTAGAAGTTCTGGTTAACAACAAGAACTCTCAGACTGGCATCTATAGTTTAAGACCTTCTACAGTTTCAAACATTCCGAGAAGCTGCTCTTCGACGTAGTACATTTCTGCACAATTTTAATGACTTAGCTACATTTAGCAGCAAATCACATAAATATTGTACGAGGAATAATCAGAAAAAAAGGTTACAAGTCGCAGCATTTGAAAATTACATATTGTGGAGAAATGTCGGGCATGTTGAGTGAAGGTGTCATCCTCCTACATGACAATGCCAGGCTCCATACTGCTCAAGCAAAGCAGGAATTGTTGCGACGGCTCAGGTGAGAAATCTGGTGTCGTCACCCCTCCCCTCCATATAGCCCCGATTTGGTACCCAGTGACTATTTCCTGTTTCCGAGATTGAAGAGTACTTATCCGGCACACGGTTCTCCTCAGACAGTGCTGTGAAAACATCCGCCGCGAGACCTGGCTCAATGGCCTGGGACCCGATTCCTGCCAAGACGGGTTAAACAAGTTGGTTCTGTGTCCTGATAAATGCCTAAATAGACTTGGTGATAATGTCGAAAAGTGATAGGCACATATGCCTCTTAATTCCCTTTTGTATTTTCTGTCTATTGTTGATAAATACTTCTTTATTTGACTTAACCTTTTTTTTTAAATTAATCCTCGTATCAACGCCATTTCTTCTGTCAAATAAACAGAGAATAAAAGCTCCCCCATTTATTTATAAAAGGACACTAGGGATGGATGCGAGACGAGAACAAATATTTAGATTTTATTAGAGACGAGACGGACATTTTTATCCTTACTGTATTACTATATAGAAATTTTTCTGCACGAAACGAAGATCTGCCGCTGTTTTGCAAGACGAGACAGATCTCTGTTTTCCTCTCATGTTCATCCTCGAAGGACAATTGAACTGATCCCCTGGAAGTGAAAATGACGATTGCAGTTTACATTTTAATGAACTTATTTCTTCAACAATTGTGGTTTCGTGGACGGCTTTATGGGTGGTGCTTAGCTTACTGCTCTCTTTACGCTACCACAAAAATATCCCTCGCTAAAGTACTACAATTTCAAGGAGATCTTCGGAAACTGGCCATGTTTTTTTTTTTTTTTTTCCCCCTCACCTTTTTCCTTTAATGTCACACTATCTCGTTGATTTATCGGCAAATCCTTGGTGATTAAAGATGAGCATCGGAAATGGGTGGCCTAAAGAGTCGAAAAAATATTCTCCATGCGTCCTGTTGGTGCAATACCTGGAATCCCCGGCGGGAGTCTAACTTCGCAACATCATAACTATCGCAATGATTATACCACAGGGCCCCCTGGAACATATTTCACACATCTTTCTCTGTTTGAACAGCGATGGCTCGTGACTGCTTGTTTGTCTCCGTATGAATTATCCCGCCACAAGGTGAATCTTTGCCCACCTTCACGCTGGTCACTCCCATCCCCAACACTAAATCACGATTTCCAACTGCAAGCGGTAGGTCCTGCAGCAAGGTAAAAAAAAAAAAAAGAAAAGTTCACACCCTGTGCATAGTCGTAAATTTCTCGTTGCCCAAGAAGAACTAGAGTGGAATGCTAGCGTTTTATTATTATTACCTGACGGAGATATTTTATTGATGGTTCACTTATATTTTACACTTTTTTTTTTTTTTTAATCAGTGGAATCCAAGAGTGGGGTGTTTTCTTAATGAATGGTTTATGGATGAGTTGAATTTACGATTGTTACAAATAATAAGCGGATTAGAAGTTGTTACTCATCTTAAGTACGAGAAATGCTTCAAGATTTATCCCTAAAGAAAACTTAATTCACGATATCTTTACAGCCTTCCTATTTCTGATCTCCAAGAACAAGAGTGTCCTAGGAATAGCTATATCCGACAAAGAAATCGTCGGTCAAGGTGATGAACTATCAACAAGGCAATACGCACTTTGCACAATGGCATTATTCCTCAGCCAGGTGTGAAAAAAAAAAAATAATAATCCCGATTTCTATTATACATTACTAAATCTTCTGTGGTAAACTAACAGATGAAATCCCGTAAAAAACACTCAAAATGCTGGTGTTAAATGATAAAATAAATAAAAAAATTTGAAAATAAACTACATAAAATGTTACTTATAAGACGTTACGATCATTTCGACCAAAAAATTCTTCGTCAAGTGAGACGAAGGGCTTTGTCTGATGAAAGACCGAAAGAATTTTTTTGGTCGAAACGATCGTAACGTTTTATAAGTAACATGTTTTTTTTTTTTTCACAAAGATTTTATTTATTTTAACAGATGAAATTTTGCACGTCTTGACTTAAATTAATTAAATGACTTAACAAACACACGCTTACACGACATTATCGGTCTTACAACACGGCATCATGTCATGTTGACATATTTGGACACATCAAATCATGGCATGTATGGACTTTTCTCTTTGAAAAGCATGCCACACACAAGTGGGATGTGCCCCTCTCCCCCCCAATTGTCTACATCAGGGGTGGCCAACTTTTTGCATATGATGCACTAATTTTTTTTTTTTTTTTTTTTTTCGTGAACGAGTTAAGATGCTCTATACAACTGGACAGCCTTTTTTACTCAATTACGTTCACGGGTAGAGTTGGAAAATATGAATAAGGTTTTAGTTTTGGAGAGGAAAAGTAGTAAAGTGTAAACGTAAAATTTAAATTGTTGATCTCCGGAAGGAATCTAAAATAATTTTTTCTGAAAACAATGATTGCATAAACAGATATTTTTGGTATTGTTCAGCCCCCCTACCCACTTCTTTTAGAGATATCTCAGCCTTAATATGATAGAAAGTTAAAATTTTATACATCGCCTAATTAACGTATGCTTCTTATTTTACTAATTAAGAATTTTTTGGCACTAGGGCCGTATAAAAATTTATATTTTTATTTATTTATCTTTAATCGCTTCAAAATTTTAATCGATGCCATAAAATTCAGTACATTTTTTGCATAACTTTGTAATTTTTTGCATTTAAGGAAATCCTAGGTCAGGGTTTTAGGGACACATTGTACACAGGGTACACATTTGTAGCAAAACCACATGGACGGAGACTCCCCTTCCTTGTTCAGAGTTGCTTTACCATTTTCGGTCTTTGAATGCCTCGCAAAGCTCAACGTTGCAGTCTAATAGGCTTTCACGATTTTTTACAGTGCTCTGAATAACATCTGAAAACTTAGTTAAAAAGGCATACAACAAAAAAAAAAAAAAGAAGAAGAAGAAAAAATGAATACTCTCCCACTTAGTAACACGAGCAGAATGTTTCCAAGTGATTCTGTTCAAAAGATTGCCATGATCCATGAACAGTAGGGTGACGCAAAAAAATAGACTATTTTTCTTTTTATTATTATTGAGTCTCGAGTGAAAAAATGTTAGTTTTTGATTTTTAAGAGCCCCCTCCCAATTTTTTGAAACTTCAAAAATCGTCAAAAATCGAATTTTTTTAAAAAAAATTCTCGTTACGGTATAATTTTATAGACAAAAAAAAAAAAAAAAGTTTCTGAAAGTTTCAGTTCAAAATTTAAATTTTGAAAGGTCGCTCACAATTTTTTAAAAATTTATTAGTGCATTACTTAAGATTTTTTTAGACTAATAAATTTAAAAAAATTGGGAGCGACCTTTCAAAATTAAATTTTGAATTGAAACTTTCAGAACCTTTTTTTGGGGGGTGTCTATAAAATTATACCGTGACGAGAAAAAAAATTCCATTTTTGACGATTTTTGAAATTAAAAAAAAATTTGGAGCAACCTCTTAATTTTTTTTTTTTTTTTTCTGAGCTGTCCTTCGGAAGGGGCTCTTAAAACATCAAAAACTAACATTTTTTGCACTCGAGACTCAAAAAAAGAAAATAGTCGGTTTTTTTGCGTCACCCTAATGAACAGTAAAACGTTCAAAACCCAATGTCAGTGTGGACATCCAATAAAAAATAAGACATCCCCAAAAAGGGAGAGAAAAATCAAGAAACTGTGTGTGCCTCTCTCTTCTTTGACGAAAGTCCTTATTTACGGCAAGTTTTCGTTGCACTCTAACTTTCCCGTCCACAATTCATTCCCTTTGCTTGGATTAAGGGGTCAAGGAGAGCACGATCTTCCCCCCGGAGATGCAAAAACGAAGTCGTAACTCAGACCCTCGGATTCCTAAATCATAACAACCGGGCCCAAGGAAGGCAGAAGCCGCCTTATCCTGCATAAGGACAGCTTTATTAAGTACGAGAATCATCTGGGTAGCGAAATTTGAATTATGGAGCGAGCAGAAAGCTGTATTTTGAGTTATGCGATTAAGAACACGTACGTAACTGAGCAACACAATTTCGTGGGATTTCCATCTCCTCTTTGTTCTCGGTTCAAGAAATAGTACATGCTATAGATGTGCCTTGTAGAGATGAGACGGGCTCAGCCCGAGCCCGGGCCCGAACCAGGCTCTATTTTGTCCAATTGCTTTCGGGCTCGGGCTCGTGAAAAATTTTTCATTTATTGAACATATTCCTTGAAACGGATTTTAAAAAGTAATTCATGAGGAAAATAAAAGTGCTTATAAAAAGAAAATTAGCGGCACGGGCACCTAGAAGGTGCGTGAAGCTCTTTTAGTATTTCAGAACGGCGGCTTATATTGCTTAGTTAGTGTAAACGTTACAGTGACTAACCGATCTGATGACTAACTAAACCTGTAAACGGTTTAGTTAGCCATCAGATCGGACATTATTTGATAAACATGGATATGAAGAATTAGAAAGAGCATTGAGAGTTTGCAACTATATTTGTCATTAATTTCCGCAAACAGCAAAATTTATTGTATTCCATCAATGAAGTAATTTTTTTTTTTTTTTTTTACCTTTAGCTGAAATTTCGGGCTTGGGCGGGCTCGGGCTCCAACTTAAATAATATTGCTCGGGCTCGGGCGGGCTCGGATTAAAAGTTCTCGGGCTCGGGCTTCAAAAAATGAGCCCGAACTCATCTCTAGTGCCTTGCACTCTGTATATATTCGGTAATCGGACAATTAGCCGAACACTCGGAACTTGGCCAAATTTTGAAAAATGCTAATACTCAGTAGAGAGGTGCACCTAATACATAAGTTCCCAACCTTTTTTGAACTGGCGCCCCCTTTTCTAGTGAATATTTCAATACCGCCCCCCCCTCCCACTACAGAGAAATGAGAGCGTACATAATGCATGGTGAAAACAAGAATTAAATTTTAAAAAATTACTAATAGATAGAATATTGTTGGAATTGAAACTCTACTGAATTTCTTCTTCATTTAAAAAAGAGGAATAAAAGTTTTAGAGAGGTATCTCTTTCTCTCAACAGCGAAGTCTCATACCGAAATATGTGAATTTTCGCGCACGTGATAGAAATGAATTATCAGTGATTTTTTAAGTCTTTTTTAGACTATATTTGGTTAATCTTCCCACGCCCCTCCGTGCCATATTAACGCCTCCTAATTTTCTCTGGGTGTTTTACCGCTCCCCCTGAAAGCCTCAAACGCCCACAGGGGGGCGTTATCGCCCACGTTGGGAACCTATGACCTAATAGGTACTTCCAAAATAAAGTGACCAGTCATTCCCGCGCAGTAATGGACAATGCTTATGAACGGCCAGCGCCGGCCCTTAAAAAAAGAAATATTACTGTACAAGAAACGTTTGTAAATAATATATTATAAAATTATTCATAAATACATTTTTTAAACAGTTTTTTTACATTTGAAAATGCACTCAAACAAGGAGAGCCCTGTCCCACCCCCCCCCCCCCCAAAAAAATGCAATTTTTGTAACCATTCATTAAAGAAATGACTTTATTTCTCTTATTAACTTTATGCAAAGCAGTTCTGTCATGATCGGTTATGCCGACGTGAAAAGAAAAGCACAGAATTAATAAGAATACAAAGAAAAGAAAAAAATATATGGCCAAGACCTCGGAATAATGCACACGGCAACCTGCTTCCAGGAAACATTCAGCGATATTAAACGGCATATCTTCCGGTCCGGAAAAAAATAATACGCTCGTATTACAATATAATAATAATGAAATAACACGGAGACAAGAGAAAAGATCGTGAATAGACACACAGAGAGAAGCCCCCCCCCCCCCCCACCATTGAGGCCTCGACACGCACTGTCACGCAGAGGCTTCGATTCAGGGAAGGCCATTAATAAGATCGGTCCAGGAATTACGGAGAAAAAAAAATGGCTCATGTAAAGATGCACAGAATATCACAAGAGCCATACGCGCAGACGTACAATCCGGAGGTATTTACAGATTCCCTTCTCTAATGGTGGCGAATGGACGTAAATTTGCAATGAACTCACAATGAAAGCAATGGAAGAATATTAATTCTAATGAAAAGAGGAAACAATAAAAGAACCCACTGTAGAACATGGACAGCAGCTCATTTCGTCCAAGGTTTTTGACGCCGATAAATGCTTCCCGAGAAAGCATCCAACTATTTCTGGGCTATTGGGTCCTACATCAGCGATATAACAAGTAGGCGAGCCACCGGAAAAGAGTGATCTTTTTAACCCTTTGAGGCGCAACCCTTTCCCAATGCTGAAAAAAGGGCAGCCGTTGCCATCGCTCGACTTAACGACGAGCAAGATGGCGGACGATCGAAACGTTCATCCAGCCAGCTGCGTCAAAAAACGGTCTCTAGATCTGTGGCACGCGATGAACGTTTCGATCGTCCGCCATCTTGCTGGTCGTTAAGTCGAGCGATGGCAACGGCTGCCCTTTTTTTCAGCATGGGGCAATCTATCCAGCTGTTCTTCGCATTCTTCCATTTTCCAGCAGATGTCAGTGCTGTTAAAAAGAATCGTGACCTTTTTTTTTTTTTACGAGAAAGGACGTGCTAAAAAGTAAAGGATTCTCGTGGAGCTCTGTCACCCGCAACTATTTTTATAGAAATCGAATCTATTCTTCGTGACGGGCAGCAGTCAAAACGTCAGAGTTGGGTGTTCCCAGAGCGGGATCACTGCGCCTTAAAGGGTTAAAAATAGTTTCTGTACTTCGCTGATAAACCCTTCCTTGGGTTGCTGTTGCTCATTACTACCGAAGAGCCAAATAGTTCGAAACTGATTCACCTGGAGTAAAAAATTTGCTTAATCAACAATCCCCAAAACGGGCGGCATTTGCTATGTAACTGATAAATACAGTCACTTTCATAGAACACAAAAAACGTTGTCCTGGACATATCTTGAAACTTCTATTTCCTGTCCACATCCAGAAAGATTAAACCAAAACGGGAAGTTTATCTATGATAGATAGAAAATCTGAAATTAGAAGCAGATCTTTGTGACAGGTAACCAAGAATACCGGTCTCCACGTTATATATCGCAAACTGTATTTTCAGTTTGGAAAGGACCACGGAGTCCAGTTAATGGAATGCTTCAATATTGTAACTAGACGGTTCCAGATCCTAATCCTAGTCCCATTTCATTGACAAAAGACACTTCAGTTTGAGATAAGCAGCGAGTGGTAAAAAAAGAAATATAAAATTTTTCTGAAGTTTTTATTTTCTACAATAGATTTTAATTTGAATTTAAAGTTGATAAAATATGGAATAACTTCAGTTATCATTATTATTGCTTTTCGATTTTGAGATTTTTGACATGGTACATCTTAAATGGTAAGTAAACTGCGATATTTATTGCACTGAAAATACAAATCTGTAATTTTCAAAGAAAAGAATTAATAGAGTTCTCACGCAACACAGAAGTTAAAATCCTTTTACGATACATCATGATTTGTCGCGATTGTAATCTAGCTTTTTTTTTAGTAACTTTCCTACAAACACGAGGGGGGGGGGGAATTCAACACTTTTTAACATCTCTAGAAGAAGACAAATTCAACATATATCGAATAAATTGATGATCGTTATCAAAACAGATAATTATAAATTTTGCAAGATCAAACAGACTCATTACAGTTAAATCAAAACATAACTTCTTACTATCATCTATCCAAAGTTTGAAACCTGAACATTGATAAAGTCGATTTAAACAATAGACTTGACAGTTAAAGTGTTTTTTTTTTTTTTTTGCAGCGTAATTAAATCATAAGTATTTTATTAATCATTACTATTATTGAGTGGCAGTATAAGTTGTACTGTGTTTTCTGAATTTTATCATGTATCGTAGCAGTGTTGTAAAACATACGGTGAACGGGCCACAATCCACCTTGCCAAAGGTTTAAATCCGCCCGTCTACTAATCAGGCATTCTTAAATGGAAAATATTAAAAAAAATTAATTCTTTAGCAACAAAGAGAAACTGTATAAACAGTATAGTAACACTTTTCCCTCCACAAGTGGGCCAAACAATTGCACAGGGAAATGTTAAGAAGCCCCTTAACGCGATTACGTAACACCCTTTTGAACACCTTTAAATTTCTTTCACAGGTATATTAACGGAATCTATACCCAGCCCCCTTCACCTCCTCCTCCGCAAGTTAAATAAATAAGTAAATGAATTTAAAAAATAATTGTACTCGTGAATTCCGAGAAAATTTTTGTCCTTTTTTGACGTTTGAAAATTTTGTATTATAGGTTTCTCTCTATTCTAAAAAAAAAATTAAAGGCCGCTGCTGGCGCTGTCAAAGCTTGTGGACCTATCTCCTCCTAAACCGTGGGGATTTGAGTTTCGACTAAGGTGCCCACAGATTCGAAAAACTCCGAGGAACCTGATAAGCTGACTTAAATTTCGATAGTCTAATTATTAATAAAAAACTGAAAAAAATAAATATAATTACCAGATTTGGCATAAAATAATTCATTCCTTTGCAACAAAGCGTTTCCAAGTATCTAGAATCGCGTGAAATTTACAAACATGAGTTAGAATTACGCCCATTTTACGCTAAATTAAAAAGTATATGAAATAAATAACTCAAAGTGTGTTACACAAAGTTGAGAATTTTCAAAAAGTAAGTTCGCTTAGACAACAGGAGTTTAGAATGAGCGATTATTCGTTTTTCCAAAACAGAATAAGTAATATCTTGAAAAGGAAAAATAATTAAAATGCAGATTATTTTAAAGCCGGTTCGGTCCAGCTGGATTATTGGCAACCAGTAGAAATATTGGGCGGCGTTCACTATGCCATTATAGCAGTTATAGTACACTTTGGATATCTGCTAGCGCGGCGAGATGGTATAATTCGAGTTGCTAAGTACGCCAATCTGCGAAGAATTATGTAAATGAAAGTATGGATAACGGTTTTCCGGGAACCTTAAATGAACAGTCATTATAGGTTGTGAGCATGTGTCAATCGCCCAATAATGAAAAATCGCCATGGGTGGCAAGCTATCCTACCTGTTCTGTAGTTTCTATCACAGAAAACATATGAATTACTGTTTTCTTAGAGCTAATTATTAACTATACATATACGCAAGTCGCCCAATTATGAAAATTCTCCATAATTGGTTAATACATAAAGGCGTACCATGGGTTTCACATACTAATTACAAATAGTGCGAGGTTTCAATTTTTATGTTCCAAGCAACATGCAAGAACCAAGCAATGTGTAGCTCGGTAACATTTTATCTTATCCAGCGTTTGGGTTTTGTTTGTTGAAATCATAGGCGCACCCACGGAGGGGGCTATGGGGGCTGAAGCAGCCCCTAAAGGTGGGAAATTAGAAGTGAAAAGTATTGAAAATAGTCACTAATGAGTCAAATGTTTTCTTTAAAAAAATTGTCTTCAAATTATTTCTAAAATACTTTTTACCAAAAAAGGACGTTAGTTTTTAAATAAAAACTTACAGTTAGAGCATGAAACACGGTTAAACTTGGTTACAACATCACTGAAAAGATCATATAATTATTTGATTCTAAAATGAGTTACATTGTTCGTGGGGTTATGTTCTACGGGCAAGTGGACTGGCACAGAATATTTTGACGTTATTAGAGAGTTATAACTATAATTGAAGTCACTATAACCGAGTTGAGCAGTATTTCTAGCCCAGCCCCCCCCCCTAAACTAAAATCCTGGGTGCGCCACTGGTTGAAATTATGTCTTTTTTACGAATAAGTCTTTAGGGGAAATACCTCGTACGAAATGCGAGCCTACGGGCCTTGGCCCCTAGTAATAATAATACCTAAATAATAATAGTAATAATAATACTAATAATAATAATAATAGTAATAATAATACCTAAAACAATTTGGCAGTTTCTAGAACGGCTTTAGGTAATTAAATTCAGAGTTAAATTACACAATATACATTTTTCTACTGCTTCTTTAATATGTCTAATAAATGTGTTTTTTTTTTTTTTCTGCGAAAGATAGTCTGAACACATTTTAGATCATTTCACTAAAGCTGACTTCCGACGTACACATTCATATCATACTGGTTGGTATATAACTAGCATCCGAGATTCACAATACACAATACACGGTTCATCCTGAGACAGCAACATCTTGCAAATCGCCTCGATATAAGACACGTTTAATGCAACTCCCATTTAATCTTAACAGTTGCGCTGGCCTCATTGTGCGCGGGGGGTGGGGGGACTCATTTACGTTATAAGAAGAGTACGCCAAGAAACAACAACATAAAATTAATTTTCTCTACTTATTGATGAGAAATGCGTTTAATTTTAAACCAGTTGCGATATTAAATATCGCCAGAAAGTAAATAAATAAAAGGAATTTAAAAAAAATAATAAAGGAGAAAGATCAGAAGAGACAGCAACCCCCACAATGATCTACAGACTGTTTCGTCTGCAGAAGATACGTTGCCAAAAGAAAGGTGGGGGCGGGGGGGGGGGGGAGGGGAAGACGCAGAAAAAAAGAGCGCGAGAAAATTGCACATCGAAGCGAGATTTATTTTATTCTGTGTTCGTCATTATAACTTCTGTAACCGGTTGCCATTTGGCACAGCTGGTGTGACAAGTTTTCCATTGTACCCTCCCCCGCAGATAACCAGTCTTGAACCCGATATATATATATATATATATATAATATTTTTTTGCCGCTTTGTTTGCTGTTTTTATTAGTTGTATTTCTTTTTGTGTTTCTCGGAATCGGCCATTTTGGGCTTAATGGCCGATTAAGGACGAACAGGTATGACTCGCATGGGAAAGAGACGAGATGATGAAGAGGGGAGGGGAGGGGGGGTGAGAGAGGGGGGTGGCAGTGGGGGTACATCCAGGTAACATACCAGACGATTTCGAAGTGGAGAATCAAGAAAGTAAATCACGAGAGGTGAGAAGTGATTATTTTCTTTCTGCAGGTGGAAGATTTGAGGTATGTATGTAGTTTCGTAATGGGAGGGAGGGGGGGGGTGGAGCTTTTCAGGAAGGAAGCTCCTTAAAAAGTGACCCCTGTTTCTCATCACGTTTTAAAAATAGACTAAATTTGATAGGGGGAAAAAAATAATAAATTTTAAACCTTCTAACTACCCGATTTTTGGAAAAAGAAAGAAAAAAAAGTAGCTATAGTTTTCTCATATTTTAATATTTGAAATCGATGTGCTTCTACTATACACATTTATTACTTCATTTCTTGAAAAACAAATTCATTTCTTCCTTCTATTAATTTTTCCCGCCTATTTAATATTTTCACAATACGTGTTTTATTAGCCAGGAGAGAACAGCTCACTTCACCATTTTAGATCCTCTTCAGAAGGTGATGCTTCTGAAAATGGACGCCCTTCGAAAACTGCCAATGACCGCCGAGGGGGACTTTCAGAACCACGGACTTAGCATGCACATACACCGCATGTACACGGCGGCCTTCAACAGTATGTCGGAATCGAACCCGCAACCTTCCGGTACCAGAGCCTTAACCACTGGGCTACCACATCCCATAATGCTTAGAATTATATAACGAACGAACTTTAAGTACAAATGTGGTCAAGAATGTGCTTGATCATCCCCCCATTACCCGCCCACTCCTAATACTTTTGTAAAGATTTTTCAGGCTGCTTCAGGAGCCAAAGATAAAATTTCACGAGTTTTTGAATTTCTCCAGGTACAATGCGCTATTCATTAAAAATCACTAACTGTGCGACATGCGTAATTTTGCGGGCGCAAAGGTCGAAGTTTTTGTATTTTCTATAACAATCTACAAGCACATTTGATCCTAAATATATGTCCAGTCAGAAAGTTTAACCATAAACATCCTTTAATACTCTCTGGTCGCGTCGTGAAACCATTTGGCGAACGATCGAATCGCCCATCACGTGCTACGGAGTTTAGTTTTTTTTTTGACACAGCCGGCTGTGCCCAGTCTTTTAAAATATAAAGTCACACAGTCTTTTACAATATAAAGACTGAGTGGAAGTCTTTATATTAAAAAATATATATATAAAGACTTCCACTCAAGGGACGGGCTTCCCTCGGATCCGCCACTATCAGGACATACAATGATAATTTAGCATTCATTTTGAAATTAAAAATGTTAATTTGTGGATTAAAAAATAATTATATCTTCGGCAGACAAAGGGTTAAAATAAACACTATTTTTAACTCACGAAATAAACGCATTTTCAGAGCTAACAAAAGTGTAAAAAACAATTTGGAAGTGCAAGAAATAATTTGTATTATTTACCCTGTGCAAGTTTTAGTTATTTAAAAAATTCGAATTAACTGTTTATAACTTATAGAGTGTGCTTTATAAATAATATGATTGATAACTTAAAAAAAAAACCTTTAATTATAATATCTTTCGGAATTAAAAAACATCTCCACTGTGATCTGTTCCAATAGAATGCATTGCATTTCTGTCCTTTCCAAATTAGATGAGAAAAATACAGACTCCCATTTCAATTAAAGGGTGATGGATACAGAAAAAGAAAAGAAAAAAAGAAAGAAAAAGAAAAACGTGCACCTGAGAAGTCGAAGATAATCGATTCCTTAATAATTATAAGAGGGTAAAATTGGCGTACGTCCAGGCAAACGCAGTTCAGTATCTTCACAGAATTTATTTAAAAAAAAAACTCGCCTGATAAAAGAAATTTTGTTTCGACGAAATTAAATTTGCAGAATAAAGAGCTTGAAAGTGAAGAGAGAGAAGTTTGAACTTATTTGAAATTTAAGCGTTATTCAAAAGGAAAAATTTTTAAAGTAATTTTGAGAATCATTAGAAATATATAAAGTTACATTTGTCCTTTCCACAAAAGGGAGGTAATCAAGGAGTAGAGCCCATATGAATGACGTCAGAGCACGCTAAAAGGCTGGGAGATGCACCTAAATAGGAGTGCTAAGTCAGTTTTCGTTCGATAGTGTCAACACCTCCTACAACAGAAAGCCTAACAACTGAAGCTTTGACGTCCCCATTAGGCCTTCAAGTACTGACGCAGTGGCGCACCCAGGATTTTAGTTTAGGGGGGGGGGCTGGCTACAGATACTGCTGAACTCGATTATAGTGACCTCAATTATAGTTATAATTCTCTTATAACGTCAAAATATTCTGTGCTAGTCGACTTGCCCATAGAACATAACCCCACGAGCAATGTAACTCATTTTAGAATCAAATAATTATATGATCTTTTCAGTGATGTTGTAACCAAGTTGAACCGTGTTTCATGCTCTAACTGTAAGTTTTTATTTAAAAACTAACATCTTTTTGGGGTAAAAAGTATTTTAAAAATAATTTGAAGACAATTTTTAAAAAGAAAACATTTAACTCATTAGTGACAATTTTTAATTTTCAATACTTTTCACTTCTAATTTCCCACCTTTAGGGGGGGCTTCAGCCCCCATAGCCCCCCCCCCCGTGGGTGCGCCTATGTACTCACGTCATCAGTTTTATTTTCAAAAAGTAAAACTATTTAAATTTTCTGGTGAATGCTACAAATATTAGAAACTATCTTAAGTTACAGATAAAAAATTAAAATACCTTTGTTATACAAAACAATTTATTATGTTCTATTTCCTTATTACATTACATAATTTGTTACCGTTAAAAACTTGCCCTTCGCCGTAAAATTAAATTTTCTATCTCAAATCAGTAAAATACTTTTGTGCGTGAGTTAATTCACCAGAAATTTTAAATAGTTTTACTTTATGAGAGTTAAAAAATTGTGATGACGTCATTCTTGAAGGCCTACTGATGACGTGAAAGCTTGGTGACGTACCAGTTGTTAGGTTTTCTATATATAGGAGGTGTTGATAGTGTGCGAGGCCTGAGGTAAAGTTTTCCAGAATACGATAGGATTTCTAACGTAAGGCACAGGTAGGACAAACATCAGTTTTTTGAATTCAAGAAAATTGACGCGTCCTGAAGTATTTCTGTGGACCACCAGGGCGTTGTATCAGTTCCAATGGGACGTGAAAGATTCTGTATCCGTCTAGAATCTAGGATTTAAATTTTTTGAACTTACCAGAAGTAATCTCTATATCAATGTCATCATTTTATGTTTGTTCTAGGTGGGGAGGGAGGGGGGCAAAGAAAATAATAGTTAAATATGGGACAGGGGTACAGTAAATCGTGAAATTAAAGTTAAAACATAATTGCTCGGCTGTTTTATTCTTGGCTAGTGAATTTTCTGCTCTTGAAGTGACAGTAAGAAGTGCGTCTGTGCCTTTCTGCTCCCCCCCCCCCTCCTCCAAAATATATACATACTGGGGGATTCTAATTTTTTTTTTTACAAAATTTTAGGGGAGATAGGGCACATAATAACAGGGTTCATACTCATTTATTGAAATTAAATTCCCCGAGTTTTCCAGGTTTTCCAGACACATTCCTACAAATTTCCAGGTTTATCGCAAGCATAAATAAAAGGTAATGATCAGTATTCCAAATAACTAATTAACATTTATGTACTTAATACTTTGAACTAGTTACATATTCATAAACAGATATTACTAAAAATATTGAATAAAATGTTCCTAGTACAGCATGGTGAAACTTAACTAGAACTGGGAAGAAAATAAGCAATAAAATATTACTAGTAATACAAATAAGTACCTTTTCCCTGAGTTTTCACAGAGATAATTAGTTATAAAAAAATTCCCTGAGTTTTCCAGGTTTTCCCTAAGGCGTACGAACCCTGAATAAGGAATAATACACATAGCAATGTGGGGTCGGAAACGTCGTCTTCATGTACCTGTTGATAATCACTTTGGAACGGGTGCTGAAACAACAGCGAACTTTCCGATCATTATCTGTCAAACGCTAACGTATTTTTCTCAGAAAACATGCGACTAAAATTCAGAGTTTAAAAATTCTACTTCACTTCATGGATGAGATTTTTGGAGACAAGCCGATTGTATATGTAACTTACATAAGAAATCAGACAAACACTTCAACAGTTTTCGTAAAGCGATTATTACCAGGTAAATGAAAACGGCGTTTTTGACCCCACATTGCTATGTAATATCGATTCCTTATGTGCACTATCTCCCCTAAAATTTCGTAAAACCAATTTAGGATCACCTTGTGTGTGTGTGCATAAATATATTTATTTCAATTATGATTGCATATGATAAGAAATTGATAAAAATTTCCACCAGAAATTATAGTTTGCTTTAATGTGGAAATAATCTCGGCTAGCAACTGGACGCCATAACAATATTTAGTTCTGCTATAACTAAAATGAATCTGATTGTACTAGGAAAGGTTGAATCCAACATTATGATCTTTAAAATTTCAATTTTTATTACATTGGTTGATATAGTTCTTAAATTTCTGGTTCGAATACAGCCAAAATTAATTGCCTCCAATTTTAAAGCATGCTGATTCTAATTAAAGCATAATGTATAATACTTTGAATTGGGATTTATTTATTCATTAGTAATATGGAAATATAATAACAGTCTATGAGAGGCTGTTAGGTTTTTATCTTTAAACTTTCAGAAATTATATTTTGAATGTATATATAAAGTTTAATACTCTTCTTTAAGCATTTTAAAAGAGTTTTTTTTTTTTTTTGGTTGTTGTTGTTGTTGTCTGTGATTCATTTATTATTCCACGAAAATTAATGATTTACTTAATTCAAATGTGAAATAAAACGATTGTGTAACAATTGAATTTTCTAAACTCAGATTCAGTTTTTATGTGTATGGGAGGAGGGGAGATGAAAGGGGAGGGAAACAAGGCACAAATTATTTAATTAACCCTGAAAAAAATCTATGCAAAACAATGTGAATTGTATCAAATATTTTATGTAAATCATACTATACAACTTTTTCACATAGTTTATCCATCAAAAGACGTAAAAGTTCAAAAAATATGCTATTCTTCGTTTTACTGGGAATAAATTGTTTCGAATCTTAAGTTATTCTCTGATATATTTCAGAGGTAGATTTATTTATAAAATCAAGAATGAATGTAGGTAAATCTAAGGAGAATCCTTAGACAATCAATGCGGGACTCGGTAACCGGACTACAATCCAAAGATATCGTTAGCTTGAAAATATCATTTAAGATATATTTTTATATGTTACAAATGACTCTTCACTAATTAAACTTATATTAAACAATAAATAAATAAACTGTTCAGTAAATGTAATTGCTTTTAAATGTTAAACATTTATACAACATGAATATTTTTTTACGAACAAACATTTACTTTATCAGTTTTTTGTATATTGTTATCAGTGTTAACAGGGATCAATGTAGACGAAATTTGGGTCCGTTTTACGGCCCCTTCACAAAATTACAATCGATTAAAACGGCCCTTCACAAAATTACAATCGATTAACACGGCCCTTCACAAAAATACTATCGATTAAAACGGCTATCGATTAAAACAAGCCTTCGTTGGCATTTTACCGTATATTTTAATTTGTTTTGTAACTTATTTTAAGGGAGGAAAAAAGTGACTTCTTCAAAAATTGGTATGAAAATTCACAAAAATAAACAGTTTTCACAAAAATGGAACCCTGGGGAAAAAAAAAAATCTTGGGTCGACTCCTGGTTAACCTGCACTGCCGAAACTTATAAACGCCGGGTGCACATTAAAAAAAATATATCAGGAAGAAACTAATGCGGAACCAACATAAAACTTTCTTTTTTATTATTTTTTTAATATAATATATATGCCATCAAAAACTGAACGTTTATGTATTGGGAAGGGGAGAATGTATACGGCGTGTAAAAAGCAGATATAGGAGTTGCGTGGTTGTGACCTTCAAAAGGACACCCCCACGGGATGAAAAAAAAAAGTAAATAAAAGTGTTAAAAAAAAAAAGAATACCTCCCCCAACTCTGAATAGTTTCCACTCGATTGGAGCTACTACCACCGCTTTTGATCCAAGCCAAGTCGCCAAATCCAATGCCAAAGATACGGAAGTACAAACAAGGGGCGAAATTTGTCAGGCTGTGGTTGTGGTATTATTATTTAATATGCAGCGTTTCTTACCGTAGAATATAAAATTAAAAGCAGTGCATTTAGACACCGTCATAAGTAAAATTTTAAGACTTGTTATATGTGCCATAGGACTGCAACTTAGAGACTACCTCAATACAATCCTGAGTTCTGACTTTCATCTCTAATCGTACTACGAAAGCAATTTTTCAAATGTTCCTGAGAAAATGTGAAACAGCTTTCACAACTGGCTCAGACAGAAAGAAACTTACAAACTATATTATGTCAGGCAATGTTTTTTTTTTTTTTTTTTTTTTAACTACGCCTTCTAAATTAATCCTGCGAAGCCCGAATTTTTTCTCGAATTTTAACTTTTCTTGTTCACTGCCTGTCTTACGGTATCAGAGAACACAGAGAGCATAAGAAACTGCTGGTACCAAACGGTACTGCTTAGCTACTACACTATCCAAGGAAAAATAATTTTTTCGGTAATGACTGCTGATACTCCTGGTACCACACGAATTTCCCGTGTTAATCTAGGCAACTTTAGAAATAGGGATAGCCTTCCAGTACACCGTTAATAGAAGTAGTTCAACGTCCGCCATTTTGCTTGTAGTTAAGTCGAGCGATGCCAACGGTTGCCCTTTTGCCTTTGCCCTTTTTTTTGGGCAATCTATCCAGCTGTTCTCGCATTCTTCCATTTTTCAGCAGATATCAGTGCTGTTAAAAAGAATCGTGACCCTTTTTTGACGGTAAATGACGTGCCTAAAAAGTAAAGGATTCTCGTGGAGCTCTGTCACCCGCAACTATTTTTATAGAAATCCAATCTATTCTTCGAGACTGGCAACAGTCAAAACGTCGGAGTTTGGGGTTCCCAGAGCGGGAACACTGCGCGTTAAAGGGTTAAACATGGGTTCAGTTCAGGATTAAAAATGGAAACAGAAAAGAAAAAAGAACTCTTCCATTTTAAAAATTTTGGGTACGCACTTAATTCAAGCATCTTTGAACTACATAAGAAACAAATTCTGATAAAATCAATTCTTAAGTACTTTCAAGTTTTCAAATAGTCTATGATATTTCAATATTTCGATTAAGGGCTCGCAGAACATCTTGACGAGTTAAAAGAGGCAGTTTTTGCAAAAGATTTTTAAATGGTGTATTTTATTTAAAAATTGAGATAGAAATGAATTTTGTTTGTCCACTGTATATACACGTATTACAGCCCATATATACATAAAAATGTAATTCGATATATAAATTAGTTTAACTTTTCACATATCTCGCAGACATACTGTTGAGAGAATTTCGTTAACACTTTTCTAAAAGACTTAAATTTATCACGTTAAAATTTGGTATGATATAATTCTCCGACAGTTTATGTTTTCCGATAAGAAGCAATTCTCATTTTGACTGAAAAAAAAAATATTTTACACAGTAAATATTTTACTATAAAACTCAAAAATTCCTAAAAATTAAAAACAAAAAATCTATTTCCAAAATTTTTTCATTCAAATTTCTAATCTTTGGTATTTTTAAAGAAACAAGCTATTTAAATAATTTTGCGAAGTTTCAGCTGTTTATCCGAAACAGATAATTACAGAAAAGTGCACCATCAAAAAACATTGAGAAAAAGGTAAAAAAAAACTAAAAGCACGCTTAAAAGATATTGCTTTAAAACACTCCAGTGCCATAATCATTTTGATTTACCATTTCTACATCTTTTTTTAAAATCATTTTGTTTTTAACTTTGAGAGTTTTTGGAAACTGAAAGCTGCTTCTCGAACTCTAGCCTCATCAATGTCTCTCACGGAATATTTGATATTATGTCCTGGATCAGTTCCCAAATATTTTATAACATTTGTGGGGGGCCTAAAGCACCAGGATTAAAACGAATAACAGCATTTAAAAACACCCAATTTCAAAGTACTAATTAAAACAAAAACATTTTTTAAGTAAGTATTCCCCTCAGCAATGGTTGAAACTTTCATTGGGAGTCAGTTCTACGGTTCTACCATGTGCACATTTGCTCGAATGTTTTCTATCAGGCAGAGAACAAGAAATAAACACCTTAACAGCAAAAAGTATAGGTTCTGGCAAAGGAGCATAGGCGCACCCACGGGGGGGGGCTATGGGGGCTGAAGCCCTCCCTAAAGGTGGGAAATTAGAAGTGAAAAGTATTGAAAATTAAAAAAATTGTCACTAATGAGTTAAATATTATCTTTTTAAAAATTGTCTTAAAATTATTTCTAAAATACTTTTTACCCCAAAAAGATGTTAGTTTTTAAATAAAAACTTACAGTTAGAGCATGAAACACGGTTAAACTTGGTTACAACATCACTGAAAAGATCATATAATTATTTGATTCTAAAATGAGTTACATTGCTCGTGGGGTTATGTTTTATGGGCACAGAATATTTTGACGTTATAAGAGAATTATAACTATAATTGAGGTCACTATAACAGAGTTCAGCAGTATTTGTAGCCAGCCCCCCCTAAACTAAAATCCTGGGTGCGCCACTGCAAAGGAGTATTTGTGGGTATAGCTTTATTGTCCCCGCACCAGGTTTATTTACATTTTTAAGCCATGTTTTGAGTGCTTGTATATTCTAAATAGATACATAATTATGCAAAATATGCATGGAATCGTATCAGTCTGCTGTATGTTTTAGATGGCGATAGCTGAAAATTCGAAAATTTGAGCGATTTTATGTTCTATGTGCCCCTAACAAAAAATGTAGGTGTACTGCAGTGAAAATTAGAACACAGTGAATGAAATTTGACATCTCAACCACTCAAAGGGCTAACATGCAACATTAGAAAAATTTTCAGAATTTTTCAGTTCAGTACGTGGTTATGCACACTTATGAGGGATAAATCTATAAGACTTCCAAAAATTGCTTAAAATAGCAGAATTGGATTGTCAATTTGATTAAAGCTAAACCGTATTTTTATCTCTCCTACGTTTATTATGATAACAGAAAACAGAATGCATAACGAACATTTTATTTTATACAGTTATTTTTTACGAAGTCTGTGCCTTTTAAAACTGTGCATGCATTGCACGATTTATTTTAAAGAAAATTATTCATTTGGAAGCGTTTTTTTTTTCTTTTTCTTTTTTTCTTTTAAATGGAGCAGTGGTGCCTCAAAAAATAAATAATTAAAATTACTCGGTCGGTAATCATAAACCAAATGAATTTTGAAAAAAATTAATTGAAATCTAAAATACTAGATGTTGCGCATATATATATATATATATATATATATATATATATATATATATATATATATATATATATATATATTATTGTTGATACCATACTGACACAAATATAGTATAAAAATGAATAAATATCTGTCAACATATTATCGAGAAACTAAACTCAAACATTTTGTTACAAAAAATTACTTTTAAGCATCAAAGAAAAGAACAGGAAAAACCATTTTATTTATTTAAGCAACAACAATCTACGTGATTTCCGCATGCTAAACAAAATTTCTCTTGCGAACTCCAAATAAGCGACACTAGGCCAAGCACGGTAGACTTTCTCTTCCAACTAATGGGTGACAATCCAGGAAGCTATATTTTTTTATAGGAGAACCCCAAGAGTACCCCTAGTTACACTCGGGGAATGACGTCATTCACTACACCTCCTGTGACATACGAAATTTTTGGGGCCTATATGCCACAGTGCGAGAAAAAAAAAAAAAAAAAAAAAAAATCGGCTGCCACCCCCACCCCCCAATTTCTACTTAACGATGGAGGGGACGACCAGAAGTAGCAAAGGGGCGTACTTTTTTTTGTTTCGTTTTTTTCTTTTTGTGAGGGGGGGGGGGATATGTAGGCAGCACCTAAACCACGTGACCCTGACCCTGGAGCGATAAAAAAAATAATAAAAGTAGAAACAATCCGGGCCTTACCGAAATTTGCTGTGGGGGTGGTATGGTATTAGAAGATGGGCTTATTTCTCCCAATGAATCGAATCTTTTGTAAAAAAAAAAAAAATAGAGCATATGGTATATAATTATGGTTTTAAGCAATAATTTTTATTGTTCAGAAAGTACGCACTGAAAACTATGATGATATTAAATCAATGAAAGCGGAAATTAGCAGCAAGTTATAAATAACTAAGAACAAGAAAGCTAAATCGTGCCAGGCTCATAGATTATGGAATATTTCTCAACACAGTGTCTTGTTTCTTCACAGGCTATTAATGGATAGCAAGTAAACTGGTTCAAGCAAACGTGAAACTTATTTTGTTTTTGACCGTTGTGCACAGAGCATAGGCTATGAAAGCTATTTTGTTTGAGTCTGCCATGCCCATACAATCGTCCTGTTTGGATGACGAGGATATGGGGGCGTAGCCAGAAATTTTTCATTGGGGGGGGGGTTACGACTACTACAACTCATATATATGTATACGTGTGTGTGATAATGTAGTGAAGAATATACATTTTGTATGGCAAAAAAATTCCTTATAGGGGGGTTATGACCCCCATAACCCCCCCTTGGCTACGCCCCTGAGAGGATAGTATCATAAATTTGGATAGTATAGATTTATTTATTTTTGTTAGAAATATATTTAAGCCTCTACACAGCACTTTAAACAATTACTGCTTACAAGCGCGATTGTGTGCTTCTGCAAAACCAATATAAACGCTGCCTAAACTAATTTTTAACCGGGTAATGGTATTGTGCACTGCCATGGCATGGTTAAACTTAGTGGAAATCTGTGTTCATTCATTTAGAGAACAGAAAGACAGTTAAGCTGAAATCATTAATATTTTTAAACTTTAGTTTTAAAAAAAATCTGGTGTGGACACCACAGGATTTCCTAGTCAGGGGCGTAGCCAGGGGGGAGGGATATATCCTCCCCCAAAATTTTTGGATTAGGTATGAAATTCCGTCTATTTATACACATATAAGTTCATATCCCCCCCCCGAAAAATTTTCCTGGCTACGCGCCTGTTCCTAGTACATTTATTAAACATAAATATATTCGGTTCACTCCATTTCAATTTATTTCGCCTGAAAGAGATACAATACTGCAATAGTACTAAGGTGTAGCGATTTCTCGCCAAACATTTGAGATATCGCCAGGCTGAGTTCAGTTTTAGATTAGCCGAGTTTTTTTTTTACACTTGATTTGACGATATTTGGCCGAAAGCCGCCAAGCTTGTGATAATTTGCGAACTTTTGGGCATTGCCGAAATAGTGATTGACTACAGACTTTTACCGAGTTGAAGGTATTAATGGACATTAATATATTGAAAGTATTTCGGGTGACCCTGTAAATAAGTTACCCAGTCGATTGCAATAAAAAAGAGAGGTGAGCTATTATATGTTACAATAGTTCCAAATGCAAATTTCTACACTCTAGTGTTAAAAGCTTTTGAGTTATGCCAAACATGTAATTACTGGCGTAATGTATTGAAGTTGTCTATGACGTTAATGCATTGAAATTCTTTTGGGTGGCCCTGTAAGCAAACTATCCAGTAGAATGGAACCAAAAGGGAAGGGGGGGTGCAAAACTAGGCGATTACATAATCCTAAATATAAAATTTCAATATTCTACGACTAATAGATTCCGTGATCTACAAGTTCCATACAGACGTATGTACAGACGCCATTAAAAAACTGGTCAAAATGGACCTGCGGTTGGTCAAGCATTTATACATACACACATGCGTACGCAGAGACGTCTCTCAAAAACTCTTTATAGTAAATTTAGAAATAGTCAAAATCGATTTTTACATCAAAATCTTCAGGCCGAAATTTTACGTCATCACTTTACTTCCTTCTACTTTTGTATAAGGAAGTAAAAATAACTTGTAGCCATAATACCATTTTTAATGATACATTAAAGCATTCTGTTAATTCCTTTTTAACGCACGAACATGGCAAATCATTTCTTATCATCCTTTTAAAGCCCGTTATTTTTCTTTAATTGTTAATCAGCAAAAGTAACTTCCAACTCCATACTAACTCCTGTGTTACAATTTAGTTTCCAGGGAAAGCAAAAATTTGCTTGATTAGGCTTGAAAACAATAAACTATCAACTTTGATTTACAGACGCGGAGCGTTTCTTAAATGGCAATTTCCTCTTCTGTTTCTCTCTCGTTGTTTTTATTTTAAGTGCGTGTGTGTAAAACAACGAAATATGCACACCGAATGGTTTATTTTGTTTTATCTCATTTTATTTATTATTTGTGCGAGTGAATGAATTCTAATTTTTTATATCATGGAAAAAAGCAGAAATGTAAAGTGGTTCTTCATGCAGATCAGCACAAAAGACGGGGGATCCCATTTCTCCTACTTCCAATGAACCCAGGTTTAACTTCTTCACTCACTCATATCGCTCCAAATGACGCCGTGTTGTGCATTCCCTTCTGTGTCCACGGTTGCTTCTTATACTTTATATGTCTCAGTTTGATCGCAGTCTAGTGCGGCTTGTGAATGCAAGCACAGATTTTAGTTTCTGCAAAAAATTATTAGGTTGTAACGAAAGTTTCCCGCCACCGCAAACATCGTCAGCACACAGTTCGCGTTGGCGTATTTGCTCATATTTTATCAAACGATTTTTGGCATTTGGAAGAAAGAGACTTACTTTATAACACTATGGTGTGAAATCTGTAAAAAATATAGTTATCATTAAGTACAAGGTGTGTCAAATGGAATTATCACTCTAGAGGATTAGAACCATCATTTACTTCCAGTTGTGTTGCAAAAAGTCAGCTACAGAATATCAACGAATTATGAGTACAGCTATAAGTACTATTGTTGTATCCTGTGACACTGTGCAGGTTTGGTACCGAGAGTTCATAAACAGTTATCTAAGGAGTTAGAAGTGAGTTTTTCAGGCAGATTTGGCGGAAAACTTTCGTTACAACCTGATAGTTTCTTTCTTTGCGTAAAAGAATTAATTTTATCATTAATCTAATTCTAAGAATCTAAATAAATAAGCTGGTTATTTGAAAAAAAAATGGATTCTAACACACGATTGATATAAAGACCGTTTTGAAAATTTCGAAATAGTTCTATTTCTTTGAATATACGATTGATATAAAATGGAATATTTTTATTTTTTTTAATAAGACAATAAAGTACATCCAAACACAAATCTTCATAAAAGCATTTACTATCTGGTATTTTTTTCCCTTTTAGTGATTGTGTTGCCTACTACCCAGGCAGAACAACAACATTCTCAACGTCTATAAACGTTCAGTAATGTTCTCTGAACGTTTATTAATGTTTTGAGAACCCGTGAGTGCTGAATGGATTAATTCTTGTCATATTTTTGTCACACTTAAAGTAATTTAAATGATGGTTCCATAGTGATCTTTGTTTTTTTCTTTCGGGTCAGGAAAAGAATCGGATCACAACTGTGTGATCCGATTCTTTTCTTTATTTCCTACAGACATTCAAAGTGCCGTACAGGGAAACAACGCTGGGCACAGAAGCGCGATACTCCTGCTGCTTTGGAACGATGCGGTCGAACCTTTTCAGAGAACGTCCAATAATGTTCTCTGAACGTAATCTGTGTGTACTGAAAGGGTAATTTCTTGTCTTACTTGTCACACAATTAAAACATCATAAATGGTACGGAAAAAACACTCAAAATACTGGCGTTAAACGATAAAATAAATAAAAACTTTGTGAAAAAACACACATAAAATGTTACTAAAACACGATACGATCGTTTCGACCAAAAATTCTTTCGTTCTTCGTCAGTCAAAGCACTTCGTCTCACTAAACAGACGGGGTTCCCTCTGTTTTAGGAATATTTTAGGAATAAAACCCAAGATGGGTTTGGGGGCACCCAGTGTATATATATTATATACACACACACACTAGGAAATTATAATTCATAAATTATTTAATAAACAGAATATAACAAAAATCCGAAATATACCTTGCACTATCCTCCGTAGGCATTTCGGAAAATAAACAAGTTTAATTAATTAAAAGAACAGAAAACCTTAAAACTAGTCTTAGATTCCACTAGCTCGAAATGTTTGAAATATTTTCAAGCAACAAAATAAAATTTATATGTTTGTTGATTTTTTGTCATTTGGCATTTTAGGGAGAACTTTAAGGTTATTTTTCACAAATGAAAAACTTAAATTGTCGGGTTTTTTTTTTCCTAATTCAGTTTTTCGTTATTTATGTTTTAGAAAGATTTGCCTTTTCGAATTTGGAATAAAGATATTTAAAGAAAGTATAAACTACAAAACTGCACATAGAGCTGGCGATGAGGTAGAAAGAGAATCGCATAAAGATGCATCTATTCATCTGTGACAAAAATTCAACGTCTTACAATGTAAACATTTAGATGCTATATTTTATTATCATGCGATGTCTTGGCTTTATAAACTTAAGTCATAAACTACGGCAAATTTGTTGAATATGTGTAGTGTATGTGCTAATTAAACATTTAAAGAATATCCAAAGCTTTTAACAACAAACAAAAAAAAAAAACTTAAACACGCAGCTTAAGAATATTCTCCCCCCTCTCGGCGAAATACGATTTTAGATGAATATTAAAATTCGAAAAAGATAATTTTTAACCATAGTTCTAATATATATGTGACGTCAGATATTTCCAGTAAAGTTCCAGAGTTAAGGCAAATAATATGGTTTATTGAACATTATCTTTAAGTTACAATATAGAATGAGAAGAGGAGAGGGGAGACGGGTACAAGAATCAGCGTGGACTCATTAAGCAGTTCCAGTGGCAGAAGTCTCTCGATTTTCGATGTGCGGGAGTATTTACGCTTACCACACCACGTGGTTTTCGAAGACATAACTCCGCCTCTCGCTTATCTCTAATCGAACCACACACATTTACCAACATGACCCGCATCCGGGGTTACAAGGGCGTGGGGACACGTGTACATCTAAAGAACTCAGAATTGACGGCCTGATGTTTGACAAATAACAAAATAAATAAAACATAGCTCCAGAGCGCGCGTGGCAAGTATGACAGGAAAGCAAACTTACAGTAAAAGTACCCGCTTGAACAATACCCAAACTATAGTAAAACCCAAATTACCTTTTTATACATTACATATATAGTACATTATATTACATACATTATATATATATACATTACATTACATATATTTCCAAAACTAAAAGCGGAGGTCAATAACCCCAACCCCCATCCTTTTTCACTTCCATCTGAAGATGATTAGGATAACACAAGAAATTTAAGAATCGCTTCAACACCGGCGAAGACATCGATGACAGGCATCCCAACAGAGCCAAGATGCGCATGCGTCCCAACTCCAGGATTTCTTTGTTGACGCGTTCACGGGCATCGGGAGAACTTTTCCCAGACGAAAGAGAACCCACCATTCCGAGAAATAGAACTCGGATCATAAAAATTTACGACTGCGACAAGGGAAACTGAGCCCACCGAGAGAGGTATAACAGGGTCGTAACAGGAACAGAAAATGTATTTTTCGTTTTTTTTTTTAAAAGATCTAATAACAAGGAGGAGAAATAGAAATAGTTATCCAGACGCTTCCAGTCTGAAAGGCACGCGCTCTAGACCACAGGTTCTGAAACTTTTTTTCGATCACCGCCCACTGAGATGGGGGGAAAAAACAAAAAATAGTGGCCCTCCCCCATGTTTTTGCTGATGAATTTTGATAGAAAAGATATAGTTTCAGTATTAGCTTTCAAACCAACTAAAACATTAAGTGGCAAACATAGGCGCACCCACGGAAGGGGCTATGGGGACTGAAGCCCCCCCCCTCCCTAAAGGTGGGAAATTAGAAGTAAAAAGTGTTGAGAATTGAAAATTGTCACCCATGAGTTAAATGTTTTCTTTTTTAAAATTGTCTTAAATTATTTCTAAAATACTTTTTACTAAAAAAAGATGTTAGTTTTTAAATAAAAACTTAAGTTAGAGCTTGAAACTTGGTTACAACATCACTGATAAGATCATATAATTATTGGATCCTAAAATGAGTTACATTGCTCTTGGGGTTATGTTCTACGGGCAAGTCGACTGGCACAGAATATTTTGACGTTATAAGAGAGTTATAACTATAATTGAGGTCACTATAAGCAAGTTCAGCAGTATTTGTAGCCCAGCCCCCCCCCCTAAACTAAAATCCTGGGTGCGCCACTGGTGGCAAATATCCAGTTTTGTTATATGGGTAGACAATAACAAAACTGTGGTTATATGTTTATGGGTATTATGTTAAGCCAAACCTACACGAGGGGTACCTGTCTATGGAATTGGAAGATGTCTTGGGCGGAGGACTTTTTAAGGGTCTCCAAGAACCTTTTTAACAATGGAAACAAAAGTATACACATATCTGCACATCTGCAATGAAGAGAAAGCAAACCTGCATGAGGGGTATCTGCCTAGGATGGAGGGGATGGGGGTTACCAATGTCAGAGGACTTTCTAAGGGGTTCTAACGCGTACTCGTGTTACATCTGGAGGAAAACGACCTAAACTCCAGACCATTAGTTCGTCAGCCATGCGACGGGGCCCGAACCCGGGACCTTCGCAGCAGTTTGAGTGCCTTACTCAATAGGCCATGGTGGTGCCAATATTTTGAAGTATTTCGACACCTACAGATTATATGACCACGTATGATGATGCTACATTCTATTCTATTCACTTTAATGGTGAATATCTGAAGGGCAAACAAATATTTTACACATTTTAAATAAATTTTCGTAAAAACTCTGAATATAATCCAAAGTTTTAAAAAAAATCGACGTTTATATTTTAAGTTTGATCATCTATCACGTCATGAAATTTTATTTCCTTCGCTTCAGTCATTTTTACGTAATACGCAAACAAAAGCGTCAAGAAAAGAATAGTAGAATGACAGAACGGCAACCCGCCCCCTTTTTTTTTGGGGGGGGGGGTTGTGAAGTCCTACTGTGTTTCCGGGTGCTTGAAACAGATAGAAATCGCAAAATATTTCAACTCCAAGTAATGTACAGACAAAAGTCTTGTTTTATTTATATATGAAATAGACTGAAGCCGAAACATACCACGTTGCACCAAAACAGTGGAATAGACACATGAAATAAGCAAAAATGCTGGAAGCCAAAGCAAAAATGCAAGCAAAAATAAAAGCAAAAATGCTGGAAGCTAAAATTAATAATTGGAATAGAAATTGAAATATTTACAATCGCTCCGACTCTCATTAGTGGTCACACTCAGCAGATTTTAAATTTTAAAAAAATGCAAAATAGCAGGATTTAAATACGAGGCTTAGCAAAAAAGTAATACAATCACTAGGGGCTCGTCCTGCTATAATAAATGGGAAAGCTAGCACAGCGACTGCAAGTGAATATCCCCAAATGATACTAATAAGGGAAAAAGATTTTATATATATATATATATTCTTAGCATTGGCAACACATATCACTTGTTCAAATGAGATTTCCATGTGCTCAAGGTCTGGTATGTAAAATTATAATTCCTATTTCTAATTTTTGTTATCTTTTTGATTTCTTCTTTCCTTTATATAGTAGGGTAGGGCCCAGATGTGTGGAGTTAATATCTCTTCTGATATGCCACACAACCGAAACCCTACTATTTGGTTTGCTCTAAATTATAATCCACTGTTTGTGGCCCCTGACGATGGTGACAGTGGTTATAATTTCCGTTCCATTATATTATCACAATAATTCTTGCACTTTATTTGGCTTCAAAATCTGGTTTCTAATTCTTGCTAATAGCTGTTATATTTTTATGCGAGATATGTCTTATTTGTAGTATGTTTTGTGTTTTACTTATTAGTTATATATATATATATATATATATATATATATATATATATATATATATATAAAGCTACATACTAATAAATTAATGAATGCCATTTTGAAAATAATGATATAATATTAAAATAGATATTCAATAGTAAACCAGATTCTGCTAACGATAGCTATAAAATAATGTTATTACAGATTAATTAATTTGATAATGTAAAGTAATATAGTAATATAAGATGTGCATTTTGTTTAAGCCGAATAAGCTCTTTAAATTAGTCCCACAAAAAGAAAGAAAATAGAAAAAGAAAATCCTCTATCCTACACTGGGAGGAGTTATTAGAAGCTTACACCACCTCTGAACCCAGGTTTAGCTCTTTGCTCTTATCACTGAAAAGATGCAAAGCTGACGATTCCCCTACTATGCATGTTGATGCCCTTGTGCTGATAACAAAACGGCAATCTTAAGCTGAGCCGTGGTTTCGGCAGATAAGAATGTTTTTTTCACAAGCTATGTTATGTACTCTTGCAAACTGCAACTCTAAATCACTCCTAAAACTTTCAGAAGAAATTCGTAGTCATGTGATACATTGGGTCAACACTAATTTCACAGAAAATAATCGTGATTTTAAGATCATAGTCTGAACTTTGCTTAATTTGATATTGTATCGATTAAAAATATTGAACTTTTTAATTTTAATGTAACTATAAACTGTTTTAATATTAGTGAAATTTGAATTTAACAAGCCATTGAAGGTACCTAATTTAAATATTACGCCATGCAAATGAAAAATTTTAGGATGACTCATCACAAGCTGCCCTATACACCAAAGAAAATGTGGTTATCCTAAGGCAATTTTAAAACTTATTTTTAAATGTTAACGAGGAATTAACTGCATTGCAAAATGTTTAAATTTTCGAGAAATAATAGCATAAAAATAAAAAGCGAAATTTTCGTCAAAATACTACATTTGAATACTTTTTTTTCCCCTACAGTGTATCGTTACGTTTATGAAGAGACATTCTAAAACTGCGTATTTTTCATAGTCTATTTTAAATTACTATTAAGGAAAATTAAACATATTTTGCTTCAAACAATATCAAACCTGACACTTTTGAAGAACTATTTAATACTTTTAAAGAATTCTTACATATTTCAATGTTCTATCAGTTTTAACAACAAAATAAGTTGATATCACAACTCTGAAAAAATTCTTTTGAAAGTTAATGGCTTAAAAAAAAATCCTAAAAATCTTTCATTCGCAGTGTGATATAAGTTTATAGCCTAAAGCTACTGTGGAAATTTCCTCAAATAACAGGCTATCCCCTTTAAATTAAATAATAATAAATATAAGCATAATCATAGAGATATAAACGAAACAAGAGTAGGGGAGTCAGCCCAAGTCGCACACCAGTCACTGTGTTACGGGGTGACCCCCTTGTTTCCCTGCTCTAAGAGTATTCGAACAGGAAAACAACCTTGCCGGTAAAGTAAAGTACCAAGTTCAACTCCTGCTTTTAAACCTGTGGTTAAAGTGGTGTTTAGGGTTTCTTGAATAAATAAAAGGAAATAAAGTTGTCAGAAAAAAAACGTTATTATAAAAGCGTATATATTTATTACATCGTTATTAAAAACATTTAACCGATATAAGAAATTTTTTAAATTATATATTAACTAATCAACCAAGTTTTATTTTTATTTTATTTTTATTTATTTATTATTTTTTTTTTGGGGGGGGGGGTGTAGACTTGCATAAAAAAAAACGGAAGTATACTTATTATTCAGAATGCATTGAAAATTTTACATTTCTTAATTGATGAATATCAATTATTTTTAGTCAAATGATTAAAATCAGTTTTAAATTGAGATATTAATCAGCCAATTAAAAATATTAAATCCAATGCTTTTTCGTTTTAGAAAAAAAATTCTAAAATAAAAGATTGTGATAATATATAATGCTTTTAGTAAACTTTATTTTCAAGATACATACAGTACTTTTTCTTTTTCCCCAACCAATATTATTATTTAAAATAGTTATGAATTCTTTTTTTTTTAAAGGCGAGATATTTATCATGGATGAAAAGAAAAATGATAAACATTCATGAAATTGCATAACAATTTTAAAAAAAAAATACACATTAAATGAAGTGGTACTTAATTATGCTGGCTAATGTACACATATGTCTCAATAGCTTAGTTTGAATAGGCAAACCATTTTACACGATTGTTTAAAATAAACACAAAAATATAACTGATAAATAGTACTCGCTCTATTATCCGGAAATTGAGGACTTTTGACCTTTTTCGCCTAATGATGCAACTGAAAGAATGAATTTTTGTTTGAATATGTTTGTATTAATTAAAAATCTTTGAACCCATTTTTAATCAGCTACATAAAAATATTACATATTTCAACATAAATATAAATTTTCATAATATTAGTCAACTGTTAATTCAATAAGACATGATAGCTATGTGACGCAAAAAAAAGTTTTTAAAGCTTTATTTATTTATTTATTTTTTTTTTTAATTTTTACAGGGTCTCTACTACATTTCCGAAAATCAATTTCCTGACTTTGTCCAGACTTCTGGAAGCTCCCAGAAA
Source organism: Cheiracanthium punctorium (assembly GCA_038373885.1). NCBI lineage: Eukaryota > Metazoa > Arthropoda > Arachnida > Araneae > Cheiracanthiidae > Cheiracanthium > Cheiracanthium punctorium. The sequence goes on along the minus strand of JAWZYV010014639.1, from coordinate 33,947 downwards.
AAATTTCTTGACTAAAGATGCACTTTACTCAGGGAAATCCCTTAACAGTAGCACCTCCTTTTTATATTTAAATAATTTTCTACAATTTACTTGATATAAATTTTCATCTGTAATATAATAATTATTGATGTACTTTTTAGTTAGATAGAAAAAATTTACTATGAGTAAGATATTAAATAGTTAAGATTTAACCAATATTGACCAATACTATTTGTTTTACAGGTGGTACTTATGTTATAGATCTAAAAGACAATATTAAGTGCAGACACCAAATTTCAAACACAAAAGTTTTATCTTTTGGTCTACTACACTTCAACACTACACGTCTGGAAGAATACAGAGCGATAGTGATGAAAATTTCTGTGTTTTAACACTTGTCATGGACACATAGATTATTGACCCTTCCGTTACAAGAAACGCCTCACCACAGAATGTAAAACAAATATGAGCATCTCACACCGTACAAACATTCTGAATCATTCATTCTATTTAAACAAATTATCTTACAATTTTCATTCTCTGGAGACTGAAGAGAAAAAACATGCCAAGAAATTCTTATAAAGAAAAATTTATTCTTTCTGAGAATTTTCCTGGCTCATTTTGCATTATCCAGGCTTTTTCTAGACTTTCCTGGCATTTCAAGACTTTCCTGATTTTCCTGACAACAAGGCACTCTGTTTTAAATGAAAATTCTGCTAAATACAAGAACGAGGCTATAAAGAAGTAGGATAAATGGTTAAAAGTATATTTCCATATGTTAATGTAAAGATATCTGGTTTAAGAAATAATTTAAGAAACTGAATGCAAAATGTGAGTATTTTAATCAAGTTTGAAGAAAGAACGGAGTATTAACATTTGTCTTTCTAATGAAACACTACAGTACATCTTGACGTATTCTATAAAAATGTTTTCAAGTAAATAGTATCAACCAAGACAAACTAATAGGGAAAAAAATATCTTAAACTAATCAAAATTAAGCAATGCAAATGATTTTGACTGAGATTTCACATTCTCGGAGTTGGGAACAGCATTCGTTAAGAATGTAAATATGATTCCTTGATGTATTTTTACCTTTAGAATAAAGTTGCTTACACTGTGTAGTATCTGAAAATAAGCTAAATATATCCTTCGAAACAAGAAAACCTACTACACTGCTGGAATTATGCATAACTATACTTTCTTTTAATGTTATCTTTTGTAAACATACCAATTCGGTTACTTCTATCTCTAAAAGAGAAAGCTAAAATAAAAGGATTAACCGCAGCAGATTTGTAACACAGCTTATGAACAAAAGTCATTGGATTTTATTTATATTTATTTTATTTTTAATCTTGATGACGAAGAAAATATATTAGTGATAAAACTGAAATACAGTCAGCAAAATGAATTTTCATAGATTAATCGGCGCAGCTCTAGTACATAACTTTTGAACGCAAAATAAATTTTAAAAACATGAGGAAAAATTGTTTTCAAAAACGGTTTTAACTACTATAGGGATAAACCAAACAACTCTGCCTGCGGTTGTTGCATTGCTCTTATTTCTATTAGCATAAGAACATTGCGAGTCTAAATTTCTCAACTGTTGCAACGTCAGAGGTTTTAAAGGAAATTCGAAATTTAATACAGCGTTCTAAGTAAAAAACTGAAAAAAAAACGGCAGTTATGCAATAAAAGATTAAAAATAAGTAGTACACAAAAAGGTCGCATCCTCACAAAATAAGCGGCCATGGATTCGCATTGAAGTACTTTTCAGATTCTATTCCTAAAAGTTCATGGTTTGTGCGAACTTGATTTGTTCTAAGCTTTAATTATTGCATCCTCGTTTCTAAAATCTTTTTCTATAATGCTAAGATAATTTATTTTTATATTTTTAAAGAAAGATCTCTTTATAATTTACACTCTACAAATTAGCCTTTTTATTTTTTTTTTCCTTCTTAAATTTGCATAAGTACTCTTCATAGTCAAGTCTTGTTGAAAATAAGAAATATTTTGTACAAAATTTATCTTAATTGCTACCGATAGAACTTCTGCCAGCATGTCTTTCTACTCTTACGGCATTTCATTCTCACGGTTTGGAGTCCACAAGTGCTTATTGTGCAATTAAATAAATAATCTTTGCTCCACTTCTACAAATACTGCTAAAAAGCTTTTAATCAACTTATAAAAATTTCTTAGCGGCATTGCGTTTGTGGCAAAAAAAAATTCTTACATAGCAGCCAAACTGATGTTTGGCAAACGAGCCATTTCGTCACATCTTGGGGGCCGCCAGCTGGGTACCACATAATGAAATGGGCAATTTTTCAGGCCTTAGTAGTGGCGAATGCCTGATGGGCAAGTGCAGGCCTTATAGAAAAAACTTTATCACATAAAAATTTAGTGCAGCAATTAAAAATAAGTTGTGTGAAAAATGAAAAATCTACTTTGTGCAAACAAGGAAAATTATTTTTTCTCCATATTATGGGGGAGGGGGGAAGTTTCCTCGTCATTTGTAAGCATATTTTTAATTTTTCTTCAAATTTATAATCCAGAAGAATATTAATGTAATAGAAGCACTCTAAGAATTTAAACAATTTGTAGCCTTCTAAGCAATAACTAAAGTACTTTATAAAAAGAAATCCTAACTTTATTTCAATTAGATTTTGTGAGATCATTCACCAATATTACTACCTAGTCCTCTAAATTTTCTTTTTTATAACGTCTGAATGAATACATCCAAACTTTTGCAATAAAGCAGTAACTGAAATAATCGTTCACTTTTGAAAGAGAATTCCCATAGGATTCCTAATTTGCTATATAAGGATTGAAACAGAGGTCCTATAAAGACACAAGAAACAATTCAGCCAGAAGTGTAACAAAATCTTCCAGAACAGAGGCGTAAAGTATATTTTGGAGAACGAACAATCTTAAAATCGCCCAGGAAGTCTAGTTTGTTTAATTGACTCGTGAATCGTATTAGATCCTAACTTAATTTGCCCGTTTTGCAGAATTACAAAAAATACTGATTACGCGGCAGATTTTTCAGGGAGTTATGGACCGATTCTCCCCCTGAGGAGACATTAATGTCATTATCCAAGGTAAAAGAAAGTGATAATGCAAATAATTCTTTCTCGAAGTACCACAAATTTGAGGTAGTAATTATACACTTAGCAGGGCAGGTACACCATTTCATCAGAGAGTGCAATTTGGAGACCTTGCAAAAGCTTCAAAGAATGACAAGGAAGATGAAGGAAATGCCACAGATTATCTACTGATTATTCCTGGAATGACTTTATTAATCAGAAGGGCTTTCTAATATCTTCAAAAGCGTACTGCAAAGAGTTACGAATGAGGCCATTTCCACAAAGGTTAGTTTTATTCCATTAATTTCGAGAAAATTGGGGGGGGGGGGGCAGGAAATTATTTCGCCATAAAAAAAAAAAAAAATTCCAGTAATTGTCAGCGTTTTTTAAGTGGCATGTGAAAGCTGTGTTGCTTGCAAAATCGATTCGAAATTCTTAAGATAAAGCTGTACATTTTAAGGCGAAAATTTCATGCATTGAACAAAGTTGTATAAGATGTGCTTGAGCTTAATTTTTTAAATGTCCGAGCTCTAAATGTTTTACGTAAATAAGATTTCAAAGTTATTAAGATAGCGCAAGATTGTACGCTTTTTGAATTAAAAATTTTTAAGAATAAAAAAAAAACTGTAAACTCATAAAAATGGTGAATGTTCGAATGACAGTGGCGTTTTGAGTTGGATTTGTAAAAAAAAAAAATAATAACATAGTACATCAAACATTCACAAAAATTGTACTATAGCACGTATTTTGCTTTTGTTAAAAAAAAAAAAAAGAAAGAAATGGGAGAAAGTTCCTTTAAAGCACAAGGTGCCCGGTAGCTGTTTTCTAAGAACCTAGGCCTAACTTGATAACCCACTTTAATGTCCTCGAGCTAAATGTATTAGTATTTCGATAATCTAATTGAAAAATGACACAGAAAACCAGAAAGGAAAAAATGAAATGCAAATGCTTAACTGTCCCCGAGTCACACAAATTTAAGAAGAGCGATCTTTGCATGCGTATGAAAACTATCCTGTTATTAGAATATGAGGAAGACATACATTTTTTTAAAAAACATTTATATTTGCTAGTTTATTAAGTGTAAAATTTAATAAAATAGCACTATGTTTTGCGACGGAAGAGACTTGTGTAAAACTAAAGCTAGTTTTATCACACGATTGGTCTACAGTATATTAAAATTTTTATTAAAAGCTTTTGATGCAATGTTTAACTAAGGGCATTGCTATTAAAAACATGCATAACATTAAGTATTTCAATAGGGACTGCAATTATTTTTAAGCCTTTCCGAAAATACTTTATCAACAATTAGCTTACACCTTGAATTATAACTCTGAAATAAAAATCCATGCTACAACAAAAATATTCTTTTCAATTATAATAACTTTTTTTTAATCAAAAGTTCAATATTGTGCACATAAAGAAACACACATTTGTATAAGCTAATTTAAATATTTGGGCTTATGTTTATTGCTAAACGAGATCACCAATTCGGCAGTTACAGTAAAATAAGTAAATTTTAAAATTCATATATATATATATTTAAAATTTAGTTGAGAAAATCAAAAATCATTTAAACAAAAAAAATTATTTTTGTATTAGGTTTAAAAACAAAAAGCACTCAGTTATTTGAATATCTATAGCTAATTTAAATTATTGTTTTAAAGGAAGTAGTACATAAAAATAGTGTAGCTGTAAATATTAAGCTTTTGGAGGATTTAAAGAAAAATCAATCTACCTTACCCAATTCTTTGGTTACTGTGTGTTTCTTGAATTTTTCCTTAATAAAACAACATGCATCTAATTTATTACTAATCATAACAAACTGTTGAAGTTTTTTCAAACATCCTACATTTGATTACTCTTTAGACTATCAACTATTTGAACTTCAAACGCACAACGGAGTAGTTTAACATTTGGGGAAAAAAAAAGATAGTCTATAGAGGCTAATCCTCCTCCATCCCCTCCCCTCTAAGGTAAATAAAATAAAAATGGAAATAAATTATAAATAGAGAATAGACACGGATCAATTAATTAAAATGTTTAATTTTTTTTAAAAACTGAAATTATTTTTTAAGTAGTTTCCGCAAAACGTGTTGGTTATTAACTATATACTTACAGGTAGACATATTCAGTTGAACTTTGTTATAACGACATTGAAGAGCCTAGATAATTATTTATGACGCTATAACCGAGAGACTGTATAAGTGAGCTTCTGCTCTTTCAGGCAGAGATACAAATTATTTCGATGTTTTAAGAGAGTAATCACTATAAACGAGTTCTAATATATTCGGGGCACACCTAAACTAAAATCCTGGGTACACCACTGAAGGAAAGAACAATTTCAAGTAGCACACTACCTGTAACTTCATTACAACTACACAATGAATAAGAAATATAGTTAAAACAAAATCATAATTTATTATACTTATTTTTGGATGATTTGCACATTTTTGTTGTCTAACAACTTACATATCAGGCCTTAAAAAATATTTCGATGACTTCAGTCAATCAGAAAATATTTCGGAATCACGTGACGTCGATGCGGCAGTTTATTGAAATTTTGTGGCATTTAACAGATTTTTTTTAATAATGCTTATGAGTAGGGAAATATTTAGTTAAAAGAAAAAGTAGTATTTTTTAACAGAATACTTATTAAGTGGCTGATTATTTTCTCTTTTCACAATTAAAAACCAATTTCTTACTTTTGCACTAAAATTTAAAAAAAAAATAGAGCGATGTTAGTGTGGTGCCGATAATTTCTTTAAACTCTTTCTTCCTTTTGTAAATACTTGGAATTAACACGAAACTGTTCTCTCAGTCTACAAAATTTGGTAAATCAGAGAATACTCGGCTTTGCTTCGAGTGTCAGTGCTGGAAACCTCTTGGAACAGCCTCTGAATTCCAAAATTTTTTTATACGCTTTATCGGCAGAACATTCCTCGACATACTACTTGTAAGCAGCATACTCAAATCTTACTTGTGCCTCACCATAGCACAGTGGTTACGTCACTGAAAGTGGTAGACGGACGAAGTGTGGAGGGGTTCCGGGTTCGGGTCTCATCGTGCGGCTGTCGATCTAAACGGTCTGGAGTTTTGGTGGGTTTTCTCCAAGTGTAACGTGAATACGCGTTTGAAGCCCAAGCCCCCCCCCCCGTCCTTGGCAGATCGCCCTAGCGTACCGTTGCCATAATCACACAAACAAACAAATCTTACTTGTGGATCTTCAAATCCTGGAATATTGATATATAGTCGATATTTAAGACTGGTTGAAAGATTGATCTGGATCAAATTACTCGAGCAGCTTTTGTGAATTCGAACCCGAGTCAGAAAACTTAGGTCTTTGAATTTTGGAGACGACCATTTCTGGTCAATAAAAACGTTCAATTTCGCAGCTGTTTCGTGAAATACTTCGCAGAACGAATTACGTGCAGCTTTACCAGGACAGGATGTTTCCGATTTTAAGTCGGTAATTTTGTAATGCGTCTTGTGAATACACTTAAGTTTCGAAGACGAGCAGAGTGTCCGTTAGGATCTGGCCGTTTTCTGGAATGAACTGAAAGTCTTTCCAGAACACTTTGAGACACACTTTACTTTGAGACACATTTGGGCAATTCCATGGTTTCGGACGTAAAAAATGAACAAAAATTTCTCAGATAAATAAATTTACATTTTATAAATGAACTTAATATAATTAAAATTGCATATATATGATACTCAGCTCATCCTACTTAATCAAAAAACATATCCATTAAAATAAAAAAGATTTTTAAGTTAAATTTAAATGGTTTTAATAATTGGTGTCGGACGTAAACACTGTTTATACGTCCGACACCAAGTATTAAAACCATTTAAATTTAACTTAAAAATCTTTTTTATTTTAATTGATATGTTTTTTGATTAAGTATGATGAGCTGAGTATCATATATATGCAAATTTAATTATATTAAATAAATTTACATTTTATAAATGAACTTATCTGAGAAATTTTTGTTCATTTTTTACGTCCGACACCATGGAATTGCCCATTTACTTTGCATCAAAGTGTTGTTGTACTCATTGAAACAGCCCGTGTCAAAAGTAAGTACACTTCCCCTTTCAAAATCTCTTAGTAAACGTCGCACGCAGAACATCAGCATGGTACAGCAATCATTTGAACCATGCTGTTTGTTCCATTAGCTTGTTATCACAAGATCTGAACATAATTTACTGTATTTTTGTTTGTTTGTTTGTTTGTTTAAATATGTAAATAACTCCGTTTTCACGCAGGATAGTACTTAAATTTCTTTTTTAAAGTATCCTGAGAACTTGTTAATTTCAGAAAAATAAAACACGCAGCACTTCCTGGTCCTTGTGTGTTTGAGTCATGTATGCTCCGTTAAAATTGCCGAGACTTGGGTGAAATCTATCTAAATCTTCGTTAGACGCTCTATAGCAGACAGAGAAACTATTCTGGCATTGACATTTTCAAAATGACCGTTGTTGAGTAGGTATAAGGACATGTCTTCCGAATTTGCAAATTGTGCAATAGCGAGAACATGTAAAACAAAGCTGACGTTATTGTCAGTACCTTCATCAAAACCAATACTTAGAGAGTCGCTTGATTAAGGTATTTCTTTTATTTTTCTCGTCTTGGCCTCAAAAATTTCGAATTAATAGCTTTGGAGCAGAGAATTAGTGCAAAGCAAGACACCTGCACTTACGGTGCTTTTCGTTATGAGTTCTCTTAATTCAGGATTATCCGGTGTTCCTAATTGAAATATTTGCACTTGTAAAAAATCGGCAATTTCATAAACAATTTACCACATTTTGTTTGTTTTTTCAATAAATGCAGATGATATTTCTCCTGCTTCTGGATTAGTGTAATACGAGACTCTGGGGCTATTATTACAGGAAAGAAACATATTGAGAAAAAGCGGAAAAAAAAAATGTTTGCCGAAAATGCGATGCTGTGCAAAAAAATTACAGATTATGGTAGCAATTGTAAATTATGCAAAAATACGCATTTTAGCATATTTTATAGGACCTTACTAATAACAAATGATCTGTGTCAAAATTATTACTGACAAACCATTTAAAATTTTGTTTATAAAATATTTTACATAGAACTAAAATACCAAAACTTGTTTGTTTCTTTTGATGTCTTTAAATAAACCCTAAAATCTTTTATATAACGTTTTGCTAATTAGAAAATTAATCGCTCAAACTACATCAAATATCAACTTTTTGTTTCCAAAAATTTTTTTTTTCTTAATGAGTCAGCATCAAAGCACAAATTATTTTCTTATGATATAAAAAAACTATTATTCTTTTAGAGTATAAAATAATGAAATAACACTTTTAGAAATACATTAAAGTTTTAAAAGCTGATATGTGCATGATAATAAATACTAAGTTTTGGAGTGTATGCAAGGCGATAAAGGACAGGGACTTGTAGTTGCTATGCGAGACGAGACAAAGCTTTACAGCCGTTTAGCGAGACGGGACGAGACGACCCCATTTATCGTCTCGCGTTCATCCTCATCTAAGTTAATTGGGAATGTTTTAATAGTGATAAAATGACTCATTTTTCTTTCTTTTTTCTTCAACCTTTTGAAAGTGCAAGATTTTCACGTCAGTATGTTCACATCAGTAGACTGCGCCCAAAACTGAAAAAGTGTACCCGTTGCCATCGATCCACTTCACTACCAACAGCATGGCGGTCGATCGAGTCGCCCATCTGGACGCCACAGAGCTGAAGGAGTTTCCTGACACAGCTGGCTGTGTGGCGGCGCTGCTAGTTAAATGCATCAAAGGCAGCGGCTGCACTTTTCCAGCTTTGGGCAATCTATCCAGTTGGTCTTCTACACTGATGTGAAAATGCTGCTTGCACTCCAAAGGGTAATCGACGTATAGATATGAATTTTAAAAAAAATTAAAAGTAGAGAATTGTCACTTAATTAATGAATTAAAGCATTTTAATTTAAAAGTTGTGTTCGTTTTATTTCGGAAGTACTTTTCACACAAAAAGTTGGTTATTAAGTAAATGTTCATGTATAATACATGAAATACAGTTGAAGTTAGTTACAACGCCACTGAAGAGACTAGATAATACTCCATAAGTTTATAAACGAGTTACGTTATCAGCGAGCTGATGTTCTACAGACTATCTGGACGTTATGAGTTGTCAATACGAACGAGGTCACTATAACTGAGTTGAACAGTATTTGTAGCTCCCCTGCCGTAAACTAAAATCCCCGATGTGCCACAGGGTATTTTAAATTAAACAACTGTCTGTTTAAAATAATGTATTACTGCTTAAAAAATGGTTTCGAATAGTTTAACCATTAGCTAATTACAGTTAAAAATAAATAAGGACTTTCAATATACATAAGAAATATTTACTTTTGTAAGAAGAGCTCTTTATAGTAAAGTAACACATTGTTCTATTATCTTACGTCGAGTACTTACTTAAATAACGAAACTTTGAAACTTCGAAAGAAAAAAAAATGTCTAAAGATTTTGTGCATATTTTTTAAAAAATGTAGAAAAACATATTTATTATAAATAACTGGAATTTTTTTTAAATCTCATCATGAGAAAATCACAATTTCATACTAGTTTTACTAATCATAGCAATTTAATTTTCAGTAACAGTAATGTCTGACTTTGTCTATAACTTCGTAGCAACAAAATTGAAATAAAAATTAATGTAGCATAGTTTGGTCATCACGTATATGAATTTCGTCACTTAAGAAAAAAATTCAGAAATTCTAATAATTATTAATGTGTTATACATCTCGCGCTAAGTGAGGTGCTTAACTTTTGCTCTCAGTATATGCAAAAACACAATTTCTGCTTTAAAAAGAAAGAAACTTTAAAAGCAAAAAGCAAGTTGAGCACACAAAAGGAAGATACAGCTCTTTGTACGTAAAAAATAGTCTGGTTAGTTTTTTTTTAATTTGTTCTAACTTTTAAGTTGTAACTGATTAATAATAATATAATATAATTATTCTTTTTAATTCTTGTAACTAAAATAGTTAATGGAAACAATTTAAATTAATTCACTCAAACAAATAATCAGATATAATTTTTATGGATTTACTTTCTTAAAGACAAGATTCCTCCCTCCCCCCTAATATTCACAGCTGATTTAAAATTCTGGAAATTCTTGCATCCCAATTCGCTTCTAGTCTAATGTAAATATATCAAGTAATAATTACCCACTATTCAAATTCATGCTACAGAAAACAAAAATGCAATGCTATAAAATTACTTTTAAAACAGCGAAAATTCTATTTTACAACCAAATTCAATGATTCGGATTACTAAAGCATTACTGATTTTGTTTCATTGTAGTTAATTGCAATTAAAATTTATATAATGTAATATTAATTATAATGTTTTTATTAATGAATTAAAAAATGCGTAATTAATAATTAGTGGGGGGGGGGAAGCTCAAATATTTATTCGTACTTTTAGAGGCTTTTATTTTCATAATTTCAAACAAGTAAAAACGAAGGCGCCAGCAGAGGCCTAGTACATGCTCAAGTTCAATTTAAAAGTGGCTGTTGAAAATAATTACTCTTTAAAATCCCAATTCGCGTACAGACGTTTTAATTATCACGTGGATGGACGTGCTACGAATTCGAAATGAAGAACTCATAACAATCATTCATTACTAAATTAATGCTAATAAGGGTCATTTACCGTCACAGAGCAGAGCCGATCTAATAACACTCGAAATGAACAGTTATTAATTCTGTATAGGTGGAAAAGCACACAATCCTTTTTTAGTTCACTCGACTAAGGTGTTCCAAGATTCCTCACACACACACAGCAGGTGCTACGAAAGGCGACACATAAAAAAATTCCAACTGGCCTCCGGGAAGAAAAAAAATAATAATAATAATAACACCATAAAAAAAAACTATCTCCAGTCCGGCTAACAAACGGGGGAAAAATACGGCAACAAATCCACACAAGTGTGAGCTGTTCTCCCGTCCACAATCCGAACTGAACTACGGCACCTTATACTTTTTCCCCCTTCAACAATAGGCCGCTCTGCTAAAAATTCAGATAAGGGAAAAAAAGAAATGACTTAGAAAAAAAAATTACGAAAAAAAAAAAAATAATCACAGTTACAGACACGGCACGCGGGGAAACAAACAAACAAAAAAAAAAATCTCGGGAAAAAAATCCGGCGCGCAGGAGCTATCTTTTTAGGCGCGCGCGCGAATGATTGGCCGTCATCGTTGCGTTGCCATGACGACGTGCTCCTCATTATGATATTCAAATGGGCTCCCGTGAATAAATGAGCGCCCCGTTGTGCATCCCGATTGGCCGCACCCACGAAAAGTGATGCAGAGAGATGTGCCATTAGCATCCCAGACACCCGCCCTTTTTTTATTGGGAGAAATTTTTTAGCATCTTTGCCACCCCCACCTCCCTGTGACGGACAGCCCGAAAATGTCATCGTTCTTTTTTTTTTCTTCTTCTTCTTATTCGCAAATATTTACAGTCTTCTCCTTCCTCACTCTTTGAATATCGTGGCAAGCGAGCGCGCACGGAACACACTTTGCTTCTGTGCCGGGGCGCACGCCGAAGAAGAAGCGGGGAAGGTGGGGGGGCACTTCTGAGAAATGCCGTGCACGTATACGCGAGGTTTAGACCTCTCTTTCTCTCTACAAGAACAAAAAAGTGTAGCGGGGGACGTATCTATATAAATCCTCTTCCATCCCATATCAATGGGGCGAAACGGCTCACCCCCCCCCCCACACACACACACACATAAAAGCGTTCGATTTAGAACCGTTCTTTGATCCCCGCATCTCCCGTTTTCCTCTGAAGAGCTTCTCATCGTTTTCATGACTGCGTCTCACGATCGCAGAAGTACCAGAAATGGGGACCACCTCCCCTGAAATTTTAGACACGGGAAGACATCGAAAACGACCCATCGCTGGCGTACAAAATGAGCAGGCGGCAGCAGTCGAGATACTGGTCTACGGACCTTGCGATATCTTTTTCTTGTGTCTATGCGCAGACGATCTGTACTAATCAGGGGCGCGGCCAGGTGGGGGGATATCGGGATATATATCCCCCCCCCCGAAATTTTTGGATTAGTGATGAAATTCCGTCTATTTATACGCATATAAGTTCATATCCCCCCCGAAAATTTTTCCTGGCTACGCGCCTGGTACTAGCCTTACATTCTAGACTGCACCCTTTCTCCCTAAATCGCCCTTATATTCCATTTCTAATTTCATTACTATTAGCATACAAGTTTTTAGTTAATTATTATTTGTGTAAAGCATTGTTTACTCTGGCGGTTCAGATGACTGTTTATAATTGGCTTTTGCGCAGACAATCTAATAAATCAAGCATTCTAGATGGCACATCCCCCCCCCCCTAAACCATTCTTACCAGCCCCGAGACGGTAAGCATTGCATCGGGGCACTATCTTCGAAGGGGCGCCCTTTAGAACTCAAAAACTCGGAAAGACTTGATCCAGAACATAAAAGGGTGCCTGATTTACGTTTCCAAGGGGTCGCCACGTCCCCTAGGGCAGCTCCGGCATTTTCCTATTTCATTACTGTTAACATATACCGATACAAGAAAAAATATATACTGTGAAACCTGTTAAAGGCCCTTGCAAATATCCAGAGACATGTCGCGGGACGCTAGCAGTAGGGTGCCAATAGCGGAACCAATTCTTCAATAGTGTAACCATTTCCTTTAAAAAGGTGGTGATACTCCGGTATTAAACCAACAAAAGATAATTGGGGACCGTGAATAATATTGCGGTTTCGCACATCCCCCATCTATTGTTCGGTAGAGGACACCCCAAGTGTCGCAGCTTCCTAACCATGTCGAATTTCCCCGTTCAAATACATTGTAGCCGCGACATGTCTCTGGATATTTGCAAGGGCCTTAAAGCGATTATCTTGTTAAAGAAACCAGCTGTCTACAGACACCGACCCCATTTGTGTAATGTCACTTTACTACCATACCCTAACCACCTTCGTAAGATGACCCGTTTTGTTCTTCCAGACGGACGGTGGTCAACTTAAACAGTTTCCACTGTGTTGTTTATGCCCCTGCTAAGTGAACAGACGACTTCCCTCCCCCCCCCCCTCTTTATCCACCTAAGTTTTTTTCTTTTTTTTTTTTTACAAAAGATAAAATTCCCATAACTTAAAATTTCATTAGTAAAGCTAACTGTGATATAAAGAAATTATAATGCCGTAGCAAAAAATTTCGAGAAAATTAAAATGGGCCGCATGATAAAGCATGCAAAAACATACCAACATTTCTTCCAAGAAATCTCTGGTGCAATCGTATGAAATGGTGGTAACAAAATTTGAAAAATGTTCCGAGTACACAAAAATGTTATGTAGACCCCCTGTGCATTATAAGAGCCGTACGCATCTAAAAGTGCAGAAATTTAGATCGAGAAATAAAATAGGTGGATAGATAGCCACAAGAAAATAGCAAGCACTCACCAAAACTAAAGAAAAAAACTATTTTGACTACTGCTCTGATATGTATACGTGCGTGTGTCTATTCTTTTCCCTTCCCCTTTGTACATCACCGTAGACGATGTGCCTTTAACCTCCTGCACTTCTCCCCCCATCCTCTCTTCCTCCTTCCTCTCATCTCATCTCATCTCACCCACACAGGTTAGAATTGTTAACCCTTTGACGCGGGGTGGTTGCACCGCGAAACCACCTTATTTCAGCACTTGCACTGCCGGTCGCGAGAGAAATATGGGTAAGTGATCCCGATGCTGAAAAAGTTCGATCCATCGCCATGTTGCTGGTAGTTAAATGGATCCAACCATAAAAAAAGATCTGAAAGATCTAAAAAAATCTTTCGATGGTAGAGCCTAGTAGCTTTCAATGACAAACCTTTTATAGTCCTTACTTGGGTAGAAAGGTTCTTCTATTTTAAGGCTGTAGTTCGAAGGGAAAAAAACCGTTTTTGGTCTTTGTATACAAATTGAAATAAACTAATAGAACGAGGTTGCATAAGCTGCTTGACACATTGTAATAAGGGGGAAAAAAACTGCCCCTTTTGTGAAACTTTCGAAAAAAATTTCAAATCTATAGCTGCACTGCAAAATTTTTTTAAGAGAGACACGTTTTGCAAAATTTCAGATTTTTAAGAATTTGTCCTAAAAGTTTTGTAACCGATATTACTGAACGTATCGTTTATTCCACCATGTAGTACAGCTTGTAAAGAGACGGTCTCAAAATTTTGAAGGGCCTAATATAATTAGTTTATGTCAGGCGCGTAGGCAGGAAAATTTTTCGAGGGGGGGGGGATATGAACTTATGTATATAAATAGACGGAATTTCATCACTAATCCAAAAATTTCGGGGGGGATATATCCCGATATCTCCCCCCTGGCTACGTCCCTGGTTTATGTGTACTTATGTACCAAAATCACATGATTTTTTTCGCACTACTCTTAAGAATAAGTTATGAATGAGCAAAAAACACGAAGACTTCCATTTGTTGACATGTTATTTATGAAAGTCAGTTTTCAGAAATCTGTCTAAAAACTTAATTCGTTTTTTAAAATCAACATGAGTTTTTTCTTTTTTTAAATATACAAACTACTACTACCTAAAATTTAGTAGACTAAGTAGAATTAATTGTAGTGGCATAATAGCGTAATTATATAAACATTAAATCATGGCCGGAAAAGTTTATTATATTCATCTTAAAAAATTAGATTATATTACATATTTACAGGTATTTTCGAAAGATATACGCAAGACACTAATATGCGCTATATCTGTTCGACAGTACATGTTAGGGTTGATATTTTTCGTACATCCATCGATGGTAGATATTTTAATAATGAAGTTTTTAGAAGTTGACAACAATTGGAAAGTAAATGTTTTTAAATTATGACGGATATAACAGTATAATAAACCTTTTGTTTGCAGGGGAAAAAAATGTACCTAAAAATAAGCGAAATTAGTAAGTGTCCCATTTTCGATGTCCCATGCCACGATACTTTACAAGGCAGCACACTGAGGGGTAGCGGAAAGCAAATCTAACTTAAAAATTTGATTGGAAATATCATTTTGAAATTTCTTTTTCCTCAAGAGTTTTCTATCAAAATAATCTTAAAACAATCTGCACCCGTTGCCTAACTCTTGGAACAGGTTAAGAACCAACCAGATATACCAAAGACTAGAGAAAAAAAATGTAAAAGTTTTATTCATAAGCTGTACTTTATGAATGCTCTAATAAGACTGTAAAACTATACGTTCTGTTGCAGTGCAAAATAAGCCGTGGTGCCACCTAATTCGAAAAATGTTGCAAAATAATGTACTGATAATAAATTTCTCCCGAATACTCCATATTGGTTTATTGTTTAGTAGAACTTGTGAAGAGACTTTTTTAACTTTCAGATTTGACGCTGTGCCAATAAAAATAAATATGAAATACTGCTTCGACAGAATAGGTTATACGATAACCTGCATAACATGAATTTTACTTTCACAGTTATATGTTTTATTCTCCCACCGTTGAGAAGCATCTGAAGACTCAAGCTCGGAAGCAACGATGGCCACAGAATCGTTGTCTTTGTGTCCGTGCAACGATGGGAGCGCACAGGTTAAAATCAATAAACACTAAAAAATATTTATTTTGAATCACTGTCTTTAGAACCTAAATTCATGAAAAATTTTTTCATTTCCATAATGAACCTTCCCAGCAGAAACCAATGCAAATGGTCGTTTTAGGAAAATTTTAAGAAGGAACCTACAAAGGGATCGATGTCGTTTTTACCAAGAGAAAGCGTACACAATTTTATCACCTAGGGCCGCCACTGGTTCTATTGAATGCTCTTCTTAATTCTTCGCCTTAAAAATATTTCTGAAATATTTGCAGCAAAACAGTTTTCTGAAGTTCGGTCATATCAGGAACGTAGCATAAAAAAATTTCGGGTGAGCCCCTAATGGCTACGTCCTTGGGTTTTATATACATAATATATAAAGCAAGATCCCTTTTGAAACACAAAAAAATAGTCTCAAGGCTGGATTTTTTTTTTATTACAAATTTTCGTTCATTACTTTTGTAATAAAAAAAAAGCAGCCAAATGAAACAGAGAATTCATTCTCTTGTAATTGTAATTATTAAAGTGGTCGCGTTTCCTGATTCGACAAACAAACGGTCGGAGTAAAACTACAGCCATCATAGTTCTGGTTGTTACGAAATCAAAAACGTCTTGCTGACATTAAAGCAAATAAAATATAAGAACCACCTGCTATAAACAGAGTAATTATTCAATTACTTTAACCAAGTCTAAGTGAATTAGAAGACGACAACAAGAAAGCTGATTTACAAAGACAGTCTCTCTAGCAATGTAACTTTGTTAGTAGCTTTTTTTTTCGGGGGGGGGGGATAAATTGTGCAGCTAATCACATTAAGCTAATGCACGTGCTTCGTCTTAATCTTAGCCAATGTAATTGGTCAAATGACATTAAATGTTGTGTAGCAAAGAAAAAACAGAAAATATTAATGATGAATTACATTAAAAAAGAAAGAAAACTTAAAATTCCAAGTGTATCAAGGGCATTTTTATTTATTTATTTGTTTATTAGCGAAATATTTTTTTTTTCAAACATTTTAAAAATTAGACATGTCGAGGAATTTTAACCATTATTTATTTCATCAATTGAAATTTCCTACTCATTCTTATCTTATTGTACTGATAATTTGGATTTTTATTCTTTATACTTTGTCAACCTTATTACATCGGAAATTTGAAATTATATAAAAATAGCAAGAGAAAGGTACATATAAACTCTTTCAGACTGTAATCGTCACAAAATAGAAGATTACTATATCATACCATTGTGTATTGACCTGTGTATTAAGGCAAAACTGCATGCGGTGTGTCTGCTCGGGGTGGGGTGTGCTTGGTTGACTTTTAAGGCGATCATCTTTTAAATCCAATTACATAGCTTTTGGCATAATTATCAGGTTGTAACGAAAGTTTTCCGCCAAATCTGCCTGAAAAACTCACTTCTAACTCCTTAGATAACTGTTTTTGAACTTTCGGTACCAAACCTGCACAGTGTCATATGATACAACAATAGTATTTAAAGCTGTACTGTACTCATAATTCGTTGATATTTTGTAGCTGACTTTTTGCAACACAACTGGAAGTAAATGATGGTTCTAATCCTCTAGAGTGATAGTGTCATTTGAGACACCTTGTACTTAATGATAACTACATTTTTTACAGATTTCACACCATAGTGTTATAAAGCAAGTCTCTTTCTTCCAAATGCCAAAAATCGTTTGACAAAATAGGAGCAAATACGCCAACGCGAACTGTGTGCTGACGATGTTTGAGGTGGCGGGAAACTTTCGTTATAACCTAATATATGGGCTCGGTTTTGAAACTTGGCATGGTTGTTAAACTGTTTGTATTTTCATATGGAATCCTGTTAGCCGCTATAAGATGCTCCCTTGAATAAAATAAAATAGGCCATAACACCGTCTTTAGTTGTAAACATTTGGATAGGTGGCCAGTGCGTGCCATTGGACTAGGGGTGGGAGGTTGTGCAATTTAGAACTTCCCGCACTTTTATTTCTCACTATACAAATTAAATACAGAATGATTTTATGAGAATTTTTCCGATTATGAACTTTATAAAACCAGTAAGTTGTCAAATATTCTTATCACATCACTATGGAATATCATGCCCCCCCCCCTCATTATACCAATAAAGTCTCAAAATGCTTAAACTTATAAATTTGATTGTTCTAATAAATCAAAATTTTTCATAAATTACCATCCAATTCTACATACCATAGATTTCAGAATTATATAACACAACCCGAATATTCAAACGTGAAAGTAAAACGTCTAACATATACAAGTTTTTCCTTAAATATCAATATATTAAAATATAGTACGCATTAACACAGAATTCTTCAAAAATTGTGTAGTTTATAAAGGGGACAGCTCAGAAGCAAGTATCAAATAGCATTTGGACGTTTGTAAAAATAAATAAACGCTCTCCAAGCTAGCGTTTAAATATTTTCAGCACAAATATTTTAAACTTGATGTTACGTAAGCAGTCGATTTGGTATTTATTCTAATAAACATTTACTTTCAAAATTGTAAAACTACAAGGACTTCCCCTCCCCCACTTTTCTAATGGCCCGGTCAGCGGAATACTGGAAGCTTGACCGCTACGAGGACCGAAGATGTAGATCCTTTCATTATGGAGCCGTATATTAGGCAAATCAACGTTGCCCCGCCCCTATGAGTGGTCTCCTAATTTTGAGACCGAGTTCCTGAAATCGGCACACCCCTAAGCATGGGGCAATTACGTTTGAACATGGAGGAGATAGGTGCAAAGAACAGATTGTGCGTGCACCAGCTATCCTATTAGCGGTCACGATTCCACAGCAGCCCAGCCGAGAGAGCTTTTCACTCTCCCAAGCACTGGCCAAGTCTGTGCTGCTTCACTTTCCGTGTTCTTATGGGAGCGATCTTAGCGACTATCCCACTGCAGAACAGAACGAAATTGAAACAGCAATACAGTGATTTTGTGCTGTCGAATTCCTGGGCCGACGAAAAATTTTGACTTATCATAAGTTTGACTAATCGAATAATCTTAAATTCGTATGGAATTGGAACGAAATTGCGTGGAAACTGCGACACAGCTGGATATTCGACTTATCGAGCTTCTCGCGAAATCACTATTTTATAAACAAAATATTTGGTTAACTAAAACAGACATGCCAATCTTTTCGGATTATGAAGATTTTGTTCCACGATCTTACCAACCAACACAACTTTATAAAAGTGAAATTAAATGGACTTACTTTAAAATAAACTTCAACAGCGTAATATTAATATTTGAAACATTTCACGAAAATCAGTCTACCCTTTTTCAAGTGATGATAACTTCAATATTTAGCAACTGCACAAGTAAACAAGATCCACTGAAAAACCATGCAACTAACAAAAAAAATCTGGAGTGACTCCAGTCGACTTTCCGAACACTTACGATTAAGATCATTACCAAACATTTAAATAAATTTTAATCGATGAATAATTCAAACATATATACCAAATTGAAGCTCGATCGAATGTACCGTTTAAACGCTAGCGCACTTTCAAGAATTTCTCCCCATAGGCCATAATGTAGAAGAAATCTTTGTCGTAGCCCCGTAGAAAAACTGTAAGTCCTATAAACATCAAAATCAATACCGGTCTTACAATGGTGGTTTATAACATGTATACCCAATTTGAGCTCAATCGAATGTACCGTTTAAACGCTTAGCGCACTTTCCAAAATTTTCCTCCATAGGCCATAATGTAAAAGAAATCTTTATTTTATCCCTGTAGAAAAACTGTAAGTCCTATACACATCAAAATCAATACCGGTCTTGCGAAGGTGGTTTATAACATGGATACCCAATTTGAGCTCAATCGCATGCCCTGTTCAGGAGCTATCGTGTTCACTCACATACACACAAACACACATACACATACACACAAACACACATACATACATACATCTCGTAAAAATAGCATAAATGAATTCAGAAGACCTCAAAACGTGTCAATACACCAAAATCTCGAATTCGAATTTTTTCATGATTACAATACTTTCCTTACATGGTACATGTTCGGAAAGTAAATACAACTTTGATTAGTTTTATTCCTAAATAATAAACTATTTCAGGGTAAATAAATAAATGAGAGGCGAAGAAAGAAAAAAAACTAAAATTATATTAAACGTGCATTTTGGTCGAAGGAATGCGTATTTTAAACAATATTTTCTATGCACAGTGAGCATCAACTTATTCATTAATAATAATTTACATTTGAAATTCTGAAAACTCCATTACGCGTGTATGTATGTCTCGATTCCAAAGAATGCTTATTTAAAAGAATTCACGGTATACACATAGGACATACACTTAGTTTTTAACAATACACTTATTTGTAGTACATGTTAATTTTGTTTATCTTAAAAAATATTCAAGCGTAACGTATGAGAGTTTTTTTTTTTTTTTCCCCCATATAGCGTTCTAAACATAGATCACGTTACATGAAATTTTGCTCTACAGTTCTCGAAAGTATATTATTTGTACCATATATTGATCTCAAATAATACTTAATTAAGAGATCACTTCACGCACATTTACAAGTTACATCTTACCTAACAATCACTACGAACAACCTAAATGTGTTAGCAACATTGTAAAAACGTCAAAAATATTACGAATAACCGAATTTTTACACCTAACGTTGAAGTGATCAGTAATCGCGCTTCCGTTTAGAGCGAATAGAAAATGCTTTTTGGAGTATGAATTGAGGCCAAGGGCGTCTTCAAGTGATGAAGGAGAATATACTGCATCTGTTTCCTATTTTCACACAGATTTAAAAGAAAATCAACCCTATGCATTTCGTCAGAACAACATCTTAAATGCAACACATTAACATCTTCGACCATTCATGTATTCACAAGAATGTAGAATTTTATAAAAATTACGTTTAATTAAAACAGACATTAACCAAGAAAATCTTCAATTACTCTTAGTGCAAGTGGGGGGGGGGGGATTTACATTTTTAGCCAGTTATATGTTATGCAATATACACAAAAGAGAAGTTTCATCATTGTTACACTCAATTATAGTGTGGGGACCTAACTAGCCAGCTGATTAAAAATAAGTTTATTATTCAGCGAAATCCATAAAAGTTGAAGTAGAAAATATATACATATTACTGGTAAATTATTTTGTCAATTAGAATCTGTATAGTAGTATAAGATATTGTTTTAAATATCCACTAGGATCATAATTAAGCTTTCATTTAATATTAATCTGGCACTGATTAATTTTCACGAAGCATACACATGCACACATTTATTTATTTATAAGAAAATTTATACTTGAAATTTAGTTTTTTTTATGTTTACTGAAACATTTTCATAGATAAGTATTCGAATTTGAGGAATTCAGATTCTATACTGAGTTTCTTGTAAATTTAGTAGCCGAGTGGTCCTTGCCTATTTTATCTAGGTTTTGATAATATTTTTTTAATGTAACGCCCTTTTTGTTTAAGTACAGTACAGAAACGTGACCCGATTTTATAAAAACTAATAACTGTCATTATAATACGTTATAATATGCAACAAACCTTCGGAACATAAGTTATACACTGTGTCTCTCATTTCCCCCGAATATTTATGAAAATTCTGCATAAATTTCAATTTTAAAAACATGTCCCATCCCTCCCTCACATTTTCCGTACTATTTTATTTCACCTAAATAACCAAGCCCTAACAAATACCATCCAATTTATATTTTTTTAAACACTTTCTAGTCATGCAATTAGAAAATAATTTGTAAGAAATACTTTTGTTAAAAATGTCCCATCCCTCCCAACTCTACCTTACATGAGAGATCAGCTCACATTCCTCTCCCCACCCCCCATTGAACATTAGCAACCCTTGACATGAAAATTACGTTACGGACGGAGAATCTTACAATTTATAGTTACGCTGATGCCTAACTCACCAGTACACTCACTATCTAAAAATTCCAGGCAACCACTCCAAGATAAAACTTTTATTGCCATTACATCAAATATATTAAAATGTTAAGCACAAAACGCGTAATAACATTTACACTGTTAGTACGATCCGCTTGAAAATTTTCATAATTATGTATGAAAATATAGAAAACAGTCTGCGCTACTTTAAAAATCTGAATGGCCACCCGTTCCCTCATTTTGAAGCGATTTTTCGCTACATTCATTTCCATTTTACTTCTGAGAGTCAAAAAATTTAATCATTTGCATGACAAAATGAGCTGTCGCAATTGGTATTCCGTTCTACTGAAGTCACGGTTCATCAGGCTTTGAAGAGAAAATTGCGATTCCAAATCGTTTAAAATAATTTTTCTAAATAGCAAGTGTTTTTTTGTTTTTGTTTTTCCCATTAAAATGATCATCTGCTTGAAGCACTGATATGAGAGAGGCAGGTGTACACAAAATGAAATAAATTAATATAACTGAATCAACCATCACTTATCGTAGACTCTTTAAAGCATAGGAGGTAGCTAACATTGGCTCCTTTACCTTACTTTTTTTTTTAAAGTCAGAAAACGCACCACTTCCGCCGCACGTATTTTTTCCGTGACATTTTCACTCTCTACTGTGCAGGGTCCCCCCCCCCTCCCTCCCGTATTACCTTGACCTGCTTAGTGTTGAGCCCCCCCCCCTCTCTCCCCTCTTCTCGGAAGAAGTGCATTCACCTTTTTTTTATACGAATCTCACGTGGTTTACTCACGGGAAAGCCCCACGAATTTATTGATCAAGGAAAAATCCACCTCACCCATGCCTCCGATCAGTGGCGTAGGGCGCCACTGTATGCCGACTGCAATATTAAAAAAATACATGCATTCTCGTGATATTAGTTTCTTAAAAAAAATTAACATGAGGTTTAATAACAGATATGAAATAGTTCCAGAAGAATCGGATGCATGATTCTGTATTTTATATAAGGAATCAGACATCGGCGCACCCACGGAGGGGGACTATGGGGGCTGAAGCCCCCCCTAAAGGTGGGAAATTAGAAGTGAAAAGTATTGAAAATTGAAACTAATGAGTTAAATGTTTTCTTTTTAAAAATTGTCTTCAAATTATTTCTAAATGTTTTCTTTTTAAAAATTGTCTTCAAATTATTTCTAAAATACTTTTTACCAAAAAAAGATGTTAGTTTTTAAATAAAAACTTACAGTTAGAGCATGAAACACAGTTAAACTTGGTTATAACATCACTGAAAAGATCATATAATTATTTGATTCTAAAATGAGTTACACTGCTCGTGGGTTTGTGTTCTACGGGCAAGTCGACTGGCACAGAATATTTTGACGTTATAAGAGAGTTATAACTATAATTGAGGTCACTATAACCGAGTTCAGCAGTATTTGTAGCCCAGCCCCACCCCCAAACTAAAATCTTGGGTGTGCCACTGGAATCATATCGATATTCCGAGCGCAATAAATGGAATTTTATTTGTTTTCTTTTTTTTAATACTCTACTTTCTCTTTAACCAACTATTATTTGTCTGCTCTTAACCCTTTGAGGCGCAACCTTTCCTAAAGTTGAAAAAGGGCAGCCGTTGCCATCGCTCGACTTAACTACCAGCAAGATGGCGGACGATCGAAACGTTCGTCGCGTCCCACAGATCTAGACACCCTTTTTTTTTTTGACGACAGCCGGCTGTGCGTCACAGCCAGGAAAATAGCAGAATGAACAGACATGCAGATAGGAAATGCTCTGCCGCGTGCTGCACAAGTGATAATGTTCGCAGGTTAGTCATTGTTAATCTTCATTTTCAAATACACTTGACATGCAAATAACACAGACACTACCGCATACTGAATCACTGTCTGATGTTGTGTAAGAGAATAAAATTCCATACCCAATGAACTAACAGTCGCTATTGAAAGTGAGGAAATTGAGAACCCTATTCAAGATCAGTCGAGGCCAATGTTGTTGTGTGTTATGCAATGCTACACGGCAACGCTACACAAGGGCGATCTGCCAAGGGGAGGGGTGCCTTGGTAGGAGGACTTTCTAAGGGGTTCTAACACGTTACACCAGGAGAAAACCGCCCTAAACTCCAGACCGTTAGATCGACGGCCGCGCTATGGGACCCGAACCCGGGACCTTCACACTTCGGCCATCTACCATTTTCAGTGGCTAACCACACTGTGCCATGGTGAGGCTCAGTCGAGGTCAAATTTTAGCAATGGCAGATAGAACCTGGCACCAAAGACAAGTCAGAAAGAAATTTTACTGATGTAAATTAAATGTGAATGTTTCAGATAAAAGTAAATTTTTTTTCAAGACAAAGAACACTGTGTGGGAGGGGAAAATGTTATTTTTAGGATGCATTATTTTAACGAATCTAGTAGTGGTTCATTTTGAGGGACCACGACAAACTCAACGAACTAATGAATAGTTTTTTTTTTCTTAAGAATATCCATTATTTTCAATTTGTTTCTATAAGAGTTAAAAGGACCTTCAACAAAGTATTGTATTCTGAGTGTTTTCTAATCCCTAACATTCACCGTTTATTTTTTTATACACTTGTTAAAAAGCAGAATTTTTTAAATGTTGCTACTCTTTAAGATTAAATTTAAAAATTATACATTTTCCAATCATCCTGCAAAAAAGTGGGGGGGGAGTAAAACTAAATATTCTAATCTTTGTAAATTGTATTTCTTAAAAATATTTAAACTTTAAAATTCTCCGAAAAAAATGCCATTGAATCAAATTGAAGTGACTAGAATTTGACCGAAATAAAATATATTAGAGCTACACAAAATTATATACCATGCCCTTATCAACCCATTAACGTTTAGCGTCCTTTTTTGAGGACGGTCACAAAAATGCATAAGCATTAATTTATTTTAATGTCTTTTTCGTGAATAAATTTAATTTTCAGAAAATGTTCAGCAATAGCAAAGTAAAATGCGAATTTTTCACTTTACTCATATTCTTCAGTGAAGACAAATGCATCCATGATGTCCTACTAACATCGGAATTTTTTTCACTGCAGGTATTAGCACAAATTGGTGAAATGCGATGAAAATGGCTGTACGCTGATGGGTTAAGAGTATCCGCATCTTCTACACTTCATTTGTACAAGTAGGTGCGCAATTGTAACACCTATTACCAACCTTCAATGGCGGGCGAAATCCCATAGAGTATTTCTTTTCTCGGTCAAAAAGTTCGTTCACCTCTTGGATGGCCGTGCCCTACTGCTACAGCTCCCTGAAAAATACCCTTAAAAAAAAAAAAAAAACCTTAACCTTACTCGAAAAATCGTACAAAAGGAAAAATGGGACGCGAGGGAAGGGGAAAAAAAAAAAAAGGTGCGATTTGTAAAGGGAAAGGGAGAAGAAAAATAAGGAAAAGAAATCAGAAGAGAGGCACATACATACACACTACTACTTGTTGAAGAAGAGAGGGCCAAATACTCACGGGGGGGGGGATACACCTTGGGGGGAGGAAAGGATGTGGAGAGAGACGGGAAGAAATATCTCCCAACTGCTGCCATGTTACGCAGACCGGGATCTGCAGCCAATAGAAGGCCAGACAGAATATTTTTAGGGGGGCTTGCGCCAGACGGATGTGTAGTCCAGATGGCTAGAGGCCAGATGATGCCGAGCTGACCAGTCGAAAAGCAGACGGTCCGATGCTTCCGGGAGAAGCCAGCAACCCACTCCTTACATGGAAATTCGTTTGGTAATGCCGTTCTAAAGGAATGTTTCGGAATAAACTAGAATGTGGAAATAACGAATCTGAACATGTTTCTGGAATTGTCTCCTTCTAAATGGATTTGTTAAACTGAAGTAAGTGAAGTGTTTTCAGAAAAAAAAAACGTCGTGGGAAAAAACAGCTGAAAAATTTTTGTAAGTGATGAAAACTTAAAAAAGGTTTCTCGTGGTTCATTTTATGACTGTTCATGTACTGCTGACTGATCACCTGACTTTCAGTTATTTAAACATGCACATCAAAATCGGTATACTTCAAGTACGCTCCGATTAGAAACCGGAATTACTTCAAATCCTCAAAATTATTCTTCTGGGAAAACAATATACCTATATTTCGCCCTTAAGATAGCTGTTGAAAGTCACGTGACTTATTTCTCTTGATTGGGCAAAGCTATCGTGCGGAATAGGTCGCCCCCGTATAATGTAAATGCATCTTGCAGATTCATTTTGTTTTTCGAGTTTTCAAAATCGCTTTTTATTTTTTATTTTTCAGGTTTATTTGATGAGGGTTTATTTATTTATTCATTTGTTTTGAAAGTAGGGGAGGGGTTATAGGGAAAAATACAATATTTGCGTTACTTTTCTGATTTGTTACTCATTTACAGTTTGGTGTGAGGAGTATCAATAGATTGCTCGAAATCTATTTTTTAGTATTCTAATTAAAAAAATCAAGTTACTTTATCACTGTGTGCAAAACTGCGCCCTTCTAAAACCAGAATTTTTAAAATTTTTTTTAACTTGCTTCAGAGTGAAATAGCTTCTTAATTTTAAATGAGATCTAAATTTCAAGACCACAAAAGTTTATAACGAACGTAACTAATATTATAAATATGTATATTCTCAAATTAATTACACCTATATTTTAGTTATTAAAAAATTGAATTACTGAGGAACATGTTGTCCGTATAATCTGCGAGATACATTTTATATTTTCATGTAACCGGTTTTCTAACATTTTTTTTAAATTCGCCTTGAGTTAATTTATCAAGAAATCAGTCAAAATATGATTTTCCAAAACGTAATGAGGGTGCTTCAAATTAAATAATTTTCAAACAAGTGAAAGCAAATCCGATAGGAAATTTATGTATTATTATGAAGTTATTTATAACAAGAGTAAAATACATTTTGTGCAGGCGTCACCACAGCCTATTATTGGTTGGGGGAAGGGTCAGAAAACAATATACATATTATTTTTCCCTAATTCTGCATTATATTTTTTTATAAAGCAATAATTTATACATTTACACATTGTTTTTTATAAAGCCGTAATTACATTTTTTATAAGCAGCTATTCCCGACTTAAAATGTAGCAATTCTTTTTAATAAGTTTGACGTGTGAGCTTGTTACTACACTCTCAAAAATTATTTCTTCAATTCAAAGAAATTTTTACATGGCAGTGCTGCCGGAATATTTCCGTTATTTGACGAATATCCGTTTCTTTATTTCTTTCTCCTCTTCTGTCAGTTGCAGAAACTTCTGATTCAACGAATTTCTTCTTCAGATTGCGGAAAAAATTCACGAAAATATTGCGTTTCCATGGAGGACGGAAATTATTCGTTGAAAAATGGGATGAATTGGTGTATAAAAACTATTTTTTTTTCCAGAGTGTAATTTGTATGAGTATTTCTTAAATTATACTGTTTACAAAAAGTGATTAATTTAATTGCATAAAAAGGTTGGAGACTCAGGTCATGCAACTTAAGTTGCAGTTTAATTGGATATTAAACGTGGTGCAAAATTTCTAGTGTAAAGAATCTGGCAGCACTTCTATTATGTTGATATCGTGGATCAGTGTCGCATTGTGCTTAGCGTTAGAATTTTTTGGTACAAGTTACGGCCAAAATGTTAGCCAGTTGCATTTCTTTGCAATTATATGCATATCAATACATAATTTTAATTAACAATATACAAGAATAACAAAATGAAGCACATTTCTTAAATAATAATTAAATGGTCATTTCATGTCCAAAATTTCCATTAAATCTTACCGGAAGGGGGTTAACCTTTTCGCTCTTTTCATCGCAAAGACCCGACGGCTTAGATTCCCTTTCTGAGCACATGGTCACTTCCGAGCATCGATCTTGGAGGGCAGTATATTCAAAAACGTACGTTTAAAAGCAACAATGGGCACGAAATCGCTGTCACCGTGGTCATACAGCAAAAAGGAAGCTGTCAAAGCAAAGCAAATGAAATACATCTTTTTTAAATTACCGTCCATTAAGCCAGCTACAGAAAATATTAAGCAGACGCATGTCCCAATCTTGACAGGTGTTTAAACTTCGGAATTCATGATACTACACGAGAATCCTACTCTAAAAGAAAGATTGAGCCTCGATTGCACAAAAAAATCTTACAGGATCCTCTGACTGGTTACGACAGTAGGGAAGAAAGGAGAGTTCTGCCCATGCGGATCCCATGTTAATTCTGCGGATCCGTTCGGATGCTTTCCTTGAGCGGGGAAGGGGGCGTGGTCGGAACGGATGTTGAGAGAGGAAGTTGACCGGATGTTGGAAGGGTTGATAAGAATTTTTTTTTTTTTCCTTTTTTTCAAATAAGGGGACTTATAACTTTTTCAGACATTTTTCAAGATATTTTTGAAATAAGGAGACTTGTAATTTTTTCAGATTTTCACATATTTTACAAATAAGGGGACTTGTAATTTTTTCAGATTGTGACATATTTTTCAAATAAGGGGACTTGGAAATATTTTCAGACTGTGATGCATTCTCTCATGAAAATAAGGGACTTCATTATATTTTTAAACAAATTGTACTTTATGAATTAAACCTGAAATAAAAAGTATTATTATAAAAATGAGGACCCACCAGCCGCCCGGTAGAACGTCTACCGCCTCATTTCAAATATAAATTTTTACTATGCTTTTCCACGTCACGCTAGCCTCGCATAAATGGAGACAGGGCGTAGCACAGCAGACGCGTTGTTGTTTTTGTTTCTTTAAATAATAATAATTAACTATGTGGAGCAAAGAAACGTACAACATCCCCAGGAGGATTTAGTTTTCTTTACCATTTAGTAATAGAACCAATGCAAATTGAATAAATGCTGCTTAATACATACTTCTAATGTTTAGCTAATTTTTGTATACTGATTATAGCATATATTTAATAAGTAACAGTTTACTAGAATATTAAAGTAGGGTTTAGGATACCCATACATTTTCTACAAATTTCTTCTACTGTTAGGGAAGTGAGAAAATTATACCATAGAACGATTTTAGTACCTATAGTTTTTACAAATAATGATTTAGATAGTGTATGAACTTTTTTATCTAAACATTTTTTTTTTCTTAAGAGATTTTTACCCAACTTAATATATATATTTTTTTTAATCAAGAGTTAATTAATTTTTATTTTATTTTTTTAACCATGAGTTTTAATTTTAAGTTAAATAATTTTACAACAAATATTTTTCTAATTTATTTTTAACCAAGTTTAATTTTAAGTTACTAATTAATTTTACAACAAATATTTTTTTAATCAAGAATTAATTATTTTAACCGAGTTTTAATTTTAAGTTAAATATTTTTCTAAATTTTTTTTAACCAAGTTTTAATTTTAAGTTATATAATTTTACAACAAATTTTTTTTTAATCAAATGTTTTTAATTTATCAGGAAAAAATTTTAATCAAGTGTTTTTAATTTATCAAGAAAAAAAAATTTAATCAAGAGTTTTTAATTTTTTGTATACCGTATTTTTGTTAAGTAGCCGTTTAACATTAAAGTAGGATACCCATACATTTTCTACAAATTTAATCTACTGTTAGGCAAGTGAGAAAATTATACCATAGAAAGATTTTACAAATAATGATATAATCTTCTATTGCGAGAAAACCACTTTAGCCATATACCCCCCAAAACTCAAGTTTTCGTATATGAAATGCATGAATACGCGTTAGATCCCCTTAGAAAGTCCTCCTACCAAGGCACCCCTCATCCTAAGCAGATACCCCCGCGTGCAGGTTTGCCTTAAAGCACAAACGAACAAAGTATTTATCTAAACATTTTTTCTTACCCACACATTTTTGATAAATCTTAGGCAGCGATTATACTAGTTTATATTTTCTATAGATCAATTAGAGAAAAAATTACAGTTTTAGTAATCCTACAAAATATTCTTACTGTATATCACAAGTAGAGTAACTTGATTTATAGAATTTCAATACGATACGAGTTAGATTGTTTATGTGCAACACTCATTGCAGTTTGACTATGAAAGCATAATTTTATACATGCATTAATATTTTTAGAGGTATGCACTTAACCTATTTTATAGAAAGGTGAGCATAAACTTTTAGACTAGATAGTACTATTGTTAGAAAGTTGAACTATTGGAAATAAAAATTGAAGATCCGTTTTAGTATACTGCATGTACATAAATATCTTTCAATACTTAGATAGTTTAAATCACAAATCATTACTTAAACTAAAAAATACAAGGTTTTTACTTACGTGAAGGGACATCTTCGAGTCTCTGGACAAAGTACCAACATCTATACGGCTAGCAAGACCGGAAAATCGAATAATGATTTAAAATACATTATCCCTAATTCCCGGTCCAACTAGCACATGTTCATTAATTCTTAATACCATCATATGCTGAAAATAGACATAACATTTTGACACTAAAAACAAAATAACACATTTGAAGATATTAAACGCTTTAAAAGTACTTTTTTCTTATAACAATTTATCAGATTCACAATGCTATTTTATGTAGGATAAAATTAGTTAGCAAGCGAAAATTTAATCTTAGTTAGAATTTACTGAAATACAAATACCATGCATGCCTTATTTTCTATTTGGAGAAAGCCCTCAAACCCCAGTTTTTGTATACAAACTGCATAAAGTACTTCTACCGATAATGCTATTAATATTAATTACACTGGATTACCAACTTAAAATTTCGCAAAACACCAAAATACAGAAAAACATACATTAACAAAAAAATCACACTTAAAAGTACAACACATCAAAAGTGCAACTATAAGAACCACATAATTATTTTCAATTAGAATTACGGTATCAACTTATATGTAACTAAAATAATAGAAAATATTACACTTACCCTATACTTGTACACGCGAGAGGTGAAAATAATAAAAATACATAATAATTCACAAAAGAATGATTGAAGTAAAATCCACGTGCCTGTGATATTGCTGATAACAGAAATTTAGAGATAAGAGAGTGCCTTGAGGCTCTACAGAGCCGGTACAATAAGAGTTGGCCAGTTTGCCGATAAGATAAAACCAGGGAGGGTGCTAGGGGTATGCAATTGGGGACACGTGTTTCATTCTGCGTTCAAAAATGGGGACTTATGGATTAAGATGTTTACTACTTAAAAACATAATCTAATTTTTACAAACGCATTGGAACTTTGTAAAGGATATCTATTGAACACGTATTAAATACATTATGATTATTCTTCTGATCGACATTATATCCTAAATTAAAATATCAAAGTTAAGCTACAACGATTAATATATTTTACGTAGTTTAGGAAACTAATGAATCATTAAATTAATTTCTGTGAAACAATTAGCAAAGATCATTATACTGAAGCATTAAAGCAAATTATTTTTGTTAAGTTTTGATAAATAACAGTAGTAAATTATAGGCATTGCAGATGAATGAGTTCACGTATAAAATAGGTATTAATATTATTGTTTAAAACAATTTTTACAATAATAAACTAAAATTTTTATTTAATAAAGTCATAAACTAAAATTATTAATGAAAACTTGTTAATAAAATAAACATA
This sequence comes from Cheiracanthium punctorium, assembly GCA_038373885.1. NCBI lineage: Eukaryota > Metazoa > Arthropoda > Arachnida > Araneae > Cheiracanthiidae > Cheiracanthium > Cheiracanthium punctorium. Next base: position 2,791 of record JAWZYV010014639.1, on the reverse strand, counting down.
TCAAAATTTTTACACTCAGTTTTTTTATATACTTAAATTTTACAAAGATATCCTTTTAATAAATGCATAAACTAAAACAATTTTTACAATAATAAACTAAAATATTTATTTAATAAAGTCATAAACTGAAATTATTAATGAAAACGTGCTAATAAACTAAACTGATTACTCTAAAAGATAGCTAATCACAACATATATCAGAAAAAATATAAGCAATTATAATACCTGAAAAATACCGGACAACACTCTTGTTGCATGCGGACAAAACATCTGTTTGCACGGCTAAAGAATTCTTAAGTATCCGTTGCAGGAGAACTTACCTACGCCCAACCTACAAACTCTACAAATTTAACGGCAACTGTTTTTCTCTTATCAGGTATCACAGATCAGATAAGAGATAAGGAAGTGACATGCGCAGAAGACACGTGATAGTGACGTGTGCAAATCTATGTTGATTTAATATCCGGTAGGTTCGTTGGCAGGATGTACATTGAGTGGCGACTCTCTGTAACAGGCTAAGACAAGTTAGATGATGTAATATCTACTGGGTTGAGGAAGGTAGAGGGCGCTTGGGTAATCACGTGATTTTTTTTAAAGAACCAGTAAAGACATTTTAGTTAGATAAAATGGCCAGGTGTGTGTTGCGAGACTCCCTTTGCACTGTGTGCGTCTATACTTAAGACGTATGTTTTAATTGATTTTTCGCCGAGTTTCAAAAATGTCTTTGCTTGAATCGATCGAAAATAACTTTAAGATTGAATACACTCCCGAGTTTTATACTCAAAGTGATGCTGATGTGTTGCTGCAAGAAATAATACAATTGCCTTTAGATGTAAAGCCTCTGCAAAGTATTGAAAAGAAAATTTCCCCCGAGTTTTATACTGAAAGTGATGTTGACGTGCTACAGCAAGAATTGTTTCAGTTACCCCTGCAAAGTAGTGAAAAGAAAATTTCCTCGACCCGTAAAGTAATTACTTTTGCTGATGAAGGAATCGATTACAGTTTACCTGGAGCAACAGTCTCTGTTTACTCTTGGATACCCATTTTGCAAAAAATACGTGAAGATCTACAGAAAGTGACAAATTATGAATTTAATATGGTACAAGTGAACTTTGGCTCTGAAGAACAACCTAAAATTGAAGACGGTAACTACGAAGATTTTAATCTAGACCTATCATCAGGTGTATGCATTCTAAGTTTTGGATCTAAACGAACTTTGGATTTTAAACCAGCGAACTGTGAAACCACTACCATTAAATTAGAACATGGTTCAATGTGTAAGATATATCCCCCAACCAACAAACTTTTAACGCATGGTATTCCTTCTGAACCTTATGTGACAGACCCGCACATTAACCTAACATTTGCCAAAATGTACATTTATGAGCCTTCCCCGAAAAGGGCAAAGTTGGACGATTGGACGGATCACCTTTACCATAGCTTATATGCTTCTGTAAATAGTACATGGCACTTGGAAAGACTTATCTACGTTTCACTTCACGATGAAAGAACTGACTTGAAGATTTATATTAGACAATTTATTCAGAATGCCCAATTAGACTATATACCAACCGGTCAGGGAGTCATGATGAACCCTTCCACATGGATCGAATTTATTGTAAAACTATTAGATTTTAATATAGGTCATAGCAATAGCTCTTTTATTTGTAATAATCAATTATCTGTATTTAATGATGATGGAAAATGCATCTTACAACAAATTTACAAAACCGGAGATTCATTCACGTTAAATCCAATTTCCTTAACACTTTTAAATGATCAAGTAAAAAAACTTTGCGAAATGAGAAATGAAATATTGGAATGCATTTTAAAAACGCTATATACGACGACCCTGCCTCATTTAATTTTAAAATTAAAGCCACAAAAATGTAACCGCGAACCCCATTGTAATTACGATGAAGCTAAACACCAATTAATGGATATAGTACATCAGGAAATTTTTAAAAACATACGCCGGGTTCAAGATCATCCTTCGCAAAGGATACATGCCTGTTCGAATAGAACACATATTGATGAGCGAGAGGGTCTTATAAGTAGTAAAGCATGGTTTACGGTCGACATGCCGTATATTGCAAGAGAGATATGCGAGAAAAAATGCACTTGTCATTATGACGGAGAATTTTTTTCAAACATTTTCATTGAAGACTATATGAAGTATCTTCAAAATGAGCTATTTAATTCATTTTTTCAACCGTTTTCAGATTTTGCGAATTCCAAGGATGACAAAACATGTGTAATTATGTGATGTTATTGGTGTATAACTAGTATTGCGATTGTAAAAAATATATTAAAACCATTGTGATTATGTAGAAAAAGTTTGCTTGCTTCTACAACAGTAAGATTTTACTGATTTGTGCATGATTAATTGTGGATTACACTTTGAAAAGTTATTATTTTCTTAATTGTGTAAATAGTTTGTGTAATTTAAAATATGTTTTTGTAAATAAATAAGTTTAAACATGAAAACTTTTCTGTGTTTTCTTTATGTGTATGTGCGTGTTGATTACTTGCAAAATAAAAATCTATTAAATAAAAAGTGATAAAGTTAGCATACTTGGTCACGATTTAAGGTTCTCGTTTTATACTTATCTTTTATACACTACAAGGTAGAAAGTTAGAAATTTAACAAAATTTATTGAAGCATGTACTATGGAAACATTAATCTACTACATAGAATTAAAATGTTTTGATTAAAATCATAAACTTAAGTGTGATAGGTAAATTGTGTTACATGAGAATTCCCAAAGTACTAATTTTTTATAAAATGAAC